>CM023449.1:82061269-82304255 GCA_013339765.2 Haemaphysalis longicornis | reverse complement strand
GCAGAAAAGAGGTCGGTGTTCTTGTCAGTAAACATTCCAGTGGAACGTCCCAGGCGGATTACCTAAGGAGCCTAAAGTAAACCAAGAGCAAGTTCAGTGAGAAACAAAATTTCAATGCCAACGCTTTCCCGATGCGACGTAATCTTCCCCGGCTTTGTGAGTAAGCTAAAAAGACTAGGACGTGAATTCCAGCGGCAGTAGCCGGAGTTCGAATGCCGAAATTGGCGGAGACTTTTCGCAATTTTTTTAATCTCCTTTCGGTGTTGACGTCTCCAACATTTCCCTCTGGGGATGAATAACGTCTATGCCAACCATCTAGTTCCAAGGGCCGACAGAGCGCCCACATAGCTCGCCGTGCTTCTTCCCTCCGAAGGCCTAGCCGCAGCCCTTTTCTGCCAATGCCCGAGGTGAAAGCCGCCAAAGAAATGGCTGACCTGCCGCAGGAGCTTGTTCAAGACCCCTAAAACGCGGGCCATTTTCTAGGGGAAGCGGCCACGCGCATGTGGGTGCGATTGTGGCGCACGTAAAGATCCCCAGGTGGTCAAAATTAACGCGGAGCCCTCCACTACGGCGCACCCCATCGTCTCTGTGGCGTCTGCACGTTAAACCTCATAATCAATCAATGTCCTTCCAAGGTTCCAACCACAGTGTCACGTTTATTCAGCTTACCAACACATACTCTCACGGTGAGTTAACGCCGTAATTTGGGTGGGCAGTTGAGAACAATATTGGGCCTCCTCGATTTACCAGTCCTGGACGGTCCGCGGGCAGCCCGAGGACTGCCCCCGAGCCGGGAGCCCCATAGGAATACATGGGAAAAAAGAGCGCCGGATCGCGTCTTGCGCAGTCCGCGGACGAACCGGGACTGATAATCGAGGAGGCCCATTGTTGCATACACTGGGCTGCGCGAAGCTTGCTGAATGAACTATAGTGTGCTCTCTACCATGATTTCGCACGCATTTAGTACTGTTCACTCACAAGCGACTGAATTCAGATCGTAGCTTCGGTTACAGCTCATAAGCTCACGAGGAACTCTGTGGACTCACGAGGTACTCCGTCTGCAGGTGAAAGTCGTGGACAGCGAGCACAACACCGTGCCTCTGAACACTCGGGGAGAGCTGTGCGTGCGGGGCTACCTCGTCTTCCTCGGGTACTACAACCAACCCGACAAGACCAAAGATGCGGTTCGCGACGAGTGGTACTATACCGGGTCGGTGTTCGCTCACTTGTAGCTAAGCGAGCTGTTTGCCCAGCTGCCAGGGTGGCCAGAGAATATCCGTGCTGTGCCTTTCAGGCGCTATTTGTAATCGCGCCATAGCCCGTAGAACGACACCGCGGTATGTACGCCATCACTTCTTAGATAAGTTGAAAACCACCCTTTATATGCAGGGTTCCGGGTTTTCGGAGTTTATTTTCGGGTAAAATTCGGAGGGTGTTTTTCGGAGTTGTTTTTTATCAAAATTTTGGTGTTTCTGGGAGTTTTTACCTTGTAAGTATACAATTTTCCGAGTTTCGGATTTTATTCCGCTGTATTTTAAATAATCCAAATCATAGAATAAATGTTATCTGAACACGAACAACCGCACGCTTTCTGCGCTCGGTGGTCAGGGCGGTGCTGAAACTGGGCTGAGAAAAACCATAGCTGTTTAACAAAGGGCTACCGCAGAGCGTCTGAAGAAAGAGACACGTCACTTCAAAAGTTGCCAGGATTCGCTTGCGAATAGCGCCGAAAGAGAAAATCTGCACAAAGTCTGCACAAAAATGTGAAAGAAGCATGCCAAGCCCTTCGTTAGATGTGCGATAGGCATGGTCTACGAGGTACTGTTGACCTTTGGTAAACTTTATACCAGCCAAACCGACCGGTCGTTTTCGGGAACATGTCATTCAGATAAAGAGCGGGACATTGCCACATTTTTTAATTCATATGAAAGAGTCGAATTGTACACCCGACCTGCGCGAATAGTGAAAAATTAACAGTGGCTTAGTTCGGCTATGCCAGGATATACGTAGCGTAAAGCTAAGGTTCAGCTGGTAATTCTTAGGTTTCCTGGTTGTCTAGGATTACCTGATTATCATGCTAACTGCTGCTAAAACGATTTCCAATCCAATCAAATCAAATCAAATCAAATCCAGTCCAGTCCAGTATAGTCCAGTCCGGTCGGTCCGGTCCGGTCCAGTCCAGTCCAGTCCAGTCCAGTCCAGTCATGGCTCCACGCGCATGCGCAGCACGGCTCTCCAGAAGCCACGCGAAACGGCTATCAAGCGGCTCCTGCGCAGCGTCAGACTTGGCATCTGGGCAACCGAGGCGCACAGCTGGGCATGCGCCGACGCCAGTACTTCTGCCGCGGACGTCACTCCTCTGGAATGCGCAGACCGGCGAATGTGTAGACCCAATTCTCTACACACCCGTACTCCAATTGGATTGGATTTCCAATTTAATCCAATCAAATCCAATACAATCCAATTTAATCCAATCAAACTCCAAGCCAAGCCAAGCCACCAATCCAAATAGAATCCAGTGCAATCCGATCCAATCCAATGCTCATCGCACTTGCGCAGCACGGCCCTTCAAGGTCCACGCGAAACTCAACCTCGGCCAGTGTAGCTTACGCTGCAAAAGCAGGCATGTCACGGCCCGTGATGTCGCCGAGGCTTTTTGTGTCAAACCAAATCAGGGTAGATAGCTCTTGTTCAATAAAGGTTACTGGGCCCTATTCTCGACTGCACAAATTCCCGGGAAATTCGCCATGTTTTGCGTAAGCACAACGTACGCAATCAGTGACGGGATGCACGTATAGCTCAGACGACATGCAGTGTAATTTGACACTTCACTCAAAAAGATCACACCCAAGGTATCAAATATTGTGCATAAAAGATATAAAACACCTGACGTGTACTATAAAAATTAAGACGGTAGCTGAGGCTGACAAAAAAAAACACATTTCTGGAGGTCAAATATGGCGTCAACACCACAAGGCGATCGAGTAACGTTGATCCAAAAGTGAGCGAAAGGCGGATGGGGAGCTAAAGAACACCACACAATTTTTACCGCATCTAGTTATTTATTTCAATCGCTTTTAGTAACATAGTTGGGCTCTCTGCTTCAATGCAAACTTTGTTGCGTTATCACCTTCCCGGCCGCCACCGCCGCCACGCCGTCGTCTGCTGGTTTAACTGTTACAAGTTTATGGCGTGATCACAGAAAAAGACGGCCGCGACCATCGTTTGTATGACACATAAGGGCAGCGAAGCGCTACGCCTGATAACCGCGGAGCGCACCGATGTCGCCGATTCACTCATTCGTCAATCTCGACTTCAATCAGCGCTGTAATGAACCAGAGTCACTTTTCTTTGTTATTTTTCTCTTGAGTTCGATCATGTGACCCAACAGCTTACTAGGACGAGTGTGGACAAATGCCATGCATTGGGTTCTCTTTGTCATTGAGAGGCTTGTACTGCCCTCTTATGTTGCGGTTACGCCAAACAGATAATTTTTATTGTATTGCCAAACATAAAAGCAAAATACTGCACGTTATTTGTATGCTCCATGATCGCTGACTTGGAAACAGTTGAAACTATAATTTGTTTTGGTAGAAAACGTGCTTTAAACAGCGTGCACGCGAAACTGCGCCTGCTGCAAATCCGCGGACATTTCGCGGCACTGAAAGCCGGGGCAATTCTTGCCCTATTTTGCCATTATGTTGCGACAAAATCAGCCGCCATTGTCAAGCTGTTACGTAACATTACATCACTTTTAGGCAGGCTGAAGTTGCCAATGCATGACGTGTCGTTTCCGCCAACTGTTTAAATTACGTCATGCCTTCTCAGCCAATCACAGAGAGGGCGTGTATTGTAGTCATTGTTGTTGTTGAAAAGCAAAGGCTGGCCTACGTTGTCATGTCTAGTGCTTTAGTCTGGTTTTCATTGCCTTTTTGGCCAAGAATTATGCGCTTTCAGTAAACAGAAATAAGGCAAACTTTAGAACTGGTGCCCGTAAACGTCATAAAACGTCAAAATGACGCCAGCACACACAACCGCTTTGTCAACCGGAAGCACGTGACCCAAACTGAAAGCCAATCAGAAAAGACTCCCGGCAAATTTTTAGATTTCTCGGGAATTTTTGCAGTCGAGAGTAGGGCTCTAGGATTAACTATCAGCCATTTTAGAATACCCCTGAAGAAAAAATATATATTCCACGAGCGGAATGTTCAAGGAGTTGACACGAAATGTTTGTGTTACGTCTTTTTTTCGTGGCTATAGGTGCCTTTGAGCCCACTAATCATAGAATGGTCCATTAGATTCTCGAACGCAGCATAAAAAAATACCTACAGCTCAGTTTATTCGTGTAAGTTTCGGTTTCGGTGAAGCGAACACTGAGGCAGCTGCCTTGACATAAAGTCTCGTTTGACGTCACTTTTCTCGTCGCAACAGAGCCGATGCTGGTCTGGGCGGGCGCGAGCGTGCAAGAACGGCCCGACCAGCCGTAGTCGCACGTGACGTTAGTAACAAAAAAAAACTGTGACGTGATGCACAAGGTGGAAAAGCGCACCGCGGCCGCCTCGATACGTCACCGGAGCCGTGACATCGGCCGTTTGGGTCGAAGCACGGATGAGGTCATGAAGTTGCTCGATGGCGCAAATGAGCTTTCTTGTGTGCACAAGGATTAAAAGTGATTTAAAGTATGTTCTACTGAACTGTGACAGTTTGAACTTCCGAGGGGCTATCTCAATATACAAAGCTTTTTACATTGTTATCTCAGCTTTGAAATTTCGTGTCACTACTCCTTTTAAGTAGTCTGAAGTTTTTTCTAATTTTGAAATATGGCGTCGGTTTAGTTTTGTTTTCTTTTTGTTTGTTTGCTTTTCTTTTCTTTTTTTCCCTGAGGAAGGGGTAGGGAGTCCGGCTCCCTCCGAAGACAGAACCTGTGTGTGCCGTCACAGGTTTGCACTGCCAACAGGCATTTGCATGTCTATGCCATCGGCTTCCCACTCACAAAACGTGAAAAATTCACTTATTATCTTTTTCTTTTTTAGGGACGAGGCGATGATGACCAAAGACGGCCACTTGATTATCACGGGCCGTATCACGGACATGATTATCCGCGGCGGCGAGAACGTTAGCCCCCTCGAGGTGGAGGAGTTCCTCTACACGCATCCAGACATCGAGGAGGTCCAGGCGAGTCGCGAGCGATCAAAGTTGCATGGCTCTAAGCAAAACCCGCACTGGAAAATTAAACGGAAAATTTCTTGAGAACAATGACTTTGAAAACCCCTGTGCACCGAAATTACACCTATCCTCGAGGCTTTCATAACATGAGCTTGGCAACTGACCTCGCACTGCTCGCCCGCATGTACTACGTTTTCTTCAATGGGGCGAGCAGTGGGCAATTGAAAAGCTTCATTAAATCTGGGAAATAGTTACGTGGAGGCTCGTTACATTCAATTTTAACTGTATCATCAACTCGGTTAGGAATGAAATTTTATTAAAGCTCTGAAGTTTATGCATTTGCATATATGTACGCAAATTGGAGGCTCACTTAACGAGACTTAGAGGCTCACTAAGAGGGTTCGACTTAAATTGAGGCCGACTCAGCGAGCAATGAAACGGAAGATGATAGGTGCAAGTCAACGTTAAGGGACTAGAAGCTTTTAGAAATGAAAAGGAGTGGGTCAGGGAGCAAGAAGTGGGTTCGAAGGGAACTATTAGTAGAACTTAGGAAGAAATTCACATATTCAAAGCCTGAAATCTTAGGAATCGTGGTCAGCTTTATGGCATATAATGCGAGGGCAGATCAACCGTCGGTCATTGAGAGGTAATTGAGCGAGAGTGGATCCCTAGGGACAAGAAGAGAGGGAGTGGGTCAGGGGGCGGCAGAAAGTGCTAGGTGGGCAGATGAGATCTAAGAAATGGACGTGGACAGGCATGTAATGCGAAGGCAAGATAACCGTTCATTGAGGGTAACAGAGTGGATCCCTAGCAGAAGGAAGCGTGGCAGGGGGCGGCATAATTGGAGATCTGTGGGAGATCAAGAAGTTTGCGGGGTAGATAGTTAGCACGGGTGATTGGAGTGATGGGAGAGGCCTGGTGGTGGATGGTGTAGATGATGGTGATGATGATGATGATGATGATGATGTATGTATGTACGCAACTTTAGATTGAAGGAAAACCAGTTGAAGAGCTTTTGTACCCTAGAAAATATTGCGTGTGTTGCGAAAACATGTTATTCTATGACCTAGTAAAAGTAAGATGTGAACTATTCTGTGTCAATATTGTTTTGGACATTAAAGGTAGTCGAATTCATGTCCGTAACACATAGTTGTACTCCTATGCCCATGCATTCTAAAGGTTATCGGCGTTCCCGATGCGAGACTTGGTGAAAAAGTTTGTGCCTGGGTGAGGCTGAAATCGGGAAAGAAAGTCACAGAAGACGACGTCAAGAAGTTCTGTGATGGAAAGGTAAACATTCCTTGAGCCTTTGCTCTATGCCGCTCTCTTTTTGTTTTTTATGTGGTATAAACTTTTCCAGTGGATCGTATAGTGATGCTGAAGGTTTGTGCTTGTGGCCGCAGTCCTTTTAATAATAACTTAAGCGCACCAAAACCACTTCACTCTACATGTACCACTCCCATTTATGAAGTTATGCTACCCGGATACAGGTCCGTTCGTATTTACCGTCTGCTCCCTTTTTTTGTCTTTTTCAGATCAGTTACTTCAAGATACCCGAGTACATTCTGTTCGTCGACACTTTCCCCAAAACCGTTTCTGGCAAAATACAAAAGTACAAGATGAGGGAAGAGAGCCGTAAAAAACTAAACCTTTGAACTCTAAGTTTGTTTTTGCGACAAACTTATACCAGTGATGATTAGTTTGATTAAAATTGCTTTGTCGAGAATTTAAATCAGCCATGAACGAAAAATAAAGTTTGTTCAGTTTGAAAGCAGTAGCCTTTTGTGACTCGCTCAGCCTCATCCTAGCCAGGAACGACGTTTCTTTTAACCGAATAAACACAAGAAATGTGACTTTGAAATACCCGCCACGATGGCTCAGTGGCTAAGGCTCTGCGCTGCTGAGCACGAGGAGGCGGGTTCGATTCCCGGCCGCCGCGGCCGTTTTTCTGATGGAAGCGAAAAGCAAAAACGCGCGTGTGTTCGAGATTTAGGCGCAAGTTAAAGATACCCAGGTGGTTGAAATTAATCCGCAGACCTGCACTACGGCGCGCCTCATCGCCTGCTTTGCGACTGTGCATGATACCCTACAATCAATCAGTAAGTCAATCAATGTAACTTTGAAATGTCGGGCTACAGTAACGCATCATAGGCAGGGATGAATTATTACGGGCCATCACTACAAGCAGTTATCAGGGCGTTAATTTCCCGTCAGCATTCAGGTGGTACCACCAAATGAAAGTGAAAGGCACCACTGCATTCGTCCATTCATGTTTTTTGCCTTAGCTTTGGTAGGTGGCTGCCAATCGCACAAACGAGATTCTGTGACGTCATAGACGCCTAGAAGAATAGGAATTGCAATAGGAGAGGTTGAATAGGAGAATAGGAAAGGAGAATAGGAATAGTGGAATCGGAGAATAGGATAATAAGGAATGTTGAATAGGAGACGTGAGAGGACGGATTCCGGGGTTGGGAGTGCTATAGGTGTACATGCCTCATCCTCAACTTTGGTTCGAGCCTTGCATATGCGGTTTGCAAGGAAATCCCGCGCGTGATGGCATGCCTTCTCTTATCAATTTGTACTTTTAAGATTGACTAGGACTGCAGCATGGCCGCTGTAAAATTATCCCTTGAGGCCGAGCGCCAAAATTGCTCTAGGCAATGCCTTGTGGCTTGTCTTATGGCTTCTTCTTTGAGTTGCAGCGTTTCGTCCTGCATGCCTAAGTGCCGCCGAAAGCCAAACTTGTGTCTGGCATTTGCATGGTCAGTGCTGTCCAGACGATCTTCCAGCATAACCGTGCCCATGCAAGACGTGAGGGTGACGGGCGGTAGATTATGTGCGATGGCTTCCCGTGCTTCGACATGAACAGCTGACCTCCCCTTCCCATCGGCTGGGCAGCACATAACTTAGCAGTTTCTCTGCTATCCGTCGGTCAGAGCTTCTCGTTGCGCGGCCCGTCACCGCTATATGTTAAAGGAGGAGGAGAAGGAATGGGATCGTAACGATCACCCCGGTTCTGCGACATTCTGCTCTGGTAAGCATTCAATCTCGGCCCTTGCGGTAACTGCAGAACGTAATTAAACGGGTTGGTAGGCTGCGCCCCGTAACAAATCAGACCCAGAAATACCAAGCCACCGTTACTTTCGCAAAGAATGCGCAAAACTGACCTCGGAGAACATTTTCCGGAAAAACAAAATCAGCTACCTTCACAAATTAGACGCGAATGCTGAGAAAACCGCGGAGCTAGTGGTCTTCGCTAGCTTCAACTTGGCTTTTCTTAAGTATGCCCATCTTATAGGTAGATGGTACACTGATGCCGCTGAGTGCACGCCTCCCCTGTCAACGAGAAGAACACCCACACATCACAGCTGACGTGATCACTAGGTTGTTGTGGTTTTTGGGAAGAGGAAATGAAAAAAGTGCACTGGGGGTATTTTTGAGCTCGGCAGGAAGCTCACCTACATACAACCCAGTGCGGGGAAAGGGAAGATAACTAGGTGCAACCAATTCCCGAATCGGCCTTTCTTTCGGGAACATCGGCGCCGCGACGCGCACTCCCCACACCTGCTTGTCGGCTTCTTGCCTCCTCGCCGCCTTCCCTCACACGCCTTCGTCAATCGCTTTCCTCCTGTCCACTTTGTTGGCGCTTAAGATTACCGCCACTTCGTGCACCCGGAAGCGTCTGGGGGCCATTTTGTTTCTGGCTTGCAGTGTTGCCATCTCTCCCAACGAAACCGCCGCTGGTTGTGACGGGCAGAGTGCGACCGGCCGCTCTAGCGTCCACGCAGCAGAGAGAGAGAGAGAGAGAGAGAGAGAGAGAGGCGCCCAGAAACAAAATGGCTGCGTCCATATGTAAGCAAATATCACGTTGTGCCGACCAGCGTCACTAAATAAAGGCTTTTAGAGTATCGGCACTCTTTTCTCTCATTGTTATGTGCCGCCGGGATTTCCATTGGTTGGTCGGCACGTGATGTTTGTTTACATATGGGCGCAGCCGTTTTGTTTTTGGGCGCCTCTCCTCTCTCTCTCTCTCGGCTGCGCGGGCGCTTAAGCGGCCGGTCGCACTCTGCCCGTCACAACCGGCGGCGGTTTCGTTCGGAGAGATGGCAACACTGCAAGCCAGAAACAAAATGGCCCCCAGACGCTTCCGGGAGCGCGAAGTGGCGGTACTCTTAAGCGTAGCTTATTTAGTAACGCTAGTGCCGACCGACCAATGAAAATCCTGCCGGCACATAACAATGAGATAAAAGAGTGCCGATACACTAAAAGCCTTCATTTGGTGACGCCAGTTGCGCCGAGTTTCCAGCGACGGCTGGCACGGCTCTCCACCCCAAAACCTGAGGCGCCACGCGCTCGCCTTTCCCTCCTCGCCACTTCCCCGCACACTTCTTGGCCTAGCATTTTCGTCCTCTCCACTTTATGCACCTAGTTTTGGGCGACTCCAGGCTCGGATGAAACTCAAGCTTCAACAGCTGCACTGTTAAAAATAACAGTTATTGGCCTTACACTTGCAGGGGCCCGAACCATGGCCGTTACCGTCAAAACCCGCGACTGCACGCCACAGAGCGCGAACGGCGGAGATCTGTTGGGAGTTGCTTAAGCGGTATTAGATGCAACGCATCTCATGCTCGCCCCTCTGTCCTTCCTGCGTCTGTCCGGCGTTGTCCGCACAGCTGCGCCTCTCCTCCTCTCATCTCTCCGATAGCGAACACTCTCTCCCAAACAGCTGCGGGTTGACGCAGCGTGCTCTCACTCCCTTGCTAGGCGCCGGTGGGCGGCGCTGCGCATGTGCAGTACTCTCTCTCTCCGCGCTTTCCTCTCCTTCGGGTGCTGTGAATATAAAGCGGCATGCCGCGCTCCGGCGGTCTCAGTCGACGGTCGTCCGCCCACCTCCCCTTCGCGTGAGAATCTCTGCTATAAGCGTAATCAATACGATGGAAAACGCCAATGGAACCCCCCATGAGATGCGTTGCATCACACCAGGGTTCCCGCGAGGGGAGGTGGGCGTAATTTTTAAATGCAGAGCATTTCAGTAACTCGCGATGTCACCCGCGTTGACGTCCGTAGTCGTAGTCCGCACCCCTCCCCCTACACTATATAAAAAAAATACTATCCGGCCGTTTTGGGGGGGTCCTAGCAATCTTCGATGTCGTGCGTGCTGCTACCGGTCGACCCATGTGACCACTCGCGCGTCGCAGCAGTACAAGGATATAGCTATGGCATGCATTCACCAGTTCACTGGCCACAAAGCCGACAGGCAATGGGAGGCTACGAACGCACCTTATATCAGCTGACTCAAAATTACACGACGCTCTCCCCTCAGGCTTCATCGCCACAAGTGCAACACATAACACGTAACGCAGAAACACTCTGCCGTGCCCCTCGCGAAGCGGGGCATGTTTCAAAAGCGTGACACCGCCAAAACTGCAGCTAAAAGAATACGCAGACAGCAAACGCAAATTCACTCCTCCGCACAAGGCCAGGCAACAGCAAACCACTATAAGGCTGACGCAAACGCAAACGCTACTCACACCCGACAGAGTTTACATCTACAAAGGCTGTATGAACACTTCCCCGCCAGAGTGTGATGAATGCCACGTACCGATTAATCAAGAGCACATGTTATGGCTATGCCCCAAGGTAGATAGAACGCGTATCCGCAGGGAGTGGCTGACTCAACCGGCGCACGCTAGAGCTGCGCTATTGTTGGCAAGCTTTGCCAAAAGACCATAGGCACCCCGCCTTCCCGGCTAGACGCCTTTGGAAGACCAAAACGAGGAATTCCAGTGGCCCCCTGGAATGAGGAGGCCTAGCCAAAAGGGCAAATAAAATTTCGATTCTGCCTCTCCGGTCTCGCGCGTCGCACTAACGCGTTGCCCCTGGCATTGGGAAACACCGCCTTAACGATCGAACGATTTGTGCGTCCCAATGCGCGGCTCCACTGCAGCGACCGGCGTAGCTTGTAATCGAGGCAGACGCAAAAAGAATTCTCACTCGTCTGGTTCGAGAATCGGCCAACCACACACCCTTGTTAGCCCTTTATTCAGGCTTACGCGCTGGCAGGGACGCCGGGTCCATCGTCACGGACGTTTGCCTTACGTGGGCTTGTAATACGTTAGATCGCATTAGCGGCCGTTAGCCTTCACAAAACAGCCGCAGAAGTATCAGCGAGACGCCGAGAAAGAGCGACCGAGGTTGTCTGTAAACGCTGTTGTCAACGTGCAGAGAGGGTAAGCCTCATTTTACACCCCATCGCTATGACACTTCCTCGCGCTCCTGTCAAGTGATCATAAAAGTCGTGACGTCAAGACTGGACGTCCCGTGTCGTCCTGTCTTGACGTCACGATTTTTTGTTTTACTTTCTTGTTTTACCCGAAACAAATCATGCCGTGCGCGTTTCCTCAAGGTTGGCGTCGGCGTTTGTTTGACGCCCCATTTTCTTCCTCTAAACGTCGGTGCTATCCGCGTGTTACGTTGTCAAGGCCGGTTATTTTACACGAGGGAGCATTTCAGCGGAGAAATCCGAGGGAGATAGCGACGTCACCGCAGATGAACCCCCACCCGACCAGCTCCTTCGATCACAAGGAGGATGCGAGTGTCGGACGGATATCAATCACTGTTTGCAGTCGCCAATCTCAACCGAAGAGCAGAGATTGGCACTGTCGATTCCGCGTCAGCGGCAGTTTCTAGCTAAAACCTCTACATGCTGATCTCGTCAGCCGCTCAAAAAGCTGCCATGGACAGTATGCAGGAACTGCAGGTAGGGAACGAATCGCCGCGCAAGGCAGTGGGTGTGAAGACGCGTGCTGGGAGCAACCGGCCTGTCTGCCTACAGGTCCGCCTACAGATATCAGGTTCAACACTGCGGCGGATATTCCATTGCCGCTCTAGTAAGCGGTGCAGATGGCGATTTTAATTCATTTTTCCGTAACATCTTTACCTTCTTTCTCGTATTCAGAGCTTCGTTTGACCCTTGAGTTCCATTTCGTGTAGCGGCAACAAGCTATCGCTTAAGCTGATCATGATGCTTAGTGGCTTCATCTTTGTAACGGGGTGGCGTTGCACAGCGGCCTTAGTCGCAACGCCACTGTACAATCGCCTCGCCAAAAATACAAACAAAATAAATAAAAAATAATAATATTAAAATAAAAAAATACTTTAACGAAATTTCTGTGCTAGTCTGACTTATTTGTTCGCATGTCTTCCCAGATTGTTCTCTGCTCTTTTCCCACCAACATTCTAACCTTCTTTTACTAACCTCTACTGCTGTCCAATTCACTTTAGGGCTTCCGGAGGCTGGATGACTCCCTCACTGAGGACTGGACGGATACTTTTGCACTCCGTTACAATATGTCGCATGGTTTCTGGCTCCTTTCCGCAACCTGCGCAAAGTTCTTCCAGTACCGGCTCGCGGATAAGCGTTTTTGTCCGCAAGCAACCCACCCGGGCTTCAAAAAGCAACGCACTCCCTTTGGTATTATCGAATAATTTTTCACTTATGATCTCCTGCTTCCCGATCCCGATCCATGCTCTAAGGACTTCTTCGCACCCATCCTCTTTTTCCAGGTCGTTGTCTCTGATTCTTTCACTTCATTTTTTGCCTGCCTGCACCACGTTGCGGCCGTGGCCGCCGCACGCACGGCGACCGTCCTGGTGGTATACGCGGCTGCCTCAGTGCGCCTGTCGTGTGCGCGTCGCCTTGTCTCATCCAGTGTAATAACAAGCAATAAAAATGGAGTGCCTAGAACCGCTCGAGAACTTAGTCGCGGCCACCTGCCCGATGAGCCAACGAAACCCCGGCGCCTCCGCAGCCAACGATCGGATCGTTTGTAGCTCTAAAAACTCCTTCTTCCTCCTGAACATTTACTACTGTCCGAGATGCCCGCCGGACAGTCAAACATGTCATGGAGCAGGCCACCTCCAAATCAGCGAACAACCCGCTGGTTATAATGGGCGGCTTCAACGCGGTCTGCCTCTAATGGGGCTATAAATATGCAAGCCCCAGAGGCAACCTGCCCTACAGACCTATTGACGACATAGACCTCACACTTATATACGATCCCACGAAGAGTACACGAGTCGGCACGAACTCGACAAGAGGCACCAATCCCGATCTCACTTTCAAAAAATACAGCCCTCATGCTACATGAACCAACACCGGTTTGAATACAAGGTCAGTACTGGCTTCGCCCATCTTACGGACTGGACGAAGATAAGAGAAATACGAGCAGAAAGACACCCATGCGATGAAGACAATTTCTCGACCATCCAAGGATGGATCGCACAGTTATCCCGGCATGTGAAAACCTACACATGGGAAGTCCGACGGAGCCTGCGGAACAGGTGGAAAAAGCAGTGCATGAACCGCAAACTCAAGAAGGGTATTGCTTTACTCAATGCAAAGGAGGTAGAATACGCGAATAAGCTAGCGAGAGGAAAGTGGCTGACCCTTTGTGATGGGCTTGGAGGCACACTAAGCACCTCCGAAACTTGGAGACTGCTTTGGTATATCATCAGTCCGGCATGCAGGAGGTAGGACGGAATCGCACCACAACATGGCCAGAGTCATTTTTCAATTCCCAGGCAGCGAAGCGACTCTCCTCTGGCTCTCAAAGCCCGGTACTTCCCTACGCAACCTCGGTAAAAATAGGCGCCACAAACTCACACTCACACAGAAAATATATTTTTCCTCACGCAGTCACTCACACTCATGCTCACCAGTCGCCCTCGCCACTCTGTCACTAGTACTCATGCTCAGTACGAGCCCTCCAACATTCACTCACTTTTCGCCGTCACCACTCGCGCTCACTCGCGCTCACACTCCCCACTTGTCTCCTCTCGCACGGAAGTGTGTGCAGCAGATCCTCCATGAGTCATGAAACCGAACAGCATTAGTGCATTACGGCGCCAGAAGGCCATCCAAATCATAATCCCGAAACAAAA
This sequence comes from Haemaphysalis longicornis, assembly GCA_013339765.2. NCBI lineage: Eukaryota > Metazoa > Arthropoda > Arachnida > Ixodida > Ixodidae > Haemaphysalis > Haemaphysalis longicornis. The sequence continues at coordinate 82,290,146 of CM023449.1, read as the reverse complement.
CGCCACCAGAGAATTAGTTCTATAGGGTTTCCCACAGCAGGACCTCAGTGATGACATATTTCCTATGCTAAAAGCAATCCCGCCATTAACAACCATCACAGCGAGCGGCTCCTGCGACGAATAGCCAACGGCGAGTACAAGTGCAATAGTGGTGCCCACCGCGGTAAGCCCCGCAGATGGTGCGAGTAGCCCGAGTGCAATCACGAGTGGTGAGCGGCGCTCACGGCGAGTGGCACTCGCACTCGCGAGTGGTGATCGGGGCTAACTGCGCATGGGGCTCGCACTCACTCGCACTCACACTCACCAGTCCGAAACGATGGCGAGGCTCACTCACCACTCACTCATGAGTGGTGAGTGGAGGGGTGTGAGTGCTCTCGTGAGTGAGCCTACCGACCTATGCGTCGGAGCCATTGCTCACATACACCGGCAGCTAAAACGAGCTTCTCGACGAGGATATCCATCTTCAAAAAGTTACCACAGCCATTCAAAACCTGAGGCGCCACACGCCTCCAGGAGTCGGCCAAATTACTAGCAAAGCACTCACCAATCTGGACGAGCCTTTGCTGGTAGAACTTACCCGTCCCCCTCAACAAAATTTGGAAGGCTGGCTTCCTACCCGAGGATTGGAAAACAGCGGGGGTCCGCCTTACACCAAAACCAGGCAAACCACCAACCTTTGAAAACTTGAGACCCATCTTTCTTACGTCGTGTAGGAAAACTCCTAGAGCGTGTGGTTCTCAACACACTGCAATCGTATCTGGAAGACTCTGCACGGTAAAATCCCTCCAACAATGGTGGGATTTGGTCCGAAACTGTCAGCGCAGAATGTCAGCGAAGGATAACGCAGGCACAATACGACCTTCACGTTTCGCCCTTTCCATTGCGCCTGTTCCATTTGAACATTTGATTCTCGTTTGTTCCCGCCCGTTTCACCCATACGACCTTCCGTGTTGTTCCCATTTCCCTTCCCATTTCACATCCCGTTTGTTCCCGCCCGTTTGCCGGCACAATACGACCTCCCTTTCGCCCATTCTCATTTTGTTTGTGGGGTTTAACGCGCCGAAGCCGGCGCGCCGTACTCCGGAATACCACCTGACTTTATCTGCGCCGAAATCTCCCTTTCGCCCATTCCCATTTCAGCAGCGCAACGCCTGCCTCTTCCCTCTTCGCATTTGAACCCATTCCCAAACATTCACGTTTGTTCCCACCCGTTTCACCGGCACAATACGACCGTCTCGCCCTTTTCTCCCGCCCATCCCATTCAACATTGCCTGCAAGCCGGCACAATAACCTTCCCCTTTCGCCCATTCCCATTTTGCCTCTTCCCATTTGACCCAATCCCATTTCAACATTCCCGTTCCCGTTTCGCCCATACGACCTTCAATTTCGCCTTCCCATTTCAACATTCTCGTTTGTTCCCTTTCAAGCCGGCACAATGAACCCATTCCCATTTCAACATTCCCGTTTGTTCCCGCCTGTTTCAAGCCGGCACAATACGACCTTCCCCTTTCGCCCTTTCCCATTTCGCCTGTTCCCGTCTGAACCATTCCCATTTCAACATTCTCGTTTGTTTCTGCCTGTTTCGAGCCGGCACAATACGACCTTCCCGTGTCGCCCTTTCCCTATACGCCTTTCCATTTGAACCCATTCCCATCAACATTCCGTTTGTTGCCACCCGTTTCAATCCGGCACAATACGACCTTCCCGTGTCCCCCCTTTCCTTATACGCCTGTTCCCATTTGAACCCATACCAATTTCACCATTCCCGTTTGGTCTCGCCCGTTTCAAGACGGCACAATACGACATTCACGTGTCGCCCTTTCCCTATAGGCTTGTTCATAGTTGAACCCCTTCCCATTTCAACATTTTCGTTTGTTTCTGCCTGTTTCGAGCCGGCACAATACGAACTTCCCCTTTCGTCCTTTCCCATTTCGCCTGTTCTTTTTTGAACCGTTCACATTTCAACATTCTCGTTTGTTTCCGCCCGTTTCAAGCCGGCACAATACGACCTTCCCGTGTCGCCCTTTCCCTAAAAAATTTCCACCCCCATTCGTTCCCGCTCGTTTCAAGCTGGCACAATACGACCTTCACTTTCGTTTCCCATTTCGCCTGTTCCTTCTGACACCCATTTCAACATTCTCGTTTGTTTCCGCCCGTTTCAAGCCGGCACAATACGACCTTCCCGTGTCGCCCTTTCCCTATACGCCTGTTCCCATTTGAACCCATTTCCATTTCAACATTCCCGTTCGTTCCCGCTCGTTTCAAGCTGGCACAATACGACCTTCAACTTTCGCCCTTTCCCATTTCGCCTGTTGCCTTCTGAACCATTCCCATTTCAACATTCTCGTTTGTTCCCGCCCGTTTCAAGCCGGCATACGACCTTCCCGTGTCGCCCTTTCCCTATACGATATTCATTTCAGTTGTTTCGCCCATTTCAGTTATTCTTTCCCATTTCGCCTGTTGCCTTCTGAACCATCCCATTTCATCGTTTGTTCCCGCCCGTTTCAAGCCGGCAGAATACGACCTTCCCATTTCGCCTGTTCCCATTTGAACCCATTGTTTTAGAGTACTGGTCGCAATCGCCCATTTCACATTGTGACTCCCATTTCAATTCGTTTGTTCCCGCCCGTTTCAGCACGACCTTCAACATTTGAACGTTTTCTCCCTTGTCGTACGCAAGCACATTTTGAGTCATTTGCCAGAAGAAACCTTCCCGTTCGTGTACCCTGAAGCCAGACCTTCTATACCTACTTAAAGTTTCATATACCCGGAGAGCTGTATTGTCACCACCACCAGCAGCAGCAGCAGCCGAATCAGGTCCACAACATGACGAAGGCCTCTCCCATTGACCTCCTACCGCTCTCTAGTAATGCGCTGCTCGAGTCCCCAGTTTACCCCCGAATTTATAAAGAAGATGGTGTTTCTTGGTCTACTCAAACCAAGACATTTTGGTCTGTCTGTATGTCTGTTTGTCTGTTCGTCTGTGACTCGATTCAGCCACCCGGCCTTAGGGAAACAGAAGCTGCGCCATAGTTTTACATACCCACAACCAAATCTAAACGTCTACTGGCAATGTTCATACTTGCCAACATTGTTGAGCAAGATTACGCAAATATAAGGCAGAAAATAATTACAAAAGTGATATTTGCAGTGTTGCTATAATAAAAAAATGCATGCTTGATTTTTACGACAGCAAATGAAACACCACATCAACTGCAGAAAAATTGCTCCGACGCCTGCTGTTGCCTGCGCTACTATACGGCGGCATTCAAGCTGCAACAGTAACGAAAGGTTCTACTAGATAGGCTTAACGTTCAGCTTGGAACGCTCGTGGAGTAGGGCAGAGTGGTTCTATAAACGTTGGACAAGGGTGCCTCGATTCACGCGCGGTTCCGCCGCATGGCAGCGCGGGCATTGAGGCACCCGACCGAAATTTGAAATGACTTGAGCAAACCTCTAGCGTGTGTACCTTGGGAGGAGCGCGACGGGAGAGGAACAGCATGAGAGGTAAGCTGGAAAGCGAAGGAAGTCATTTACTAGGTGAATGACTAAAGAATATCGTCTTCTGCCGACAATTAGAACGAAAGGAGCAGATACGTCGCCATTTTTATTTTCATCCCCCCATCGGGTTAATAATGGCCTTGAACTTCTTTTAGACTCGTGTCTTGGTATCTACTCTGTTACCCGAATTGACCACCGGTTCCGTGTTCGTCTCCCTACTATATGATCTTCTATTCTAGTTTGTTTTATGATCTAGGTAGCCCGTTTCATGTCATTGACTGTTATTCGTAACATTATTCGTTCCATCGCCCATGGAGCCCACCTATGTTTTGTGAAGTAAGGTGCCCAGTTTCAGCTCCGTATGTCATCACCGGCAGTATGCTCTGGTTGTAGATTTTTCTTTTGAGTGACAGAGGTAACTTACTTTTCATTATTTGGGAGTGCTTTTCGAGTGCTTCCCAACCCATCCCTATTCTACGCCGGATTTCTCTCTCGTGTTTGAGGTCAGCACTAACCATCTGTTCTAGGTAGTTATATTCGTCTACTTCTTCTAACGTTTCCTTTCTCAAGCTGAAGATGTTTTTGGCGTGGTTATTCCTCATTACTATATATTTATACATATTTATTTTTAGCCCTATAGCCGGGATTTCTGATTTTGCTTTGTGGTGGTGGTGGTGATGTTTATTCACGGGTGGACCTAGCCTTGCGTGGTATGCCGGCAATTGCTCACCCGATCAGCACCTCTTTACCGCTATGCGCGGGAATTCACCATGACTCGCTGAGGCTTGTGACATGTAAAAATTGCAGGATCAAACGAAAGATGTCCCTCTTCGTGATCCAATGGCCTTCCGGGAAAATTAAATCGTTCAAAGAGGCATGCGGAGCGGCCATCCTTCGCAGTTCTTTAAACAAAGCTAACCGCTCCTCCGCAAGCTCTCGGCAGTCCATAATAAAATGACCGATGTCGCCTGTAGCACCACACGTTCCACACAGAGGTGAAGCGATAATGCTTCTTCAAGCATTGTTTGCATGTGTTCTGCACTATCACTCAGCAAGCCTATGTCTTCCGAAAACCTCAAATGGTTCAAGTATTCCTCTTTTATACTTAATCCGGTGTTTTCCCAGTCAAGCTTATTAAATACCCCCTGCAGAAATGTTGCGAACAGTTTTGACGATATAGTATCTCCCTGTCTTACTCCCTTTGGGATCGTAAATTTATAGCTTCGCTTGTGGAGGGTAATCCTGCCCGTGCATTTCTTGTAAACGTCTTCGAGAACTCTTATACAGGTTTCCTCTATTCCCTGGTCTTTCAGTGCTTCTAGCACGGGGGCGGTAAAACCGGTATAAAACGATTTCTTATAATCTATAAATGCCATGTAAAGGGGTTCAGTATTCTCTGCGCATTTTTCTCTCACTTGACTGACGACATGAATGTGATTCATGGGCGAGTACCCTTTCCTAAACTCAGCCTGCTCTCTGCGTTCTTGGGAACCCAGGCTGTCACAAATTCGGCTGACTATAACTTTGTTAAATCGCTTGTAAACAACTCAGAGTAGGCTGATGAGTCTAATTCTTGAGGTCCTTGGGATCTCCCTTCTTTCGGATCAGGATAATGTTGGCGTTTTTCCAGGCTGTGGACACTTCCCTATTCTTTCGTTTGTAAAATAATGTGTTCATAATCATCAGGTTACTTCTCTCTGCAAATCCCACAAGCGTATCTCCTCGACTGTTGCAATTGCCTATTCCGAAGTTTCCCACTGTCCTTTCTCCCATTTACTTCTTACCGACCTTTGCGTTAGAGTCGCCCATCTCGATCGTGACCTCTGTCGTTGCCTTATTCATTGCCGATTCGACGCCCTCGTAGAAGCTGCCTACGGCTTCGTCATCATAGCTGGTTGTTGGCGCACAGGCCAGTACTACCTTTAACCTGTATCGCTTGTTGAGCTTGATAGACTCTCTCGCCAGCGCTGAATAAATTCCTCCACGTTTTCTACTATTTTTGTGCGGACTAAAAATCGCACTCTATGTTCTTTCTTCTCTTGGGGTCCACTGTAGCACGGAATATGCCCTCTACTGAGCTCCAGGAAGCCTTCTACTGTCCTAACTTCGCGTAACCCTACAATGTCCAACTTGATGGCCGAGAAAGTCCTCCACGTCCGTCGCTGTATAAACCACCTAATTCGGATATTTTCAGTCAATCTACGAATTAGGGGGCAAGCAGCAAAAAGGACGACTAAAGAAGTATGGGCGTGTACCAACTGTGGAAAAACCTCACCAGCGACACCCTGAGCGCCCGCCTTGCCCTGGTCTTTAGGGCATCAGGCGTCTGCTCATCACTGGGATTCCTAGACAAGGTAACCCCTACTAGAACACTAAGTAAACATTATTTACTACTAGTGAACCATAGCAGAACGTTACACATCCGCAGAGTATCCCATAACCGACGAAACCTATTTGACAATGTTTCTAAAAATTAGCTAGAACTATGAGGGTCCCCCACAAGAAATGTGTGTGTGAACTCACACGCATGCCCACGATAGCACAAGCAGCAGAACTATATTAAAAACATTTATAAACCAGCTAAACTGAGTCACGTCTCTTAGTCTACAACGTCAATCCATTGTAAAATTTGAAGTTGCATTATGTGAACTTCTCCCAGTCAGGTCTCATAGTCTACAAAGTCAGTCCATTATTAAATTAGAAGTTGGAATATGTTTACGTTCTCCAATCATAATTTCCTGCACTGATTGTTTTTTTCAGAAAATATATATATATATATATATATATATATATATATATATATATATATATATATATATATCTTATATTATAATATAATAAAACATCCAAGCATAGAAATGCCGTGGTCAAATGTGCGAGTATCTTGGGTTTCCTGCTTATAAGGTCATGCAACAGTTAATGTTGCGTCTGTCGAAATACTCCTTTGCTGATACATTACCCTTCGTGTGTTGCATAGGCCGATATAATGAACGCTAACCGGACCCACAAATGACTATCATGGGGCTTGATTTCCGTTAGAGCTGAAAATAGTGCTCGCAAATATATTTATTTGCACTGAGAAACAGATTCTCGGTTCATTACAAACGAAAAGACACAACGAAGAGCAACAAAAAAACGGCTACGGATGACCCATGAACGCTCTCCCAGGGCTGGGACATCCCGAGTATGTGGAAGGCTGCAGGACGGCACCGACTCGACGGCCCGGTGAAGGTATCGGGGTAACGGACTTTGACCGCTTGGGACTTCTAGCTGCTGGGCTCCTCAGGCTTCGCCTGCTTCTTACAAGGTGGACTTCTGAGTGACTGCTTCATCTCAGTGACCGTCGGGGCTTCGCTGGACATTCCCGAGGCTGGCATGCCGCCGTCTTCCAGGTGTGCGTAGGTGCCGTACTCCAGTGGCAAGTAATGAAAGGAGTAAGCCGAGGAGTACACTACGGCCGATATGAGCAGGAAGAGAAGGCTCTCATGCCCGTTCCTTGCAAGTTCTGTGATCAGGGCGCCCACCATGCCACCCACGCGACCGAAAGCAAAGGCTAACGACACGGCAACGCCGCGAGTGGTGGTCGGGAACAGGTCGATGACGTAGACGAAGGTTGAAGATCATCGCGACGCTGCACACGGCCTGGGTTATGACGAAAACGAGGTCACTAACAAGTCTGAAAGGCGATTTCCCACCGGCAGCAATCATTGCGACGCTCAGGGAGCAGCATAAACTGCCAGAGATCACGTAGGCGCGGGTGATGAGCCTCGTCTTGTCATACGGTTTGACGATCTTCAGCAGTAAAAAGTACGCGAAAAGCGTTGGGCGCACAGCGGCCCCCACTGCATCCACGGTGCTGCATCTTCTCGCCGCACCTGGTACAGGAGCAGAGAGTAGAAGGCAATCATGACAGAGAACGACGAGCGAACATGATCACCGCCCGACGCCCGCACCACTCTCGCCATGTTCGTGGCCACCGTTGACGTGCTCGTCGCACCCTCTTCGCCCTGGAGTCTCTGTTGCACTCTTTTCAAAGAAGCGCCACGGGTTCTTGATGGGCGCCGTTCGCTTTGGCGGCAGCCAGCATGAAGCTTTCGGCCGCGATGAGCTTGCGGCTGGCTATCAGCCAGCGAGGAGACTCGGCGATCAGGAAGAAGCCGGCCGGTACGAGCAGCGTTGGCGCAACCATGACAAGCTGTCGAAGAAACCAGCTCAAGTGCGGCACCTGCTTCGAGCACGGCGAAGGAGGTCTCTGCCAGCATGAGGCCCATCAAACGGAGAACGAAATCAAGGTGGGCCGGCTCGCGAACGAGCAGGACTCAGCCAAGATCATGCCGACATTGATGAAGAGCGACATTGCGCTGCCCGAGACAAAAAACCTCGCGACAACGTACATGAGGTACGTCTTGGCGAAGCAGCATCCCACGGTGGCTACCATCACCACAAATGCATATAGCCCCGGACGACAGGTAGGCGGCCGAAGCGGTCGGAGCAGTAGCCCGAGAGTACCAGGAAACCCAACGAACTGGCCATGAAGACGCCGGTGGCGATAGTCCTTAGTAAACGCCGGCTGCACACTAGGTTCCACTCGGGGACGATGCTGCTGCTCGCGCGTTTCGGGGTCGTAGTGCCAGGAGTCGCACTCGACGACCGTGGTGTCGTTCAGGTCCCCCGGGCTTGCGTACACCGTGCACCGGCTGTGTCGCCCGTCGGCTTCGACGGGGATCGCCATGCTCTTCCAGGCGTCGGACGAAATGTTCACGTCGTTGGGCTGCCTGCACCAGTGGTCGACGTCTGCCGTGATAAGTGCAAAGGGTGAGAGTGTGGGAATTCAATACCCACATGGTGATTATGGCGAAGAAGACGAGGCCCTTCTGGTAGTGGCCATGGCCGAAGACTTGCTTGCAGTCGAAACCCTCGCTTGTCTCGATGTCGACGACTATGAAACGCTTCGGGGACAAGCACCCGAATGGATGCATCCTGTTAGAGTTGTTCCTTTGCAGTAGGTTCGGGAGGCGAAACAAGGACACGGAGGGGATGCACCCGTTCGTTCGTGACTTCTGCCTGTCTTCCTCTTTCTCACGTGCCTTATTGAATGCTGATGATAATGAGGATTCCTCCAATGGCACGTACGAAGTTAGGTGATTCGCTGATAGCAGGGTTTTGGGAATGAAGACCCAGAGGGTTACCCCGGGATGAAAAATAATTTTATAATTTGTCTGACAAATAGAATGGAGAAGCATCAACGGATAAAAAAATAAAAACATAAGAGACCACGCGAATAATACGGGCCACAAATTCTTCTCGTTCTTCGTCCGCCATCCTTATTTAGCCAAATGCCCATCTAAGAAAGACTTATGGTTCATTACTTCCTTTGCACACTTCTGCACTTCAGCTGACGAGCATTTTCGCTATCTGATTGCGCTGCGTTAATTTCTGCTTCGTGGCGGGGCGCACATTTCCGGCGTATTCGTTAGGTGCCCACATTATTTTCAAAGCATTCAATGGGCAGTAGAGGCTTTCGTAATAAAAAAAATTGCTTAGGTGTATCCTCCACAATGAAATGCTCATAATTCAACGTTTTTTTTTCTTTCTCTTTTCTCTCGGACTTCGTTTCGTGGCTTCATTGAATTGCCTACCTGTCGTAGGGTCCTTCCTTTGGTTTCACATGAATACATTTTCCGCAGCAGAACAATATATTTAAAAACAAGGAGTCTGAGGACACCTAATACCTTGTTGTGGGTTAGTAATGAGAAAAAATTACACCCATCTCCCCGAAGGGAACCATGAGTAGGATGAGGAGCGTCATGGGGGGTTCCGTTTGCGTTTCCGTTATGTTTGTTAGCCAAATTTGGTGGAAATGTAGTAAACCCCGTAATGCTCATATATCCTACTCATGGTTCCCTTCGGGGAGATGGTGTAATTTTCCTTATTGTATGCGTATATACGCGAGTGAGACGAGATTGAAGTGGTATCTAAAGGTCTTTATTTAGGTTTGCACGTCTTCTTACTTTGAGTATGACGGCCTTATGGTCGCTGAAGTGCACGGTCAGTGGATCTCGTAGCAGAGCAGCCGTTGTATCAGTCGTCGCCCGTTGCAGTTGGTAAAGACAAGATCGATACACACTCCCTGGATTGTCATCATCATCATCATCATCACCAGCCTATCTACGCCCACTGCAGGGCGAAGGCCTCTCCCCATTATTCTCCAATTTATCTCGGTCCTGTGCCAACTGTGACCAATTTATCCCCGCAAACTTCTTGATCTCATCTGCCCATCTAACTTTCTGCCGCCCCCTGCAACGCTTTGCCTTCTCTAGGGATCCACTCTGTTACCCTTAATGACCAGCGGTTATCTTGCCTTCGCATTACATGCCCTGCCCACGTCCATTTCTTCTTCTTAATTTCTACTAATATGTCTTTAAACACCAGTTTGCTCTCTGACCCACTCCGCTCTCTTCTGTCCCTTAATGTACGCCTATCATTTTTCCGCTTCATTGCCCGCTGAGTCGTTCTCAATTTAAGTTGAACCCTCTCGGTGAGCCTCCAAGTTTCTGCTTGTAGGTGAGTACCGGTAAGATGCAGCTGTCACACACTTTCTTCTTCAGCGACAATGGTAGGCTGCTATTCATTATCTGAGAATGTCTGCCATATGCACCCCACCCCATTCTGATCCTTCTAATTATATCTGCCTCATGGTTGGGAACTGGGGTCACAACTTGGCCTAAGTAGATATATTCGCTTACCACTTCCACTGCCTCGCCACCTATCTCAAACTGCTGTGCTGTCCCGAGGTTATTGATCATTACTTTAGTTTTCTGCATATTAATTTTCAGGCCCACGGTTCTACTCTGTTCGCCCATTGCGGAAAGCATGCTTTGCAATTCGTCCCCCGAGTTACTTAGCAAGGCAACGTCATCAGCAAATCTGAGGTTACTGGGGTATTCTCCATTAACCCTTACTCCCACCTGTTCCCAATCCACGTTCTGAATACTTCTTGTAAGCATGCTGTGAATAACATTGGAGAGATTGTGTCTCCTTCGTCTGACACCCCTTCCTTATAGGTATTTTACTGCTCTCCCTATGGAGGATGATGGTAGCTGTAGACCCACTGTAGATATCCTCTAGTATTCTTACATAATGCTCATCTACCCCCTGGTTCCGTAATGCGTGAATGACTGCTCGGGTTTCGACCGAGTCAAATGCTTTCTCATAATCTATGAAGGCTATATATAGGGGTTCAGTATACTCAGCGCACTTCTCTATCACCTGATTTATCGTGTGAATATGGTCCCATCGTTGAATAACCTTTACGGAACCCGGCTTGTTCTTTAGGTTGACTGAAATCTAAGGTTGCAGAGATTCGGTTAGCGATTACCTTGGTAAATACCTTATAGACGACTGACAGTAAGCTGATCGGCCTGTAATTTTCAAGTCCTTCATGTCGCCTTTCTTATGGATTAGGATGATGTTCGCGTTCTTCCAAGATTCCGGTACCATTGCGGTCATTAGGCATTGCGTATACAGGTTTGCCAGTTTTTCAAGTACAATTTCTTCCGCCATCCTTCAAGAGGTCTGCTGTTTATCTGATCCTCACCAGGTGCTTTGCCCCCTTTCATTTCTTTCAAAGCCTTCCTTACTTCTTCGGTCGTTACTGGTGGGATAGTCTATCTCCTCTGAACTACTGTCTCGTTCGGCATTATCCTGTATGTCCCGGCTACTGTACAGATCCCTATAGAACTCCTCGGCCACTGTGACTATTTTATCCCTATTTGTGATGACATTGCCTTGCTTATTCCTTAAGTGCATATATCTGATTTTTCCCCACGCCAAGACGTCTCTTCACTGCTTTCAGGCTACCTCCGTTCTTTACAGCGTATTCGATCCTCTCCATATTATACTTCCGTATGTCAGCTGTCTTACGCTTATTGATTAACTTAGAGAGCTCGGCTAGTTCTATTCTGTCAGCTGCGGTAGAGATTCTCATGGTTTGCCGTTTCCTGATTAGACCTTTCGTCTCCTGTGAAAGTTTACCCAGTATCCTGTCTAGCCATAGTGCCCCCGACTTCTATTGCACACTCCGTGATGATGCGTGTAAGGTTGTCGCTGGCTTCCTGTGTCGTGAGCTCGGCTTCCTCGTCAAGGGCGGAATATCGGTTCTTCTGCAGCGCGATCCTGAATTCTTCTACTTACGTCTTACTGTTAGTTCGTTTATCGGCTTCTTTCGTACTAGCTTGTTGCGGTCCCTCCTCAAATCTAGCCTAATTCGAGTATCTTACCATACGGTGGTCACTACACCTTACCTTTCCGAGCACTTCCACATCCTGCACGACGCCAGGGTTATCGCATAATATGAAGTCTATTTCATTTTTGTGCTCCCCATTCGGGCTCCTCCAGGTCCACTTCCGACTTTCCCGTTTACAGAAGAAGGTATTCATTATGCGGAGGTTATTCCGTTCTGCAAACTCAACTAGTAGGTCCCCCTGCTATTTCTACAGCCCAGACCATAGTTCCCAACTGCCTTGTCTCCAGCCTGATTCTTGCCTACTTTAGCATTGAAGTCCCCCATAACTACGGTATACTGTGTTTTTACTTTAGCCATTGCCGATTCCACATCTTCATAGAAGCGTAGTTGGATTGTAGTTGGATTGTAGTTGGGTTTAATTGCTGTTAGTGTTTGCGCTGATGCTCTCACTTAATTGCGTCAGCACACTCACTGACGGGGCTGTTGCTTCCATCCTACTTCATCTGAAGAATCACGGAGTCAAGCGCAAGTACAACCGGAGTTGTTGTTGTTGTTGTTGTTGTTCCTCTTCTATGGCACGTACCCACGTGGGGGATTGGCCAAGAAAATGTGGTGTGCGGACGCCGGACCACCGCCGACGCCGCGGGACATTCCCCGAGCATAAGACGCTCCGCATCTAAAAGCAGGCATGTACCGTTGAACGCCTGAGACACCTGGCTCGTGTTGCGAAGGGTTTTATAACATTGCCGCTTGAGACGCTTTGCTCTGCGATCCACCTCGGCGCTTTTGAATGGCTGGCTTGGATCTGCTTCCTGCGCTTCTGCTCGTTCCCTGCCGGTGTCTTATGAAAACAAACCGGATGTGGGGTTCTATTGGGTGGTTGTTCCGGTAAAGTCCTCCAGTGGTACAACATTTTACTCCGTACTGCGGAGCGCGTACAGCAGGATGCGCCTAAACACTCCGTCGACCAAGTGTGACGGTGTAAATACGTTGTATAACATGGCATTTCTCCGACCGAGGGCGGATTTAAGCACTTGACCTCTAAGAAAACTCCGGCTGGGAAGATTCATGCAGGAAGAAGCTCCATCTATGAGCGGAGTTAAAGAGCCGGGCTCTCGCAAGATCTCGGCGCAAATGAGAGGTGGGTCGTCAAGAAGGCCGCTGCTCTCGGTGGACGTGCAGAGGGACAACATGCTCCGATAACGAAAACGTGGCCTGCCGCATGCATTTTTCGAAAAGCGAACACCTTGCAGTTTAAAAGACCAACAAGAAAGGAACGAATCACCAAGCTCAACCGAGACTATTCCCCAAGCATTGTTTGGTGCACGCGTTCGCTTCACGTGGAATGTTGGGTTGAGTACGCCGGAGCATAGCAGGATACGTCAAGTGCCCGCTCGGTTTTAAAACAACGAGCCTTGGACCTTGGACTCGTCGCAGCGTAAAAGCGTTCCGCTCCGAAAGCAACCAATCTACCATACACAGCAAGGTTAATGTCGAAAATGGTAGGCATGGTTCCTGGCCGACACTTCGTACTACATTAGGCGCATTCTCAGTGCAATCAGCTAGGCCTGTTCTTTTCAGAGGCTGTAATTTCAATTTTGATTTTAAGATGCATCTGTGACTGATTGTGACGCAGGCGTCATGGCCGGAAAGAGAACGTTTTTATGGCTCGCTGTATATGTTTGGTAAAAACAACCTGCCTAATACACTCATGTTTTATAAAGAAATATTTCAGGCGCTGCACTTTGCTTCAATCTACGGAAAAGTCAGTCAAAGAAAAGGTAGCCTTTTTTGCAATATCCCCATCATTTGCTGTGTTTAGCCTGCGTGTTTTAAAGCAAAGCTTTCAACCTCTACCAGCCAACGGTTTTTTTCGCGAAGGTGGGAGGTGGGTGCAGAGGCTTCACTCTCGGAGCCCACTGCAGATGGCGCTACGAATTTACCCAGTGTTCCCCGCGCGGAGGTGCCGGCTTCCCGATGGGCGCATCGGCGGCACGGCTTTGTCGTCTACATTAGCGACGGTTATTTTGGGCCTGTTTTTGGCGCAACTTCACGTCCATTGCTCGCTTCCTTCGCACAGCACAAGGTCGCGGTTCGATTCCCGGCCGCGGCGGCCGCTTTCTGATGGAGGCGAAAAGCAAAAACGCCGTGTGTACGAGATTTCGGCGGCACGTTAAAGATCCCAGGTGGTCAAAATTAATCCGAAGCCCTCCACTACGGCGCGCCTCATCGCCTGCGCTGCGTCGGCGCGTTAAACACAATCATCAAATCAATCAATCCTTCGCACAGCATTAACTTGTTCGACAGCACCTTCTGGGTAACCCGGGCCTGACGCAATTAAGTGGATGTACGGCAAATTAAGGATAGGTTTGCAGGTCGGAAGACAAAATGTCGGCACCACATACAAGAGAAACGCTACCTTTTGCGCACTGCTTGTCAAAAGGCCTCTTTTTTCTAAATTGGTGAATACCAATTCGGTAGTGTTTTAAGAGGTATTACAAAAGGCGAAAGGAGCAACTGGATCTAATAAATAGCGATTACAAAAGTTCCCTCAGCATTCTCGCCATTAGCAAACTTACTAAACTAACTAGTTTTAATCGGCATAAATTATATTCACTACGCTCACATGCCGAATTGTTTCAGTGCCTCCGCTTGTGTGGCGCGGTGGTGTAGCACCGAGCTAGCACATCAGGAAGGCTAGGTTCCGCAGTCTCACCCTTCAAAAGACCCTCATCTCCGTTTTCTTTCTGCCGACGCACGGCCGGGGTACAGCGGCAGCGTCCGCCACTCTAGCCAGTCCGTGGCCGACGCTTCTTTGTTCGGGACGCCGCCCCCACGTATTCCAGATAATGGCTGGCAGAATATCTGGTTTTCACTCTTTGTAGAGCCACGTGTGTCAATTCAACTGACGTCGCATGGGCAATTGTTGTGGGTGCATGGGTCGTTTAAAGCTTTCTTTCCAATCGCCTGTCACAGCATTGATTAAAGCCATTTTTTTTGTAGACAGCACAAAATTGTACAAAGTGGCTATACATTTGTATTTATTTTAGATGCAAAGCATCTCTTGCTTTCGGCTTCGTCGTCCGTCGTCCATCCGTCCGCACCTCTCCCCCCTCTCCCCACCAGCATGTGCGATAGCGAGTGCGCTCCTCCGCTCCCCCCTCTCCACGCCAGCTGTGCGATCGCGCGCGCGCTACTCATCACCGCAGCTGCGCGATAAGCGCAGCATGCGCCGCCTCCTTTATCATCTCCTCCTCTCCACTCCATCTGCTCTATATAAATAAAACACGGTCCGCGCGCCGCTCCCTCAGTTACTGCTTCGGTTGAGTCACCGCTGCGCCGTCCGGAGTTCCGTCATTTTTCTGTTATTTGATTTACCCAATCTCGTGAACGTTGGGAACCTCCGAGATGCTTCGCATCAACTCAGGGTTCCCTCGCGGGAAGGTGGTGTCATTTTTTTTATTTGTTAATTGGTAGAAAGTCGTTCCTGTAATCCCTGAATTCGCCCTGCCTGGGAACGCCTACACGCGCTGTAAACAGCCCGCAAATATCTTGATTCAAGCGGATTCTGCCTCCTTCTCCCCCCCCCGTTCGCGCGGGAGAAAATCTTCCCCACAGCTTTCGTCGTACTAGTGCGCACCGAAGCACCGCCGGGCGCTCAAGTCGTTTATGGAAAACGATTAAAAGGAGAAGGGACACATGCTTTACGTTTCCGGTCGAAGCCAGTGTACTTCTCTCAGTATCACTTTGAAGGTCTCTTCGATTTGGCTGCACTAGCTGCACCAGTTCAAGGGGTGCAGCACCGTCGTCCTCGTTTTTCCGGTGCCGCGCGCGCCCTCTGCACTTCCGTCCTCGTTTTGCGAAGGTGCCGCTTCAGTGCAGGCCCACCTCGGCACTAGTTCTCGGTCGCCGTGCACTCGCCGAAAAGGAGGTGCCGGATAGTGCAGCATGGCGTACGTGCCGCCCAACGCGGAGCAGACGACGCTGCGCGTCGTTATTGACGGCGTGGAGGAGAACGTGTACCTCCTTCACAACCCGGACGGGTCACCCATGCAGGACGACAGCGGCTGCTACCTGTACGAGACGTCCGGTAAGTGTTGTTGCATGCCCGGCATGCCGGCGATAAACACGTGTAGCGTTCAAGAGCGGTTTTATTTTTGGTCGTAGCCATGTCGGCCTCGTCCGCGTTGCTTTGGGTCGCAGTTTGGGATTTCTCAAAGGCTGTGCCGACTTTATACATGCTGGTGTGTACTTTTGCAGGCGGGCAGCACGTAACGTTGCGGTTCACGGCAGCGGGCGACGAGAATTTGCCCCCTCCGGCGCAACCACAGACTTCCGCCTGCACTGACGGCGATGATGGTGAGGCCGCACTGGCTGAAGATGAGGCGGAACTGTGGAGTGCCCGGAGGACGAAGTTCTTCATCGCCCAGTACACCGCGCTGAAGGACTTGGTGGGAAAGAGCAGAACACTCCGGTATGTTATCCTTTGTGTGCAGAATTACATGCAGGACGCCAGAATTTCTCCCCACGCTGTGTGAACGCAGTAGCTGCAAATGAACTGTACAGGGGCGCTGGCGTTGTCGCTCGAATTTCTAGTTACAAGCAATTTAAAATTATTCGCAGAATGCTAAAGATCGCACATCTTTTCCTCCTGCTTCGAGTGCTTCAAATATGCGACAGCCGAAATACAAATATTCTGACAGAACGGCACCTAATAGCAGCGCATTTTTACTAAGAAAGTTAAAAATAAAACGTTGTGCACCCCTAGCATGCGACTCGCATCAGTCAAGTGTTACTTTACTTTACCCATACATTACTTCAGCTGTGCTTTTCTTTTTTGTTTAGGACAAGAAAACAGCTCTGGAATAAAATAACTGAGCTCATGAACAAAGAGTTCCTGTGCAGTATGACGGCCACCCAAGTGGAAAATAAATGGAAGAGTTTGGACAGATCCTATAAGAAGGCAAAAAAAAATAACACTTCCACTGGCCGTGCCCCCGCAAGTTGCGCACACGAGGAGTAAGTTGGAATTATTTATTGAACTATTCAACAGTTCTGGCATCCCTCATACCCCGAGTCACCTCGGGACACCATGAACCTGTTTAACCATTGAAATGTTCACACAGGGAGCTTGCCGCAGTTCTAGAGAAGGAACACAGCATTAACCCAAGGATCCTTTTGGAGCCTGGAAAGGCAATCCTACCAGGAGGGAACCCAGGGTAAGTGAAAATTGCATAGTGTAAGCAAAGTGATGATTGTAAGTGGTGTGACGTTTGTGCACAACTTTCAACAGGGCCAGCAGTGCAGCCGAAGGACCCCCCAAAGATTTGCCAGTGCCAGTTGAAGGTGGAGGAGGTGGACCTCCTGAGGACTTGGTGCAGAACAAGGGGGGCCCTGTACCGAAGAGAGTGCGGCATAGCAGGTCGCAGCTGGGTCCCCTCTTGGAGACTCTCCAAAAGATGGGGGAGGCCAAAGTGAAGCAAGAGGAGGCCAGGGAAAAGGCCTTCAAAGCCCGCCAGCAGTGGGAGGAGGCGAAGGCAAAGCGCCACGAGGAGCGAATGCAGAGATTCGACCGTCTAATAGATCTGCTTGCGACAAAGGACAAGTAAAACGAATAAAGACGGCGTGTCAGGACTGCACACTTTTTAATTTCATGCAAATGTTTCTTGCAGAACTGCCAACTCTGTTTTCATGCAAATATTATGTACATGGTTTGCCTTTCACAGTGGGTGCAGTTCAACAACATAGCAGTTTCCGTGATGTCGGATATTTCAGCACAACAACACAATTCAATCAAATCAACACAAGGCACTTTCATGTCAACTTTGCGTTGGCAGGGCAGGGGTGACCACAGTTAGCACTGCTCTTTAGCGATGAAGTCTCTCAAAGCCTGGGCGTAGCCTGGTTGGTTCCAGTCGAAGTCCCCTTCGGAGGCGTCGTTGCCCACATCATCGTCACGGCGCAATGACGTCAGCTCCTGCAGGAAGTCCCTCTCGTCGTTGCAGAAGTTGTGCAGAACGCACGCAGCCATCACAATGAAGCAGGACTGCTCAACAGTTCTGGCGTCTACAAAGTAGAGCCTCCTAAAACGCTGTTTGAGGAGGCCGAAGGCATTCTCAATGGCCACTCTCTGCTGGCTATGTCGCCTATTAAAGTTTCTTTTCCACGTGGGAAATGTGCACTCATTGTCCCTGAATGGGGTCATGAGCCACGGCATCAAGGGGTACGCGCTGTCCCCAAGAATGTAGTTTTCCCCGCATTCGACGGCTGCGCGTTCAAAGAAGGGGCTCTCTCTCAGGACGCGGGCGTCGTGCGCCGAGCCCGGGAACCCGATGAAAACGTTGCGGAACTTGTTCCTATCGTCGCAGATGCCTTGCAAGATGATAGACGGCCACTTCTTGCGGTTGAAATACGACTGGGCCGATTCACTTGGTGTTGGTATTTCTATATGCGACCCGTCGATGCAGCCAATGGCATTCCGAGGTCCCTTTCCACCGCTCTTGGCGAGAAACCCGGCCTTGATGCGTGTCACTTCCTCCACGCTACTTGGCCAGCTGATGACTTCAGCGCTAATTGCGTGGAGGAAGTGAATGACCCTTGTGACGCAGGCATGCACCGACGACTCCGTCACGTCGAACTTGTCTGCGATCGCATACATCGACACTTGCGAGCCGAGGTACACAAGCGGCAATGAGGCACGTCTTCTGAGCCGAGATTGTTGCCGGCCTTGCACTGCGCTCGGATAGTAGGCCGAAGCGCTAACCTGGAGCTCAGGCAATCAAACGTCTCCCTCGACAGTCTGAACAGCCTTTGAACTCTTGTTCGTTGTACTACTGACAACGTGCTCGTAGCCAGGCACACGATCGCATCTTCGCGTACCAACGCGCACGCCACGGGAAACGCACACTGTGTCGAACTCGTCGTCAGAGTCACTCCACGGACTGTCACTGCACTCATGTCGTCGCTGTCGGAGTCGAGGCAGCTGCGCGGCAGCTTCGAAAAGTGCCCTGTCTGACAGCCGATCCATGCTTGCGATCTTGGAGGCGCAAGTTCGCGTGTCCCGGCTGCTGCAGGCCTACACTTGTGTCATCGTTTTGGTTGTATCCGGTGCGCGCTAGTGTCGCGGCTGCCCCTGCACTTCCTGAACCGGCGCTGCACGCGCGCGACACCGGTCGGCACCGCTGCTACAGTGACTGGAATATACTGGCTAGTGTGCTGAGGGCGGGCGCGGAGGTGGCCCCGACCGTGATGACTGGCGGCGGCGCCCGCTTGGGGCGCTGCTGTGCGAGAGGGTGCATCTGCGCGCCGTCCGCGCAGCGTTCCGCGCGCTCCCCAAGCGCTGCGAAGCTTCAAGTTAGCCGAGTAGCGCGAAGCGTGCGTTTACTTTTTCCGTGTATTTGAAGCTTTCGTTACAAAACGCCATGCTATATAAGAACTACGCGAGTGCGTTTAGAATGCACGCATTTTGTTAAACCCAATGTAGATAAATGTGTGGCGTAAACTTCGGCGTCTCCTCCCGCCCTCAAAAAAACTTAAATTGTTAGTAACCATCCAACCGATTTTTATTTACTTTGCTTCTGAGAGCAGAAATATCACAGGAAGTTTGAAACCCTTACCACATGGCCTGCATTCTGCCAGAGATGAAGTGAAAACAAAATAGTAATTATATGTCAAGCAAATAACCGGACACTAAAGTTAACGTTTGAGATTCAGAAGTGCCTTAATTGCTGCGCTGCGCTGATTATTCTGGGCTGGTGACGTTAGTTTGCGACCCTCTCTCAATCAAAGGAGATAAGATAACATGTGCGGCAATACCAGAGGTGAAATAGAAAACATTATGGCACTGACATTTAAAGCGACACCTTCGATTCGTTTAAAATGAACATGGATATTTGTAAATGTCTCCAAAGGACAGACGTTGCCGAAGACATAATTAACAACCTACAATTCACCTATTACGGCATTAAATAACTACACAGAACAAGAATTATATTTCAGATCTAGAACTCCTGTCGTAATGACAATATTGGCGTTCGAAATCTCAAAGCAGCTATTGTGCTTCACCAGGCTGTAAATTAAAAACATTGTTATATCTGTTACTTTAAATTGTTTTTCACGAAGGGCCTGACCAACAATATAAACCACGATTTATTACACGTTAACCAATTCCAAAAGTCTCCTCGTGATTCGACTAACCTACTTAACAGATAGCTCAGTGTGATGTTAAGAACCGACCTTCGGGCGGCCTCTTTAAAGCGCGCCCAAACTATTTAAAGCGCGCCCCTCTTTAAAATACTGTTCCGCCTTTGTCAACACGGTGCACGTGCATTACAAAAGGAGCTGTCAGTCCCTCGTCACATATCCGCCGCCTTGGCGACACTCAAGGCCCATAACGACTGTGAACTTCACTGCGTGCTCTCTTATAACTTCTCCGAACGCGGCGGCGCCCCTTTCATTCATCTTTGGTCCCACGAATGACGTCGCAGCGACTGTTACACTAACACCGCTGACCAGGACGCGATGTGCCTATACCCGTGCTTTGCAAGCTCTAATGCGGTAATTACCCCCGGAAACTAGAAAGACTAGGTACCGCCGAAGCTACAAGGCACCTTCGCCGTCACTTCGACCTAAGTTAACAAAGGTGCGGCGAGCCGCAACGTGACATTGACAACCTTTGTCTGCATGTCTAGGATTATCTCTATCGGCTAGACGAGAGTCCCCGGCCTTCATGGCCACACGATGAAAAGCAGATTATCCATGGTGCGGAACGTGGGGGTTCAAATGAACCGGGCCTTTCGTGCTTAGGGAGCCCGGTTGGCAGACAGTGTTTCAAAAAAATTTTAGGCCTCCTGCTGATTTCCCTATTAAAACAGAGATTATCTATTACAAAATGAATGCTTCGAAAGGGCTGTTTGTTTCATAGTGTGCATAAACTAGAAGTCAGCTCACAGTTCATCAGTCTGAGGGGAAAACGTTGCAATCGCCCAGAACCATGCATTGCGTACAGCGAAGTAGCTAGTTTAGCTGATGGACACCGATAGCAGCCGGGGCGCTGCTGTTTCTGTTTTAAACCGGTTTTAATGCGCTGAAAAAAAAAACAACTGGAAATAAGGTAACGCAGAGGTTTCTATGCTATATTATATTTTCATGATAGCGTAAACAACGCCCAATTAAATACTTCTACGGTATGGAATTCTCTGATTATGGAAGGACTCCGAAGGGATGGTGGTTTGATTTTTCGTTCGGATTCAGGGGGTGGGTCGGGATGTCCTGCTACAGTCCTGCCCCTCCCCCCTCGCCCCTCTTAATTTTTGGATTTATTTTCCCAAGTAGACGACCCCTGAGGTCGTAGAAAAAGTGTAATTGATTTTTTTCTATTGTGGTGTATTTTGGTTTCTTAAAATTTTGTCTGTACAAAAATTATTGACGCCAATTTAACAATAGAATGTGTTACTTCTACCAATTATGCATTTTTGTGGAAATGCAAGGCATAACTTTTTGGTCATTCTCGCTATTTTTAATGCGTATTCGCATCGTCCTTTTTCGAGCTTTTCTAGTTCAGGCCAGAGTTCAGATGCATATTTCTCATCTGTAAATTTTTTGTAAAATTTCTATTTTTTTGGTTTCTCAATATATTGTCTGTGCAAATATCTCTATTCATGCTAAATAACTATTTAGTGTGTTAGTGCCGCCAATTACGTATTTTTGTGCAAATGCAGGGCGTTACACGTTTCCCGGTAAGGGGGGGGGGGGGGGGGGGGTACTTGTCAGTGCTGTGTTGTGCAGTGAGTGAGTGCCTTGTTTCACGGCCAATCGGGCTGGAAGCTTTTCGAGGGCTCTATTTAGTAATTTAAGAGCAAAAAATCCGCATGCAATAGGAATGTGTTTTTTTTGTTATAAATATATATCTTGCCTGCAAAAAATGTAAATCTGTTACCTGTTTACTAGTGAACTATGTTTTATTATTATAATATTTTTGTGATGTTCGGTATCCATCTCATTTGCTGTAAGCGCCACTTTTTCTAAAAAAAATTAGCTCCCCGCAGGTTCAGAATATTTTATTAATAAACCATTCAAATTAAATTTCGCGCTCAGTCGGCATATACAATATACTGCCTTAGGAGAGCTTAAATTTGGGTTTCTGGATGAAATCACAAAATAGCCAGGTGATTGGTAGCTTATTTACTGTAAGGATGGGCGAACAGATTCTGAAAAATGACTACCTGTTTACTTCGGCAGTGCTCACACGCCGCCGACCAAAGCGTGGACTGCCGAATACGCCGCCGCGACAGAGGAGCTTGGCGGCTTTCATGCACCCTCTCGCCGAGCAGCGCCCCTTGCGGCCTCTGCGCGCAGTCATCACCGGCGGGGCCACCCTCTCCCGTAGAGAATGCGCGCGCTCCGCACACTAGCCAGTATATTCCAGTCACTGTACCGCTGCGGCACTTTTCGGAACTAGTGCAGCCAGTGCAAGCCAAATCGAAGAGACCTCAAGTGCCCGCTCACCTGCATCTCCTTGTACAAGCCATAGTGCATTACCAAATTGTGCGTCACAACAGTCGCTGCGGCCCGGACCTGGGAGTGGAAAAAAAGCAGCGCACGTCAAACTCAATCGGCGAAAGCACGCAGAACATGATCGAAGTAATTCTAGTTTCTCATTACCACAAAATGTCTGTTTTCTCGACACCGGAAGTCTTTCTCTAGACGATTGAGCTGCAGCATATCAAGCACTTCTCAATAAAGCGGGGACACTGTTAGGACTTGGGACTTTGTAAAACTAACTAGACATACTAAAAAGTAGATTATTTAGCGGTTCTAGTACGAAATATGCGCCGCGGTAGGTGACCGAACAGCCTTTCCAAAATCCCTGTTTTCGGAAGTTCCAACTTCCATGCGACTCGGTAAATGAAAGTGATGTCACGTCCAGAAGCTCTGAGCAGTTTGGGCAATTCACTACCGATCTTTCTCGGCATCGGCGGTGCTTGAGGTCGTCCCGGTTTCGGAACAAATAAGAGAGGTGCGCTGTTGTCGTGGCTTTCGGGTCTGGCAGCGACTCCTGCACTTACCGTAGTGAAAGTTCCCTACGTCCGGGTCCCAAAAGTACATCACACTTTTCTTGGACATTACGAAGACGGCAGCTCCATAACCTCAACATGACAACGACCACAGAACAGGGAGGAAGGAGAACAGGGAGGAACGACGCTGCCAACGCTGCCATTGACGACGACAAGACAGGCGACCCGCAGCAGATCATATGGCAGCAGATAAGTTGTCAAATCACATAGGTAGTAATTTTTAGTTGTTTTTATTATAATAAAAATTAGGGTAATTAAGTTTATACAATTGTTTATTACGCTAATGTTTTTGTAAGCTTCGCAGCAAACGCTTGGCTTGTTGGTTTCGCGCCAAATTTAAACTTACGTAGGTTACCTCGATCTTAAAGCAATGATGGAGCCGACTGCCACGAGGACTGAGCATGCCAATCGACTTGCTAAGCTGGTGCACCAATACCCCGGGACGGACCAAGAACTTATTGACGACCTCAAGGCCAAGTATCTCCGAACAGACCGCCGGGGTGATTACCCAGATTACCAAGGAGAACCCAACGAAGTCTTGGACGAACCCGTATTCGCCCCGAGCGCGAACAGAGTCGGCCCCTGGCGGCGGCGGGACGAACCGCTCCTAGTGTGGATGGCGCTCTCGCGTCGTCTGCTTTTTCACGTTGCGTGCGGCGCAAGACGCGTGCTGCACACGACGAAACAACCAATATGTGTGCTCGTTTGGCAGTAAGCAATGACATAGTTACCTCTGCTTGTGCATTTCCTCTAGAAACGCAATAATCAGCGGCCGTTGGGGGTTAATGCGCTGGTTTAATTCCGCGAAACATCTTCGCCGTGGTCACCGCGGCTTGAGTGTGAACATCAATTGCTTCCACACTGCACTTTTCCTATTGCTGAGTGCAGTCGTCTGCCGTTTCGGGAACGTCGAAGGGTGCTTTTTGAAGGTGGCGTGGTGATTATTTAAAGGATAAAAGTTTAGTACGCGAAACGGGTAAGAAGCGACAAGACCTGTGCATACGCGTGCAAACTCCACATCCTTGTAAAACTGCGCTGTGTCCTTATAGAAAGAAGAAACAAACAAAAACATTTACACTGCACACGACCCCTGAGCTATCGCCCATACATTACCGGACACGTATTTTACACCAGCAAGCGCCTGTGTGATCGTGTCCTTCCCGTATATTTCTAAAATAAATACCATTAGTCGTGTTTATACTGAGGAGGAGGAATAAACATTTATTCAACTGTATCGAGTTGCTAATTTTACGTATTAGGTATTTAGAATACGTTTCTATGGATGCGCTAGAGTATTTAGGGGGGATTTTTGGTAAAATTAAGCAGTTGTGAGTTTGCGTCTGTCATGTGGCATTTCGTGTGTCATTTTCATCATTTTCAAATCCGACATGAATCACCTTGTCCAGAAACGTGTCTCACTCAGCATAACCAAATGCCTAATATGGTCACGTCTTAACCTCTTAAGGTGGACCTAAGTTTAAAGAAAGAGGAGAAAACGTGTAATATAATGCACGTTGTTGCCCACATGTGTGAGGGGTGTGTGCCTTGACTCGCTGATTTTTTCCTAATTTTTTCCCACAATGCTTGCTTTCAATACATTTTTGAAAAAGGCGAACCACAATTTCTGGACAATCTCGGACCAAAGGGGGGTTAATTAATTTTGAAAATACGTGTTAAAGTACTGCTTTTTCACCGCTACAGAACACAACTCCTAGTGTAGTTTCGATTGTCAGTATTGATAACCATAGTTTGGCTTTTCGTGTTAGATGCGTTCTCTTCTCTCTGTTCTTGCAACGTTGGCAGGACCCCCCTCCCCCTCTTCCCGAAAAAAAACAAAAAAAAAAAGAAATGCACAGAATTTCATTTTTTAACCAATCCTCAAGAATTAAATGCCAAGACAAAGGCGATATTCAGTTTACAAAACAAAGTAGTTACCGGGAACCCGTTGCGCTGATTCGCAACGAGAAATAAAAAGGAAATGTTTTACTACATCTGCAAAAGCGCAACTTCGATCATTTATTGCCATCTTTAGGGTTCGTAAGTGACCTTATACGCAAGAATGCAAACACATGTCGCTGTTGCAGGCACCTGTTAGATTTTAAAAGGAACGATGGTCAACAGAGCAGCCGTAACAGAAAATTTGTGCTGACTGTGAGGTCCCAGAAGCTTGGTTTGCACACTGTAAACCTGCTTGTCACTTTGCTAAAACCTAGCTAAACATGAGATGTTGATTGTACTGCGTGCGTTGACAATTCAATTCGCAAGTTCACTTGCGACGAAAGCCGTAAATAAGTGATCTGAAACCGTTATTCATCAATTTGATTGATGATTGTAGGTTTTAACGCACCGACGCAACGCAGGCGATGAGGCGCGCCGTAGTGGAGGGCTCCGGATTAATTTTGACCACCTTGGGATCTTTAACGTGCGCCGAAATCTCGTACACACGGGCGTTTTTGCTTTTCGCCTCCATCAGAAAAGCGGCCGCCGCGGCCGGGAATCGAACCCGTTATTCATCAAACCTTCAGAGTCGCTAAAATTTAATTTAAAAGACCCGTTAGTGCGGTTACATTTATATCTCTGCGTTGATCAAAATTCAGTAATTTTATGTTGCCTTTTGAAAAACCCACAAAAAATATCGTAAGCTCTTAGAAATAATTTCGGGGCAGTTAAGTAGTGTTACCATTTCAGGGCATCCCACAAATGCAAGAATGCGTCACGCTACCAGTGAAAGCGATTGAGATTGCCATTGTAAACTGAATTTCAGAGATCGAGGATTCCTGATTTGTTTCTAATTATGCTTTTATTGAAGGCTCAAAGCCATAGTCTGGAAAGATCGAGGTTGCTACGAGCCACAGCGTACAAGTTCATTGTCACAATTACGGCAATTCTGAGATTCCCGATGAGCCGTCGCTTTTTTTGGCGTAGTAATGAAAACTGACTGCCGCTTCTATGCTTTACATTGAACGTTGAGAAACCGAACTACAGCATACCACTCTTGTTTGCACCTTTCGTGCGCACATACTGCGAGAAAAAAGCACGAAGCGCGCCCACAGTGTGCATTCTTACGGGCCGCTCAGCGGAGCATCCACACTAGCAGCGCGACGGTGTCGCCACCTACATGTCGAGCTCGCGGCGAATACGGAGTATGCATAAGAGCCGGCGGCGCAATGCATTGTGGGTTAGCGGCCATTTTGAAGTTCTTGCTGAAGGCTAGTCGAGGCAGTCGTCGCAGTTCGCCGTCGGTGCTGCCGCTAGCTCGTTTCATTCACCGATCGACACGCTTTCGCATTGCTTTCGGCTACGAATGTAGCCAGTTATGTCACCGCCTCCTCAGGACTACGCCGCTAGCCTAAAAGGTAGCGACAAACAGCGTTACTGCGAAAAAATCAAGTTGTGTGGATGTCGATCCGTTCGTCCTGCGCGCAGGAGACTGCACGACGGATTGAGTTGGTGGCCGTGCGTAGATGAAGCAGACATAAATGAATTCTTGTGTTGCGAACGAGCTTTCTAACAAGAAAGCAACTGAAGGCTAAGAAGGGATTGGAGTCCCACAATTTCGTGACGAGCGCGGCTGGGTGCGGGACCATAGGCTGAAAGAAGTATCGACAGATACCGCGATTGCCATCACACAGGTAACATTCCTTTGCATCCGCTTAAGATCCTCATTTTAATGCATTTTTGTTCTCCCCATAAGTAATGATATATGTACGCACGCAGGTGAATCACTCGCAGGGCCTCAGCCAGACGCCACTGACTGCGTGGGTGCTCGCCAAAAGCGACGGCGAGATCCTCGCTGCACACTTGCCACGTGTATGGCCGGGAACGGCGAAGCATGTTCTCACGTAGCCGCGCTTCTGTTTCTACATGCAGTACGTCGCACGTGCGCGCCAAGATCGCTCGTGCAACCGACACGGACAACTCTTGGTTACCCCCTCACATTCGCAAAATTCACGCGAGGCCCGTCTCTGAAATGGATTTCGCGTCCAGTGCCATGAAAAAACGCCAGCTTGAGGCTGATATGAACACTTCTTCTACCGTAAAGCCTGACACGCGACAAACTGCAAAACCGGCCCCGACAGAGGAAGAATGGACGGTTTTTTGTCCAGTTTGATAAAGGCAGGGCATCGCCCAGTTGTAGCCAGCACAGCACCCAGCGTTCAGTGATGGCTTTGTGCCTGCTGTTAGGAGCTGCAAAGGTGCTGATTTGCGCCGCCTCTATGACCGATCTTTGGAGCTTTCCAATCACCAAAGTGTGGTTTCATACTGTGATGACCTTTACAGTAATGTAACCATAACTACAGAAGCAGTGAAGAGCATTGAAGCCAGGACAAGAAGGCAGGCCATGAGCACTCAGTGGTTCGAGTACAGGGCTGGTCGCGTGACGGCATCAACTCTGTATGATGTTTGTCACACAAGCACTGACACTCCGTCCCTCAGCCTAATCAAGCGCATCTGCTACCCCCACCAGAATCAAGTAAATGCACCTCAGCTGAAATATGGGAGGCAGAACGAAGCTAACGCCCTTGCGAAGTACCAGCAGCTAACAAAAGAGCTGCACCACGACGTGGAGTTTCACCAAGCAGGGCTTCTAATCTCGCAAGAATATGTTTTTCTGGGGGCAACTCCAGACCTGCTTGTGAAGTGCAGCTGCTGTGGTGAGGGCACAGTAGAGGTGAAATGTCCATGGACTGTGAGGGATGGGCAGTTGTGCGATCTCTTGCGTGAAAAAAGCAGCTGTGTATCAGAGTGTGAAGGGTCGCTTCGCTTGAAAAAAAGTCACCGGTACTACTACCAGATCCAGGTGCAACTGTTTGTGTGGAAAAGGGAAGTACTGCGACTTTGTGTTGTGGACCTGCACTGAGATACACGTAGAGAGGGTGAAGGCAGACAAGGAGTTCCTGCTTCCTTTGTTACATGCAGCAGAGGGATTTTTCAAAACAGTCCTGTTGCCTGAACTTGTGTGTCGTTGGTTCACAACAGAAAAAGAAAAACCAGCCTCCTGCTCAAAGCCTGCCGAGCACATCCGCAGCTGCTAACGTAGCAAGAGGCAACCAGCCTCCTGCTCCAAGCCAGCTGAGCACATCTGCGCTGGCTAATCCGGCTCAACCAAAGTGTACTGCAAATGTCACAGACGCCAGCTTAGGGCAGTACTGTGTGTGCCGGGGGCCAGAAAAAGGAAGGATGATTGCATGCGACAGTCAGCATGTGCTATTACATGGTACCATTTTAAGTGCGTTGGGCTAAAGAAAGCGCCAAAAAGCCAACAAGTGGTTCTGCGATTCCTGCCGTGCACAACAGAGTTTTTTAACCATGCCATGGAAACCTTTTCTTCTGCAAGATCAGATTGACATTGTTTACTGTGATATTTTACAATATTTTATGCCTGTGCAATATTTTCACACCACCAGACAAGTTCTCGAGTGTGCCATAGTGTGAAAAGTGTGATATTTAGTTACTGTGATATTCATTGGAATTTTCAAGCGTTAAGACAGTGCTGTATGTATACCACAGCATAGAAATTTTGTAAATGTTTTGAACATGCAGCTTCTGTGATTAGTGCAATTTATTTTATGCCAATGAAATGTTTATTTTGTGTTTTTGCCCAAAGAGAAGGAAAACAGATGCATGAAAGGTTTATTGTACAATCCACTGTGATCACTGGTACTCTCTTTTCTCACTCAAACGGAACAACAGAGTTACACAAATTAACCAGGGCACAACATACACGAGCAATCTTGTCGATCTGGCATTCTCCAAATTTGTTGCATTGTAGCAACTCCACTGGCAAGCTGCCTTTCAGAATGCTGTATTTGTTGCGCACTGTACCAATGACTCTCTCTACATGAATTCTTACATTTGCGATTTCTCTTGTCTGTTCAATTTCGTGACTAGACAGTTGTGTCTTCCCTTTTGTAAAGGCTGGCAGCACAAGGGAGGCATGGCGCATGCCAACACTTTCTGCTATCAGGAAGCCTCGGTCCGCAAGAACAATGTCACCATAGTCGAGCAAGTCCAGCACCCCCACTCTCTTCTGTGATTACTTTGTCACTTGCGCGTCCCCCATATGCTTGTGAAAGGAAAGTGACCGCACCTTGGGGCGATATCCCCAATAGAAATTTTCACAGTGTTATGATGTTTATAGTTTGACCATGTTTCGGCTCTGGTCAGGTACGAACTCGGCCTGTCAATAAATATCTCAAAGCAGTCGAGAATCACTCGCACCTTACAACCAAAACTGTCTACGAATGCAACCGGCATTGTTTTCATTACTTGGTCTTTTTCTGGCCACAGCAACAAACGCCCTAATCTGTCCGAAAACACATCCAGCCATCTGTCGCATATCCTGGATATTGTTGACTGAGAGACGCCAAATCTATACGCCAAGTCTTGCAGTTGGCAGCCCAGTCTTAGTCTCATCAAACACACCATCATCTCTTCAAACTGGGTGAGTGCGTGTCGTGCACTATGGGAAACATGATCTTTCACAAGGCAAAACACGGAACACAACATGAAAAATGATGGCAGCCCGGTATAAAAGGCCACCCTGTTGTCGTCTCCTTGCAGGGATTCCTCTGTGAATGTCAGTGGTTGCAACGCCTTTTCTGTCTCGGACAGCTTTTGTTGCAATTGAAGAATTTGGCTCCTCATTGTGTCGATGTCAGTCCCAAGAAAATCCGTCTGGCAGCAAGCATCTACAGAAAAAGAAGATGTCAAACAATATCACTGTTATGTTCCACACCAACTGAAATGCAATGCAGGGAGAATGAAAGCACGTAGCTTTACATAGTTTGACATTTCCACATGGTGTTTGCATTTATCTTGAAATCTCGCAAAACCTGTACTCATATCAAGTTTGCCCCCAGTTCTTGCCCTGCACGACATGCACTAACTCAAAACACGATAGCATGTCAGCTGATTAAAAGCATGGTTGTGACAACATCAGAGACAGCACTACGATTTCCAAGTCACAATTTCTCATACCAACATTTCGGAGAACCTCTTCTGCTTGCTCACCATCCGAAGGCTCTTCTGGGGCCGAAACGGCGACCACTGGCGAGACTGCTCCTGCAAAAAGCCATTTGTGGCTGTGAAGTTTTTACATACCGAAAATCTCGGAGGGTTACACACCGAAAATCACAGAGGGTCGAGTGAATGTCTTACCGTTGCGGTCTAGCTGCTGGGAACGAGCCTTTCGACGGTCGTAGCGCTGCCCTTTCAACGTTTTCGACGGGTAGCCCAAGTGTTGCGATGGCAGCCAATCGGGATTACAGTCGTCAAACAAATTCGCTGGACGGCCTGGAATGAAGCACTGAAGATGAGTCACGCTACACCGCGACATGCATCTCAGAAATTGTAGCGACACACGTACTGCACGCTGTTATCGTTCCAACATTTCGCCAACAACGTGGCCTGTAAGTACGTACGAGTCGACCGAGAACACTGCCGCGTCAAAATTATGTTCCACGTTTTAACTATGCCCAGGTTCATCAGTACAATGTGTACCAAGTCTTTCACGTACCTGAGAGAAAAGTGTCGAGAGCAGACTCGGTACTTGTCTGGGTTCTGATCAACACCGCGTCGGTTGATGCGTGCCACCCACTCGCGTCGACGCCGCTCGGACAGCTCCTTAGTTTTGTTGCACTCTAGGACGCGCACTTTCGGAATTTTAAAGAATCCACAGTCTTTCTCCTTCGTCTGCACCTTCTTCGCCTTTGTTTGGGTGCGGCTATTGCAGCCCACAACCGCGCAGTACACCATTCTTGCTTCAGGAACGGCCCCGCAGCAGCAGTCGTGCCGAAACGAAGAACTTCAAAATGGCCGCTAACCCACAATGCATTGCGCCGCCGGCTCTTATGCATACTCCGTATACACGAAATCAAGACTGAGCTCGCCAACATGAAGAAGACCACAGCCCCGGGACCAGACCAAATCACAGCGAGAGCCCTCTACAACCTAGGTGAAGCAGACATTCAAGCTTTGGTCGACCATTTCGATCATTGGTCGATCATTACCGCAACAGTGGAAAACAGCGGAAATTCGGTTTATCCCGAAACCGGGAAAGGACTTGAAGGTAGAGAATCTTAGGCCCATCTCGCTAACATCCTGCCTGGGGAAACTTTTCGAGCAAGTAATCAACACTCGATTGCAACGGTTTCTCGACGGCACAGACCAACTTCCGCACACACAGTTTGGCTTCAGACCACACCTAGGCACTGCCGATGTGCTTTTGCAGGTCTACAGGGACGTATACCTTCACCCAGACCGCATGCAACCGTGCGCGGTGCTAGTCCTTGATTTAAAAGGGGCTTTCGATAACGTCCTGCACTCGGCCATACTACGCACCTTAGCGGAGACTAATTGTGGCTCCAGAACCTACAACTACATCAAAGCGTTCTTACAAGATCGGAAGGCCAAGCTCTCTATAGGGGGACTCGAGTCAGATCTAATTGAGCTGGGATCGCGGGGTACACCCCAGGGTGCAGTTCTCTCCCCTTTGCTCTTCAACTTGGCGATGAAGGATCTGCCGCCCAGACTGAACCGGGTGCCAGGCATTTGTCACGCACTGTACGCGGACGACGTCACCATATGGTCAAATCAAGGAACTAGGGCCGACATAGAGGACAGCTTCCAACGAGCGATAGAAATCGTGCAGACCTTCGCCCGGTCCCGTGGCCTGGAGTGTGCACCGGATAAGTCGGAACTACTGGTGGTCCAGCCCAAGAAGCCCAAATACCCGAAACAAGACCCCATCAAGCTGCACGTGGATTTCATGCCTATTCCTGCCAGGCAGGAGATCCGTGTCCTCGGCGTGCACTTTTCCAACATGGCACACAATACCACAGCGGTGAGTCGCCTGATAGCGGCGGCCAACCAGGTAGCCAGAATGATCAAGCGAGTGACCTCCAAAAACCACTGAATGAAGGAGACTGAAACCACTAAGCTGGTACAGGCCTTTGTGGTCTCTAGATACACATACGTCGCCCCTTTTCTGAACCTCAAACCCAGAGAGGAGGACAGACTAGACCGGGCTCTTCGTAAGTGCGTCAAACTATCTTTGGGCCTCCCAGTATCTACGTCCAATGAGCGCCTAATGGCTCTGGGGGTCCATAACACCACAAAAGAGCTCATAGATGCTCAGAGAATAGCGCAACAGGTGCGCCTCACGAGGACAAAAACAGGCAGAGCCATCCTAAATAGACTGGACATAACCCCTCCGACCACGGTGCAGGATCGATTCGACATCCCTCGAGAAATAAGAAAATGCATTCACATCCATCCCCTCCCCAGACACATGCACCCGGAACACGATCAAGTCCGCAGAACACTCCGGGCCCAATACCTCTCAAAAACGTGGGACTCCCACCCTGCTACAATCTACGTGGACGGTGCCGGCCCCACCAATGGGGTGACCACAGCAGCAGCCTGCTCGTCCAGTGGTAACCCCATTGCAATGGCATCCATCAAAACGACGGATCCGACCCGCGCGGAAGAGGTCGCCATCGCCCTGGCTCTCTGCCCATCCTCGCGCCATTATACTAACCGATTCCCAAGAGGCTTGCCGAAATTTCCTCAGAGGCAGGATATGTCGCCAGGCCCTTCGCATAATTACGAATCAGCCGCCTGAAGGGGCACAGATCATATGGTTCCCGGGTCATCAGGGACAGACCGGGGGGAATGTCGCCGCGCACGCGTTAGCCCGCGATTCCTTATTCCGGACGTTCACCCCCGCTGGTTGCCCCCCAGGCAAGGGAGCCAGCCGATCACCTTCACCCCCTTCACTGCGTACCGCCTACAGGGAGATACTGCTTGAACAGAGGCTCGGCAGGAGGAGATTTCCAGCCCCTCATCCCTCGCTCACAAGAATGGAGGAGGTGTTACTCCGACAACTTCACACAAACACACTTCCAATTCCCGCAACCCTACACAAATACTACCCGGACATCTACCCAACACCACAGTGCCCGCACTGCGACCAGACGGGAGATTTACTCCACACGATGTCGACTACCTCTCGACAATCGAGCGGTGCTGGGGTTAGATCTACAAAGCGCCTTCGACAGGGTCCGCCACGCGGCGATACTGACCCAGGTCTCGCGGCTAAACATGGGTGAAAGATCATTTAATTACATCAAAGACTTCCTGTCAAACCGCACCACAACCATCCATGCCGGAGACACCCAACTATCACCTAAGACCTTAGGCAGTGTTGGGACCCCGCAAGGCGCGGTGATCTCCCCCATTTTGTTCAACTTAGTAATGATCGACGTGGCCAACCACCTCGCACGCATCCCGGACCTTGGTCATACCATCTATGCCGACGATATTACGCTCTGGGTAGCGAAGGGAAGCGACGGCCACATCGAAGAAACCCTGCAACGTGCCATCGAAGTAGTGGAGACCCGCCTAGAAGGCACGGGTCTGGTCTGTTCGCCGGCCAAATCAGAGTTCCTAATCCTACCGCATCGAGAACGCAAGCCATGCGCTTCCGCGGCTGACAACATAAGACTACACACAAGAGACGGTACCACCATCCCACGGGTCCAGACCCTGCGCGTCCTAGGCCTCTACCTCGACGCCCATCGACGGAACGGTCTGACGATCCACAAGCTGGAGGCGAAGACCACGGCGGCCATTCGACTCATACGCAAAATCTCCAACCGCCGCGCCGGAATGAAAGAAGCAAACCTTCTGCGCCTGGTTCAATCGTTCGTCGTCAGTCACATTGCGTACGTCGCGGCCTTCCACAACTGGCAAGCCGCCGAGCGAAGGAAGATTGCGGCGCTCATCCACAAAGCATACAAGGCAGCCCTGGGGCTATATGCTTGCACTCGCACAGACAAGCTCCTAGAACTAGGGGTACACAACACCCTAGAGGAGATTGCCGAAGCACAGCAAACAGCACAACTCGAGAGGCTGACCACCACCCGGACAGGCCGTTACATCCTACAGCGCCTGGGCTTGCGCCCACAGCAGCAACCAAGGCAGCTCCAGTCTGACCACGCAGCCTCCCTGCCTAAGGGCACGCTCGAGAGACTGTACGTGCACCCGCTGCCCAAGCATATGAACTCGGAACACAACAAAGAAAGACGGCTCGCACGGGCCAGGGCCCTCACATCTACGTACGCCGCAGACACTGGCGCTTCCTACGTGGACGTGGCGGCCTATCCGGGAAGACCCAATACCTGCGTTGCCGTGGCGATGGCGGCCACGGACGGTGCAGTAAAGTCAGCTAGCAGCTTCAAGGCGCAGAATGTGAAGCAAGCCGAAGAGATGGCTATAGCCTTGGCCATCGTGGACCCGCAAACAACCACGGTACTAAGTGACTCCAAGTCGGCAATGCTAGCATACGCAACCAACCAAGTGAACCCAAACACTGTGAAAGTGCTGTGCAGTGCGCGTACCAACGGGCTGCCGGTGGCACTCCGATGGTTCCCCGCCCACGTAGGTCCCTTGCGCCTCCGCGGCGGACTGACGAACCGGAACGAGGAGGCCGACTCCGCCGCGCACGAGCTCACCAGACGCGCGGCGTCCACGAGTCTGGCCTCCTCACCGGACCCGTCCGGCGACGTAGAGATGCCCGACCCCCTCACCACATACGGGGAAATCTTGGAGTGGTACCGGCAGACCCGAAGACGACGTCCGCCACCTCACCCAAATCTAAATCGGGAAGAAGCAGTTCTCTACAGACAATTACAGACCGAATCGCTCCTTACCCCAGTGCTTGCAAAACATCTGTGCCCCGGTGTATACGAAAGTGAAATGTACCGTGTATGTGATAGTGCGCGTGCGACACTCAGCCACATACTCTGGAACTGCAGGACACAGCCTGCTGAGGCAGCGCAAGTAACTATGCCCTCTCATATCACAGAAGCCATGAACGCTAAAGACTGCAGTGCACAAATCCAGGCCGTCCAGCAGGCGAAGGCTGCCCTGGCACGCCAGCGGCCCGAAAACGCAACCCCACCTGGGAAGCGTGAGTAGGCCCGGGCACCAGGCAGGTCTCCGCGACGTAGCGGCCACGTCCTAGCTGCCGGTGATTTTAATAAAGTTGTTCCTCCTCCTCCTCCACACGATGTGGCACTGCACACAAAACCCCAACATGAAGAACATCACGCCGAACAACAGATCCACAACACAATGGGAGGCCACCCTGCTCAACCCGCATCCAGCTTGCCAGAAATGGCTTGCGGACCGGGCTGAGAGAGCTACTCGTCGACCATTGGCAGCCCCGGATTAGCGGGCCCGACCATGGCTCTGAGCAAATAAAGTTTTTTCTCTCTTTCTCTGATCTCCACTAGAGTTGCTGGATGGCGCTTCGAGCTCTCCGGCGCTAATTTTAGGGACTTTATCCGGCGCGCGGCCGCCGGAAGTTCGAGCGCTCGTCCCGGAAGTCGGGCAAGTGGCCGCGCATTCCGCCAAAAATGCCTGCTTGTTGCACCGTCAACTGCACAAGCAGACCAGAGAAGTCGTCTGGGAAGACGTTCCACTTGGAAGTATTAGAATATTCTGTACGACGTGCGTGATGCGCAGCGAAACGCAAATGTCATATCAGTGTCGTGTTTTTAAGTTTCGGCTCTTGTTACGCAGATTCCCTCGCTCTAAGCCGGATTTATACCGGCGTTGGGTGGCAAACCTATACCCTAGTTACACGGGGAAAGTAACCGCAGTTACCGTGGTTACTAAACTTTAACTGCGTTTTTGGCTGTTACACGCGAAATTGCAAGTTTGGTGACCGCCGTCACTTGATTGTGAGCGTAACAAAAATAAATTACCAAAGTTCACGATAAAAAACAAAATAGAAGCAGGGTAGACGAAAAAAAATATCGTTAAAGCAGTCGCTTCTGACCCAAACGCAACGCACTCGCGCACGGCGAGGAGAGGGGCTTCCCTAACCGCTCGCAACCGGCTTGATTTGCTTAGGTCTATTCGGTGTTGGGAACTTTCGGCTTAGCATCGCGGTAGATATTTCACCGCCGCTATCTCTACAGCTGCGAATTACAATCCATAGCACAATTTTTCACCGCACTAACATCCATTTTCTCGCAAGTGGAGGTTCTCTTCCGCGATCAGATTGATTTCGAAGAGCGGCAATATGCTGTTGCTGCCGTGGTCTGGGCCGGTTCGGGCCGCTAGCAGTGCTGTGCGGGAAGGCGTGCCGGCGTGTTTGCAGGCACGGCCGACGCCCGCGCCGATCGCTTCCGAGTGCTGAAAACGCTTCAGGATTGCCTGGTATATCCATTTTTGGCGGACAATGTGCGGAATTTACAAATTTAGTACGGCTTTTGTCGTAGTTGATCGGGCGGATCGGGAAACGAGCCGCTGCTGACGGGCAGTCACGCTGATTGCGAGAGCGATGCAAATAACGCAAGCGCGTCTTCGGGACAGCTTTGGGGCGCCCGCTATTTGAGAACCTTCGTCTCTTCCGAACGCCAGGTGATTTTTTTTCGTTTCCGCTGATGCGCCGCCACTTCCGTCCGAACTGACTTGTGCGATTTTGAGCACTGCGGCTGCGGAAACTGCTGTTAGCGTGACCGAACTGAGGTGGCCAAGCTCAGTTTGCGTTAACCATGTTTAGCGTCGTAACCGCAGTTTCGTCTGTCGTGTAACGCAGCAAACTGCGGTTTTGTCTAACCGCGGTTCGCTTAACCGTTGTTAACTGTGCCCGTGTAACTAGGGTATTAAGAAGGGACAAATGGGCTCCATCCCCAGGCAGCAGAATCTCCACTTTACTGACAACTGTCTTGACAGAACGGGCGCACGAACTCGGCTACAGCCTGACGCCGTGCCCACGTTGTTTTCTTTCTAGCATAAATCCCTAGCATAAATTTCTAGCATAAATCCCGTTCGAGCTGCGTCGTCTCCTCTCAAACCAAGACCCAAGTGACATTTTCGTTCTCCTTCGCAATTAAATTCTGCTTCATATTAACGTCGCATGTTTCGGTATAGCATACGTTGCGATCTGGACGCGATCTGTATAGCCAAAATGCAATAAAGTGAGAACAAAATGCCAAAATGCGCCAATGGGGACTCTTATCAGCGGTTGAGAAGCGTAGCAGACGCCCGACTTCCGGGACGAGCCGTTGAACTTCCGGTGGCCGTGCGCGCGCCCGGGCGCGACAGCGGCGAAGCGCCATCCAGCAACTAAGTGGAGATCAGTGGTTACCTCCATAGAGAGAGAGAGAGAGAGAGAGAGAGAGAGAGAGAGAGAGAGAGAGAGTAAATGTTTATTGAAAAGGAGAAGAAAAGGCCTGTTTATTGAAAAGGCCTGAGAAATTCATCTTGGGCCTGCTACTTCCCTCTTGGGGGAGGGTACTGGGGACAGAAAGAGAAAGGAATGAATATGGAAGGTATGGGGAATGACAATGAAAGCGACAAATGAACTATGTACAAGCAGTAAAACCAATAAACGTCTCACGTACAACGGTGCGCTGAATCAGATGATTACAGTTCACTTTTCAGCAGATGACTATCATCTATTTAAATAAAAAGAAACTGCTCAGACATTATTTGGCAGTCTGTTCAATTTTGTCCGCAACCTAGAGGCGAGAATCCAGAGGAGTCACCAAGAAATGTAGTCAGCCCATGGGCCCAAAATCTTTTGTTCAGACAGAGGGCGAGTGTCCAAGCGTAGTAAAGCTGTCTCAAGGTTCATTCGCTCACTAGAGTGCTTTGGACAAGCGCTCAGGAAATGTTCGAAAGTCTCAGGACAACCGCACAGAAGGCAGTCTGGGCTGTCCTCTCACCCGATTGTGTGAAAATATTTCCGAGTCAATGCTACTCCTCATTAGAAGTTACCGTAATCCACAGCCCCTCGATCAAGCGCACGCAAGGTGCTCTTGATCGAGGGGCCCTGCCTAACCACACATCGCAGAGGCTTGTTTCCTTCTGTTGCGTTAGTGCTGTAATGTGCACATTTATAATTTTGGCAAACAATTTAAAAATTACTCAAGGTAGCGTCAAGAAAACGCTCTTTAAAGGTCAGCCGTCAATCACGATAAAATCAGCGGCACCAGACGCGGATCTTCGGATGTTGACGGGCCCCAAAGTTATGTTGACGTTGTTACAGAGTTTTTGCATAGGAGCTAGCGTACGCTAACGCTACGGCGGCGGGTGCAGGACTCGACTGGGCAGGTGCGCACTCGTTCTGCGGGGACGATCGCCTATGCTGTTGTTGTTCCTCATCTAGTGGAACATACCCACGTGGGGGATTGGCCAAGAAACGGGGTGGCTTTTTGGGGCTAAAACGCCCACCTCATAGCGATATACAATCAGCCTGTAGGAATTGAGGAAACGGTTGCCGAATTATATAATAGATCTGGAGAAGAATCAGTGACTGTTGCCATTTTTGGGAGAAAAAGCTAAAAAATTTTGACCGGGTTAGCAGGACATGCGTTTGGTCTCTAATATATATGCACGCGTGAATGGCCGCAGTAATCCCTCTATGACAAAACCCCAGGGATGTGGCATCGAACGAAAGGAGCGCAGGCATCGACAGAAAAACGCCAATGCGTTGAATTGGCGCGGCTAGATCCCGTTTCCGAATAAAAGAAAAACCGCGGCAGTAGGCCTATAGGAAAAAGTGTTCAATTGTTTCAATCTCACCGCAAGCAGCACAAAGACCGGAGGAGGTGAGACCAGCGCGATGCAAATAAAAATTAAGCTGCGGTATTCTGCATCTGATGCTGGTTAAAGTGACCTCACACTGGCAGGACTCGCAAAATTTCGCATTCCAAGTGCGAGCAAAATGGGTATAGTCATCCAAGCCTGTGATAGTACCTTCCTGTGTCATCCCTAGCCGTTGATATCTGCGGAACCTTGCTCGTGCCAGGAGAAACTATGCCTCGCGGAGCGCGCGCGTTCGTTCCACTGAAGGGGCAGTACCTCTTCGCCCTCCTCACGCGCGCATGCGCAGTCGAGTGCTGGTAACCCACCGCCGTAACGTTAGCGTATGCTAGCCGCCATGCTACAACCCTATATTGACTCTAAAAAGGCTGACCAAAGCGTCATTTATTTAGTCATTACGATAATTACGCATCGTGTATGTTTTACGCAAAGGGAAATGGCGTTCGTCTGAAAAACAGTGTTCAGATTGTTGAAGGAAAATGGAATGAACAGTTTGTTTAGAAGTTGGTTAAAATTCTACACATTCAATGACCTGACCTCCTTTTGCAATACCCACACTTTGTCGCCCTGTGGGAAAATTCCTGTGAATGCCCATGTTAGATATATCTTTAGCGGAATAATTGTTTACGCACTTGAAACTAACGATCGATGAGTTAGAGCGAATGATAACGCCTCCGCAGTAGCTTCAGTGGCTGCAGGGGTTTCGTAAAAAAACTTTTGTGAAGTAAGCTGTAACGTGAATTGGCTTACACATATAACAGCGTGGGCGTTGGCTAAGACATAGCTACAGCTCTAAAATTTGGAAAACGAATTCGTGAAGTGTTCAGGACAAAGCAAATATTATATTTTCCGCTATTCCTATCCGAGCAGATCATCGGGGTATCGTCGGCTGGTGGTGGTGGTAAAAACATTTATTTCAGCTTTAGGGGAGAGGGAAGGGGAAGTGGTCAGCCTCCCATGTCCAGGAGGCCGCGAGCCCGCGCCGATACCAGAGCTCGTTTCACCAGGGCGAGTTGCTGCTCCGGTGCCGAGCTAGCCAGAGAGCACTCCCACTGATAAAGGGTGGGGGAGTTGGGTGATGCGGGCAGGAGAAGACTAGGTGGTAGGTAGTAAGAGGAAGGTCACACGCTTGGCAGTTATGGGGGAAGAGGGATGGGGAGATGTGTGAGAGAATCGTGTGATTATAGAAAGTTTCTGTCTGAAGGCGGTGATAGACAGGCTTCAGGATGGGTGGGGAGGAGGGTACCTTCTTCTGTTGTTTGTGTAGTGGGAAAGGATGGAGCTATAGGTATAGCCGAGCGGTGTTAACGGAATCTGGACGTCCTGTGGTGTCTAGCCTATAGCAGAGGGGAGCGCCCGGTTGTGGAGAGCGCGGGCTGCGGCATGGGCCGCTTCATTCCCAGCAAGACCAGAGTGGCCAGGGGTCCAAACTATTGTTATCTCTATTTCTTCGGGGAGACAGTAAAAAATGGGAAGAGCTTGAGGGGGTGCCAGGCCAGCTTGATACCACCGGCATGCTTGCTGAGAATCGGTGATGATGGTCAGGTAGGGCTGTTTTTGGTGGGTGGTGGTCGCGTGAGCGACGGCGAGTGCTCTGCTGTGGGAACTGGTAGCTGCATGCTTGTAGGTGGCTGCAGTGGCGAGATGGCCGGTAGAGTCCAGGGATGACGAGGGTGGTGTGTGAACCGTTGGTAGTATGGGCGATATCCGTGTAGCGCGTTTGGGCGTCGGTTTTATATCATCTTGTGCGCGTTACTGAAAAAAAAAAGTAAGCATGAACGCAGGGATTGGTTCCCCAGGAAACGTAAATGCATGGGCGTGAATCACACACATGGCATGCCTCGTAAACGTCGCCTCTAACTCCAAGATTTACCGATGTGAAAAAAGTTCTTGGGGTTTACCAACGCTTTGCAAGCCGCACTGCATCAGAACGACAGAAAGCCATGCAGAACTACGCTGCGCTGAAAGCCACCGGCATTCCACTGATGAGCGGTTCGCCACGGGCGGCGCTGTATGCTGAATCGACGGTGGTGCCATACAACGGTCGACCGGTGCTCGAAGGAGTGTGTGTCAGGATTCCCGGGCGTGTGGTCGGGCATTCGGAGGTTGCGGAGGTGTAGGCGAGAGTGCCGAACCTCTGGGGAAGTAAATGAGGAGCCGTTGGATGATTGATTGATTGTAGGGTTTAACGCGCCGACGCAACGCAGGCGATGAGGCGCGCCGTAGTGGAGGGCTCCGGATTCATTTTGACCACCTGGGGATCTTTAACGTGCGCCGAAATTTCGTACACACGGGCATTTTTGCTTTTCGCCTCCATCAGAAAAGCGGCCGCCGCGGCCGGGAAACGAACCCGCGTCCTCGTGCTCAGCAGCGCAACGCCTTAGCCACTGAGCCACCGCGGCGGGTATGAGGAGCCGTTGGAAGCCGGCACTTTCGAGCCATCGGTCCCTGCTGTTGCTGCGGTGACGGAGGAACCAGCCGAAAAAGATGTTGTGGCTGAGGGGATGCCACCCGTTGCCAGGAGAAAGAGGTCGCGCCACAAGGGGAGGTTGCGTAACCCCATGGCGGACACGAGTGTCAATGACGGATTGAACGACGAGCTCTCCCGAACCTCGCGAGACAGCCCCACAGAAAAAAGAATTGCTGTGGAGGAGCGCGGGCAACGCAACTGGGGATGAGGAAAGCAGCAGTAGCTCTGAGGATGAGGTGACTGTAAACTCCTTCTGTATAAGCCAGTAAGGCCCGAATCGAGTTCCCAAGGCAGTGTGGACCACTGATCTCCACTAGAGTTGCTGGATGGCGATTCGAGCTCTCCGGCGCGCGGCCGCTGGAAGTTCGAGGGCTCGTCCCGGAAGTCGGGCAAATGGCCGCCGTTCCAGCATAGCGCATGCTACGTGTGGGCTGGTTTCGCGCGCATTTTCGCCAAAAAATGCCTGCTTGTTGAGCCGTCAACTGCACAAGCAGACCAGAGAAATCGTCTGGGAAGACGTTCCACTTAGAAGTATTAGAATATTCTCTACGACATGCGTGATACGCAGCGAAACGCAAATGTTAAAACAGTGTCGTTTTAATGGCTCTTGTTACGCAGATTTGCTCGCTCTAAGCCGGAGTTATACCGGCGTTGGGTGGAAAATTAAGAAGGGACAAATGGGCTCCATCCCCAGGCAGCAGGCTCTGAAGTGACCACTTAACTGTTAAATCAGTGTCGTTTTAATGGCTCTTGTTACGCAGATTTGCTCGCTCTAAGCCGGAGTTATACCGGCCTTGGGTGGCAAATTAAGAAGGGACAAATGGGCTCCATCCCCAGGCAGAAGGCTCTGCAGTGACCGCTTAACTGTTCTGACAGCACGGGCGCAAGAACTCGGCTACAGCGCCTGACGCTGTGCCCACGTTGTTTTCTTTCCCGAAGCATCTGGACAAGGTATAGTACGACATGGCTCTGCATTTTGGTATGGCGGCCCTGAAAAAAAAAAGAATACTGTTCCGCCATCGCAGTTCGCTCGTTTAGCGTTCGTAGAACTTCCCCTGGAGTTGATGCTACGTTTATTAAGACACTAAAATCGCCTTCATGGGCGCTACCTTCTTTCGTAGTATACATATTCGCAGAGTCGCTTTAAAAATGACGCCCTACAAACTATCTCGGAGCACAATAAAGTCTACATGGAGCTGTGAAAAGCTGTGGTTGAGGAAGCCTACGCGCTGTGCACATCGCCACCTGCGGCCCGCGCCCCGGACGTCCGCCAG
The DNA here is from genome assembly GCA_013339765.2 of Haemaphysalis longicornis. Classification (NCBI taxonomy): domain Eukaryota; kingdom Metazoa; phylum Arthropoda; class Arachnida; order Ixodida; family Ixodidae; genus Haemaphysalis; species Haemaphysalis longicornis. The sequence continues at coordinate 82,247,957 of CM023449.1, read as the reverse complement.
AATTCATGGCGTGGATACAAGGACCACATCATGGCCCCCTGCTCCACTTCCTTCGGGAATCCGGTGTGTATCTGTACATTTAATTTCCCCTTATGCTGAATAGCAAACTTCGCAATAAAAAAAAATTGTTTTGCAAACTTACTCTACAAACCAGGTACTGTAAGCAATGAAGCGTAAAAACATCGCCATTACGTTACAAAGCGCGAGGGTAATAAATTTTAAGTACCCAATTTTTTCTTTCAATTTTTGAAATTCTGCTATCTGCGTTATGTATCTCAGTGGGGCTATGATAGCTGTCTAAGATGGTTTGATTTGATTGATTGATTGTGGGGGTTTAACGTGCCGACGCAACGCAGGCGATGAGGCGCGCCGTAGTGGAGGGCTCCGGATTAATTTTGACCACCTGGGGATCTTTATCGTGCGCCGAAATCTCGTACACACGGGCGTTTTGCTTTTTCGCCTCCATCAGAAAAGCGGCCGCCGCGGCCGGGAATCGAACCCGCGACCTCGTGCCAGCAGCCAGGCACCGCGCCTTAGCCACTGAGCCACCGCGGCGGGTATGTCTAAGATGGTATTATTCCCGAACACACATATGCTTGAATTCCTACTGTAAAGGGTTCCGGTGTACCGACCTTCAAATGCAAAACTGGAGCAAGCTGCGCACAGTTTTTTTTTTTTGTCGGCACGTAGCAAACCTCAAATCGGTTCTTCTGTTTTCAGGCAGCTTCCTCCGTATTGCTATCGAACTCGCTTAGCTAGATGATTTTCGGATAATCCAAGTCCTTTCACGGCTGTTAATTTATTGTTTTCGACTAATACAAGTCCCTTCAAGACTGTTAATTTATTCTAAGACGTGCATCTTAACATGAATCATAAAGTCCACTCGCTAGCATAAATCCCACTCGAGCTGCGTCGTCCGCCCTCCTCTAAAACCAAGACCCAAGTGACATTTTCGTTCTCCAGCAATTAAATTCTGCTTCATATTAACGTCGCATGTTTCGGTATAGCATAAGTTGCGATCTAACGCGATGTGTATAGCCAAATGCAATAAAGTGAGAACAAAATGCCAAAATGGGACGCCAATGGGGACGCTTATCAGCGGTTGAGAAGCGGGAAAACGTAGCAGACGCCCGACTTCCGGGACGAGCCGTTGAACTTCCGGCGGCCGTGGCGGTGCGCGCCCGGGCGCGACAGCGGCGAAGCGCCATCCAGCAACAAGTGGAGATCAGTGGTGTGGACATCCGTCTACCAAAATACTAGACAACGAGCCCCCGAAAACCAACCTGGAATTTAAAACCCCTTCAGTTTCCCCTCCATACGTTGCCTAGCATTTCTGGTTGAGTTTCTTTCTCCACCTTTCATGGCCTTTTCCCTAACAATAGCTTTTTTCAACGGCCGTGGCCTCACCAAACCCCCCAAGCAGGCAGAGGTTCTAGAACTGGCTAAATCAAAACATGTTGATATTCTTCTGCTTCAGGAAACATACATCCATTCCACAGCACGAGTCCGCCTTTTCGATAGCAATTTTGGAACAAGATCTCTGTGGATTTTTGGCAAAACGGGCTCCCGCGGTGTGGCAGTTGTGCTAATGCCCCACTTTGAGGGCTCTGCAGTTCTTCGCCACTCTCGGGAATCGGAAGGCCGCACACCTTGGATCGATCTTGACCTGCGGTATCCGTGTCATCAACATATACGCTCCCGTAAAACCTTGGTCCAAACACGCTGAGTTTTTCCAATCCCTAGACGGCATTGTGATAGGGCGCCTTCCGGCGGGGTCATCGCGGGGGACTTCAGTGTTGTTCTGGATCCGGTCAATTGCAGCTCCCATTGCGGGATATCAGTCGCTGGGGCTACGTTGGGACAAGGGCACTGCGGGCTTTAGAAAAGGACCTGGACTTGGTCGACGCCTGGTGTGCACTACGGCCGGTACAAGCGGGGATGGCTTGGACTGGCCGGGGTCCGCAGAGCCGGATCGACTGATTCTATGTGTCTTCGTCGTTTGAAGTCAGCATGCACTCCACCCGGATCACGCCGTCTGCACTCGGCGACCACCACCTCGCCGCCCCGCGCTTTGCGGACCCAGAGTGGACACCGTGCGAACGAGGGCCTTGGCGCCTTAGACCTCATTCACACAGACGTTTTTCACCCCGTCACGACACCATCACGTCACTGTCTTCCGTCATGGACGACGGGGTTTTTCGGGCGATTTCTCGCCGTAAAACGGTGCGACGGTGACGGGAGGCCGAGCTGTACGTTTCCGTCCCGTCAACGTGACGGGACCATGCAAATTTTTACGGCTAAATTTAGCGAAAAGTGAGCACAAGCCATTTTCTTTACTTTTCAGATTAAGCACTGTCAATCCTAGGCTAAATGTTCACTGGGCAGACCCTGTACTCTGACGGAGAGCTCCAGTACGAACGCTACTCCTTCTACGTCTCCGTCGCGGTTTCTTGACGTCACGGTGCAGTGACGGAGAAGGCGACGGCTTTGTGAATGAGGGCTCAGCGTGCGGCTTCTGCAAGATTCCGAAATCGTTGATGTCGGGATGCTCATCGATAACCTCATGAACACGGAGCTCGAACCCGCAGGCTGGGGCGAGCTAGAAGACAAAGTGAGGCAGTGTGCGAATGTGGAGCAAAAAAAAAAAAAAAAACGAGCTCGTGAGGAGCGTGCCCAGATTACGATTGTTTCCGACACAGTCCTCTTACTCTCGTCACCTCTCTCCCGTGGCTCTGGTGTCGCAGCGGCCTCGACATAGCTTCGCAAGGAACATCGTCGCCTTCTGAGGCACCGCTGGGACGCCGTGAGGGCTGTGGCACGAGCGCAGCGCTGGGAGTTGGAGGCATGGTGCGTACACAACATACTTCGTCGCCGCCTTGTCCGTTGAGCACCCGCTCTGTCGTTGGTTATCGATCCACAAACTGGCCAGGTGGCAAGCACTCCAGATGCAGTTCTAGACGCGGCACGCCTCTTTTATAGCAAACTGTATGAACAACAGGCTACGACCTCCAAGCTCTTCCCTCTAGTTGGGCCTCAGAAACAGCTTGAGGTGACTGATACGCCCCTGACGGAGGGAGAGGTCTTCGAGGCATTAAAGCAGTCCAAGTTGTCACGTAGTCCAGGATCAGATGGGCTCTTCCCAGAATTTTAGCTCACATTCTTGGGGAGGCGTGGTAAGCCATTCACCGTGCTGGTAAATATGATGCTGAGCAGCGGATGCCTCACTGTATCTCAACGGGAGGGGCTCCTCCCTCTCCTTTGCAAGGCTGAGGCGAGGCGCTCCGACCTGCGAGCATGGCGGCCGATTACGCTGCTCAACTGCGACTATAAAATCATCGCGAAATGCATCGCCACGAGGCTCACTGATCTCGGACCCTACCAGGCTTGTTGCGTGCCGGGCCGTTCGGCACAACTCCACGGCTTTGGCATGCATGACTTGCTGCACTGCAGGCCGAGTTGAGGAATTTGGAGTGCCTCCTTTGCTCATTCGATCAGGAGAAAGCCTTCAATGTGGTAAGCTAAAGCTATATTTTCAGCCTCCCCAACAGGCCAGCGTAGGGACCAGTGTGCAGAGGATGGCGCGTAATTTATATATGCATGAAGTGTATAAGTGTATTTTTCGCGCCTTGGCTTTTCCCAAACGCATATGAAACCGTTTGGCAGTAGAGCTATACAGTTTTGCTGCAAAAGTCTCATGTCTTTAAAGCCCGAAGCTTTCCAGCGCGAGGCGTAAACGAGTGTCCCCGTGTTTTTTTTAGTACGGGTTACGTTGTAGAGCGAGGCGTAAACGAGTGTCCCGGTGTTCTAGTACCGTGACTACATGAAATGACGGTTACGACGACGACATGAAACGCCAACAGCCCGAGCCCCTAAGGGGCTTCGCCCTTAAAAACTTGAACACCGGGCAGACGAGCACGAGCCGCAGCCCATAACGAGTTACAAGGACATCACCAGCCACTACAGGGAAGGCAGACGGCGGTTACCCTGACCCGCACAAGTCGTTCAGCAGAGCACAGCAAACGATCTATCGCCAAATACAAGCAGGATCCTTCCCGCACCCCTATCTCCAAAGCAGAATGTACCCCGAGATATACGAGAAAGAGTGTAGATTCTGCGGGCAATTGGGCACGCTCCGGCACGTCATCGGAGAGTGCGATTTCACCGAGGCAATCCCCCCACCCCTTACCCAACCCTCCATCACCCTTCCCACGCCCCTTAACGAGCGCGATGGGAGACCTTGCTAACCAGCTCCGCCTTGGAAGACCAGCTCGTCCTGATCTCCAGGGGCCAGGCAGCCGCGGAAGCATGGGTCCCGTGAAGAGGGAACCACTCCATCCGGCAAGTCGCCGCAGGGAACCACTTTTGTGTGGCTAATCGCCGCAATTTTGTGTGGCTAAATAAAGTTGTTCTCTCTCTCTCTCTCTCTCTCTCTCTCTCTCTCTCTCTCTCTCTCTTAAAAACTTCATCTAAAATGGGATGTAAATATAGTCATATATCGCGCGCGGTGTCACCAATTCAGGTTCGCTGGTCAAGGGCCTTCGAAGAGTGGAATGGCAAATTAATTCCTTTAACTATTCTTTCCGGGTAGAGCCCACTATCTACTCTCAAAGTGTTCATGCTAGTTCGTACAAATGTAGTTTGTTTCATTTGGATGGCCACAACCGTTTTGAACCATTCGCGTCCGCCGCTTTTTATTGGGCAGCGAACGCCCCTCTCGGCTAGCACATTTTTCAATTTTTGTGACCTCCTTGATTTTCCTTCAGGCTGCCTTATTTTGTGCGAGCACCGACGTGTCCGTGATGCCACCGTTGACAAAAGATCAACGTGCGCGCTCTTCCCGGTCTCGATGCGTTTCCGGCCTGCCGCAGTTCTGACATCAGAAGAGAGCGGCCATTGTTGGCGGATATATAGGGCGCATCCTCCAGCATCGCTTTGTCCGACGACGATAGCTTCCGCGGAAAGGAAACATTTATATATGGTCGGACGGCGGCCCACTTTTTCATCCACGGTCACTTAAACTTGAAACATTTTAAAGTATTTCAGCGCCGTCCAGGAGCCCCCTTCAAAGCTGCGCTCCAAGAAAATCGTTTGAAAAGCTGGGCAAGACGAAAGGTCTATAAAAGGACGCGAGCCAGAAAAAAATAAAGGAAAAAAAAACGGAAGAGGAGTCCTCGCCCCGTCGTTTATAGGTTTGTCCACGCGTTGTACGCTCATGCACGAATGCGGCAACATTTTTTTTTTTTTTGCAGTGGAAGATGCTTATTTTCTAATTCGACATCATTTCTCGCCATAGGTCTTCTGGTCTTCACGGGGTGTTTCCACCCTCCACAATTTTATTGCTAGCTTTATCAAAGTATAAAAAGCGGTTACGTCAACAAAGTGCACGATCTATAAACGAGTGCCGCAGACGGCATCCCAATCGCTGTTTCGTGAGTAAGCCAATATTTAGAAGAAATGGCATTGCAATGGGTTGACTTGGACGTACAGTAGCAATATCGAACACGATATATCGAATTATTGTCATATCAAACAGTCAAACTTCCCCTTGAAAATCCCAGCAAAAGTAAGGGCTGTTGTGCGCGTGTATGAACTCCTGCCGGGCAAATGTAACGAATCCGCGCCGAAGGTGCCCCTGAAAGTTTGCTTCCTCTGATGGGGTGCAGTTTAAAGTTGACTCTTCGCAGGAGCTGCCTGGCTTGGTGAGACAGAGGCGGCGTGCCATTATGCTTCGATGGCCTTTAACAGTTTTTCACACTAGCACGAGGGGCCGCTCCATGATAGCAGAACCAAGTGGGTTGGGGCGAAAAATAAAGGAGCAAAAGAAATAGAGGCACTCTTTTTCTGTGATCGAGCTGTTTGGTGGCTCATCAGGGGGACCGATGCGGCGTTGTATGTTTGTTTTGTCCAAGCTTCATTTATGAAGAAGGCGGGAATTCGTCGGGTGCACGCTGAAAAGATGTTGGTTGAAAAGGCGTTCAATTCCTCGAGTAGTTTTGAGGGCGATGCGCATCAACGTTGACGTAAAGGCATGCAGCACAACCCGCCCGGCTTCCGGGTCGGGTGAAAGCGACTGTTGCACCCCCGATGGGGGAGGTGTTCGGTTCGGATTGAAGATAACGGCACTGGCCACCGTTCCCAACCGTCCGCCGAGGTACGCAGCGTTTCGCCTCTGTTGTGGCAGTGTACAGCGTGTTTTCTCATTTGCGTTTTGTAATCTTGAAGACTTTGGCGAACTTTACGAGCAGAAGAAAAAACAAGCGAAGCTCAAAGACATTTCAATGATAAATAAAGTGCTTCATCATGCTGCGGTTCGGATTTTCCGTGCTTTGAGGGTCAAAACGTAAACTATCGTTTTCCCCGACTTCAGAAAACTTGATATGCGGAGTTGACAGATAATCTTCAATGCTATTTTATATATCGAAATCGATATATCGAATCTTCCGCATCCCCTTGGAGTTCATATATCCGGTTCGACTGTAAGCAAGGAGCATATTCGTAGCAATTTGTGCCGGTGTACTCTGGTCATTTTTAAAGCGTATGCGCTATGCGTTACGGTCACCAAGGAAAAGCTAGAAAAATCCGACGCTGACACACGAACCACGACGCGCAGCCATTTCCGGGTCTGAAATGCACCCCCGCATTCGGCCACCAGTGAGTTGCTAGGAAAATAAAAAAAAACATTTTTCGAGCCGGCGCCACGGCTGGGCTATAGAAAAAAAAAAAAAAACATTAAAGTTCTTGTACAACGGAATCCACAGAAATTCAGGAATTGTCCACTGATGCGTAGCATTCTTATGCCGCTTTTCTAGAGTGCGAGTTCTTGACAGCCAAGTATTGCTATTAGTAGCGAAAGACTTGGGATTATATTATTCTTTTTAAGTTTTTTTCGTTTCTTTTCGCCAATGACGCAAGTTTATATCATTAGAGCGATGAACTGCCTTTACTAGCTAATTATGTTTTTTCACAAGATGCAAGGTGTGATGCAACGTTGGTCGATTTACTCTATTTTTTTTTCTTTTTATGTTGAACGCTCTTTTGTAGACTTTTTTCGTTTATACCTTGGTTGGGGGATGGGGGGGGGAGATAAGTAAGATGGATATTTTTGATCTTTTGAGGTCATTTTTGTGAAAATTTTAATTTTGCCATTTTTCTTATTTTATGGTTTTTCAAAATACTGTCCGATCAATTATCTCTATTTACGCTATCATAACGACTACAGGTACTCCTTTCGATTTATGTTCATTTTTGTGAAAATGCAAGGCGTTACACGGTTCTCCATTTTCGCTATTGTTTATTCATATTTCGATTTTTCTTTTTCGGACTTTTTTTCGTTTATTCTTCGGTTTTGTGGGTGATATAGAAGATGCCTATTGTTAATGTTGTCAGGTGATTTTTCTGAAAGTTTTCCCTGTCTTATTTATTTTTTATTTCCTGTTTTTGTTTCATAATTATGCTCGACCAACTGCTTCCTTTTACGCCATTATAACGATTAATGGCGTCACTTTCGCCATATCTGCATTTGTGTGGATATAAAGGGAGTTACACTGTTCGCCATTTTTGCTACGTTTTTATTCGTATTTCGAGCGCTTTTTGCGGATATTTTATCGTTCACTCTTCGGTTTTGAGGGGAGATGTATACCATGCACTTTTTTTTTATTTTGTAACATCGTCCTTTCTGTTTTTCTAGTTTTTTTTAAAATTGTTTGACCAATTATCTGCATTTCCGCCATCATACGGATTAATGGTCTTACTTCCGCCAAATCTGAATTTTTTGGAAATGCAGGGCGATACGCGGTCCTGGCGGCGGGGGTACTCCGCAAAGAATGCCGCAGATAAGGTCCTAGCGCCTTATATTAACTACATCAATTAACCCTTAAAGGGCTGCTGAAACTAAATTGTTCTATTACGTTTTTTTTCGCGGATATAGGTGCCTTCGATACAACTAATCATAGAATGGCGTATTAGATTGTCGAACGCATCATAAATAATTCCTTACAGCACGGCTCATTTGTGCCAATTCCGGTTTCGGTGAAGCGAACACCGAGGCAGCCGCCCTGACGGGAAACCGCATCTGACGTCACTGTTCCCGTCGCACCACAGCCAATGACGGCCTGGGCGCGCGCGCGCGCGGGCGCCTGAACGGCTTGACCAGCCGTAGTCGCACGTGACGTCAATCCCAGTAACTGTGACGTGATACACAAGGAGGGCAAACACACGCCAACAGCACTACGGCCGCCTGGATACGTCACGGGAGCCCTGACGTCGGCCGTTTGGGCCGAAGCGCAGATGACGTCATGATGTTGTTCTATGGCGCGGATGAGCTTTCCGTGCTGGCAAGGATTAAAATTGATTTAAAATATGTTGTACTGAACTGTTTCGGTTTAAACTTCCGGGGGGGTATATGAATACACAAATGAAGATTTTTACCTAGTTATCTGAGCTTTGAAATTTCGTGTTAGTACTCCTGTAAGTGTCCCAACGAAGCGCATACACTGATGATGATGATTGATGATTGCTATTGGTTTCCCCTTTGTAGCGGGGTGATGACATGTTATCTTACCAGAAAAGACTAATATACCCATGTTTTACACTCTTGGTTTAATACTAGCGCTGCTTAGGGTAGGCACAAAATACTTTCTTTTCCCTGTTACAGGTGGGTAACTGTCCTAGTCAATATTCCCCTCTCTGCTTTTCGTCCACCAGCATTCTAATCTTCTTTTCGTCCCATCGACAGCCTTGAAGTTAACTTCCCCTCTGATACCCTGTAATCCTAGGGCTTCCTGTAAGCCGGATATTCCCTTCATGTAGATTTGGATGGATACCCTCACATTCTAACACATGTGCCCGCATAGTTTCATGTTTCTTTTCCGCAGACCCCACATACCCCATCATTTGTGAATACTTTCCCCCACAAAACTCTTAGTTCGCAGGCAACCTGCTCTAAGCCTCAAAAGCAAAGCACTGCCCTGGGGAATTATCGTAGAAATTTTCCTTTCTGATGTTCAATTTCGAACCCTGTACATCTCTAACGACGTTTAAGCTTCCATTTTTCCATCCATTTATGTCGTTTCAATCTGCCTTGCCTCTTTTTGGTTACCTTGGCTGTTTTGGATTCTCCACTGTTCTTTCCGTATTTCATCGTAGCCTTCTAGTCTTCTTAACCACTGCGTGTCCACGCTTTTCAAGTATAGGTACCTAAAAAACCTTAGCTGCCCACCTTCGTTGATCCATTGCCCTCAACCTCATCTCAAAACATATTTTACGTTGTGCTTTGGTGAAACCTCATTAAAGTCGGCTTCGCCACTATGCGTAAATCTATTCCGTGAACCTATTCTTTCCCAGCGCAACATAAGCACTCTGATGCAAAAGTCGAGAGGCCCTAGAGCTTTTTGTCAAACACCTCCATATGAACCACATGTATTCCTCGGTAGCACTTTATACCGAGCCCTTTTAAAATCACCTTCACTGAACAAATAAATTACATGGAATACCTTTTCTTCTGGTGGAAATATTACAGTCTTATATGAAAATATGAACCTCCAGGAAAGCCCAAGTCTCCCTTTGGAGCATTATTCACCGAGACCGTTAAAGTGGGCTTCATTACTCTGCCGAATGCATTGCTGAGAAGAGATTTTAATGACATAAAGGAGCCTCATATTAAAGCGACCCTGCAACCCTTTTGTCAACTTTTTTTGGTATCTTAAATACTTGCAGAAAATAGACTTGAACACATCCAGTGCTTAGATTAGGGGCTCGCAAAGTACCTCAGCCAAAAATTACTGCTATATGCCCATCAGATAACTTGTAAACTCACTCAAAAGATTTTGCTCTCTTCCCGGTTTTGACGTTCTTCGACGGCCCGAATTACGTCCCTAAGGCCATGTAGCGGCTGTTGGCCCGTTTTCCTTCAGTTGCAGCATTGAACACCTCACACAGAAAGAAATCTGAAATGCAAGGCGTACCAATCAATCAATCAATCAATCAATCAATCAATCAATCAATCAATCAATCAATCAATCAATCAATCAATCAATCAATCAATCAATCATTTTATTTTCGCTCCAAAAAGTACAGCGAAAAAGGGGGGGGGGGGGGGGGCGAGCGGAGAAACAGCCGCTCATGTGCGGCTTGACGGGGCTCCGGACACCCATCGGCAGTGGTCACAATGTATAGTCACACAAGCAAACATACATTAAAACATTAAAACATACATTTAAAAACATACGTAAGCATTATGATATGGCATTGAAATAAAACACTAAAAACAAAAGATAGTCACAATCACTTTTTAAACGAACATTTCGACAGTTTTCTTTTGGTTCAGTTTCATAGTGTCGACTTCTCTTGAGTGAAAATAATTTAATATTGTAGGCAAAGCATGCCCTAACCTTTCTTTCCCATAATTTGTGCGGTGAAATGGAACTTCCCATGGTGACTGTTGATGAACGGGTATGATGTGTGTGTGGTTTGCTTTAGGTGAGCTTGGTTTAAAAACAAATCTAATTTGCCCTTCACGGCGCTTTGGTAGGTTGCATATTAATCTATGATTATGACATATCCTTCACTTTTATAATTCGATATTTTTAAAGATATCGAGCGGTGTGTTTCTAGATAATGTACATTTTCAATAATTCGCAGCGCTCTTTTTTGTAATACAGTCATCTTGTGTATATTTATTTAAGCGGTGTTTCCCCACACCAGCATGCAATAGCTCAGGCTGGAGTTGAACAGAGCATAGTATAATTGATTTTTAATTGTGGTTGGCAAGAAATGGCGATCTGGTGCGACGAGCGAATCACGCAGTTGCCGCTACCGCGCTGGCGATAACTATAGGTTTCGCATTGCATCCAGACGCGAAGAAAAGAGTGAAAGCACTTATCAAAAGTGTTGCAGGGTCCCTTTAAGGTATGAAGGCCCTCTCGCCTTGTATGATATTAACATTTTAGCACGCGGCACTAGTGTGTCTCGCTAAGCATTACAGGTTAGCAGACGGGATTGACTGTTGAGTCGACGTCGAAACGCTCGAGCATTCAATAATTAGTACTTGCCCAATGTTACTTCTGGAACTCAGCCCGAGAAGAGCAGGTGAGAAAGATCGGGATCTGCACACCGCCACCACAGGCGACGGCGCAGAGGCTACAAAGTCCAGAAACAGTCGAAGAGCGGTTTCCTTTTTTATGACGCCGGGAGGAGGCTTTTACGATGAGCGGGGTCTCCCCCGGAGCGCATCAGCTGCTGGGCGCCGAAAACATGTCGTGCACTTGTTTGATCCGCTTCTCTACTGCGCCCGATGGTCCGAGCGGTTCCGTCTCGGCCAAAAAATCCTCCGGAATACACACACATATCGCCTTCTTCATTCGCCGCTGTTAGACTTTATAGTCCCGGGATGCGGCTTTAAATTGTTCGCGCGGCGCTTGGTGGCGTCCGCGGTCTTTTTTAAAGCGCGCTGACGACCGTAACGGCTGAAAGCGTTGGTGCGATGAAGCGCAAGAGCGGCGGTGCTTTTTGGAAACCCTCAACAAAGAGATCTTTCCTCCCCTCCCGCGTACATGTATCCGTACCGTTTATTCTTTCATTTGTGGATGCTTTTTAAAATTCGGCTTTAAAAGTGGGTATGAAGCAGTGGTCGCCAAATACGCTTACGAATCGTTGCGAGGGAATAGACACACACGAAGTTTTCTCTCTATTCTTTTTTTTTTTTGGAGGGGGGAGGGGCAGTCGTGTATGCCGTTTCCGGGCTTCCGCGGAAATTGCAGGGGAAAACGTTCGGTGATTTGTCTGCTATCGAGGTGTGGGAGTAGGTTTTGTTGTAATTTACGATGACCTCTTAAAAACACTATCGAGCGAAAGTGGGGTTTACAGTGGCTCCCTTCACGTGTGTAGGGGTTTTAGGGAACGAAGCAGCGGACAAGTTGGGCCGAGAAGAACTTTCAAAATTCTCACTTATTAAAAATGGCGCCAGGTGAACGGCGCATTTTAAAGCAGACAATCACGGGGATCATTCCAGGTCCCTTTGGCGTCCACGTTTATGCGTTACCAAGGTACCGAAAAGAGCTGAGGAGAGAGAGAGAGAGAGAGAGAGAGAGAGAACTCTTTAATGTGGGCTGGAGAGGTCAGCTCTGCTAGCGGCAGTGCTTGCTACGCCAGATGGGGGTGATTACAATGCAGTGAAGTGAATGTGAGAGGTCGGGAAGGCAACAATTAGAGAGAAAACAAAAGTTAAATAAAAAATTGGCACGCAATGAAATGCAAGGGAAAAAAACTCAAAATAAAGTTAAGTAAAAAAATAGAGCGAATAGGAGCCTAGGAAGCGCAGAGCGCCTAATAACAAAATGGAGTCAAAGCGTACATGACGACGCAAACGCGTACAGATGTAGCCATGCACACAATGGAAGAATTACAAAGTTTTGTCTAGTCCAGAATCCCGCAAAAAACGCAAAAGAATTGTTGTCCCTAAAGATGAGTCATTGTTGGTGGCCCAGGGTCCAAGAAAGTGACACAACTGAAGGCTTTGCTCCTACGTCGTACACGAGACAGGCAGCTCGCCGCGTCATTGCTGTACCGTATTCGGATTGAGTTCAGCACGGACTTCAGCGCAGTTTTACAAGCTGAAGCTCACCTCATCGCCCATTTGTCCAAGGTTTGGGGTAACAAGCCCCATCAGACACAGATTGGACTGTCTGGAATAACCTTTCGCGGACTCCGTGCGGAATAACCGGTGGAGCGAGAAGACTTGTTTAAAAAAACTTCCAAAGAGAGCCGCCCCGCATGCCACATTCGAAGACGTTCTTCTCCTTAACGCCATTAGATCACTGTACTCGGGAACAAGTTAAGAACGGCGATACCTCATGAACGGTATCACTCCGCCTAAGCGACGGACCCGGATGTCAATGGGCGCGCACGTTTTGAAAGGGGATGCTGTGAATGCGTGATATCGTCTGCCTTTTCTCATGCACGTAGTTTGTCGTCGCTGCAGTTTTTTATGAGCATGTTAAGTCCAAAAAAAAATCGCGAAAAACAGCTTCGTCCATGTCCAAAATATTGCCAGTAACGCACTACTTGCGCACTGCGGAGTAACATCCGGCTGCGGTGATGAGGTACAGCGGCAAAAAGAGGCAAGGCAGATTGAAACAAATAAATGGATAGAAAAAATGGAAGCTAAAACATCGTTAGAGATGTACAGGGCTGAGAAATGGAACACCAGAAAGGAAAATTTCTACGATAATTCCCAGGCCAGTGCTTTGCTTTTTGAGGCTAGAGCAGGTTGCTTGGGAACTAAGAGCTTTGTGGGGAAGTATTCACAAAAAGATGGGGTATGTGTGGTCTGCGGAAAAGAAACAAAAACTATGCGGCACATAGTGTTTGAATGTTAGGGTATCCATCCAAATCGACATGAGGGAAATATTCGGCTTCCAGAAGCCCTGGGATTTAACGGTATCACATAGGAAGTTAACTTCAAGGCTGTCGAAGGGACGAAAAGAAGATTAGAATGCTGGTGGACGAAAAGCAGAGGGGGGAATATTGCCTAGGACAGTTACTACCTGTAACAGAAAAAAAAAAGTATTTTGTGCCTAATAAGCTTTTTTTGCCTGCCGTAAGCAGCGCTAGTATTAAACGAGAGTATAAAACATAGGTATATTAGTCCTTTTTGGTAAGATGACATGTCATCACCCCGCTACAAAAGGGAAACCAATAGCAATCATCATCATCATCATCATCATCATCATCATCATCATCATCATCATCATCATTGTCGTTAAGCTATACCCGAGTATAGGCGGGACATACTGCGCCTGGTCTTCCAGTTTCTCAAGGACACAAACCTGTGGGGCTCGTGGTGGTTGGTGGTACAATACAGTTTCGTGCTGCTAGGACAGAGCAATTGCCGGCACTCTGCAAAGCTACGTCCGCCCGTCCTACTATGAGTCACTTCACTTTACTTTGTGCAAGTTAGCTGTCTATTGCACATATGGGAGGGTGAAAAACCGATAGAGAACGAGAAAAAGATGAGAGGGAGAGAAAAAGCAAAAGGAAAGGCTGGGTGAATAACCGCACAACAACTTTCGGTTGACTATACTGTGCTGGCATAAAAGACACAAGAAACGATGAATGAATGAATGAATGAATGAATGAATGAATGAATGAATGAATGAATGAATGAATGAATGAATGAATGAATGACGTTATTGAGAAGGAGGTTCAAGCTACTGGTTGGGGATTGCGGTCAGGCCAACAGAATGCCTGCGTGGCATAGTTGGTAAGGCATCTATCGGCTTCGCAACAGGAGGAGTGAGGTAATCCAAAAGCGTGCACAGATAAGTTATTTGAACATTTACATGGCTTCTAGAGCCGACTGCACAGGCCTGTCAATCCTAAAAATTCTAGGAAGGTCGTGAGCTTCGTCTGTGATGACTGCGGTCATCACCGCGCACGAAGGTTTCAGCCTCATTGAAATGGCGATGTTCCATCTGCACCAGGAACACAGGCGCAAAGCGAGGTCGATGTCCCCTGCTATCAGACGTACGAATCCTCATGGTTTCTTACTGATTCACTGATCCCTTGACCACCATGGGATCTGCGTCGCGGAGATACCCCACGTAAAGGTATTTTACGTGTCTGGTCCTACCAGTACATTCTCAACGAATCTCTACATTTCGCGGGTGGAACGGATCACTCGCATCGGGTCAAGCGACTTCTGAACGTGCTGCGGGAGTCCGCCATTTTGTCGTGATAGGCTTAAACCTCTCACTCTCAATTTGTTCTGTATGCACGCAGAAAGAGGGAGGGAAGGAGGGAGGGTAAATAAGTGTTTAGAGAAGCAGGTGAGCTCACTTAATTCTGATAACTACACGGCTTGCTATCCTGATTTGGTCAGGACATAAAGAACTGAGTAATGCACACGAAATGTCTAATCGCAAACAAAAGAGAGAGAAATAATGAAAACCAAGGTAGGCAACCCCTGCACACACAGTTAAGCTTAATGTTGCGGGTTTGAATAGGTATTTTTCCTCCTCCTCCCCTCCAACTTTACGGCCGTTACACATTGCTGGGCCCCCGTGGAGAATCAGCATTTAATTTGTCCACGCTATGTTCAGCTCCTGTTGGAAGCGTGGGGGCTTTCATGCCCAAGGTGACACGATCGAGTTAAAAATGCTGCTATACCCAGAAAGGACAAGGAGCAAGGACTCATCAAAAGGAGTAGTGGAAGCTGCAACAAGGAGAGTATTGAGTTCAAAACCAAGTATTACACCCAAAGGAAAATAAGGTTGTCTTAGACAAAAGCGCGCGATTGTTTGGTTCATGTTGGCAACGACTGTGCAACCCGAACTCTCTCAGGGCATTATGCAAAGAGTTTAAAAAATTATCAGCTTCTTGAGTTCTATGTCTACAACGTTTAACCCAAGTTCCGGGTTCTCTCAGCCCATTTGCTTGTATTGCTGTCCTTTTCCGGGGCATAAAATGCAAAATTCTAGCTTGCAGTGCTCCACCCTCCTCGTCAATATGGTGACGTCGGCGGTAATTACGAAGCACAGAAAAGCTTCCATGGCAAACTATATGTGTGAGCGCGTTGAACCTGCAGAAACTGCGTGTAAATAATCCAAAAGACAATATTAACAAGAAAATTTGGGAGAATTAGATTTTAAAAATAAACAGAGGCCGCGAAAAACCATTTTAAATGTCAGTGTTACGTCGCTGCATGCAATAGGGGTTAGGGGGCCGGCAAACTACGGTTGTATACTTGGGAGGAAAAGGGAAATATAGAGTTACACGACCTAAAGTACACAATCCAGCCATGGGTAGCACCTTAACTAATTCACTTCATTATCCCTTTGAAGGACGAGTTGTCGACGCGTTGCTCAGAGCAACCCGGTTCTAGCTGCCTTGCATGGAAGTTTGCTGAGGCCAACTGCGTCTCTAATCAGAGTTCGCTCTCGCTATAACGTTGAAACACAAAATAAAACTGGAGCTAACACCAAATGCAAGTGCGGGGCGAAGTTACCAGAGTATGCCTCCAGCCCTTTTGCACACACACCACGGGGGTTAAGCCTCGAACGCCCTGACATCTCGGGTGACGGATTGTCGAGGTCAGAGTGGGCGGGGTCGAACAGGGTCATGTCATTACGGCTGTCTGTGCTCCTCCGTAACGAAGGGAGGGAAGTTTTGGGGAAGGAAGACTAATTCAGCCCCTTATCAACCCCCGAACTGCCATCTACGCTTTTTGTTGCATTGCACGTTTCTGGCGGAAGGATGTTCGAAGCTTTAAAAGAATTATAGTGACGTTTTACTCCGTTAATGCTGGTGGCAGGCGAGCGAGTCAATTAGACGGTCCGCCTGGGCCGAAATGCCACATTAAAGCAGCATACGTTCCGGCTTATGGCCAATATGTCTGTGCGCGTCTGCGTGCGTGCGGGCATGTGTGAGTTGGGAGTGCAGGCTATATTTATTGTGGTCTACCTTTCTAGCAATAAGTATCTAATTGATTGCTGGATGGAGTGATTTCACGGGCCACGTGTGTGAGCCGCTGGGATCCGAACCCGAGTAGGGGCGAGTGCTCAACCAACTGCGCTTTCGCCACACACCGCCACCCTAAAACGAACGTGGCTGTCGTAGTTGTTATTCGTGCCACATACACACCTGGAGGATTGACCAGGAATCACGGGCTTTGAGGGGCTAGTGTGCCCGCTTCAATAAATTCCCCAAAAATGAATTCTAAAAGTAAAATATACAGTATAATACTGCGCACCGCTTAAACCCTGGAAGTGATGGCGTGTGAGCACACCAGGTGCAAATCAGCCACGTAGAACCCTGATTTTAGGGTTCGATTTCCGGCCGCGGCGTCCGCTTGTCGATGCAGGCGAAAAGCGAAAACGCCCGTGTGTACGAGATTTCGGTGCACGTTAAAGATCCCCAGGTGGTCAAAATTAATTCGGAGCCCTCCACAACGGCGCGCCTCATCGTCTGTGTAGCGTCGGCGCGCTAAATCCAACAATCAAAATCAATCAATCTGATTTTAGGGAAGTCGGTGCGCTAAATCCAACAATCAAAATCAATCAATCTGATTTTAGGGAAGCTGTGGCATGTGCTAGTGTGCTTGCTGACTTTATTCGAGGCGTAAGACGATGACACGATAGTGATGGAACGGGCTTCATACAGCGGCGTAGCAGAAAAGAAGCCGGTCCAAGTAATTCGCGCTTATAGACAAAGAAACCAAAGCGGATAAAGCGGAGCAAATGCGATGTTGCAGTCAAGAATTTGTAAATAGGTATCGCCAGGCTTTAGTATTCGAACCCATAAGCAGAGATAAGAGCTGTGGACCACTGCTTCCCATGGTTTTCCTTTATATCCGCATTATTTTTGTGAAGTTTGCGATAAAATCGGTATCATTCTTACGGGGCAAAACAGTCTATCGATAAACCAGAGATGTATTAGTCTCCATAGTTCCTTTAAATGGATATTGAATTAAATTTTTCGTGCTTTTGTTTTTGTTGTCAGTGGATAGACTGGCTCAAATAAACACACTTTTCATCGTTCATTTGGTCAGAAAGCAGTATTTGATTTATAAAGATCGTCTTTATTTATTTATTTATTTATTTATTTATTTATTTATTTATTTATTTATTTTTCAACAAGAAATGAAAGGTGGCCAAGGTACAAGCCGTTCGGCGACTGCCTGAGGGTTCCTTGGCCACCCACGGCAATGACGGGCGCCGATCACAAACAAAAAGATATAGGCGGCATGAACAATTAAAGAAATTACTCAAAATTATGCGAGAACAATGATAAAAACAAAATGTACACAGCTACAACTGTCACTACAAGTGCGGTTAATACGGTGAAAGTTTACAAATCAAGTGCCAAAGAAGCTTACATGCTTAGGTCTCACAATTTGACCACATAAAGAAACAAACCATAATGCACTTATCCAGAAATTTGCAAAAAAGAAAAAAAAAATACAGGCGCATATTGCTCAGGCTTGCGATGTGATTCGAAGATGTTCAAGATTGGAGTTGTTCAAACCAGTTTCGGTTTCGGTTTTGGGGCGGGCAAACAACATGCTTGGCATCCGATGTAATGGTTGGTTGGACATTCTGATATCTATTTGGAATCGGCATACCGCGCTTCTACCATGTTGTGCTGTATGGGCGTCACTTAGAGTCGAAGCGTTCACTTTCCGAGTCATAAACACTGACAAAAAAGGGTAGAAAAGGGGAGACTATCGCGGGGTTTCTACCCCCAGCCCACCGAGTTTCCCACTTTACCTCTTTACACGTAACGCCCTCTATACTCCCTCTACCAAGCAAAGAAACGGGGAAGATTATGTTCTTCCCTGTCGTCTGCGAGCTGCCGACCCCCTCACCGCCGATAGCGAAACCGTTCTTGGTTGCACAGTGCCTTTCAGCGGTCGGGCGTACACGACGACTCTGTGCAGGAGGAGGAGGAATAACTTTAATTACACAGCATGTCAGCGCTAAACGCGCTGGACGAGAGTGGTTCCTCTTCACAGGATTCCATATGCTGCCTGCCTTCACCACCTGGCCCCTGGTAACCAGCCGTAGCTGATCCTCCAAGGCGGGGCTGGACAGCAAGATCTCCCATCGCTCGCTAGGGGTAAGGAGTTGCTGATGAGGGGTGGGTGTTTTGGGCTGACGTCGCACTCTCCTATCATGTGGCGAAGAGTACCGAGGCTTGCATAAGGGCAGGTCTTGTCGTACTGATTTGGGAACATGCTATTCAGTAAGCGAGGGTGAGGGAAAGATCCTGACTGAATCTGTCGATACAGACTTGCTGCTCCCGCGTGAGTTCTGGGTGCGGGGCAGGAAGTTTCTGCCTATCCTCTCGATAGTGCCGCACTATCTCTCTGTAGGTCACCATAGGTTCACCTCTGGCCTCCTCCTCAGCCGTTGCCCGGTACGTTAACGCGCGGGCCTGTCGGTGGGCAAACTCATTGCCCTCCACCAAGAAGTGGGCTGGAACCCATACTAATTCAACATGGCTCTCTGGAGGTGTTTTGTCTCTCAGGATGCGAAGTACCCGCCGGGACACCCAGCCTGACTGGAAGTTCCTGTACGCCTGCTGTGAGTCGGTGACAACCTTGGAAATTCCCGGAAGGGTCAGGGCTAGGGCAATTGCCAACTCTTTCGTTTCTTGCACGCTCTGCGATCAGTATTATGAATACTTTGAAGCCATTTTAAGTTTCGTTTTGCGCTTGTGATCACGCGAATGTTTAGACATGTGAAAAGTGCTCTATGTGTTGTGCAATGTGTATGTATACGTGCATTATGCTTGCACTGTAGTGTATTGCGAGCATTGTGCGTAGGCAATGCCTTCAGCAAAGCGCATGTTGCTGTGTTGTGCTATGTTTCCTTCCAATTCATGCTCGCTATTGTGCGGCCTCTGCATGTTACCTATGTTAGCCTAGAGGAAGCGCCTTGATGTAAGCGCCCACTGATAGTGATGCTTAGTAGATGCTCCTTCCCCCTCCCCCTTTTTTTATCGTCAGCTACATGTCATTTCTTTGAACATCTACAATTGCTTTACTTCGAGCTCGCTAGATGGCGAGCAGTGTCATCTGTACTCGCTCCGACGAATGCGACGGGTCCGTTTTTCGCACCGCCTGCGCCCCCTTTGCGCTGAGATGCGAAATTGCAGACGATCTGCGTGTCGATGCAATCGGTGTTAGTCTACGTTATTCTTGACACCACAAAGGCTTGTACCAGCCTCAGGCGTCGTTCTCCTTCAGTCCTCTCCACCTTGTTGCCACCCGCCGAAGCATGTGCAGGATCTGTCCTGAGGAGAGCATAAGCTTGCGCACAGACCTAGTGGCCTTGTTGTCTGCCTGGATGGTGAACCCCAGAATCTTAACACTGGGCCCTGGAACGATGTCTTCGCCCTCTAGGACCACCTTCACATTCTTCCTTCTGTGTCGGGGCGCCCGAGGGCGGACAACCACAGTTCAGATTTTTGAGGCGAACATCGCAGTCCACACTCCTTCGCGTATTTGCCACATCTGCGCCTGCTTGCAGCGTATCTTGAATCCACCCTAAGGAGCCCGCCTTCGTCGTCCACAGCGAAATGTCGTCGGCGTAGAGCGCGTGCCCCAAACCATCGACTACTCCGAGCGCCTTGGGCAGGCCTAATAGTGCCATATTAAAGAGAAGAGGCGACAGGACGGATCCCTGTGGGGTCCCCTTACTTCCCAAACTATGGGTGCAGATACCTCTTTCCCCACCTTGATTCGAGTGCTGCGGCCTGTCAGGAAATCCCGCACGTAAGCACCGCTGCAATGTGCTGCTTCCTGTCCTCTCACTGTCTTTTTTAAAGACGATAGTCTTTCTTGGGCTACTTAAACCCAGAAATTTTGGTCTGTCTGTCTGTCTGTCTGTGACCCGATTCAGCCACCCAACCAAAGTAAAACAAGGCCTGCGCAATAGTCTTGTATAGTCACAGCTAAATCTGCCCGTCTAAGTCCGGTGTAATGTTCATACTTGTCAACATTGTTGAACAAGAACAAGACATTACGCAAATAAACAAAGATATACAAAAGTGATATTTGCAGTGTTCTTTTACAACAAATCTTTGATGCTTGTTTTTGCGAAATGAATACTAATCCACTGCAGAAAAAGAAAAAAAAATCACTCCGCCGTCACCTGCTGTCTCCCGCGCCACTATAGCTTCTGACGGCATTTTAAGAAATGAAGCGGCAACAGTTACGAAAGGTTCCACTATATAGGCTCACGTTCTGCTTGGAAGGCACTTGGACTAGGGAAACGGTGTACTATAAGCATTGAAGTAGGGCGCCTCAATTCACGCGCGCGTCTCCGCCGTACGGCAGCGCTGGCATCGATGCACCCGGCCTGGAGGAGCATGAACGCGGTAAATTTAAATCGACTTGAAGCAAAACTTTAGCGAACTTACTTGAGAGGAGCGCGACTTGGAGAGGAACAGCAACGAGAGTACGGAAAAGCGAAGGGAGGCATTTACAATCGTCAATGTCGGAACCGCTATCATCGTCTTTTGTGGACATTTGCAACGAAAGGAGCAGATACGCGGCCAATTTTTTGTCACCATGTGCTCGCCCGCGAACGCACGGCTCGCCAGTTGTGTGTTCGGCGCACATTATGTGTTCGCCTCCCTCGCATGCGCACTGTTCAGCGTTACCACCGCATTCGTGGACCCTCTATACTGACGCCCAACTGTAAAAGAGGGAGGCGGTAACACTAAACTGCCCCTTCTTTCTTCATCAACGTGCATGGATGGCTATACATATGATCAGGTTCCCAGTATTACCCCTATTACCTATGTTAACTTCCTTTACTCTCCTCCAGCCTTTTATTGGCGTTAGATTCTTCTACTGGCGTGCCAGTCGCACAGGCATATGTACTGCAATATGATCGACATTTTGGCAAGTTGGTACTGGTTAAGCATCATGAACGGCAGCGTTGTAGGAAATAAGACACGAGGGAAAGAAGACGACAGCACGACGTCTTGAGTACAGCGCCGTCCTGTCGTGTTCTTTCCCTCGTGTCTGCGTCTACTACGCTGCCGTTCAATTAGACGCTTAGCACAAGTATATGTAGCATACACCTCCAGCGAAGCGAAGTCAGCGAAGCGTCGTATGGGCGCTTGGGTGGAGCTACTTTAACTTCATCGACTTCCTTAAGTTTTATTCAGTCTAGAAACTAAAGGCGCATTCTTCGAGGCACAAATCGTGTCGTGGCTTATATGTAGTTTTGACTGAGCTAACTACTATGTAGCTCCCGAGCGAATAATACCGAAACGCACAGCCACGAACGACATGGCAAGATGGAAGCAGGTTTTTATTCCAATCAGCAAAATCCCGATGATGATCATTCCTTGATTGTTGGGGATGATGATGATGACGTATGACTAACGACCCGCTGGCGGCCGGCCGACTGACTCTGTCGGAGCGTCGGCGAGCCGCGTATTCGCGCAGTGAAACCAAGCCTGCTAAAGTAAGCGTCATAAGGAACTTCACAGCAAATCGCCAAGGAGAATGAAGAGAGGACGACAGCACTACCAAACTTATTTTTGTAGCGTGAGCTACACTGGCCGAGGTTGAGCAGTTTCGCGTGGCTCCTGGAAAGCCATGCTGCGCATGCGCGAGGAGCAGTGACGTCGCACGGCGCACAGCTGGCGCGCCGGAGCCGCCGCCGCGCCGCCGCGATTGGATTGGATTGGATTCGATTGGATTAAATTGGATTGGATTGGATTGGAAATCGTTTTAGCAGCAGTAAGCGCAATAATCAGCCAATCCTAGACAGCCAGGAAGCTTAAGAATAACCGGCTGAACCTTAGTTCACGCTACGTATATCCTGGCATAGCCGAGCTAAGCCACTGCTAATTTTTTTCTACTGAATGAAGTCGCGTAAACGCACCCGGAGTGGTCGAAACACAGCCTATGAACTCCAGAACTTCAGACTTCAATTTGCACAAGTAGTCCCACAATGTTTACAAATCCCTTCAGTGTCTCGTTAAAGCGGGCACATCGGTCATCTACCATGCCCCAGTCACCGCCAGTTTTCAAAGCTTGCCAGAAGAAGAAAAAGAGGAAGAAGAAGAAGACAAGAGCAGCGTCGTCGCCACGGTGGCGTGCCACGGGGGGAGCGGCAGTCAGCGTGGGAGGAAGCCTCCTACGATGAGCCCTCCAGTCCAGCACGTCCACGGGCGACGTGCTGTACACGGGCGCCGAGAGGGCCTCCCTCAACGAGCGCTGGTCGCCGCCCTCACACTCCTCCTTCTTCGGCCACCTCAGCTCGCCGCTGTCAGTATAACGCCACGAACCGCACGCAAGTAAACCTTAGCCCCTTGACGCGGCAGATGATCTGGTATAGTGGGTAAGCGCCGGGCGTTTGACTTCATTTAGGTGTAAACTTGGAACGCGTGGGATGTGGAGGCCAGCCTTGGGGGTATGCCGGTGGCCAGATGTGTGTTGACACAGATGTGTTAAGGAATCGCATCCTTTTTTTCTCTGACCGAATTAGATGTCACAGTGAAGATGAAAGGAGATTTTGCTTATCTAATTTCTTTCTTCTAAAGATCTTCTAATTTATGTTAAGATAAGATAAGATAAAATACGAAGTTTATTCGATATAAAATCATAAATGTGCATATCCAGCCAGCATAAGCCCTGAGGCTTGTGTGCTACGCTGTGCAGTCTCGGTTGAAAGCAGTTAAGCCAAAACCAGATAATCAACAGACAAGGAATACAACCTAGAACATAAGCATACAAGTACAAAAACCAGAGAACCAACAGACAAAAATACAACCTAGAATATAAGCATACAAATACAGCCTAGAAAGGGAAATGTTCTTTCTTTCAGAGAACACACAGTAAATAGTAAACTACAATCTGATTTTATACAGGAGATGACAAATTACTGATATTAAAAGGAGCAATCAATTTTTAATCTACAATCCATACAGTCATCCTACTTTCAAACTAGTCACACATTTTCTTAGATATTTTTTTTCCGGAAATGACGTGAGGCTATCATCTGTGCGTATTTTATTGAAGAAAAGTGGGACGTAGTAATCGCGAGTTCTTTTACCGTAGTACGTCGTCGCTCTCGGGACATTAAATCTATGAACGTGTCTTAAAGGGCCTGGTTTTATTTTTGCTGATTTAAAATTGAGAGAGAAACAATTTTTAACGAGTGCATCGAACAGTAAATTGACCCTGCACGGGAAGCAATGTAAAATGCTTCATAACGGCTGAAATGTCTTCCCCATGTTGGGACGTTCCGTAGGCATAGTTAAAAGCAATTTTAGCGAATTACTTTGTTAATAGCGTTTAATTTGTATTGCAGACGCTCGACCGTAAATGGTTATTCCGTATCTTAGTATAGATTCCTCTATAACTTTTATAAACCATCCTTTCTAACAAAGATGTGAGAGATTTACCTCAAGGTATACAAGTAACACAAACCAGCCTTAAACGTTTAGCAATATACTCAATATGGGAACACCAGGATAATGTATCATCAAAGTGTAAACCAAGATATTTCATGCTACTTGTAAATTTAAGAGGAGGGCAAGAGCAGGACTGGCATTAGCTATTGTGTAGGTAAACCGGGAATGTGATGCCGTCATTGCTTTGTGAGGACCGTGAAAACATAAAAAAGTTGTTATGGAGTTGTTTATAAAAATTCTGTTGCCGCCGTACCAATCTAACAAAAAAAGAACGTCCTTTTGAAAGATGCGTGCTCCTTTGTTTACTCTGAGCATGGCAAAGCAAGAGCAGTATCGTCCGCATATAAATATATTGCCGATTTAAGCGTGACACTAGTTATATCATTATGTAGAGGTTAAACAACATCGGCCCCAGAACTGAGCCTTGGGGCACTCCACATTTCACACTCAATGGTTTGCTGAAACAGTCACCCACTTTCACATATTGCAAACGGCTGGAAAAATAGTTTCGGAAAAATGGGAGGTATGGACCTCTGAAACCAAAATTGTCTAATTTTTGAAGAAGCAGCGAATGGTCAATGGTATCAAAAGCCTTTTCCAGATCAACAAACAGTGTGAGGACAATGTTGTTTTTGTCAATTTCCCTACAAATAAAGTCATTGAATTCTTCAAGCAAGCTCGTGGTGCTCAGACCGCTACGAAATCCATGCTGAGCATTACTGATTAAATTATATTTCGTAGAAAATGAAGTCATGTTTACGTGTATGATTTTTCCTGTAATTGCTATAGCTGCCTCTAGGGCCTTTTTTGTATAAAGACCTGAATACCCTGCTTTTGAGTTCTTCAGGAATTTGACGTGTCATTAATATTTGGTTGATAATGTACAGCAGAAGAGTTTTGATGCGGTGGTTGAAATTGTGTATCAAATCTCTGATCCAATTTTGTCTCTTCCTGGAGACTTCGTAATCGACATCAACTGGAGAACTCTCCATAAATCATCTTCATTGACTGTTGGCATGTATGCGGAGTTAACAAATATTTGGTTGATTTTAAACACATTCTTCATTATGTTATTACGTGTCAGATTGTTTACAGATTCGACAAAGCGCTCATTATTATTGGCCAGAATCACCGAACTTGTACTTGGAAATGCATCCTGTAAGTGCTTTTATCAATTTTTTTTTTGTGGCTTGCCAACAATATTATTTACCAAGTCCAAGGTTTTGCGCGCATTTTTACGACATGCGGAAAACTGGTTTAGTTGGTAGTACTTTCTTCCCCGCCCAATTTTTGCGGTAATTTTATTTCTCAGCTCTCTAAATTCTAGTTTTGCAGGGACTATCATGGGATTGTTGTGACATTTTCGTTGTAGTTTACTTTTAAAATAACGGAGTTTTATTATTTCCTGATCTATCCACGGGGTGCTAGGGTTTCTTCGCTTTACCTTCACTTTTTTTCCGCTTTTCTGTATATTTCCTCAAACTTCTGAACGGCTAGCTCGTAAGCTTCTGTATGGTGGCGAGTGATGAGCGAATCCCAATCAAACGAACTTATTTGTTTATCGACTTCAACGCTACTGATTATAGTGATATCCTCAGGCATCAGTTGTACACTTCAGACTACTTCACCTAGCACTGTTCAGGTTACAAAATAGACATCAGCCGCTTTTTCTTCGATAATGCTGCCTAGCAAGTCTCTATCGGCCACAGTTGTCGAGATATAATCAATGGATGTTCGGGTAAGCTTATTCCCAAGTAGTTCTTCTCTTGTGTATCCACCTATATGGTTTTTTATTCCATAACTAGCCAACAGGGTTAGGTAGTCTACTGTTGCTGGTTTATTTTGTAGCTTTTACGTCTATATTAAAATCAGAAGGCCAGTATAATTTGTTTAGAAGCGCCATACTTTCCTAGAAATTGTGACAGTTCGTCTAAAAAAACAGATATTTTTGTTAGGGGGCCTGTATACACCACAGACCAGATATTCTTCGTTAGCCTTTATCATCAGTATTCCCAAAATCTCGGCCTCACTGAAAATCTCATCAATGCGGTAACATAACCAATCATTCCTGACATACACGAGGATCGAGGATACCTCCACCCCTTCTATCTCTCCGGCATACTGCAGAATTTTGGAAATCTTTTATTTGAAACTGAGAACAGGAGTCCTCCGTTATGTTAATTTCAGTTAGGTCTTAATACATCTAACTCCATTAAATATTTTGAAATGAGCACTTGTAACGTACTAAAACGCTTTTGCAAGCTTCTAACATTGACGTGCAACAGCTGGAGTGCAACTTGTCCCGATTTTCCGGTTGCCCATTTATTTTTACCTTCCGACCAATCCACTGAAGAAATATAGCTTTCCGACATGTTAGATCATTTTGTTTATTGCTTCTAGATTATCAATATAGGAATGCGGGAGCTTTTTCTTCTTTGCTGGCAAATATACGCTCATTGCGGATCCAGACAAAGCGATAGTGCCTTTCTCTTAGCCGATTCTTTGTTAGCCGGAGCATTTTCGTCATCTTGGCCTTCAAATTGTCGTTAAGGTATATCTTATCACCTCTGAGCAAGTTCCGTTTTTCCATCAACTGCTCTTTGGTTCCCGCCTAACGAAGCGCACCAGTATGGGTGGAGCAGCATTCCGCTTTCCACCTACTCTGTGGATAGCTTTAATCTGATCGTCTCTGATAGGAGGAAGGCCCAGTTATTTCGGCAATAGTCCCTACTACTGCCCTCAAATTTTCACCGTCACTGGCTTGAATGCCGGGAATTTTGATATTGTTCCATCTTGAATAACGTTCCAGTTTTTCTAGTTCCGTTTCGAGGTAAAGAAGACGAGAGTCTCCTTCCGACTGCTCGGCCTCCAGTTCATTAATCATTTTCTTAAGCGTCTTCGTCTCCTGTTTCTAAATTTCAAAGGATTGCATTATCTCATCATACTTTGTAGACAGTACTTCCAACGCAGTTTCCATTGCCTGAATCGTTTCTCCCTGTTTTTCAATCTTCCGATCAGTAGTATCATTCTTTGTCAACTGCAATTCCCGCCTCTTTTGTAGCTCGCCTAGACGATGCAAAACTGCGTCCAGTTTAACCAGCACTTCTGCAGACTTGGCTTCGTGCTAGGGCTTCGTGCGCCTGTGCGTCCTCTGTCTCTTGCTTTGGCGGCAATCGTCATTGCGCATTTGCACATGTAACGCACAGCCACGATTTTGCCGCATCGGGCGTCTTTCCTTTTTAAGTTGGATTTTGTTACACCAAAACAATTCCCTATATGGTAGGGGTGGCCACAGTCTGTGCAAGTCAAGTGCAAGGCGTCTGGAAGTATTGTTTTAATGCATGATAGGCAGTCACGACTTTCTGACATAGCAACAAATTAAAACCGGTAAAAAATAGAACACAAATACGGATCAGGTGGCAGTCCAGCGGAGAAAAAAAAACGCAGTAAAAAGTTCACAACTAAGCTCACCTATCGGAAGACCAAAGTTGTTAAGCACGGCTGCCGCACTCTGCCGGACTGCGCAAATCTTGTGGGAACGGCTGCGTTGACGATTTTCGGCGTACTGAACCCCGGCTTCTTCGAGGCCGGTAATGCAACGCTGCTGAGTAGAAACGTAACGAGACAAGGCTACTAAAGACGGGCTTTTGATTGAAGCAGGGTGCGTGGGCGCGTCACTGAGCCGTAACGCTTCGTAAAAGCGTTAGCGCACTGGATCTACGTCTCGTGGTATTGCGTCGAGTGGGTATGCGAGAGATGGTTCGGATGGGGCCCTTCTCCCGCGCTGTCGAATTGTCGTCTTAGCCTCATCATCTCTACCGGGAGTCAGTGGGCGCCCACGCGAGAAAACAAGGCAGACTAGAGTGCTGCGTTCCTCTTCGTACCTCTACTCTTCCCCGTTATTTCTCTCCACACTATCGGTCTTCTTTGTGGCCGTTATTGTCTTTCCGCAACGCACACCGACCGACTCCTGTCAGTTACACCAGCCACGTGGCCCTTGCTCAGCTAATGGCCTAGTCGTCTCACACAACCCGTGCGGACGAACTTCTGAGAAATGCTTTGCGACATACCTCTCCGCTTGGGCGTTCTATTTTATCTCATCGGTTAGACGTCGTGCAGAAACGTGTGTGCATTTACCTTCTTTCGTTTCCCCCTAAGAAACAGTACCCTAAATATTTCCCGCAACAGTTCAAAACGAAGGAAAGCCAGATGGTAGTTGGATGACGGGACGCCTAGCCGTGTAGCACGCTCTCAGTATTGATTTACAGTATTTGTCAAAAGTTTCTAGTCACGCCAAAAATTCATAGGCCACAATGAATTCAAAATACCGGCTCCCCTCCCGTGCGATTCAGACGTTTTACTCCAGAAATCTTGTAAAAGCACCTTTACTTTCACATGGCATGAGATAATTCGTTTTCCCTTATGTGGACTAGAATATTTTGGGGAAGACTGTATGTACGCGGTTTTTGCACAGGCGCCGCAAGCTCCGGTTCAAGCAACATTATCACGCGGGCGACCACTCGCCCGGTACGACGGATCCAGTTTCCCACCCGGACTACCTGGACTACGAGCAAGATGTGCCGATCGTGAGTACCTTCAGGAGACGGGGTGGGGATACCGGGGCTGCTACAGTCGACGCGCCTTTGCCGTGCGACAAATGAAATCCAATGAACTTCGGGCCGTGTTGGTTCGCTGAACTGGTGACTACTAGAAGACATGGTTTAACAAAGACTTCTCACCATATCCTGAAAAATGCAATGTCCTAAGTAAGGGGTCAAAAACAGGCTGCAATACTAATCGCTTCCCGCCTCCTCCCCCATGTGACTACGGCCTGGATAATTTAAGTTAGTACTCATGAGTGAAACTTAGATCGGCACAACGGGCCATGGAACGCCTAATGGTAGGGGTCATGCTGAGGGACAGGAAAACAGCCGCACGGATTAGCGACCAGACCAAGGTGGAGGACATTCTAGTTCAAATTAGGCGAACGAAATGGGCATGGGCTGGCCACGTAATGTGAATGAGGGTCAATAGGCGGACCATCCGTTTGACAGACTGGCTGCCAGTAGACCGCAAACGCACCGAAGGTCGGCCGAGAATTCGTTGGCGTGATGAGCTGCGAAAATTTGGGAGGAAAACATGAACTGAGCTGGCACTCGATAGGCGTGGCTGGAAGTCTTTGGGAGAGGCTTTCGTTTTGCAGTGGACACAAACAGGCTAATGATGATGACGATGATAACTCGTGAGTTCACAGCGTTACTGGAGTAACAAACATGCCAATTGGCGCAGAAAACAGAGCAGCATATAAAGACAGAGATGGTAGTGCAATTTCTGCGGTTTCTGTAGTTATCTGAATAGAAGCCGAGGTGAAGCTGTATTCGCATTTTTGTTGCAGAGGAGCTGCACCCTTTCAAAAATTAGGCTTTCTCTTCTGTACTGATTTTGCGCCAAATAAATGCCATTTAGCAGAACCAGATTTTACAATCCCAATTATGAATAGACAAATAGTCTCGTATTGAAGAGAAAGAAAGCACTTTTTAATGTACCAGTTGGAGCATTTTATAATCCACCAACCCAGAAAACTTGTTTCATTGAATTCCAATCGTCCAACTCTCACGATTTCGAAGCAACATCGCGTAAACTCGACTTTCATGGGTGCCCTTTTCGACGATGAATACTTGCTTGACCAACAGTACACAGTCGCCTTTATATAAGTTCAGCCCCGTAGTAGCCAGGTAATTTTGTGCCAAAGAACCAACGTCGTTCAACAAGTAGAAACGGCCCTCCTATCGCATTTCATAAAAAGGGTTCATTGTACACGCGGTACATGCTTATTGGTTCCCCGAAGTGGGCGACACCAAACGGGATACATAGCTAACTGTGGATTGCTTCAAAACAAGCCCGCCTGCACGGCCTTTACACACACATAAAGGAAAACACAACAGGAGACAGGCAAATAAGCCCTTTCTCGGTTTCCTCAATGTACCGCCTAATCTGTCATGCTAACGGTTGACACGCAACCATAAGGACTAGCTAAGCCGTCCCTCAACTGAAAGTGTACGATATTTTAAAGCCATTGAACCGCTCATTCCTTACGCGCAGTATTAAGGGCTCCTTGTGTCATTTACGTTTTTTTTTACCCGTACAAGCATCCGACTACCAGCATACCCTTTAAAATTATGTTTCGGTATTACCGATTTGCCCAACTGTCGGATGACTCTCAACAAATAGCGAAGCATTCGCGTCTTCCGCTGAAGCGGACACATCAGCGGAGAGGGACGCGTTTCCGCACGCGTCTTCGCACTCCGGAAACCGGTCCGGCGGCGGCCAGGAGCACGCATGAAAGCTACACGAGAGGGGGAAAAACGCGCGCGGGAACGCGTCGCTCTCCGCACATGTGTCCCCCGCTCACGCTCGGTGCGGGTTCCGCGCGCGCAGGTCCGCGTGGAGAAGCCCGTGTGCGAGGCGTGCCACTCGCACGGCCACCACCCGCCGCACCCGAAGAAGCTGCTGGAGGACATGCTCAAGTGCCGCATCTGCGGAAACAGCTACCACCTGCGCTGCCTGCGCGCCGTGGGCCTGCCCAAGCTGCCCCACGGCACACTCCTCGACCGACACCTCTGGTCCTGCATGAAATGCGTACGTGCGGAGCTCTGGAATAGAATTGAACGCAAACAAGGACGCGTGAACGTTAATATGTCAATCCCAAGCAAGCCTAAGATCTAAGCAACGATGTGGACTGTCTAGCTCAGGACCTCCAGAAGGTTTTGGGCGTGAAGACCCTTAGGGGCTGGGGCTGTTGCCGTCTCCTGTCGTCGTCGTAATCGCCGTTCGTCACATGTAGTCACTGTACTAAAACACCGGGAAACTCGTTTACGCCTCGCCCAAGAACTTAACACGTACAGGTGCCGTCAAAAGTAATTGGAGCGCGGGAGCTGTGGCCGAGCCGCATACGGTAGGCCGCTGCACTGGCGGTAAACTACAGGAGCAGAACACGCATGCCCTGCCGACGCAGATCAGGGCCTCCTGGTCTATCGAGCTGGCAGCTCTCAACGCACTCCCACTTGGGGGCTTTCAAGCGGTAGTTCGGAGCGTTGTTCGCGACATAAGTGTGGTCTCGGCGATGGCGCTGATAGCAGGTAAAAATATTAGAAAGGGAGGGGTGAGGAGGGGGAAAGGTGTCGTCAGGGTTGCTCTGTAGTGGTAGAGGATGTCAGTGTAGGTTTGGGAGAGCTCGCGTGTGTAAGGGAGTTTGTAATAGCTGGCTGCATTGTTGGCCTCTTCTGCGCCCGGGAGAGAATTCCATTTTTCTACCAATATACCAATCCTAAGCGAGTCTAAGATCTAAGAAACGATGTGGACTGTGTAGTTGAAGACCTCCAGAAGTTTTAGGGGTGAACACCCTTAGGGGATGGGGCTGTTGCAGCGTCTCCTGTCGTCGCGTGTCGTCGTAATTGTTCCGTTCGTCACATGTAGCCGGTCACTGTACATAGGACACCGGGAAACTCTGTTTACAGCCTCGTGCCCAAGAATTTAACACGTAAACACGTACTAAAAAGCACAGGAACACTCGTTTACGCCTCGCGCAGGAGCGCTTCGTACGCGTAATAAAAGAACACCGAAACACTCGTCTACACCTCGCGCTAGAAAGCTTCGTGCTTCAGACAGGAGACTTTTACAGCACAGCTTTATACCTCTACCCCAACGGTTTCATCTCCGTTGGCAAAAACGCCAAGGCGCCAAGAATACACTTATACACTACAGGCTTCGCCCCTCCCTAGGTTTCACGTTATGCCCGTGTCATACGGGCACATTGAATCGCGATTGAGTCGATCCGGGTCGAGCTCAATCCGGATCGGGCGCCTGCTACACGGCAGTTTCAATCGCGATCGAGCCCGATCCCGCTCGAACTCAATCCTGGTTCCCCAAGCGCGATCGAGGCTTCCAAGCGCGATCGAACGAAAGCGGCGATACTCTCGTCCCCGCTGAGTAAAGGCGCAGAAGGTGGCAACTTCAACTAACGCCACAAATTGTGTCAAATAACTTGACCCAAATAAGCGTGCGGTAACATTGACATAGTTATGTATACGTACGACCGCGCGAAGTTACCAGACCCCGGCCGCTAGCTACATTTGTAGCGCCATTTGGCGTACACGAGGGCAACCGGTGCAACTTCTCGATCGGGATTGAAACCTGCCGTGTAGCAGCGGCGGTGCGTCGAGCGCGCTCGAAAACCTAATCGCGCATCGCTTCAATCCGGATTGAAAGTGCCCGTGTGAGAGGGGTATTAGTGGAGATGGCCCGGGATTTTCTTTTTGTCTCCTGACCTGGGTTTTTTTCCTCTCTGTGTGCTGTGTCGGGGCTAAATTTCAGCATTGCCGTCCGTAGATGGAAAGTATATCGTACCTCGGCAATTTTGTTAACTGGAATTATTACGGCGAAAGCCTTATACGTACCCATTTCTATAAAAAGGTGATGTTTTCGGAAACAAAGTGGCAACGGCTTGTAAGGTAAAAATAACGGCCGATACCGAAATTTGCGTAATTTGCACTGTGATTCACATGAAAATACTATGACTACGTCGCGCCCTAAACAACGTAAAGTCTGAATTTCTATCGTAATCATATCGTTATCATAAAACTGATTTCATGATTACAAGGCATGATATACTCGCTAACGCAATCATGAATCGAAACCGAAGAATTTCCAAGGAACTCTATTGCTTTCCAAATCCAAAGAACAAATCCTATTCTACTCGGGATTTCCCAACTTTGTATGGAACTGACCAGCTCGAGTTAAATAAAGTGAGTGCACTTTTCCAATAACGCATATCCGACGATGATATGGCCCGAAATATCCCTCCAGGTCTGAACAAACATAGTGTTAGTGTATATTTGACGTAGACGTGGCTCGTTTTGCTCAATAAACCTCCATACTGGTTAGAGCCTGGTATAAAATCAGCCGCGCCTAGTGGGTTATTTGGAACTCAACCTACAGTTATAGTGCATGTCGGGACAACGTAAAGTGATGTGACGTTCGAGCGTTCGGCAAGGTTGCAGTTTTACCTTACATACGATTACAATCGTGATGTCTTCTGCCAAAGCCAGCAGCCCTGAACCTAGAATTTGTTTTGGTCTTTCATTTTCGCTGTTGTCCGTTATTAGTAGCTGACTGTTCCTTTTGTTCGAGCTTACATGAGAAGCTGACGCCTAGCTCCGACTCTTCGCGCTCCGCACAGGACCGGCTTCGCAAGGAATGGGGCGACGCCGGCAAAGCGGTATCCAAAACTATACTTTACTAGTGTATGCGATTTTAAGCCTATTCCCACACGCCTATTCAAAAAGCATCAGACATTGACCGAGCGCAAAGTGAGTGAAGCAGACGACAAATGCGAGAATCCCTAATCTGACGTCACAAAGGCGCGCTTCGCAGCGCCGCCCGGGTTAACGCTCACCGCCAATAGCGAAAGCCTTATACGTACCCATTTGTATAAAAAGGTGATGCTTTTCGGAAACAAAGTGGCAACGGTTGTAAGGAGTAAAAAATAGGCCGAAATAGCGTAATTTGACCCTTATAGTGCACGTGAAATAATTATGACGAAGTACATAAACTGATTTCAAAAGGAAATTTCGATCATTGACGTTCGTGTAAGAATTGATCCCGGGTTTTCCAAATTATGAAGCGAGTGTGTTACTACCACGATGCCCGAGAAGGTTCCCTGCTGGGGAACGGGAGTTCGCCCAGTGCGTTACATGGGAACGTAACGGCCCGTGAGTAGAACAGCAGAATAACATTCTGCAGTGTTTAGTCAGCTTGCCGCAAACAAAATGAGGGAAAAAATATCAACGTGATTCTATAAATGTAACGGTCTAACGAACGAACTGAGATGTCTAGCTTATCACTTGCGGAACGGAACAGAAACACAGGAGCGCATACAGCGCAAGCGTGTGCCAATTTTATCCCCATGTTTGCGGGGGTTTCTTTTTTCATCTTTCAGGGTTAGGTTTCAAGATTGGTGTCCATGAATGCAAAGCATAGGGCCTTGTCAAACGGCCTTGGCCACTTCGTGAGCTGGAATTAATGAATTGCAAGCACGAACAAACCCAGCAATCTACGACCTCCTTTTCGCATTTCATGTTTGAACGCATTACCGTAGCTAAATATAGTGTGCTTACGCGAATACGACTGTGCACGCACTGAAAGAACCCATCGGTTTTCTCCAAGCACCCGAGAGAGACTACTCTGGATCCAAATTTATGAGACATCTTTTCGGAAAACCGCGGGAGCATATTTTGGGTTCAAACTTGTCATACATTTTAGGTGCGTAATAGAATGGCGGAACTGCGTCCTGAATCCGGTTAATAGACTGTCCGCCGGTGCGTCAGCGCGTCCGTATGTCACAGGAGCCATTCAAAGGAAAGGGAACTGAATATGGAGGAAACGGAAACCGCGAAAACGGTGAGAATGAGACCCTACAGCGGAGATACATATATATGCCTGCGGGCTATTTGGTGTTCTTCAGTTTGAGACGCAGTGTGGGGTAATAGAACAGAAAAACTGTGGTTGCTTCCTCTGTCATAGGAATCGGTAAAACACGAAAGTAAAATGTTAATCGAAGTCTGCAGCTGAGCATGATTTTCGGGTCGGCGGCTGTCTTGTGGGTGTGCTTGGCGAGCGACGTCCTGCTGGCGGGTCGCTTCGGCAAAGGTGTACTGGCGTCATTTCCGTGACGGATATGACGTCAGTGAAATCTTGGTATATCCCGGCATAAAACACTTTCGTGTTAGAATATAAAACCCGAAAACGAACAACCCAAAATATAACGCACTTTTTAGTATTAAAGGTAGCTTCCCCGCAAGAACACCCTGCGTGCAGGGGTGCACCCTTTACAGGCCGCTTGCTTCGTTATATTGGAGTCACTTCCGTGACCAATATGACGTCAGTGAAATCTTCGTGAATCCCGGAATAAAACACTTCCGTGTTAAAAGAGGGACTATGATCCAGCTCCCAATTAGGGACGGACATGCACGCGCACACAAGAATAATCTGCTATACAAGCCTAAAAAAGCCTTTTTTAAAGGAAGGAGAGGAAAGAGGAACAGCAGGAGTAGAGGGAAGGTGAAGAGTGAGGGATGGAGGGAAGGAAGAAGTTGGGGTAAGAGGCAAGTAAAAGAGGAGAAGGGTTGAGGTGGAGCGCAGAGAGAAGGTGAGAGGGATGGGGAGAAGAGCGACGAAGAGAATGAAACGGGGGAAGAATGGTCGGGAAGGGCGGGAGGGAAGGGACATAAATACAAGAGAAGGCGTTATGTGCAAGGGTAGGCAGATCCACTTTAATCTTCCAACGCCATTTGCAGGGAAGCAACCAGATACGAAGCCTTTTCTTTTCGCTAAAAAAGAGTTAACGCTAAACTTTCTGAAAAAAAAACAGCGTTGGCTTTATATTTGAGTTAATTTATATTACAACTTTCAATGTGAAAACAGGTAACGCGCCAGTTATCCACGCGAAAGTAAGCGTGCGAACTCTTGCCCAAACCGTTCTTCACTGATGTGTGCAGCTGGTTCCGGTTTATTGGATGCTCCTCAACACTAAGTGCGACAGGGAGTGGTATTGTGAATATGCTCTTCGTTATCCTGTTTACTAACGGGTGAGGCACTATCGACCATTCTCTTTTGGGAGGAGCGATATCGTTAAACCACTCATCATTCTATTCCCGGGGTAGATAAGTCTCCTGGTTTGTGAGGGGGCAATGATGATTACGGTAATGCGTGCTGACACATATGTGCCAGGCCTACGTCATCCTCTTCGATGTTCGCCTGCCTTCAGTTTATTGCACTGCATTTACCAAATGTCCGGTAGCCCACAAGGTGCTACTCTGCGACCGCCCTTCTTCTTTCTCGTCCACGTCAGGAGACCCTCGAGCTGCTGCTCACGGACAGCGAGTTGCGTCAGATCCTGGACGCCCTGGGCGGCGGCTCGCAGGGCGCGTCCGGAAACATCACATGGCCCCGGTTCGTGGCGCTCCACGAGCGCCTCTACGTGGGCGACCGGGACGAGAGCGGCTCGCTGCCGGCCTCGGCGCTGGCGCTGCTGCGCGAGGACTTTGCGCGCTTCGACCGGGACCACGAAGGAGCCATCGCGTGGGCCCAGGTGCTGACGCGCTTCGTCCTCCAGGTGCTGCGCAAGCGATACACGGACGTGAGTCGGCGCGACCCTCTTATCGATTCGAATGCAGTAAGCCTTCTCAGAACAGAAAACTGACTTCGTTATAACAAATTTTTCGTTAAAAGCGGGTTTTATGCACCACACTTGCGATGTCGAAGCACTCCGAATAAACCAAAAAACTGGAGAAAGCAATTGTTTACAAGAGGGGCTGCTCTATATAAATACATTCTTAGCATTGTAGCCTAATTTTCAGGTCTAGCCTGATCTATCTGCGACGTGTGTCGGATGTACGCTCGCTCAAGACAAGCGTGGGTCGGCAAAAGGCGGGGAGATGCGATGCATTGACCTAATGTAAATAATTAGGAGTTAAAGTGGGTATTACACGCTCCAGTTGGTATTATGAAACATATCGAATGAGATTATAGTTGAAACGGAGCAATTTCGCCATAACGAGATTACAGTCCAAATGCCCGGCCTCATAGGCTAAGCCTCATGCCTAGCCTGATCTATCTTCGACGGGTGTCCGGCATAGCCTCGGTGAAGAAAAGCGTACCTCGGCAAAGGGCAAAGAGATGCAATCAATGAACTAAGGCGGGCCTCAAGAAAGTCGAGAGGACAAGAGCAATCACGGGCAGTGACATAGTCAGATATATTTTTCGGGGGTGTTATACGCGGTCGGTGAAAAAAGAGCCGACATCAGACTTTTACAGATGTCCAGAGCACAGACAAAAAGCCTCAAAGAGACCAGATGTTTGTTTACAGTCAAACCCAGCAGTGAACATGGAGAAGGCGGGCAAAAAAAAAGTACAGCAAGAATTTTTTTTTCCGAATCATAACATACTGTATGCAATGCGCAGTGTACGTGCGACAGAGACTAAAGAATTGAACAAAGCACTGGCAGTCACAAGGTAACAAAGAATTCACATGACATTTACAAGTGCAAAAATAAAGCAAGGATGCCAGAAACCAAACACACCTGATGGGCAACGTCCAATCTCTACTATTTGAAAGGCATGCACGATTATTCATTTGTGTGATTATTGTGCAACTGAATGAGAAGATGCCACCCACAGTGGGAAAGTCGGGATGCACCGCTTAGAAAATTTCGGGTTCTGTTCTGACACCGAAGCACAACCCCTGGCTACACCCGTGATCACGGGTATCGAAAAGTGAGGAGGATAAAAACGGGCGAAAAAAAAAAGCAAGGTGCAAGCGAGTGCGGTAAACGAATGTACAGTCTTTGTCAGAATTTTCTAGGCCACGGCGGAAACGCACAGGCGGCAAAAAATTCAACGTACAAGCTTACGTCCCGGGCGAGGCTGAAAACGTTTTGTGCCGAAAAGCTAGAGAAAACGCCATTCTTTCTTACTGTCATAAAATAATGTGTCACATTTGAAGGTAAAGCTCATTCTTTGAATTCTTTGTAGTCGGGTAGGCTTAGGATTGGCCTAGAAAATTTCGACAACTGGTGTTCGTACGCTAAGGATCTGTGGTTCGAACGTTTTATTCCGGCTGCCTTCGGCGGTGGCCTTTCCGACGGCAAGGGGCAAAAGGCGTGCCTAGCCGTTTGGCTGCGTGACGAGAACGACGAGCTAGGTGGGGTGATTAAAGAAGGCGTCGGTCAAAGGGCACGAGAGCACGTATACGCTGCCTTTTGATCCCGTATACACACCAAAAGCTGAATAGTAGCAACGTCTTTTAGGAGACACCAAGTGCACAGCTAGTTTATTCATTAATTTATTTTCTTGCCTGTCCAAGTTTCCCCCCCTTGAGCACGCTTACAAATTTAAAAAAAAATCCATAACCTCTGGCAGCACTCCCGGAGCCTTCTGGGAGCATTCCCAACCACTGCATGTAAGCCTGTCGTGCCGTGAAATAATTACTAATGTTTTAAACGAACGAACGTCACCTTAGGCTATTCCGCGAGGTGCAGCAGTTGGTGGGAGAGGCGGGGCGCTTAATTCGCCCTGTTGTCGGCGCAAGTAGGTCAGAGTTCTTGTATCGAGCGCACTTTAACCACGTGCCCTTGAACCAAGCTTCATTCAGCCACCCTGAATTTGGATTCATGTAGCACGGTACGTTGGAGAATAAACCAAAAGTGCTTAAACCTCTGCACGCAAGGTGGCAAGCAAGGTGGCGGCAGGTTGAAGTACAGAATAGAAACTCGAGTCTGCGATACACTGTACGTTCGCAGCGTACACGGGCTGAGCGGAATTTCTAGGAAGCGTAGGCTTTTCCAGTTTGTCTTTCTCCCGTAACATTTCGCGGTGTTTTCTTTTGCCGCCACCTCAAGGGGCCGTTGAAAGCTGACGCGGTGGAAAGCGGTTCACGGGAGACACGCACGCAATGAGGACCGGGGAAAGCAACAAGCCTCCGAAGTGACGAGCGTTGTTCCCGCGCAGACGCTCTTTTCCTGACGGCACCAGCTGACGCGCACTTAGGCGTGCTCCTCCAACCGACGCCGCTGCAAACAGCCCGCGGCATTTGCATATAACGCCGAGCCTCGTCTTCGCCCACCCTTTCAGCGCCCGAACCCGTTTTGACGTGCCCGCCGTGTGCTTTTACAAACCACCACCTATAAGTTGGAAGGCCTGCGCACTTCCGCAGCATAAAGCGTGTGCCTCAGCGGGCAGTCTTAATGTGAGAGGAGACACTGATGTCCGCTCCACTTGCCCCAGCATTTGGATTTTTTGTTGTTTTCTTTTCACTTATTGCAGTTTTAATTACCTACAAGTGCACGGAGCTGGGATATATGTATTAGGTGATCAATGCGGGGAGTAAAAACGGAAATATTCCTTCTTCGATTTCTGCCCTTCGGGTGTGAATACGGAAGTGTACACAACAAAAACGTCGTAGGCATTTAGTTGGCGGATCAGTGAGCCCTTTAGGCAGAAGAGGTAACTTTCTCTTTCTGAGGTCTGTGTGTTTGTAAACACACCCGCCGCGGGGGCTCAGTTGCTAAGGCGTTGTGCTGCTAAGCCCAAGGACGCGGGTTTGGTTCCCGGCCGCGGCGGCCGCGCGGGAGGCCGGGAACCAAACGCCTGTGTGTTCGAGATTTCGGCGCATGTTAAAGATCCCCAGGTGGTCAAAATTAATCCGGAGCCCTCACTACGACGCGCGTGATCGCCTGTGAGGCGTCGCGGCGTTAAATCCTACAATCAATCAATCAGCATTTGCAAACACAGGCGGGTCACCAACACTTCTTGATTTGAGTTGCTGTAAGACAGGTAATTCGCGAGCGGAAACGTCATGTAGATAATGTAGGTTCTGTGCCAGTTTAGACAACGGGAAGACAATGGAAGAACGGGAAAAGGACGCAGGTCAGATAAACCCGACTGTACCATTGGCCGTCGCCATCTTATTCTCTCTAGAACTTTCATAAGCACGCTTGCAGTTCATCTCTAGTCGCTGACTGGTAGCTATTTTCTTCAAATACAAAATATTCCGCCTTTCTCAAGGAAGACTCAGGAGCTAATAATAGAGCGCCTCCAAAGAAAGGGGTTTGAAGACATGAGAGGCGCACGGCATCTTTGAGGTGTCCTTTATTCACACGAACCTAATTATTGAGCAAAAAAGATATCTATGCTCATACAAGATATCGATGTTGAGATATCGATATTTATAAGAAATAATATCTGTGAGAAATGGAGCTGCAACAAAACATATTCCAAGTTTGTCCGCAGGTGTAATAACCGACAAGTAGGACTACGCTAACACATCCCAGAGCTGTATAGAAATAACACTCCACTACAACCATCATGATTTTTAGCTGCTGATGCCTTCTGTTCTATAAACGTGTCACTGAACATTTGTCTGATGTTAAAATTTTGAAGCAAATTTTTAGTACTCATACTCACAGCCTGGCCCTATACACCGACGATCTTATTTGTCTTTTAAGCGATTTCACTTTTACTCTATCTATTTTTGCTGCTTTGTATAACGTGTATTTAATAATCAAAAAACGTTTTTTTAATTTACCGCTCCTTGTCCTTTGTCCACTCACGATGAAAAACCGCGTAGGAAACACGGACAAAACAGGGGACGACGCACCGCGCTGAGCTCGCAACTGAATTTCTGTTAGAAAGAAAACATCGAATTTATTCAGAAAACATGCAATCGCGTGAACAGATAACACGGGGAGTGCACGTAATCAACCACAAGTTGACATCCTCAAATAGTGTGACACGTGACGATGCTTCATATCCGAGAAGTGATTGCACCCTGCTAGCGGATAAGAAAATGAAATTCCTTGTCCAGTAATGACACAGAAGGAGCACTAACCCGCGGTAAACGTCCTGGTCTCGGCGCCAAACAAACAAGTTTAATGGCCGTTCGCATGATTACGCATGCAAGACAGTGAAGACCGGCGCAAAGCTCCTCCCTTTCTCTCTGTGTTTCGATAGCGGTTCCGAGTGCTGCAGATTGCGATAACGCCAGCTAAGACTGAAAGGGTGCCAGTTATCACTTTTGCCCATGCTTCCACCCCGTTGTCAAACTAAACACCGTGCACAGCAGGCACGTCACAAAAGGGAGGAGCTTTGCGCCCGTCTTCACTGTCTTGAATGCGCAATCATGCGAACGGCAATTAAACTTTGCAGTTCGATATTTCGGAGTAAAGATGCGCTAGAAGAATGCTGCCAAATGGAACTGCGTAGAAACACGATTGCGTTCAACTCTTCACAATACAAACATGCCTGCTTACTGCAGCCACTAAAAAGTTCATTATTCAATTTTAGTTAATAAGCCACCGACATCAATAATTACCAGCTAATTATGTGTACCCCTGGGCGCATAACCTCACTATAGTGGTGGTCTTTACGTAAATACAAACGCCTAATTAAAAAAAAAAACCTGTCGACCTACTTTTGATCACCCTGTATAGCGCGGTAGATATGAGGTTGGAAGATACGGCTACACGTAGACGCTGTGGTGTAAAACCTGTGTCAAGTTTTGTGTCTCGTAGTGTTGTTGTGGTGTATCTGGTTCCTCTTTTCTGCGGTCAAGTTTATATTGGGCAAACGGACCGATGCCTAAACATTCGACTCATTGAGCATAGACGTTCTTTGAAGGGAGGTGAGCATTCACACATTTCCCAGCACTGCAAAAAGTGTAGTGAGTTCTTCTCTGTCTTTAAGGATACAAAACTAATCACCCACCATGGAAACCAGCATGTCAGAGAAGTAATAGAGGCCTTCCATATTAGAAGGAACGAGGGTGAGTGCGTTATTGTTCCTTCTGTGTCATTACTGGACAAGTAATTTCAATTTCTTATCCGCTAGCAAGGTGTAATCACTTCTTGAATGCAGAACACTATCACTTGCCACACTGTTTAACAATGTGAACAGTAGTTGATTACATACGCTCCCCGTGTTATCTGTTCACGCGATTGTACGGTTTTGTGCATAAATTACGTGTTTTCTTTCTAATAAAAATTCAGTTACGAGTTCGGCGCTCTGCGCCGTCCCCTCTTCTTTTGCTCCGGCGTTTCTTGCGCCATTTTCCATCATGAATCTGAGACTGAACCTGCCTAGCCAAACTTGCCATCCTACTAGCCCTTTGTTGGCCTTGCGCCATTAAATTGGAAACTATCATCATACAATTAAAACTATCTGAATGTGAGTTACAATACCAAAAATGCCGGGCCATCTCCACTAACCTGAAACCTTGGGAAGGGCGAAGCATGCAGTGTATAAGTGCATTCTTGGCGCCTTGGCGTTTTAGCCAACGGAGATGAAACCGTTGGAGGGTAGCGGTATATACAGCTTTGCTGTAAAAGTCTCGTGTCTTTGAAGCACGAAGCGTTCTAGCGCGAGGCCCAAACGAGTGTCCCGTTGTTTTGGTACCGTGACTACATGAGACGACGGTTACGACGACGAAATGAGACGCCAAAAGCATGAGCCCCTAGGGGGATTCGCCCCTAAAACCGAATGTAAGTCATTAGGAAGGGCTTTCGTCTTCGCTAAAACAACCAGTGGTTGCATGGTAAAGGATGGTTGCACTGGCAAGGGTTGTGACGTTAGGAAAAGAAGACGCAGCTCATGGTGTTTCCTCATCCTTTTCATCCCCCCCTCCCCCCATCCCCTTGGCGCAGAGCGAGCTGGTGTCGATGCTGAAGCCGGCGGAGGTGCGTCTGTTGAAAGAGGAGTTCGCCCTTCGCGACACCCACAACGGGGGCGCCATCAACGTGGCCGACGCCAAGCGCGTTGTCCGCGAGTGGCGGGATCGCATGGCGTGAGTACATAGGGGCCGGCAGTCTGCGACTCCGCGCAAAATGAGACCAGGGTTGGCTGAGAATTTTGGGGAACAGCGCGAAATAACAAGGACGCAAAGAAAGAAGCGAACAGGACAAGCCCTGACTTTCAACTCGTTTTAATCGAAAGACGTCGTAACTACATATACATACACAGAATCTCCCTCCCCCACACCACGTGCCCACACCAGCCATTGAAACACTAACACTACCTGAATCCACTAACTCCACAGTTGACAACGCACCCTTCTTGCCACTGGAACACCTTATCGCAATGACCGGTCAAAAAAAAAACATATTCTTTCTCATGCAAGACAATTGATGATTCACTAATGCAATCGATCCCGCATTTTTTGGTATAGAACGATTCGAACAACTTTCTTCTAAGCCCGTATGTGTGCCTGTACAGGATATCAGTCTCGCGAAATGACGGATAACAACTGTACTCACACGCGCGACTATGCTGGGCCAGACGTGGGTATTCCTCTTTTTAAGCGTGTTACGATGCTCCATTATTCGAATGTTTGCGCAGCGACCCGTCTGACCAACATACACTTTTCCGCAAGATAAAGGAAATCTTGCACCTTGAAAGGAAATAAAGCACCTTTGTCACCGAAGGAGAGTCTCTCCACCGGTGAATTTCGTTGTAGTGCGAGAACTGTAAATTTGCACGTGATCCCTACCAATTTAGCGATAAAGGGTTTATAAACTGGTTGCTTTGGGCTTCTGTAAGCTGGGAAGGCTCAACAATTCAGGTTGAACACGGCTTCTGCAAGACTAATCAAGATTGTGGCTGGGTTTTCAGTCTTAAACAAGGTTGTGGGTTGGCTTACCATTATTGGTTCAAGGCTAAGCTTGAGCGCAAGCCTCGGAGCGCCATTAAAACCGACGCGGCTTTCACAAGTGGCGCACGCTTTTCACAGCAGCAAGCGCGAAGACAGTCGGCCGAGGCGGCTCCCCCGCTGTTTGAAAGAATGTCGAGCCAGAAAGAAAGAGGAGGGCGCCAACAGAGACCCGTCATCCTCCTCCTCCTTCCTGGGTCGGAATTCATTCGCTCAGCTAGCGAACACTTCTGCACATGCGCAATGCTCCTGGGCGTTGCTGAGCAACGAAGAACGCCCTTGTTGGCTCGGCAGCTGTATGCTCGGGAG
Organism: Haemaphysalis longicornis; assembly: GCA_013339765.2. NCBI lineage: Eukaryota > Metazoa > Arthropoda > Arachnida > Ixodida > Ixodidae > Haemaphysalis > Haemaphysalis longicornis. The sequence continues at coordinate 82,204,462 of CM023449.1, read as the reverse complement.
GCTTCGCAATCGCGGCTTTTAAATTCAGAGCATTTCTTTAACTCACGATGCCACCCGCCGTTGTCGGCGTGCCTCGGCGTCCGCAACAGCCGTTCCAGGTGGCGCCCTCTCCCCCACTCCTCCTCTCCCGCATCACGCTACCCTCCTCGCTCTCAACACAGGTCCGCACCCCTCCCCTACACTATATAAAAAATAATACTTAGCGGCGCCTGGTTTCAATCCCACGACCCTGCGGGCGGAACGCAAGGTACATGGTGCTCTACCACTGCGCCACAAAGCCGACACAGAATGAAGGCTACGAACGCGCTCTATATCCTTGACTCATTCAAACTACGTCAAGAAGCTGCTGATACAACGCATTCACTACCTGTGGGCGGAACGCGAGGTACATGGTGCTCTACCACTGCGCCACAAAGCCGACACAGAATGGGAGGCTACGAACGCGCCTTATATCCTTGACTCATTCAAACTACGTCAAGAAGCTGCTGATTACAACGCATCACTACCACCAACTCCCCAAACACTAAACGTTAACGCAATACACCCACCCCCTATGCGACGCATTTACTCGAGTCCCCCTCGCGGGGAGATGGGCCCTTTCTTTTTCGATAAAAATGGTTGTGGCTTAGCTCAGATAACATTGGATACGCAAAGCAAAAGCTTGGACTTGTCTCGTTGAGTCTTGGTTTCGCTTGGTTAACCTTTGATGCAGCTGTATTGCCGACCACAGCTCAAGGTCGTTCGGTGCCGCGCAACGCTCACAGAAGGAGTCCCGGCGTCGCTTTCATTCTCAGCGAACGCGGCGTTCCTGTTTCACGGCGAACGCGGCGCAAGAGGAGTCTCATATCCCGACAAAAGCCAGCGGCGAGTGCGCGGGAGGCAGCGGGTTTGGTCGGGTGCCGATCAGCTGAACGGCCGCTCCCGTCGCGGCCGCTTCCGCGAAGTGTCAGAACGACTTAAAACGGGGCCTTATGCGCAGCGCCGACAACGGGCCCAGAGAATCACGCGATACGTTTCTCCGGGGCTGTGTCGCCGGGTGTGTGTTTCCGGTCACAAGGTCACCTTGCGCGTCCTCCGCGAAACCGCTGTAGGAAAGTAGTCAAGCTTTGCTTTATTAGCGCATCTACTTCTCTCGGACTAAAGTTTGTTCGATCGTACGTGACGAGGCATCGAATTTAGCATAGTCATCGTTCTTTATTAAGACACGGTGGCAGGTCCTCCGAAACCTTACTAACGTAGCGAGAGAAACAAAATGAGTATCATTATCACTGTCCGCTGGGTATAAAAAAGAACCTTCCACAAGCGTAAGACGAGGTAACCTAAGCGTTAAATACTTTTTACATATACTAGTTTCAATGTCGACAGCAATGAACCACCTAAGCTTCGCATGCTGTGTTTCACGTCACCCCTGTTAAACTTGAGTCCCTGCCATTGTTAGCATTCAACTATCATGTAAAACATCGCCTATGCCCATTCGATAAACGGAAGTGTAGAAAGTGGTCGCTGCTGCAGCGCCTCGCAATGGTGTCCCTATGCGTAAATGTCGTAGTCATTTTGTCATAGTCGTCTAAAGTGTTGCTGAAAGGGCCTAAAGTGACCACGGATGAAGCAACTGCGCCAATGCACAACGTCGGGACCCTCCAAGTGAACACTTTCTTTTGAAGATCGGGCGCAGTTTTTTTAAACACTATGTGGACTCAACGAGGAAACCCATCTGAAAAAAAAAAACGCCAGTTCTGAAGAATACTTGTGCTGGCCCTAGGCCTTAATTTAAAAGTTAAACATGAGACAATCCCCAACCTCAAACTTGAACGCTGATGTACAAGTCACACTACACAAGAACACTCAACTAGGAGTACTATTCTTCAACCTCATGTCTAAACCTGCGTCATGTGGTGAGTAAACCGTCTATGTGTTGAGATTTCGGCGTACGTTAAAGGTCTAAATCTGAAGTCCCTCCACTACGGCACGCCTCTGTTGAGCCTGAAGTTGGTTTGGTGTGGCCGAAACGTCATGCCGCCACCAAACATTTTTGACCAAGAGGGTTGGTTACGAGTTTCGATTTAATTTAGGTTGCATTTTACTTACAGCCAAGCTGTAAAAGATTGTTAGGGTCGAATATGTACTTCGCGACAAAAACAACTACGCGCATTGCCTGAGCTCACGTCGCCAAAGCGACGGGATAGAGTGATAACACCTTTGATAACCCCTTTGATAGAGTGATAAGTCCTTCTTGTCCTTACGCCCAAAATATATCTGATGACATGCCTGCGACAACGGCTGACGAACCGGCAGATCACGTGACCCGCTGGCGCTGCCAGGCTGGTAGTGCTCCCTCCTCCCTGCAGGTGCGGAGTGATGTGTTAGTCACATGGCCTTGAACGCTTGCTTCCCCAGCTGATGCGGAAAAGGAACCCGCTGTTGTGTGTATTTATATTGGTATGAAGCAAAATTGAACGGCCTGAGAGTACGCCTGGTCCTAGGTTATCTTTTAATGATTACGGCAACAGCTCTCCTTCGCAGTGTCATTTCGCATTTCTTGCTTGCCTTCCTTTTAAGCAGAAACCAAGGCATTTTTTTTCTACATCCGGAATACATGACGTGCGCAGTCTTACCACCAGCGTGGAGTTTCTCGTGAACCGAATACGGGCTACGAGTGACCACCCGGCAGACAACCACCTGGGTGACGTCGATAAGTGAGTTTGCACGTTAGACGCCTCGTAGTTAATACAGAATCAAACTGTGGCCCTTGCTTTCCAGCAGCGAGCCCTTCGTGTTGGCGCAGCTACCCTCAGCGACTGATCGAAGGACGCGTTGGCGTAGACGAGTGTCATCTTTCTAATGAAAAAAAATATATATATTTATGTCTAACGTGAAACTTCAGTAGACCCTGTTAAATAGCCGCCATTTTTCCCGCCCGAAATAGCGATGCAGCGAAAAAAAGAGGTGGCTAAGCAGAAGCTAACGTGGCTCATGTTGGCGAAAATTGGGAGATGTTGCTGTTAGTGAAACAGGTACAGGTATACGTACTTTGGGGTACCGGTCGAAGCGGAATGCGTGGTAACGGGGAGCATTAGCGCAGTAGAACGGCGTTTGCGATTGTAATTGTCTCGGATCTATTGCGGAGCCCATCGCCAGACCAAACCGTTGTTGCGGTAACGAGCAGATCGCGCACTGCTCGCGGCAATGGGGAACGCCGTTGCTCCCAAGACGAAGAGCGGCTTAAGGGGCCAGATCGTCGCAGAAGGCACGCGTCTCGAGTGAGGCGTCGTCAGCGTAGTTGTACATAACAAAGAACCTCGAAGTAATCACATGAAACCGAAAGACCTGAAGACTTCATCAACGGAAAGTTTTGCGTAGACGAGCACCGACCGAGAACAGTGGATTGCGCAATACATAACGATAATAACGCGGCATCATACCAACAATAAGGCAATACAATTGCGTAAAAAGTACCCGCATCGCGTCGAACAGGAATACAACCGGCCTAAAAGCGCGAAATCAGCGAAAAACATTGTCTTAAGGTGGTCACAACGTCACTGTCCAGTAGTCGTAAGGTCGAGCTGCTCCAACTTTTCGCATTATCGTATCGACCAACTGTCTGCCATTTTCTTTTCCACGTATATTTTCATGCACTGTTGGATTTAGGAGAAAAAATTCTATACGTGTGTCACCACGCGTGATCATCCGCCGTCTTAACTCAAGGGGGATTTTCCTACTTCTGTAATGAGACACCAAATGTTAGGAAGCAGGTTGGTCTATGCAGAATAACATTAATACAGTAGACTCGCAATGATTCAAACCCGAAGGTACCCCAGGATTTTCATGGAATTACCAGAAATTTGAATTATCGGAAGTCCTCATTAATATGACTGGTGGGCTAAATACCAACTTGTGTATATTTAATAATGCAGCATTCACGCACAATACTGAAGTACTATCCACGCTTTGAAAAAAAAAACATTACAAATGGAAGACTGCTTTGTCTTTGCATGAGAGTTCAAAAGAAAGTTTTCGATGCCAGCAAGGGCAGTAAGTTTACTGCAAGAGTTTTTTTCTGCACTAATCAAGAGCTTGCGGATTCCAGCAATGTGCTCAAAACATGCAAATGTGCTGCTACGAGTGGCAAATTTAGCTCATATTTTGCGGCAAGAACAAGCAAAAAGTACGAATTAACCGAATTTACGCAATGGAGCAGTTCGAATTAAGCGGCTGTAAAATACGTTGAAGACATAGCGGGACAACCAAAATTTTGCAATTTGATTTAACAGAAACCTCGAATCATCCAAGTTTGAATTATCGCGAATGTACTGTATATCATAAATACGCAGGAATGATTAACAGTCCGACTTTCCGAGAGAAGAGAAGATATAAAAAAGAGGGAAAGTATTGAAAAATCTCCCAAACACAAACCCGCTTCCGATATCATTTTTTTTTACATAGTGTAGCTTAATAAATAGCCTTTTATAGCACGGGAAGCAGGCCTGCTTGTTCGCACCCACGCAAAAAAAAAAGAATATCGGTGGCTCTTGCTTTCTTGTCTACTGTAGGCACCCACACAAGGAAAACGAGAGTAGAATGGAGTATAAAAGTGAGTGCCTCACTTGCCAATCTGTAAACAGAACCTAAACAAGAAAACAACCCTTTCTTCGGGAGTTTGTCACGAAGCTATTAAAATTGGAATCGTTATCTTTCAAGAAGGTTTTAATTTTCAGTCAGTGCGCCTTGAAAAGCGTATACGAAGGAAGTTTTTCTTTCCGACTGCAGGACTTGCTAGACTATACACAAAAAACGAGTCGCCGTTAAAAGGGCAAGGCTCCTTTGAAAACAAGAAATATTCTTAGTAACTTATTTAGAAAACTTTTGACACTCGTATTCTTTCTCTTTCTTTATTCATTCTCCATTCATTCCTTTGTTTCACCAGTGTTCATTCGACGAGCTTTTTCTATTTTGCAATGCGTAACGCAGCCCTATTTTTCCATGCGCCCGCCGAAAATGACTCTTTCCTCATTTTTTCTTTCCAAGTTTATTTTAACCCCTTTCTTAGCATACGTGTACATACCGCCAGCAACACATGGCGCTCCTCTCTTACGCCTAGAGTGTAAACTTTTTTTTACTGCCTTCACCAGGCGCCACACAGTTTAGGCACCAAGGAAAAATAACTCCGCTCTTCTTCCTACAAGCGACCCGTGGCATACGGCTTGGAGCAGGAGCTTTACTTGGAGCCAGGGCTCTTCGAGAGTTAGCTCACTAGAACGCAGCTGTTATCAAGTTTCTAAACCCACCAAAAACACCAAAAACAAAACTCGTGAAGGGAAGAAAAGTAGAGAAAACGGTGCTTCCACCACGGTTGAAACTGTATTTCGTGGGAGCGCTTGTGTATTTTGGTGCAGCAGTCGCGGTGTGCCGCAGGGTTCACTTAGCGCCTCTGCTCTTCTATTTTCGTTTTATTCTTTGCCTGTGCCCGTTTTCTGCGAGTCTGTTCTCCTTCAGGCTCTCTGTGGTATGCTCCGCAGCGCTTTGAAAAACACTCGTGCGTGAAATGCGTCTACTTACCCGCCAGAGGTGGCATACAAATGGCCGAGTTAAAACCTAACGCCGCCACATTCTCCTCCCACGTGCCTCTCCTTCATTCATTTTTTTTTTCTTAGGCTGATTTTTGGGCGTGTAGTCTCACTTTCTGCTTCAAAAGTCACCTTCGGGAATCGAAGCACAGTGCAAGGCAATTCAATATCTACATTTGTTAAACTCGTAGAGACTTTGCCGCTATAGTTAGTGTTTTCTGATGCGAAGCTTTGAACGCGTACAGAGGTGTTTTGACGCGAAATAATTTATTGACTCGTCAGCTGGGCACCCCGGATTCTTGCGTAAGCACGAAATCGATACACGGCGGCCAACGGGGCAAAAGAATAGAAGCAAGGTAATTGAGTTAGGAAAACTTGTAAATTTAAACTTGAATGGAAATTTAAATTTAAAAAACTTGAATGGAAATTGAAAACATGGGCTCAGAAATTTGTTTCGAATGCGCGTTGCCAACTCCACCACAATTTGGTGGTCTCTACGTGACCATCGAATGCGTTGCGGCCTTTTGCGTACTAATTTTCATTATCATGCAACTATTGCGCGATAATCACAAAAGCAACAACTAGGCGAGTAGCCAACGTCATTCTGGCTCAATGTCTTGGTTGGTTGGTGGAGTGAACGTGGGTAAGGTAAGTATCAGGCTATAGGTTTCAATATTTTGAGTTGTTTTAACTGCCAATAAAAGTGCCAACACGGGTTAGAAATTTGCTTTCAGAAGCGCAGGTCCTTTTTATTCATCTGAATTCACTTAGCTTCACTTTGTGTACAACGGACGTGTATAGCCTGCTTAGCACAGTGACAACAGAATGGCGAAGGAGGATGTTAGGTGAAGACTCGAGCGAGTTTCGCACTGAATTACTGAACGCATCCCAAACTTATCCCGAGATCTTTAGCGTTCACCCCTTTCGTCAAGACGGAACTCAGTCTTCTTGGTTCAATTGAATCGCCTGTATAGCGTGCTCTGCCTCACGCACGTCATTTTTGCGGGAAAGCACTACTTTGCGACTGCAGGGGTAATGCCAGGGAAAAAGGGGCCGCTTATCGGCTGGCTTGCGTCTGTGCTTGTGTCGTGCATCAAGGATGGTTTTCGGCCACATGTCACATAACGCCCCCTCCTCTCTTTCTCTCCAGCCCCTCTTTCCCTACCTCCTCCTCTCTCATATCTTCCACGGTGAAGGCAGCGGAGGTACGCACAGTATACATCCGCGTTCACACTGCCCGCACATCATCTGTCGGGACCTTTCTTTTCTGTTAGGCTTGAAACAACTTGAGCCGACATCTTTCGTTTAAGTGTTCGTTTATATCCCGCATATCTTAGGAACTGTTTTCAACGAGTTGTATATTTATTGGTGGTTATGAAAACGAATCTAAAGGTGTATTCCTACATAAAAGTACGCTGCTCTCTACCTTCGGTACATTTATTAGATGCGACGCATCTCATTCACCCGCCTTGTCCATGCATGCATGCATCCCTCCATCCATCCGGCGTCGTCGTTGTCCGCGCCAGCTGCGCATGTGCTCTCCGCCGCTCTCACCGCAGCGTTATCTGTGGGTTAGCGCTCGCTCCTCGCAATGCCAGCTGTGCTTCGGCGCGCGCTAGCGCTCGGTTAACGCATGCGCATGCGCTGCTCTATCATCCCCCTCACCGTTATGCGGCGGTATACAACGCTGTACCTGCGCCGCTCCGCGCCGTCCCAGCCGTTCCAGCGCCGGTGCTCCGATGTCCAACGCTGCTTTGAATGGAGACTAACAAGCCCGCTATCGCGATGGTCGGCGCAACCGCAACAAGCACCGACCAGCCCAATAACAGAACTGCTTGCACCACCGACGATGAGGCTGCAAAGCGACGTGCACGGGATGCGGGAACCCCGTAGTAGACGGAAATGCATCGTACGCGTTCATGGCACGTTTCACGCGATGGGAGAATCAACCCAACGGAAACGCCGAGGGACACCCACGATGCGTCGCATCTACACAGGGTTCCCGCGAGGGGAGGTGGGCGTAATTTTTTTTTTGCCTCAGGTGTGCCTTGACATTTTTTTATGCTGAACAATACTGACATGTCAGAGTCATGGTAACAGTTCATTTGCAACGAAACAACCAGGAACGCGGCCATTTTTGGCGGGCCGCCAGTGGTTGAATGTGGGGACGGTCAAGCAGGCGAACGGGCGAACAGAGCAGACAAATTGTTTTGTTTTTAAAAGCCAAGCTTTCTACCTCTACCAGTCAACGGTTTCGTCGTTTGTGCCACAAGAAACTCCCAACCAGGCTGAATAAAACTACTGGCACCGTCAGGGATCGAGCCTGGGCCCGAAAAGAATCGAAGCTACAGCCCGTCGTCTTAGCGACTAAGCTACGTCCACACGTGGGGACGGGGACACAGACGCTGATTTTGATTCAGCGGCTGAGGAGGGGGAGGGCGCTTTGGAGGCGACACATGAAACAAGAGTAACGGGGAGGCAGTGAGAAAGATGACGTAGGTGCTGCCGTCCTCCTCACCCGTCGAAAGACGCTCCTCTCCATTTTCTTTCAGCCGACGCACGGCCGGGGTACAGCGGTGGCGTCCGCCGCTCTAGCCCGACCGTGGCCGACGCTGCTGCGTGCCTTCAGTTCATCGCAGGCTGCCATGGGGGGGGGGGGGGGGGGGGGGGACCACTCAAAGTGAAAACTGCAGAATGCAGAAGTAGAGCCAGAATACAAAGCTCGACGAAAAGAACAGTACCGTCTCTCTAGAAAGCGCCGTAAGCAGAATCCGCCACATGCTGCTGGAGCCACGTGTGTGAATTAAAGTGACGTCCCATGGCCAATTGTTGTGGGTGTCGTTTACAGCTTCGCTTTCCAGACACCTTCACAGCGTGGATTGGAGCCAGTTTTTAACGCGAAAGTGTTTTATTCCCGGATGACACAAAGATTTCACTGACGTAATGTCCGTCTCGGAAATGACGTCAGTACCACGAAGCAAGCGGCCTGTAAATGGTGCACACCTGCACACAGTGTCTATTTTAATACAACAGTGTTTTATGCCGCGATACCCCAAGATTTCACTGACGTCATATCCGTCACGGAAATGACGCCAGTACACCTTTGCAGAAGCGACCCGCCAGCAGGACGTCGCTCGCCAAGCACACCCACAAGACATCTGCCTACCCGTAAATCATGATCAGCCGTAGATTTCGCTGCGCATTTCACTTTTGTGTTTTACCGATTCCTATGACAGGGGAATCAACATTTGGGGGGGTTTTAGGCCCCCCAACAAAAGATATCTTCAAAAATCTAGGGTAACACGAATAAACATAGGCTATACATAACTTGACACAGAAATTAGATTCGAACATTCGGAAGCAAAGAATGACTTCGGACAACTCAGTATACAGGTGTTGGAATTTATTGGCGAGACCTGCGTTCTCCAAGGGACATAAATGTCATGACGATGATGGTGAGGGTGATTATTATGATGAGGCTGATGTATTCTTCACTGTGTACGGAGTAATAAAGCCATATGAATCGTATGTTTTGGCTGTGATTTTCAGCATATTCCTCTTCGTGCTTGGAATTGAGGCTACCAGTTTGCATAAATTTCAGACGTGTCGAACCCGTAGGTATCCTCGTCCGGGTGCCATAACACGCCTAGAACTTTCTTCTTTTGAGGGATCGTGAACTCAACATCAGAGTTAACGGTGTTGTCCCCTTCAGTAGCGGTCTTCAGTTGCGGTTCATTAGTCGTGTTCCATTTTCTGAGGTGCATGCCTGCTTTGCTAATGACTTTGGCTGCATTGTCACATACAACAAGGCATTCTCGGTATAGTCGGCGGCCTGTCACAAAAATCGTCAACGTAAAATTGATTTTTCATGGCCTTTGTAAGTTCATCATGCGGACCTGGTCGAAGTTTCCAAAATGGTAGTGCAGCGTGGCGCTCAGTAGAAAGGGACTTGAGGTAGCACCAAAGGGAACATCTGACATTTATCATCGCTTAGTTGTCCTTCAGTTTATGCTGTGCTTTTCTGCTCTTTTTAAGTGCCATCGAATGCGGTTATTGCTACTACGGAAAAGGCACCTGCCAATAGTCACAATCGCTTCAATGCGTCCCTAAGTCGCGCAAACAAGGCCCAGACTGAAAAGGTAGAAAATATTTTAGAAATTTTTCTACGATTTTGATGGTCTTATAGAGTAATATTTGACTCAATGAAGTGCTGAATGCGCTTTTTAACTACGTTCCGAAATCCTTTCAGATTTTGAAAAGGTTGAATATAGTACAGGTTGCCATTAAAGGCGCCTTGAAGACAAAAGACAAGTTAGATTCATTAAAGGAGACTGGTTTGTCCCGATAAAAACGATACAAATTGTACCGCCAACTTCAAACAAACAATCAAGATATTTAAGGAAACATGAAGTGGTAGCCACTCACTAGCCACTTTTCGGCAACTTTCTATGACGTCACAGAATCCTGTTTCCCCATTGGCGGCTGCCAACCTATGCCACCGCGAGAAACAACACTGGCGTTGCGAAGTTTCCGTCCCACCACTGGCAACCCGTTGTCGCACACTGGAAGGCGTCCCAACACCGGGCTGCATCGCCTCCGTCATGTGAGGTAGCGTGGTGAAGTGCGGCCAGCAAATGTTGCTGCCTTGGAGATGACGACAAGAAACCGAAGGAAAACTTAACTGGTTTACTGCCTGACGAGAGATGAGCCGAAACAACACCAGAATAGTTGGCCTTACGGGTGAGGTTACAGTTCAGGACTCGAGCAGAGGGACAGCATTGATTCGTTGCTCCAAAATGAACCCACTTCGGCGTTGGGGCGCGTGTTTATACCCAGAGCGCTAACGATCAAACAAGTTTTCCCCTGATTTTTGCACACAGCGCGAACAGTACAGACACACACAACACTCAAAGTTCGTGAAGGGTTGGTAGTAGCGGTGCATGCTCAGCCCGAGAGAGGGGACAGAGGAGGTCTCCGCGGCGGCGTCTGCGTTCTTCGGAAGTCTCTGGATGCCGCGTCTGCCGCCGCCGAAGTTTGAATCACGCCAATACCGAGGCGCCCACGATTCGGCTGTTCCCAAGCACGTTGCGGCTTGTTGGGATCTGTTGGCTGTCGCTGCAACATTGAGTCACCGTAGAGAGGCGTCCACGGCGGAAGGGCGCACGTAGTGGTTGGCTCTGCCACAAAACACAAGAGCCTACACGAAGCTTGCAGCACGGCGACGTGCTGAATCGTAACACTGGTTAATTGTAGTGGGACCTCAAATTTCCGTTGATCGTATCATTTGAACGCTAACATGCAATTAGAACGTTGATAACTGTTTCCAGTGCTTGTCCATACTACATCACTCCTGCCCATATTACATCGCTGCAGCGCGAAACTTGGAAGTCATTCAATATTCCTTTTTCTCTTTTCGGTTAAAAAAACATCTTTCCTGGCTGGAACGAAGCAGAGTGAGTTACTTCATGCTGAACAAAGTTTCATTTTGCTTTCATGGCCATTTTATGTTACAGAATTTCCTAATGCATTCTTCTCTCGTAGATTCGTGACGTGGAGGAGCTTCCTGTGCGTGATGGCGCTTCCGGTGATCGCCGGCGTCCTAACACGTGGGGAGGATCGGACTACGTCGCCTTCCTCCAGGACGACCACGTGGGGCTGCTCGGCTCCATGCGGTTCCCCCTCGACCTGGCGTCGGACAAGAGCAGCGAGGCGGGCAACACCGAATCTGACGACAAGAGTCGGGAGGCGGCCGACGATAAGAGCCAGGGGGCTCTCAGCCGCCAGTCCGGCAAAGAATAACGTCTACTTCTTTCGCCAGCCCCCGTTAACCCCTGGTTTCAACATTGAAATGTCGTCTAACGTTCTCGAAATACGCGTATGGTACAACGTAAAAAATCAATTTCGAGCGCCTGTAGGTGCTATTTTGATGACAATTGGAGTTTTTTTTTTTTGTCATGCCGGTAGCAGTGCGGAGGTGAAGTTTTCCTTCGTGCGTTTCACAGGTCCCTCAAGTGTACAAAAGGTCGCTCGACAACAGCCTTGCGAAGATGAGCAAAATATATACACTCTAGTTCCTCAAGCAAAAACAGCTAAAATTTGCACTCTGCGCGAACGTAAACGGGAGTATTTGGTATTTGGTTGTTTTTTATCACTTTAACAGCGCGAAAAAAAGCAAAAAAAAAACAAAAAAGAAGTTTAGACACCGCATGAGCACTCTTCTTCGTATTTAAACGCCATTTTTGCGCTATTCAAGATAATACAGAGAATCACACAAACACGGGGTTACCTTTAATGCTTACGATGACAATCTCACGTGTTTGAGTTTGATTAGAAAAATTGATGGTAAAGATTCACCTACCGCCACTCACAACTTGATGTAGTATTCCGAGGTTTGTCTTCCATTCAGAAATTCCGGTTTTGTGCACCCCAGATGGCATTGCTTGCCTCGCGTCACACCCAAGCTACTGCCGTCTGCCAATCACGGCTCAGTCGAAGTGAACATTTTGAAACAAACTTGAAGGATAGAAAACTCAGAATTCCACCTCTTTTGTTGAGGTAAGGGATGCTAGAATTGAAAAGTTTTTTTTTTTACGGCTGATGTTTCCCATCATTTCCAAACTACTGATATTGTCACACACTGTAGCAACGGTCTGGCCCGCCCAGAGGCGAGCCAAAAAACAGAGCCCACGCCGGTCATCAAAAGCGCAGGAAGTCGCTTTATTGCCAAATTCAGGCTCGCTTATTTATAGTTCTAACGTAAGAGTGGAAGAGGGATGAAGGAGAGGGGGGGGGCTGCTGATGCGAAGTAACCAAAGATGCGCACCTAACCGCGCGCGCAACGCAATGGTGGATGCGGCGCAGAATATGCCAAACATACAACCTGTAGTTTGAGTGGAATTTTAGAACAATAACAGGCCCAGGCAGTTCACCGGTCAGATCACACAATGTGCCGTTAGCTGTCGCCTCTGACGCTTCTGCACTACCTCCGGTGATTGCCCTAAGAGCTTACTGGGTAAACACTGGGAAATAAACGTGCTGAGCTGACAAACGTTTCAACGGTTTGAAAAGTTTATTAAATGGGATGCACACGTGGGTATGCAGACAAGGGTCCGAAATCCAGAAGGCTGAAACGGGAGCCTCTGTAAACTACTAAGGCAGAACGTGTACGCAGCAAAAACGAAATCGTTATTTGCAAATAAATCACAAAGTAAACGCAACACTCCTAAAGTGTAACAATTTGAACAATTCAATTTGACAGGACCACGATCCTCAATACCCACTAACAACTTCACAACTACTGCAAAACATTATCTCCTCCTAGCACCAACATTATACCGTGTCTTTTTTTTATTTTACACCAATGAACCAAGTTTGAGCCAATGAGCAGTTTGGGAAAAACAACAGAAACATGTGATTGTGCCCTAAAAAAAAAATACGTTTAGTGCTGTTTTAAATACAAGTAACGACTTTAACCATTTGTAAACAACCCCCCCCCCCTTTTTTTTTCTGTTTTCGGAGCAAACCCCACGCCTACTCGCTGATAGCCGATACTCGGTATTCGACTATAACCGACATAGCTCGACTGCTGACTAAATGAGTGGCAGACGACAACTTCGCGGCAACGCATAGCGAACCCATCGTTTTTCAAGGAGCGCCTTAAAAATGCCTTTTCACAGAGAAAAAAAGTGAGATGCCTCCTGGCAACAAATTTAAAATCTGGCCTTGGAGGCCGCAACATTTTTTTCCGAGGTGGGAACCAATTTCTATCGGAATGAAACAAAACACGCAAGGACGCAGGCCTGTGACGATGCGCTTGATTGACAGCCTGCTGAAATCTCCGCAGCCGTCGACGCTTCGGTCCAAAATCCCCGGCGACGGTCGCGCAGCTTCGCTAGAAATTTATTCACCGACCGTCCCCAAGGCGTTGGTTCCCGCCTAGCTCGCCATACCAAGTCGAGGCTGCCGCTTCTAAACAGATTGCGCTGGAAACGTTGAAATTCATGAGGCCGGGCCCTGGCGACATCGGCTCGAACCGGGGCACGGGTTGGAGTCTGGCGAGAAAGGAAGGCCCGTAGCGAAGGCATGTGGACTGCACCACCTTCTTGCTTAAAACAGACCCCTACTCCTCATCATCAATTAAAGGATTCTGCATTATTTTTTTTTGTACTAACGAGGATGTGAAGCAGAACGACATCACGAAGGTCTTGCTTAGCCATTAATAGGTGAATGGCACAAGAAGAGACGTAGATGGTTACGAATCCTTCGTAGGTCCTAGGTGACTACGGGAGACTGCTTCATAAGGCCAGCAGACGACAGGCCGGCGCGCATTTTTTTTTTCGTCGTCTGCTACAGCGGCACGCAACGTGCGACATCAGCGCCCTCTGTCGCCACCTCCTCCCGCAAGGGGGCGCAGCGGTCGGCGCCCGTCAACGGCGCGCGATTTAATAACGCGGAAGGAAATATCCGTGCCCTTTTCGCTGTTTCCGTTTTTTTTTTCCTCCGGTTCCCCGCCCGCATTCGGTCGTGTAACACCCGCTGGCGCCCTATATCTCCAACTCGCGGCGCATTTGAAACACGGGCTCATAATTAAAGTCCCCCGCCGCCCGCGCCCTGCGAGGCTTCGCACTTCGCGCGTGTTCGCTACGTTTGCCTCGACGACGACAGTTCGGGCCGCAGCGGTTTCAGCCGGCCGGGTAATACTTCCTGCGGTTTTGCGACGCTTTCGCGTACTTTTGTTTTACACTGTAGGCTTTTCCCCGGCAAAACCTCACTCGCGAGCGTAGCTGGGTTTGGAGTTTTTAGTGGCTACGTAAGCGAAAAGGCGGCGCGAAGTCGAGATGATTTGAGGTTGAGTTTAGGGGGGAAGGTAGAGGTGTTGGGGAAGCAGTGGATGAGGGGTGAAAGAAGTAGAAATGAGGCGATGCTGGAAAACCGCTAGAGAAGGCGGGATAGAGGAAGAAGCGAGGGGAGGAGGGGGTCGGTACCTTTGGAACGTATTACTCGGCGTCAACTGGAAAGTGGCGTAGCGCGTCAACACACACACACACACGCACGCATTATATATAAATATATCTCAACTGGGAGGCCCGAATCGGTTGGTTGCTTCGCTGACGTATGCGACACACGCGGCGTCTCTTTCGGAGCCATTCGGAGGCATTTATGCCGCCTTAGCGAAACAGATTCTGTGGCCCCGCGCCGTTTCTCATTCGCTGACGCTCGCCTCCGCGCTGCACCGACGGCGACCTGCTTTTTCGGCGAGAACAAATTGTCTTTTGAGTGGCGATTTTTCCGGAAGATTTGCATCCCCTTCCCTTTCTCCTTGGTGCATGTTTTTTTCGACCTTGCTGTTTGTTTAACTTGGAAAGCTCGCGCTTCCTCTTTGCAGCAGAGAACGTTCCCCGGAGACGCGTTTGAAGGAACAATACCTGATAAATCGAGTTACTTCGTTCTGCATTGCGCTCGACTTTCTCGCTTTTTGGCGTTCGAGTTGGAATGAAGCTGGAGTAAAAATGGAAATAAATTAAACGAGCAAAGATTAACAATAGCATTCTGTTGATGCGTAATCACGCGGTGGTGTAAAGCGAAGCTGTCTATGGCTAACTTCTAGAAAAAATTGTATTTGATTTCTCTGTCATTGGAATCGGTAAAACGCAAAAAATGAAATGTACAGCGAAGTCTGCAGCTGAGCATGATTTGCGGGTCGGCGGCTGTCTTGTGGGTGCGCTTGGCGAGCGACATCCCGCGGGGGGTGGTTTCGGCAAAGGTGTACTGACGTCATTTCCGGGACGGATATGACGTCAGTGAAATCTTGGTATATCCCGGCATAAAGCACTTTCCTGTTAAAATATAAAAGCAGAAAACGAACAACCCTAATTATAACGTACTCTTTAGTGCTAAAGGTTGTTTCCCCGCAAGAAGACCCTGTGCTGGGGTGCACCCTTTACAGGCCGCTTGCTTTCGTTGTAATGGCGTCACTTCCGTGACGCATGTGAAGTCAGCGAAATCTTCGTGTAACCGGGAATAACATATTTTCGTGTTAAAAGTCACGGGCCATCTCCACTAACGTGAAACCTTAGGAGAAGCGAAGCATGCAGTGTGTGTAAGTATTCTTGGCGCCTCGGCGTTTTTGCCCACGGAGGTAAAACTGCTGGGGGTAGAGGTACACAGCTTTGCTGTCGAAGTCTCGTGTCTTTGAAGCACAAGGCGTTCTAGCGCGAGGGGGTTGGGAACGAGTGTCCCGGTGTATGCGTTTTGGACCACGGATATGAAACGTTCTAGCATGAGGCGTTAGATAGCGAGTGTCGCGGTGTTTTTAGTACTCGTTACGTTCTAACGCGAGGAGCAAACGAGTGTCCCGGTGTTTTAGTACCGTGATTACATGAGACGACGGTTATGACGACGACATGAGACGCCAGCAGCCAGAGTCCCTAAGGGGCGTCGCCCGTAATAATTTTCTGTTGATAACAATTGATAGCATACGTGCGTCCAAGTGTTTCGCGCTTCCATATTGAAGGGCTCCTGGTGTAAGCGCCCAGCTTAAAGAGCTTCCGGAGCTGCGTTTTGGCCAGTCTTTCACGTCTGAGCACAGGCGCATCCCCGGTTGCCCGTTTACGCGTGCATGGAGGGGGAGGATGGGGGAAAGGGAAAAGAGTACGCGCGCAGCCAGGCTTTATGCACTGCGCGGCTCCAGAGAGAGAGAGAGAGAGAAGTAAACTTTATTGAGAATGTCCGGCGGAGGTAGCGGGGAGGACCACGCAGGGTCGCCCGCCACCCGAGGTAGTTAAGGCGTCTTCGGGGTGTTGCCTCCCCGACTCCCGCTAGGCCGGCCCGCTGTCGACCTGTGGGGTTTATACCCAGAAAGTGTTCGGTGCTTCGGTACGTGAGCTGCGCTCTACTGCCTACACGGGATGACCCACGCAACGAGGGCCGTACACACTGTTTACCTCCCCCATTTTCTTCCCATATATTACTGCGTAACATTCTGTGCCAAATACCCCCACAACCAGGACCGTGTAACGCCCTGCATTTCGACGAAAATGCAGGCATGGCGGAAGTTCCAACTGTAGTCATTATAATAGCGTAAATGGAGATAATTGGTGGAACAGAATTTTGAAAAACCAAGAAATAAGAAAAATAGAAAAAAAATTGCGAGAATGGCGAACCGTGTAACGATTTCCACAAAAATGCAGGTTTGGCCGAAGTTCTACCAGTAATCGTTATAATGCCGTACATTGAGATGCTTGGTCGGAAAGGATTTCGAAATACCAAGAAATAAGAAAAACAGAAGGAATTGGCGACAATGGTGAACCATGTAGAAACTTCCACAAAAATGCAGGTTTGGTCGATGTTACACCGGTAATCGTTATAATAGTGTAAACAGAAATAATTGGTCGAACAGAATTTTGAAAAAACAAAGAAGTTTGCAGTTAAGAACACACAGTCTAGAGAAGAGGCATCAGAATGTTACGCATTACTAGACAATTATTTGAATTCTTGCATACTTTTCTCCTTTTTCGCACTGCATCGTACGCAGGTGTACCAAATGACTGGATACAGTAGTATCCTCAGTGCACCCTTCTTTTCTGATTTCCTTTGGTTTCAATAAACAACGACAACAGCGATGGCATTTCCGTTGTGCTGATGTGAGATTCCAACGCGTACGTCTCACGGCCCGATGCCATCTGACTGCTGTACTCCGTGGTCAACTGTGTTTTGTTACGCGCCCTCCATGGCCATTATTCTTCACACAGTAGAAGGGCGTTGAATTTTAACAACGAAGCTGTTTAGCAAATCGTTATTTTGCGTGTACGCAGTTAAAAATGCCGAGAAATTGCCGAGCGCGCGCACGCGAGCTCGGGCCTCGCGCCACCACCCACCGTCCCGTCACGTGGGTGCTCTGTGCAGCGAAGCGTTTGGAAATACGCCACCGTCCCCGGGGCACGTTTGTCAAACCGCGCATACCCACTTAGGGTGGTTGGCGAGCATTGCGGCGACCGCTCGGCAGTTAACAAAACCAAGAAAATGCCGAGCGCTCGTCTGTTCGTGCCTCGCGGCGACCGCCCATCATTTCCGGCGCATGTTCGTCAAGCCAAGCGTACCCGTCGCGGTGGCTGTGTGGCTAAGGCGTTGTGCTTCTGAGCGCGAGGTAGCGGGTTCGATTCCCGGCCGCGCCGGCTGCTTTTCTGAAGGAGGCGAAAAGCAAAAACGCCCGTGTGTACGAGCTTTCGGCGCACGTTAGAGATCCCCGGGTGATCAAAAGTAATCCGGAGCCCTCCACTACGGCGCGCCTCATCGCCTGCGTTGCGTCAGCGCGTTAAACCGTGCAATCAATCAATCAATCAATAATCAATCCAAGCATACCTATTTCGGGAGATTGCCAAGGTCGGCAAAAAAAAAAAAAAAAAAAAAAAACGGCGTTCGCCGCTCTCGTGGCAACATCTGGTCGGAACGAGAAAGACACGCCATAGCGTACGCCCCTTCAAGGTGATGTTTAGTTATCGTCGCTTCCAGAAAAAATCAACAAAGCTCACACTTATAGCAACAACGATGGAGTAAAGGTCGTTGCGGCAGCGAAGAAGAAGCAAATCTGCTACAAGCATGGACCTCAACCGTCGTGATGGTCGTGAAGGTTGCGTAGAGCTTCGCTGCCTTCGAGTCTTACCCGTTAGTGTAAGCTACTTTTATGGTCAATAAACGTTTTGCAATCAATCCTTCATTTTTTTCTCCTAGCACCTAGACTCCGACGAATGTTTATTCATCATCATATACCTCCCTCTATATGTCAATACTATTTTACCGAATCTGTGTAGCATGATTTGTCCGCAAAGAAAACATAGCATTTGAAAATGCTCTCAGACACTTACAACCCCTCAAAAGCCGCTAATGGGGAAACGTCAGGCGACAGCCAGAGAAAGGTACTGTAGCCGTAGAAAGACGTATGGCATACGACGTAGCTGACACGTGCCACGTTTATTCAAAGCTTTCTTTCGTGTACTTAGGCGCGCGAACGCCGTCACCACTCCCATGCAAAATCCGGCAGGAACGGGGGGAAAAATGGGCCGGGCGGAAAGCGGGCTTTCCGAGTGAACGCCCTTTGGCTTCCACCCGAGCGAACCAGTGCCGTGGAATCGTGTTTCACGGGCATCGCTTTCTATTTTTCGGGAATTCTCGCGCGCCTTTGGTTACCGTCTTAAACCCGAGGGAAACAAGTCGTCCCAAGCCGGAGCCGAATCCTTTCGCTCGGAGATTTTCGCGCACCCTTTATGTCAGGACTTTTCTTCTAAAGAAGACTTTAAGTCGACGCGCGTACGAACTCAACTGGAGAGGAGAACGTACTGTGCTCTGTCTCTGAATATGCAGGGTGTCGTCGAACGCGGATGCATCGATATGTCGTCAGCGGACGGGAAGAAAAGGGGGCGATAAGAGAAGCGGGTCGGTTATGTCATGCGTCGCTGAACCGAGCGATGGATGTCGGGCCGCCTGGGGGAGCCATTTATCATGCGAAATCTGCCGCCGCGAGTGTACTAGAGCGCGCTCGGCGGCTACATGATTCCCTGTCGTAGCTGCAGTGGTGAAGAACCCTCCAATATATGTACAGACCTTTATTTTATTTTTGTCTCGCCCGTGCGTGCCCCCGCGAGGTGATTCGCAGTAGGCGAACTCTGAACCGGCAAGACTTGGCTTCGTCTAAATCGGGTTTCGGTTTCGGTTTTTGTCTTCTACAACGCGCACGGAGAACTAGAGAGAGAGAGAGAGAGAGAGAGAGAGAGAGCACGTGTGCGGATTTTTCTTCTTAACGTATCAGCTTTGTTCTGCGTCTTCTGTTAGGGGCGAAAAACCTTAGGACGTCGCTTTGTCCAGGGCTTGGCGTCCGTGTGCACAGTGTTGCGCATGCGCGAGAAGCATTGGATTGGATTGGATAGGGATTGCATTGGATTTAAATAGATTGGATTGGATTGTATCGAATTGGATTGGATCGGATTGGAATTGTACGTACTGTACACACGCGTTGTCCCTCATTTACATTTCGAGTGGGCAATGCCACGGGTGATTTACGGTAAGAACGATCCCCAGTGCTTCGCCCACTCGCCATGGTTCACTTCGTGGAGATGCGTCAATTTTTTTAGTTTTGCTCTTTCCTTTATTTTTACATAAGCATCCCTTTCGACTTCGTATTTCCCGCTTTTTTTATCCTGGCTAGAGAGTCATTTTTCTTCTTCGAACCCCTCTCTTCAGAAGATCTACTCATTCGAGACAGCCCACCAACCACCTTCCTCACACAACCCCATTTTTAACCTCCCTCACTCTTTGACGTTCTTAGACATATTTATTGACAGGGCTTTTGGTGGTGGGGGAACAAGCCCTCCTTCAGGACGTCTTCCTTTTAGTTGTTGCATGGTGGTGCTTGGGGCCAAACATAGGGTGTTAAATGGCTAGAGTTTTATATTCGCGTGCTCCGATGCTCCCAAACCCTTGGCTTTCAAGGTGGACGCCTGGCTCGTTCTACGTTTGTGCAGGTGACAACAACGGCTAAAGATGCGGTGCACTTGGAACTTGAAGCCTCCTAGACCGACGTAATATTTAACTTCAGGGGGTTTTCCCTTAGGGGCACTGCTATTTGTAAAACTTCCCAAGAAAAATAGGACGTGGGGCTAATTTGAACACTTATCAATTTTGTTATTAGTGCGTGCATTCAAAGTATGGCGAATTCGGTCGTCGCAAAGAATTATAACTTTTTTTTGCCGGATTGGATGATCAGATAATCCGGTTTATCAAGCAAATCAGATAATTCGGTTCATCAAGCAAATCTCCAATCACTCGTTCTTACGTTTAATCGGCTCTGGACAACTTTCCCTAGTGTACACTGGGCTAATATATCGTACAACAGAGGGTCTCCCCGATTTCGCGGTGCTGGATGGTCCTCTGGCAGTCTGAGTACTGCTTTGGGCTTGAAGGTACCATAAAATACACGGAGAAATCGCCTGCCGTATCGCGTTTCGGGCAGTCCGCCGGAGATTTGGGAGTGATAACCGACGATGCCCAGGGTAAGGGCTTGTCACCAGACAATGCCCCCCTTTCATATAAATTGCACGTCACCTCTATTTCGTCTGGCATGTAGCTACGCTCGTCACACACCTTCACGGAAGAGTGAAATGGGTCGTGATTTTCTGTGTATTCACTAGAAACTTCAGACTACACATGGTGATTTGACATTACATACAGGCACTCTGACGTACACGCAAAGTGTGCCCGGCACGCTTCGATGCTTTTCCGAATTGACCGCCATGCCTTAGCTGGCAACTTTCTATTGAGAAGTGTGGAGCAAATTCGCTACGTAGTTAGACTCCCATGTTCTATTGAACCCGAAGCTGCAATTAGCACCGACTGTTAACGTTTCCGCCAATCACTGGAACGACTTCAGGCGAACAGTCGTCGAGCATTTCAAATCCTTGGGATATCCCTATCACCAGCCTTGCGTCACAAAGGGACTTACGAGATCGAGGGCAACATTGCTGTACCGCATCCGAACGGGCTCAGCGAAAACCACAGCACAGCTATTCAAGGTGGGCCTCGTGCGATCGCCTCTGTGTTCATCATGTGCAGTAATAGGGGATGTACACCACTACGTGATGTGTTGCCAGAGAATGACGTCGAGCGAACTGCAATGCTCTCAGCGATTCGAAAGCTGGCAGCCCCACACAGCACGCTGGACCACATCGTCTTTCCAAGGGGACATTGGATGCTGCGCAGAGACGTGTCGTGCCTTCTACTAAGCTTCCTTCAGGAGACGGAACTGGCAAACTCGTGGTGGAAGGACACTAGGGTGAACTGAAGGGCTTGTTGGTACATCATATCGTTTGAAAACAGCGTGGAAGACGGGACTGAGCCAGTAATAGACGACGCAAGCGCTTGTGTCGTCTATTACTTGCTCAGTCCCGTCTTCCGCGCTGTTTTCAAACGATAGGAAGGACACTACCATTGACTAATTAGGAGGAGCTTGGCCGGAGCAATTGCCGGCATATCCAGCCAGGCTAACCCCGCCTGATCCCACACAACAACCACCACCACCACCACCTCCACCACCACATGCCCCGAAGCCTTCCATACATCACATAATCCGATGCTCCCTTTTATTGCGCTTCTATGGTACTGATGTCAGTTTTTGGTGACATGAGTGCAAAGAAAACATGCAAACAAGTGAGGTGAGTGGTGAGCGTCCATCATCTATCACAAAGTGTGAAGAGAGCTCCCCGTGAGCGGTGTGTGTAAGGCCAAATAAAAAACAGGCATCGAAGGCGTGCTTTTATAATGGAGAATGAATAGAGGGAGTCACATTTGCGGCCCGCGCCCAGCGCCCGCTAATTGCGCCCGCGGCGTCGTTTTAGGGACCCGTTACCGCCACGGGCGCCCGGCACTTTTCCTCTCCCTTTTCCGATGGGCAGAGCTGTCACCTACAAGGTAAAGATGCACCCGAGTGCACTTCGACTGAAAACCAATCAAGTAATGCTGTGGGTCTGGTTAAAACAACTAAGTGTCGCAATACTGAACCCAAGCGAAACCTCGGGGACTGAAATAAAAACTCCGTAAGGAAGGAGACCACGCTAATGGGCTTTCTCGCCTCCGAGGTGACGACACAGCCAGAGAGCAGCGGCTAATTGCAGCGCCAATGGAAAGTAGCTTTGGATACGCACGTTACGCGTGGCGGCCGCCTGAGGCATCTGCCCCACGTGACGGGCCTCATGAAAAGCGCATCGGAGATTTTCCCGCGGGAATAACGGCGGGGGAAAAAAAAGCGCGCGAAAGGGGGCGCACGCTTGGGAGATGACGGCGAATACGACGATCCGATGCCCTATCCGATCCTTTCTCAGATCCTTCGCGGCTAATTCGGCATCGGCTTCGCTGTAGGATAACTGGAGAGTGCCTACGGCAGAAAGAAAGCTCTGCCCTTACCTCAAAACGCCAGGCTGTTCCTCTTGTTTTCGTCTCCCTTAATGATAAAATCCATTGCCGGAAATTCTTGGTGCCTCAACGTAGCACCTAGAAAAGGGGATTGAAGTGACATGTAGGTGGCGATAAAAGTGAAATGCGAACAAGAAGTACGCAACCCTTCTCGCCTTGCAGGTGTTGGTAGGGAGAAAAAGAAATGGGGCGACAAGGGGGCGGAGGGATAGCTAACGGGAAAGCGACAAGGAAATATGGAAAGGTTCTCAGGGGCCACGTCCTCCGCTGCCGTTTCTTCCGACCGCTCAGCCCCTCCCGCGCCGAGAAACGCCGCTGCTCAGCCCCATTAAAAAGGGCTCGGCCGCAAAACGACGGTTTGAAGAGCCCCGAAGCTGCGCAAACGCAACCCGGCGCCCGAGGTTCGAGGCCCACTTGGGTCCTCGCCTCCTCGGAGGAGTGGAGAAGGAGGAAGGAAGCGAGTCGTCGAGCTCCCCCGCTGCGGTGTCAACGAGTCCGAAGCTCGCAGGCTTTGACCTCACTACGACACCTACCACAGGGCGTGGGGTAGGTCAGAAAGAGAGGGGGGGGTGTCTAGTGGAGACCGGGGAAGAGCGGCGACTCGGCGGTACGAAATAAGAGGAGGTCTAACGTGTAGGAAAGTAAGAGAAAGGAGGGCGTTGAAGGGCCATTTTTTTTTTCGGGGTTAGAACTCCCTGCACGCGGTGACAGATTGCGCGCACTGCTGCTGCCACCGCGGACTCAGCCGCCGCCGAGACATGCACCCCGGACACGTCGCCGGTGCCGCCAACCGACCTATCGAAAGCCCGAACCCAGGGTCCGAGGTTTCGTTCCGCGGTCAGCCTTTCGCCGCAAAGGAGGCTAATCGCGGGAATCCATCAGCCTGTCACTGGCTCTGACTCAGCGCCGGGCTACAACTCTGGCCCGGAGAAACGAAGGCAGCGAGAGATGGAGAGAAGGAATACGAAGAGAGGGGGCAAGTGGCCGCCGGCTCGTTTCGCTCATTCAAGCGTGTTTCGTTTTCCCGAAGTCCTCCTTCCGAACTCCGGTCACGTCCCCGCGGTCGGTGGAGGTCGTAACCGCGGCCTGACGCCGCGGCCTGCTCCGCTTTACGCGCGCGTCGCCAGTGCGTCTAACCGTCTTGGTCGTAGGAGGAGGGAACTTGCGACCGAGTTACCAGAGGGCGACCCGGGGCGCGGCAGATGCGCTCGACCTTGCCCTCCCAACTCATTATACGCCACGGATGTCCTCCTTCTGGCCCGGCTCAACTCGGAGCTAACTGCGCCGGAGCAGAAAACACTCCATAACGCCCCCACCGCGGACGCAAGCGTCCCATATCGTTCGACAAACGCGTTACCGTCGCGTTGCAAACTGCCCGTGCTCCCGCCTTTTTTCGGGCTTTTCTCACTGGCACAGCTTCTCTTCGATGTTCTTTCTTTCTTGGATCTGTTTTTTTTTTTTTCAATTCTCTCCCGGCACGACGCCAGGGGACACGGCTTCTTTGATGGATGGCGACGTGGCGATTATATTGTTGGTGGTCTCGTAACAGCGGTTAACAAGCAGCCGATACCTTCCCCCTGCCTCGGCCCCCCACTTTGAGTCACGCGCTTGCAACGCTTGCGGTGCTTTTAGGCCCCGCGATAGAGCCTGGAAAGCTTGCGGGGATGGTGGACTAGCCAATATGTTCTTCTTTTGTGGTCGCCCGCCAGAGACCGCCCTTCCTAGTGACTCTACTGCAGCCAGTCTGGCCACCTACCCCCCTCCCTGGCCGGCTCGTTCTACGCAAAGACGAGTGTACGGTTGTGTCGTTTATCGTGTGGGGGACCTTATCCCCTTAGCTCGGACGCGGCTTAATTACCGACCCTCTTTCTCCCCATTCTCTTTTAGGCTTGAGTACGCAAGCGGGGAGCTATTCTGCAACGCCGGCTGAGAGGAAGGGAGTTTTTGTATGTCGGGTGGGCTTACCTTCATAATTCTGCATACAACCTTCGGCACTATCATTCCTCCTTTTTTGAAGCCGATACTTTTGGGGGGCTACTAAACGCACAATTTGGTTTTGCCTGTATCTCTCTTTGAATGTTTTTCCGCCCGTGTGTCTGTCACTCGTTCAAGGCACCCAACCGAAAAAAGGAAATATGTGAAACAATGCTTGACACGGAGTATACTGTGTATATACGTAGCACCATTCCAAACCACTAAAACTAATGCCATGGCCCATACATGCCCACATTATTCAGCGTAAAGGGGCCTCAGGCATAAATGAGGCAAAATATGCGTGCGTAATGGAGAGTAGCAGTGTCCTTTTAATCATTTATACACGTCGAATGCTTCTGTACGATAACAAACAAAACAAAGCGCGTTGAAAACGGTGTCGAAGACCGGCAAGAGGAGAAGTACACATTGCACCAGAACATCTCGCGTCGAGCAGCTCCAAAAAGAAAGGAAACAAAAATCAAGCCCATTTTTAAAGAAACAGATGGTTACAACAGGAAGCTGTCTCCCATGCAACCTGAGTAAAAGCCAGAGTCCAAAATACACACTTCCAAAGTCCAAAGCCAAAGTCCACTTAAACTCAGCCAAAGTCCAAAGCCAACGTTCAACAACCCCACACCACAAATTTCCGAAGCTGAAGTCCAACCCCGCCTAAATAATGTGTTTCATCATCATCGTCGTCAACCGTGTGTACTGCCAAACTATTACCACAGGTGCGTTAGGTATGCAAGGACATCACATTATTATGTTTTGTGGTGTATGATTCCTGTTCCCTTTTGAAATCAGTTGTGTAAAGTCGGCTTTCCTGTAGTGAGTTTTGCTCGGACATCGGTGCGATGCCCGAGGTCCCAAAAGATGACAAGTGCGGCCTACGCGAGCGCCGTAAGCTGGGGCTAATTGAGCAAACGCAAACCTCTGTTGCATTCACCAGGGAAGTAACAAGGGAGGATGAAAAAGGTGTGATGGATGAGAGGGGGAGAGGCGACAGGGTTACGAGGCGGGAAATCAGAATTTTGCCTTCTTTCGAAAAAAATATTGCAGTGAAGAAGCCAGATACGCGGGGAGTTTGCCCCTGCAGCCGCAAAGAAGCTTTCTTGCAACAAGCGTCGGTACGAGGCAGAGCACGCTTTACAAGCGCTTCAACTGAGCGGGGAAGGTGCAGTTGCGTCTTGTCGACAAGGGGGTGGACGAAATTACACATCTTGAGATTATGTTGGCATGCGGTCAGTTACACGATACACCACCGGATCCCGTCCTCACATTACCGTCTTTCTTTTCTATTCTGTTTGGTCATTGGGCTCTGGAGAGGGCGGCTGTAATGGATTGAATTAACTTTATTTAAGCCTGCAGAACGACGTTTTTACGCGCCGCGATGCGTGTCTGGGCGTCGTCCTGGTGGTTAGCTACTACTCAGCCGAGACGTGACCTCGCCGTTGCCGACTGGCGAGTCTCATGCCTTTCGAGCGCCCGTAGTACCTCCTGGATGGCCCAGTGTTGATGTTCGTAGGTGTAGCTCCTTGCGGCTTCCGAAAGCCGTGAAGGATGGTTCTTGACGTCGTTTCTACAGAGTTCATGACACAGCCCCACAAGATGCGCTTCCGGTCTGCAGTCTCCCTGCAGCACAGCTGACACTTGTCGGTCGGGTACGCCTCCGGATACATTCGGTACATATTGTCAGGTGTGTAATTCGACCCCTCCATAACATAAGATCGCAAATACTACGGGGCATGCTACCCCCTGTGGGAGTACTTGCCAAGTGATGCGGCACAGAAGACGACGAAGAAGAAGTGCGTTGGTTTGCTGGTCGTGCTTTGGGTTGTTCGCCATCTTAACAGCTACCTCTATCCTTCCTCGCCCTACCTCACATCGACCATCTGGACGCCCAGCAGCTCCTGGCATCCAGAGCGAAGGCTCTCTGCTCACTTGATGGATTCCCGGACTAGGGAACCACTCCCACTTTAGAAAGCTCGAATAAACGTTTCTCTCTCTCTCTCTCTCTGTCGCCAGTCAGGCACATCGTCTAATTAAAAGCTCCATTCCGGCGTGCAGCCAGCCTCCGTCTCTGTTTGGCAGTGCACAAGAATATCCTCATCGGTTGCTTATTTCCTGTTCTGCCGCAGTAAATTATTAAAATTAAACTAAATAGGTGAATTTGGAAGTGAAAGAACACTGCGCTTTTGTAATGGGATTTGAAACTCCCGCTGAGAATTTTTATTAAACTTTAAAGGTAAGAATAACGAACCAGTAGCCCAATAGCCCGGTAATAAGCATCCAGCCAAGGCGTCGTCTCTCGGACGGAGTCAGCAAAAGACGATGGTGCAATTTACATCTCAGCCCTATCAAAGATTTCAAGGCGGTTTCAATCATTCCACAACCGGGAACTACAGCGTCATCGTAGCGTCATCACAGTTGTAAATTGCTAGCATTTGCCGACGACACCGCATTTGTTTTTTGCTTCCGGTGTTTGTTTTGTTTTTACAATGTAAAAAGTCCAGGGCCATCTCCACTAACGTGAAACCTAGGGATAGGCGAAGCACGCAGTTTATTCTTGGCGCTTTGGCGTTTTTGCCCACGGAGATAAAACCGTTAGGGGGGGTAGAAGTATACAGCTTTGCTGTAAGAGTCGTATGTCTTTGAAGCACGAAGCGTTCCAGCGCCAGGGGTTGGAAAAGGAGCCCCCTGGTGCGTTTTTTTTTAGTACGCCTTTTCGACCACGGAGATGGAACGTTCTAGTGTGAGGCATTTGATAACGAGTGTCCTGGTGTGTTCTTTTAGTACGCGTTACCTTCTAA
Organism: Haemaphysalis longicornis; assembly: GCA_013339765.2. Lineage (NCBI taxonomy): Eukaryota > Metazoa > Arthropoda > Arachnida > Ixodida > Ixodidae > Haemaphysalis > Haemaphysalis longicornis. The sequence goes on along the minus strand of CM023449.1, from coordinate 82,177,155 downwards.
CGACAGGCTTTGGAAAACGAGTGTCCTGGTGTTTTAGTACCGTGACTGCATGATACGAGATACGACGACCACGACAGGAAACGCCGACAGCCCGAGCCCTTAAGGGGTTTCTCCCCTAAAACATCCTGAACCGTGAAATTTCAGCGAATCTGACTTCAAATTATAATAATGCACGTTACACGAGTAGTTTCACGTACTCAACCTGCGCTCCACCATCACTGTCGACTACGAAGAGTATTTGTATACCAAAACAAAAGACGATATGATGATACAAAAATTTGACCTCCTCAACAAAAAAAAACCTAGTGCCCCGTGCTTTTTCCCAAATGTTTGTTGTTGTTGTTGTTGACGAATCATACCTCGAAAACAACCGCTTTACGGGTATGCTGCGGGTTCTGTAGCCACTTCTGCCGGCTCTTTTCTGTGTGTATATTGAGATTGAGCAGCGATCACATCCCCACATATGTTACGGCCGAATAGCGACCGGACAACAAAACACTCGTAAAATAACGGCGCCCTGACCACATCGATGTTTTATAGCGCACCTAGTCGTGTAACTTTATTTTTCGTTTCAACGGCTTCCGAAACCCGATAGATCATAAAGTCGCCCTATGCGGATACTTCAAGCGGCGGCGCTTCGGGAAGGGTACGGATGAGCCTTTCAAAGAGAGGATGGGGAGAGGTGGAGGCGCGAGCTTCCTGGCCAGCATAGAATGGTGGCGTTATGAATGGCCGCTAGATGACGCCGGAAAGCGCTGCATGGATGCTGCACGCGAGGAGGGATGCGCCCGTTTTATTCGCGCGAGCGAATCTGCACTTATTGACGGTCGACCGCTCGTCGCCTTCGCGGTCAATCCGAAGAGGATGTGCGTAAAAGCAGCAAGAGGGGAGCGGCGTCGCCCGTTAGCACGCTTCCGTTGAATTCGTTTAGACTCGGATCAGAGCTTCCTGCAGTGTCGGTCCATTTTGCGTTTTGTTATAAAATTACGCTTACAAAATATTTTTAATCGCATGTTATATACATTCCAATAGGAGTTAGCAACAGGGGGTACTGATTTGTGTTGCTATCTGATTATATGCTTATCTTGTTTTTCTTTATTTTCTTTCCGTTTTCTTTCTCTTTCTTTTTTTATCTTAAACGTTTTCAAGCTTAAAACGCTGTCTGTGCTGCCAGTGTTACCGGGAGCCAGAGGTCAAGTCAGGCGACCTTTACGTCGCCTTTAGCCTCGGCACCAGGTACACCATTGTGCCAAAAATAAAACTTCAAACTTCGAACTTCAACTTCATCTTAACCAGATGCCGTATCCCTCTTTAACGACACCACTGACCGCCGGTCCATTTCTTCCGAACAAAAGAATTTATCAATCAATTAAAACAATTACGTTTCTGAAATGAATTTTTTCCGCCCACCAACCTATTTACCCACCAACCGACTATCGGCCTCTGGCATGCATACACTGGCATTTAGGGCAAGGCAGGTGCTTCTTAAATTCCTGTTCCAGTAGGTACGTAACTCTTATAAAATTGACATTACAAAGTATCTTTCATTTTCATGGTCCTGCCGAACGCGACATTAACATGGTCATACTTTGCCAGAATATTTCTGTCGCAACGACACATTGAAATATTCATCTGTCCCGCTTGCGTTGCATGAATGGAACCAGTTGGATCCTGACATCACCAGAATCAGTTCACCAGCTGAATCCGCGAAAATAATAGATCAGTTAAGCGAAAGCTAACACTAAACTGTTTTACGTGTGAATTCATGTCGTGGACTGATACGCTCCTTACGCACACGAAGCTTATTATCCTCTGTGTATTATCTCACTGAAAAGTGTATTTTTTTTTCCCAGATCTCCGATTGCCATGTGCTCCGTCTTAGTTTTCCCTACTTCTCGGGAAGTGCTACAATGTTCAATAAAGAAATATTTGCGCTTTTTAAGGGCAGAGCACCTTATGGGCTCGCCTTGTAGTCTTAGCTCGCTAACGGTCAATGCGATTGCCGGAATCAGGCGGCGCAGTGAGATAACGGACCCAAATAGAGCCTTCCGTACCGGGGTCAGGGAGTCACGCTGAGGCTTCGAAAACCACGCGCTTTAAATAGTCATAACCGTTCAAACCCAGTCAACCGCTGGTGCTTGTCATACATCCTCGTTATTTAGCGCAAAGAAAACTGCAGGTACAGGCGGCCACAGAATAAACCGGACCAGGCGATCGGTGCGCGAAAACTAACGGCACGACACCTTCTGGCCCAGCGCCTGCTGTCGAGATAGCGGAGAGCGCATGCGTGTCCCTCCATATTGTTTGTGCACGTCAGTTTTCTTGATTTCGGCTTCAGCCTTTCGTTCCTCTCGAATGCGACGCGTGGCGGCGCCATGCGCAGAGCGCCTACCAAGCGGCGTGATGCTTGGCAGCAGCCGGCAGCGCGCGGCATGCGCTGATGCCGCGTAATTGTGCAGTCATTTGAGAATTTTTGTTCGACGTTCTTTTTATCATCTTATTGACTGCAACGCAAACTGGCGTCGAAGAAACGCTACGATAACAATTCACACATTAATGAACCAGTGCTGGTCGTTATGCGACGAACGCAGTTGATATCAAGAAATGAAAACAGCGATGGTTTATTCGCTTCGGAAAAATACACCGAAATACACAATTGTGCGTTGCAAGTGAACTGATATCGAAAAGCAATGAGGCATTTCCTTCTATGTCACCCATTGGACAGTGAGAGCTATGAAGCGTATAAAGCAAGCAAATCGACCTGCATAGCCATATGCGTGAAGAATGCCGTCCCGCGTCTCTGTCGAGCAACGCAGGCACATCGTGCGACTTTTTTCGAAGGGACTACTCAGCGGGAAATTTTCCGCCTCACTGGGAGGTCTAGGACTTCTGTAAGCCGCATTATTCAAGCTTACCGCGATGATCAGGACAGACTCATTGACGCAGAGCGCAGCGGGCGGCCAAAAGTCACCAGTGAGGAGCAGGAACTACATATTGTCGCAGCCGCTGTGGCAGATCCCTTCCTGTCTGCAAAAGAAATTCGACAGGAGCTGTCATTGAATCTCTCTTGCGAGACCATTCGAAGACGACTGCGGAGGCGGGACTCGGGAGTTGCGTGGCAGCGTAGAAACCGCACCTGACGGACCGCCAGAGGCTGGAAAGGCTGGAGTTCACCCGGGCGGTGGAGCAGTGGACAACGAACGAGTGGAAGGAAGTTATATTCAAAGACAAATCGACTTTCTGCACTCGCTGGGGTCAAAAGAGGCGTGTTTGGCGTCCGATGAGCTGCGGGTACGAAGCTGAACTGTGAAACGTAGCTGGTAATGTGCATTCCAGACGATACATAAACCACTATAGCGCAAGAGGTCAAATTGGGAGCATGGTTTAATGTGACAATTGCTGAGTATTCCTTGGCGGTTCCGAATGCAACGCTAAGCGTAATTGTTAAGGCTAGCAATTCATAACTGCCTGTCAATACCTATATTTCGGAGCAACCGATATACAATGTCCCTGTAAATTTTATTCAGCTGGGTTCATTTGAAACGTTTTAATCGTAGTTTTATAAGCACCGTTTGTGAAGCGTTTCTTGTCGCTGTTTTTTTACGAAACACTTCAGGTGACCCGCATCAGCTAACGGGGCATTTTTTAATTCCCGAAATAGAAAGTGGATGAAATTGAAGCACAGTTTTATACAGGATACTGTTCGCCTACGTGGCAGTGGGGGTTCAGCCTCCCGCTAAAAAAGTGTGCCTGTAATTTCAATCGATATAAACTATCAAACACGGCGAGTGTCCTTTCATTGATTTAGCTAGTATACCCTCCGAATATCTTCGGGGATATCTTTCCTCGGAGATATCCTTCTTGAATGTATTTCTGTATTTAGAATACGGATTCGCTTTATTCATTTTTCAGATACCAGTCAAGCTACATCCAAAGCGTCCTTTCCAGTGGGCGGTGCTCCGTCAGCGTATGGGGCGCAATGAGTGCGGACGGCCTGGCACCCCTAGTCAGAATTTCTGGGCCATTGAATGCTTCCCAGTACTATGACATTGTTACCACAAGTCTGCTCCCCTACGTCCTGGACGGCCCGTTCATGTACGGGTGCTTCATCCTGCAACAGGACCGAAGCCCTGTCCACACAGCACGAGTCGTGAGCTCAACGCTTGAGGACCACGCGGTGCGACAGCTGCGGTCGCCTCCGTGCGGGGCAGACCTAAATCCGATAGAAAATGTGTGGGGGATTATAAAGATGAATCTCGCTAAACTAAATGACTGCGGTCGCACGGCGGACGAGTTGTGGCAGGCAGTGGAAGATGAATGGGGACGCCTGCGCTCCCGTCCCGAAATCATAAAGTCGCTTGATGAGTCTCTCCCTGACGCATTCTTGAAGTTATCGAAAACGATGGAAACTTCGCACACAATTAATCAGGGGAACCATTCGGACAATCACCGATGTTTTTTTTTTTTTTGAAGCGAATAAACCTTCGCTGTTTTCAGTTCTTGCTATCAACTGTGTGTTCGTCGCATAACGACTACCACTGGTTTAGTCACGTGGCAATCTTTATCGTTGTCTTTATTCAAGGCCAGTTAGCGTTCCAGTCAATAAAATGATAAAAAGAGCGCCCAACAAGCATTCTCAGATGAACGCACAGTTACGCGGCATCAGCGCATGGCGCACGCTGCCGGCAGCTGCCAAGCATCACGCCACTCGGTAGGCGCGCCTGTCAAGGCGCCGCCGCGCGTCGCATTCGAGAGGAATGAAGTGCTGCAGCCACAATCAAGGAAACCTACATCCACAAACTATAGAGAGGGACACGCATGCGCCCTCCGCTATCTCGATAGCAGGCGCTGGGCCGGAAGGTGTCGCACCGATAGTTTTCGTGCACCGCCCGCTCGGTCCGGTTTATTCTGTGGCCGCCTGTACATTTCAGGCAAAATCTGTCAATATAACTGGCAGCCCCCGCGTTCCTTTAGTTGGGAACGCTCGTTGGGCTGGTTTTTACGATAGTAAGAGAAAAAAGTGGCCGCACAAGAAAGAAACGGCGCGTTCGAAATGCCACAGAAAGGCTCCAGCCGCGCAAGACAAAATTGGCCCGTTCGAAATGACGCAAAACAGCTCCAGCATACGAAATTACAGCAAGGCTAAAATGGAGGCCAGTTGGTTCTGCATCTTCTTGAACCGCGCTGTTTTAAAACAGGGAAAATTTCCGAAGGCGGGAAATTTGAAATGCAGCAATGAGCGGATAATGGCGCTGCAGCCCATTATGGCGAATCACTGCTCTGCATTTCCGACAGCTTTCACATTGAGTGGAACGGCTTTAATTTGCATTGTTTTTCTTCTCTTTTCAAATGTCTTAGACTCTGTAGTGTCTTATCTTGGCTGCTTCTTTTGAATATCTTGTGTTGAAAATGTTAGAATTATACTATTCATGCCGGTGGTTTTATGCGAAATGGAAAGTTTCTTGCAACTAATCGTCATCAAGTGACGAACGTTTGTTTCATGTGCCTCATTCCTATCTTCGTTGCTTGTAACTACTGTGGCATATCAATGCATTGCATTTGTTGTACCCAGCTGCAATGATCTCAAGCTGAGAGTGGCAGTATTATAAATAAATAAATAAATAAATAAATAATAATAAATAAATAAATAAATAAATAAATAATAATAAAGAAATAATAATAAATAAATAAATAATAAATAAATAGAAAATAACTAAATAAATCAATAATAAATAATAATAAATAAATAAATAAATAAAGAATAACTAAATAATAAATAAATAAATAAATAAATAAATAAATAAATAAATAAATAAATAAATAAATAAATAAATAAATAAATAAATAGCGTAGATTCTGGGTGTTTGGTTCCGTTCATTTTAATCAGCATAAACGTTACTTAAAAACTAACTGGCAAAAAAAATCTGGAAATGCCGTTTCAAGTTTTGGACGGCCTTGGGAATCTGAGGTGCTCCCCTTTACACGGCTCACAATTCATCGTTTGCTGCACCCGGCAGTGACAGCAAAATTCTTAACAAGGCTGCCATAGCAGAATTCTCTACCAGACCTAAGCACAACGCCTGTGCGACTACCTGCAAGAGAAAAGCATACGGCTGAAAGCTAGGGTCCTGCTGCCTGTGGCACAAACAGCGCCCACCTCACAAAAAACAGGTTAACGGCAACGCATACCCGCCGAAAATAGAGTAAACCATGGTAAGTTCGTACTGGTAACCAATTGATAAGGTTATAGAACACCGGGAAAAGTGCAGGCTGTACTCATGCGACACCTGTTCCTTAATGAGAAATCGCGGTGCCGTGGCTCATTCGCTACTCCCCTTACTAAGGGCAAAGGTCACGGTGATGATGATTCTGACGATGATGGTGATGATGATAGCAATGACGGCGATGATTCCGGTGGCGGGGAAAATGGCGATGACGGGGATGATGGCGGCGATGCCGATGACAACGACGACGATTATGATTGTGAGGATGATTACGAAGGGGATGATGACGATGACGATTATGATTTTGCTGATGGCGACGATGACAGCGGTAAAGATGACGGTGACGATGGCGAGACGACAATTATGACTGTGATGATAACGATTATTACGAGTACAATGGTGGAGATAATGATGGTTATGACTACTAGAATGATTATGATGATAATGACGACGAGGACGACGACCGTGATGCATTCGACATTCCGACGAATTGTCGCTGGCGTCAAACATACTGGCACATCGTGTTCTGTGCTAGAAAAAATCGACTTGCTGCCGCTCCGTCTTCCCATCCGCCGATCACGCTTTTACACCTCGTCGCCCCGCACTTTATAGCGGCTCCGCGCTCGAGCGACTGAGGGCCCTCTTTGTGGCGCGCTGAATGAGCGATTGCTACGGCGATTTGCTCGGCGGCCGGACCAGGCGTCCCTTTCAGGACGCAGCGCTTGCTCCCCAAAAGCCAGCGCGGAGAAACCGCTGCGATCAAGCACCACTCTTTCTTCGCTCACTTGCTTCCGTCCTAAATATTTACTTATCGGCCAAATCTCTGCGTTGTAAAGCTGGTCGGGAGAAGGCGACCCAGAGGATGGAGAGGCGTGCTTCAAGGAAGGGTACTCGCGCCGTTCCTCTTCCAAAAGTGGCCAGCGGACGAACGACGCGCGGGCACAATGGACGGCAGTGAGTCGCCTAGAGGGAGCCGAGCGTCCATAAAACCGGCGCAGTCATCGGCATCACGGGCGAAAAACGCGGCCATCGCGTTACTCCTGAATCTCGCCACGGAAGATGTCTTTGATGCAGCGCCTCCTCCCTACTCTTCATCTCAGCCTCTTCCTTTCATCCTGCGCTTCTTCTTCCTTGCCGATAGTACACGAATGAAGAGAGGCTGCCGAGGCTATTTGGTGGCGCCAAGACGCTCGTTCGGTGGCTGCCGGGTGGACGTCCCTCCACCGGTTGTACACAGCTTCGATCAAGGGCGCCTTATTTCCTTCCGGAGTGCTAGATGCACGTCGTCTACTTGCCCACCGCCTCGATAGCTTACAGCTTACTGTCTTGAGGTTCGCTTCACGACGCCGTGCGGGGGAGTTATTACCCGACGGATAGCCGCAGTGCGGTTCCGTGGCGTCGGCACTTTCTATTTCGAGCAAGCATTCGACTTGCCAGAGAGCTTTTCCTCGTCCTCTTTTATTACTGTTATTTTTTCTTCAGTTTCTCATAACTGCAGTCGGTTATGTCTCCCATGATATGCAGGCAACGATTGCCCTGATGAAGGGTCTGTAGCCTAAAACGAGACAACTACGGGGTACAAATGTGGTACCAGTTAACGGTTACAACAACATAAGCATTAATTTCGGACGTGCGTGCGCGTGAAGATGGCCGCGACGCCGCTTCCTTTATATGGGCGTGACAAAGACGATTGGAAAATATATGCCGGATTGCGTTGTTGTGACAGAACTTTGTAAACGCTCCGAGCTCACGTTAATTCGCCGTTGCGTTCACTCGGTAACAAGAGGTGGGGTACGCAATTGCAAGTTCAACCTGCCTGCAAAATACCGCAAACCCGCCTCCCAAATTGAGTCCAGTGGGTTCACATTACCGTGCAGCTCTCCGATCCTATTACTTTTCTTTTTCCATGTAATAATACTTTTGTACCGGGAATGCAATTTGCGTGTATTCCCTTTATTTTATTTCCGTGATTTTGTGCTACTGTGCTGACCCACTGAAACATTCCGCACGAAATCTCCCAACCTTAAATTAACGGAGCGAACAGAGTGCTCACGTGAGAGATGCGTATAATGACAATAAATAAATATTCGCTTTCTTTTAAGGGGGCACATGGGTCTTTGGGACCGAAAAATTGCACAAAAAAGCAATTTTTAAGTATGACTTTTCTTTTGATTTGTACAGTTTTTCCTCCAAGAATTTCGTACGTGGAACAAGCAGTACCAGGTTATCATAAAAACCATTGAGGCCCGATTTCAACAACAAAAATTTATTTTCCCATAATTCTCCCCTTTTTCGCCACGAGTGGTATCGCAGTGATACAAAAATATCGGGAGGTACATGCCAGCATGTATTGCACCTAGGAAGATCATTTCGTTTGCACTCTGAAGCTGAATGTTTAAACCATGCGATATGGGAAGCAGATTTTGCCTTTTGTGTTTCAGGAGTTGTTTAATGAGCATTATTTTTAATTGGTTAGCAGGAGTAGTTCAAACCTAGGAGTTAGAATTGATGCAAACGTGTATGTGATTGCAAAACAAAAAAAACTGCTTTCCACCTTTCATTCTCCACAACTTCTGGTAGTCATTCATGTCTTGCTGGTAATCTTTTGTTGAATAGTTTTTTCTGTGTTGTTCTCAAGAAGAATCAAGGAAGACTTTCAATTACTCGGAAAGTAGTTACCTCACATCAAAACAAATTAGATATTTGAAATCAGCTGAAAAAAACTAAACAAGCCCACGAAGTTTCGTCAAAATTGGTTGGAAAGCAAAAAAAAAAAGTTTCTAAGACCAGTGCGCTTCCTTAATTATGCGTTTATTGTGTATGTTTATTTATTTCGACTTTCATGGGACTTTCATGGGCTTTCATGGGACGAAATGTGGTAACGCGGTCGCTGTGGTGTGGGGAGGACGCAGCTTATTGAGAAGGAGAGCAAGCGCCACGCGCACATGCAGCAAGTTAAAAGAACGCCTGAACGAGACGGTTATACAGGCAAAGCTATTCCAGATTGTTAAATCTGGTGGCAATGTATATACGTGTCAACATTCTTGAGCAAAAAGAAATGAGTGAACATATTTGAGGCAAGATATCAATGCGTACGTGATATTTTCAGTGTTCTTTTAATTACAAATACATGGCTGCTTGACCTGTGCGAAAGCAAATAAAAAAATTAGCAGTGACTTAGCTCGGCTATGCCAGGATAAACGTAGCGTGGGCTAGGGTTCAGCGATCCAATCCAATCCAATCCAGTCCAATCCAATCCAATCCAATCCAGTCCAGTCCAGTCCAGTCCGATCCAGTCCAATCTGCTCCTCGCGCATACGCAGCACGGCTCTCCAGGAGCCACGCGAAACGGCTATCAAGCGGCTCCGGCAAACCGTCAGACTTGGCTACTGCGCATCGGAGGCGCACAGCTGGGCACGCGCCGGCGCCAGTGCGTCTGCCGCGACTATGACGTCACTCCTCCGAAATGCGGAGACCGGCGAATGTGCAGACCGAATTCTCTACACATCCGTACTCCAATCAGATTTGATTTCCAATCCAATCCAGTACAATCTAATTTAATCCAATTCAATCCAAATCCAAATCCAATCCAATTTAATTCAATCTGACGCAATCCTAATCGCGCTTGCACAGCACGGCCCTTCAGGGTCTACGCGAAACTGCTCAACCTCGGCCAGTGTAGCTTACGCTACAAAATACGCCGTGCAAATACAAAAAGCGCTCGCGGCGCCCCTCGTGGCAGCGTTCCGATTTGAAAGTAACAAACGTTCCAGTAGATGGCACGGGCAGTGGAACCCGACCAAAATGAATTGGCCTGAACGGGAAACGGTCTGCTGTCTTTGATAAGTTCTATGAAACTTAGTCTAGCGATTAGAGAACATCAGGCAGCTTCGCTGTTAACATCAGCGCTTGCGATGTTGATACAGTGAAGCTGGGCTAATTTTTAACACGAAAGTGCTCTAAGCCGGGGTCCACCAAGGTCTAACTGACGTAATATCCGTCTCAGAAATGACATCGCCAGAGAAATTTCGATTGACGCGGCAGCGCCGGGATTCGATCCACGAACTCTCGCCGCAACGGTTGGTACGAAACGCACGCCCGACTGCGCAATGGGCAGACGCATGAATAGGACAACAAACGCGCCTGATAACTTTCCTTTCAGATGGTGCTTCCATCTAGGAGAGGTGAAGCAAGTAGTGCATCATGACGCTAATGAGCGCCGACAGTTGGGCGCCTCGATGTCAGCGCCTACGTGTACGAGGGACGCGCAGCGTAAGCTGCGGAGAAGCCGACTTGCGGATGTCGCGCTCGTGAGACAATCCGCTGCTCCTTTCGCTGCAGCGGACCGTGTGTTCACCAAACAATTCGCTGCCAACCCGTTTGGTTTCGTTCGCACGGACGGTTTGCGAGCGCCTGTGGTTTCAGTCGGATTTACGCAATGCTCCTACGCGTCTAATCCAGTGCCTAACGTTGATGCGCCTACTGTGCCATACCGACGAAATATAAATGCCGACGATGCCGACGTGCAAGTTCATATCGATGCCCAATAAGCATTCAACTGCTCCTGTGAAGACACAGTTCACTTCGTGTTTCACCGGTTCCTATGCAAGAGGAAAAAAACACATTTTTGTATTTGTTCACGATGAAAGAGAGAGAGAGAGAGAGAGAGAGAGAACATTTATTGAACGTAAGAGCTGATGGCAGGGCACTCGCCCGGTGGAGGGCATCTTTATTCCGGGGTACCCAGGTGCGACTTGCCGTCCAGGCCCTCTTTGCCAGTTCTTGCTGGTAAAGAGGGAAAGAGGAAAGAGAATGATCGAATGCAGGTTGGCATGGAATGACACCGTAATACTCCTCCTTTTTATGTGCACGCACACACTGCAGGCTTGGAGTGCATTGGGGGGCATTTAGCGAAGACGTCGCCGTGAGGCATCAGCGACATTCGCAGGAACGTCTCAGCAACACTGTTCTGAACTTTACATTGACCAGGATCACACCTACTGAAATAAACTGACCGCTTCTTTGGGGCACACGCTGCAGGGTTTTGTGTGTCCTGGCCGGTGTGTGGCCAGGAAAACATGTACTACATGTTCTAAGCCCAGTCATTGATAATGCTTGGTTTCATTTCAACCTAATATGAGCGGCTGAAAAGATGACGCACCATACAAGTTCGAATCGTGGCAGATGTTAACTTTTGACTTTTTTTGGGATTCATATGTACGATTGGAAGGATGCATTGCCATGCAAACGATCTCCAGGATGGATTTCCTCGATTGAGGTGATTGATTGTTTCGATCGCACTCGTGATCAAGGTGTTGTTTTTGGTAGAAGAATCTTCACTTGTAGCATTCCGCTCCAAATGAAATAAATGCTGTAAAAAGCCCAGAGTAAGAATCAGCTATGGTATGTACTTGTGTAATTACTCCTAATTTAATTTTCAAATAGTAAGCAGCAGGTTGAAGAATGTAAAAGGAATTTAAATCCTTGAGACCGTTCAAAAAACATTTACTTCAACTGGTGTAAAAAGGTCTTGTCGTGCTGTATGATTCTCCGACTTCGTAAACACCGCGTGCGAAAACTTTGGCACGTTAGTTTTGTGTATACTACTTACTTACGTTGACAATTTGTTTGTTTCACTAATATGCCAATTTCTTTACTTAGTTTAGTAAGCACATTTTTTTTCTAATTTTTGTGTATTTATTATATCTTACACCGATCTGTTAAGTTTTCCAACGCATGTACATCTTAGGCTTTTTTTTTCTCTCTCAACTGGTTGATAGTTGTGTATACTGTAAGTAAAAAGTCGTCGTGTGCAATCATGGCGTCTACTGAATTATTTTTTTTCTTTTGCAGTAGTAGTAGAGAGAATGCGCGTTACAGTATTTCTTTTCAGCGAAGGACGAGTGAAATTTTGTGTCTGTGATGTGCTGTGTGCTGCTACTTTGCGCGAAAGGCAGCGATCAAGCTGTACCTCTTTTACCTCCTACTGAGGTGTTATTTCATTCCGCCGTAGACTGCCATTGTCCGCTGCAAAGAGCATGGTTAGCAAAATGTGTAAGGCACAACGAAAAGTCATAATTTAATATCGTCTACACAGTAGGAGCTTATGCTGGTCGTCACTAAATGAAACGAAGCGTTTGCGGAAGCGCTCCTTTGTACTCTAACATGCGAAGTTCCCGATGCTCCGTCACCACTGGCGTGATTGGATTATTTTACTGAATAGTTCAGGTTCCGTCCATAGTCCCGTACTGTCGCGCGTATTATGACAGGCGAGCCAGATGAAGTGTGGAAAAGTAGCGTACAAACGTTTCTATTTATCGATTATACCACTTTGGTTCGGAACGTATGTTCTCAGTTCGCGCTCTTAGCGATAATCACTTATTTTGCGAAAGCCACCCCTGCAGACACTACTGTCTGCGAAATCTTGACCGGGAAATTTCATTGGGGGATTCTTTTTTACGTTGGGCCTTATTTTCCGTTACATTTTCAGCGTAGACGAACACAGCGTCACAACTGGAAGGCCGCTAAGAAGTTACGTTGGTCACCTCAACTCTCCGTGATTAAATTATACGCAGTGTTTCAATCTGAAGAATGCATGATTGTATCAGTTCATTCTATCAGTTGACCAGTTTAAATTCATCAATTCAATAATGAATCAGTTGATTGCATCAATTTTATCAATTGTATCAATTCATCAGTTGATTGCATCAGTATCAAGACATTCAGCCTGGGGAAAGTAATATTTGCTGCAGCAAATCGCACGGCAATTATTACACGAATATATAAGCAAAAATAAAGTATAAGGATCAAATACGTGGAACACACTGAAAATTCTTATGCCACCACCATGATCACCATCACCATCATCATCATCATCATCACCAGCCTATCTACATCCACTGCAGAGCAAAGACCTCTCCCATTAATCTCCAATTATCCCGGCCTTGTGCTACCTGCGACCAATGTATCCCCGCAAACTTCTTGATCTCATCTGCCCATCTAACTTTCTGCCGCCCCCTGCCACGCTTGCCTTCTCTAGGCATCCACTCTGTTACCCTTAATAAAAAACGGTTATCTTGCCTTCGCATTACATGTTCGGCCCACGTCCACTTCTTAATTTCTAGTAATATGTCCTTAACACGAGTTTGTTCCCTTACCCACTCCGCTCTCTTCTTGTCCCTTAATGTTACACCTATCATATTCCGCTCCATTGCTGAGTCGTTCTCAATTTAAGTTGAACCCTCTTAGTGGGCCTCCAAGTTTCTGCCCCATAGGTGAGTATCGGTAAGATGCAGCTGGCATAAACTTTATTCTTCAGAGACAAACTAATTCTATATCACAAATATAAAAATTATATAAAGTTCGACTACGAGGTTTGAGCGTTTATAAACATCACTCGACGCCCTAAATATTACTTTGCACGAGCACGGCTAAGGTTAATTGCCACGCATGGGGGATTTTTCTGTCCAATGTATGCGCCATATGACGCTTTCAACATGTCTATCGCAAGTCAGAAAACACCGAACAAGCTAAAGCCGATAACTTGATTGATTGATTGATTGATTGATTGATTGATTGATTGATTGATTGATTGATTGATTGATTGATTGATTGATTGATTGATTGATTGATTGATTGATTGATTGATTGATTGATTGATTGATTGATTGATTGATTGATTGATTGATTGATTGATTGTAGGGTTTAACGCACCCACGGAACGCTGGTGATGAGGCGCACCGTAGTGGAGGGCTCCGGAATAATTTTGACCACCTGGGGATCTTTAACGTGCGCCGAAATCTCGTACACACGGGCGTTTTGGAATAAAGCTGATAACTTCCACACCCATGCAGGCTTGTGTTGTTTTACAGTCCTTCAAGTTGACACCATTGTGCGTCTACATCCAACCATTTTAACGTACGCTGGAAAGAAGCTTTCAAAACAAGCTTTAGAACACTAGTATACTTACGCAGAATTGTGTCGTATTGCATGATGCTGCAGCCCTTAGGGTTTGATGCTCTAGGAGAACACGTAGAAACACAAAAGACAAAAAAACGCCGCACAGCTGTATGTTGTGCGAAACGCGTGAGCAGCAAACTGGGCGACAGATGCGAATCAAAACAGCGCTCGGACAGAATTTATGTGTGATTTTTCGTGATTGAGTAAGTTCTTAAGGCTCGCACGCAATACCTACTTGGACGCGAAGTCTCTATCCGTGGCAACACTACAAAAAAATTGCAAAACTCGTCCATCAAGCCGCGCCGGCGCTCTCGCCAATACATACGGGCACCAGCGAAGGCCATGGCGGGAACCGCGTTAAAAATGGCTACCAATGGCGAATGACGTCACGTCGTTCAACACTGGGCATCCTCGATTTACCAGTCCTGCACGGTCCGCGGGAGTCCGAGGACTGCGTTATGAACGGAACTCCCATAGGAATACACAGGAAAATCGAGCGCCGGATCGCGTCCCGGGCAGTCCGCGGACGTTCCGGGATTGATAATCGAGGAGGTCTATTGCCGCACCCAGGGCGCCGCCCTGTAAAGGGTCTATATTCACCCTTCCCCTTTTACGTAATTCCTTCCGACCTAGAGGGGGGGGGGGGGCGAACGGTGTAAATGAAATCGATGCCACGTACTTTGTTATAACGAAGCGGTATCGGGGCAGTTAATTAGTTTGTTATAACCGATATTCGTTGTAACACTAGAGGTAAAAATCGGCCGTTACAAACCCGCAATCTGGCTTGTGCAAAAATCCAGATACAAAAATGCATTCTAGGCTTCGAACGCACTATAAACGACGAAATCATTACCTGTCTCCTTGTGGCACTTCAAACTAAACGGACGGGAACATGAGAAAGTGAAATGAAACCAGTCAAATGCGCTATTGCGCCTGGCGATGAAATTTCCTTTTCAATAAATCAGTGGAAAACGTTGTGTTATATCTCAATTCCTATATTTTGCTTTTTATGCTAAATTTCAAGTTCTGAGCTTCGCACGAACCAAGTATTTCTTCGCTACAGCCGATATCGCGCGGCTCTTCCGGTTTCGGTTTCGTTATAAGAATAGCTGTCACTGAAATGAAGCGTGATCAACCGAAGTTCGCATCTACTTCATTATAGACGATAACTAGCTATACCAGTGTTTGAAGTTTGAAGTTTGTGTTTATTTCGCTTATGATACAATATATTTTCTTGCCTTTCCCGCAGAAGCACTCGAAGGAGCTTGTACGCGGACGGGGCAGCCCAGTGATCACACGAACATCAATCACCCAATCAACCTATTACAATATACAGAAAGCAACTGACGGTGAAATTGAATAGCAAAACTGTGCATGGACTATGCACATAAAAATAAGAGCAGTAAAGCACATACATAACAAAGAAAAAGCACATTCATAACTAAGCATATAGGAGAAGTGAATAACTAATACCATGATTTTCATGATTGTCAACCAAGAAGAGAGCACACATAAAAGAACAGGCAATGCTATACACCACAGTTGAAATAACATTACAGAGTGACAATGCACACTACTCTATGTTTGATTGCACCCAATCATTTATACGTTCTTTTTTTCAGTTTGCTAGCTGAAGCCACTGAAGAATCTGTAAGAAATTTATTAAAATATAAAGGTACATAGAAGGCTCGTGCTCTTTTACCATAGCCTGTGTAAACTCTAGCTCTGATAAAAGATTCTATATGACGAAGGTCCCTGTCTTCTTCCTTCTGTCCTTGTTTTTTGCGCGCTGTTTCACCACTATGAATCTATACCAACTGGCCCAGTTCGCGACACTTTTGAACTTTATTTCTTGTTCTTTATTTTGTACTTATCTAAAAAAGGGTGTTTTATGAGCAATGTAGCCACCAGAAGTTTTTGCACTGTCATCATAGAGTGACTACACAGTATATCTCCAATGGCTTCCGTACTGCATGTTGATACATAAACAACGTTTCTTGCTATTTTACGAATAATGGTATTTAAAATATTTAATTTCTCTTTTGAAGCCCACCCATAACTGGTTATCCCGTAACTCAATATCGATGCACCCAAAGATTTGTGCAGCATATTTCGTAGACGGACATCACAAACCGTTTTTAATTTATAAATAACACCACAAACTGCCCTTAATTTTCGCGCAACGTGTTCGATATCGTACATAAATGAAAATTTGTCATGGAGGAAAAGACCTAAATATTTTACTTTCGTAAGGTAATTGAGGGATTGGCATGTACAATTGTTGCAAGGATATCCATGAAGAAACAGTTCAAACGAAGAATCAATTTTTCGGCGCTTACTTTCTGCGTTCTTTGTAATGAGGTTCGACTGTACAATAAAAAAAGAAGTGTCCCGATATGCAGGCTTTTTTATAGGCTCACTAAAAAATCAATGTGTAAGCTATGAGCGAAGATAGTTTTAAAACGTTCACAAAAACAGGACTGCACCAACTTTCTTAGGGTTAAAACTGCAACCACAGGGTTTACCAGAAAAGGGTGCGGGAAGTTATCTTCCTACAAAATATACAGAGCCGCAGACGCAGCTGTGCTACAGCATAGTACGCTTCAGAGAGACCAGTTGGGCCCTGTGCCAAGACAGCTGGAAGACAGTGCACTGTTTCCCGAGCAACGCAGCCATCACTCCCGTTCTTCTCAGCGTACTGTGCCACAAAGGCTGCCGACGAGACTCCGAGAAGCGGGGAGTAAAGACACCACGGTCGAAAAACAGAGGGAAGGAAAGAACGCTCCGGGAAAGGAAACAACGTGGCCGCTTGCTTCATAAACAAACCAAGCACAAGCGGCGCGGCCGGCCTCAGGTCCTCACAGCCGCGGGCGCTGATTTAATAACGGCCGGCTGACAAACGCGAGGCAATTTGCGACCCCCCTTCTACCTCAGCCAGCCTGCCCCAACGCCCTCGCCTCCCACCACGACTACGGCCTCAAAACAGCGCGATGCCGTTTTCGGAGACGCCGCGTGCGACCGCCAGGGGGCGCTGCACGCGAACCATGCGCTTCACTTTTGCGTCGAAAGCGCGCCTCGGGTTTCGGGCGGCGCTTCTCTCGAGAGAGCCAGATTTGATGCCGGCCTGATTTGTTTCACTCCTCCGTTTCCCCACTCTTTCTTCCTCTCTCGACCTTACTTTACTCCTCTTGGTTTTCCCTCAGTAGTCGGGAAGCACGAGCGATGAGAGCGTTATGCCGTTTCGGTTTGGCATTTCGCGCGCGGTTCGTGACCCGAATGCGGGGCCATCTAGCGGTCCGTATTTCGTTCGTTTGTGAGATCGCCATGAAGCGTCGCCTGTAGCGGCAGTGCGACGATTTCGCGGAGGCGCCGACGATCCGCGTGGTCCTAAGACGTTCGGTGTTCGTTCCTATTTTGAAAAGAACTAGACCAACCGTGGCGTGTGATGTTAGATAAGGCGTGCATTTATACAAAGAAGCACATTCCTATTTAATACATCCGTAATTTCACGGGGTGAACGGGCGCATTGCAGAGGAACAGAAAACTGGGCAACTTGGTATCAATTCGTCTTACTACAAACACCGCTAAACCGACGAAACACAGCGAAGCAGGAGGCACAGGATAGCGCCTGTCCTGTGCGTTTTTTTGTTTGTTTCCTCGGCTTAGTTCAGCGCTGTTTCTGGTAAGGAGAACGAATGACACGCCGCAGCACCTCTGTTCATCCCACTCTTCTCTCTCTTCGTAAACGCGCGGGAAGAATGACGTCTCGGGCAACTTTTGAGGAGGGTGAGGAGGAGGGGGAGAGAAACGTTTATTGGAGCGGAAAGTGCTGTTGTGGGTGGCTTTCCTAGTCCGGATAGCCGCGAGTCGTGGCAGCTGCTCTTGACCGAGACACGAGGTTAACCTGGGTCTCTAGCAGGCAGCTGGCGCGGAATATTTTAAGTGCAATGCACTTCTTAAGCGACCCTGAACCTGCGTCCACCGGCGATGTCCGCGCACGTGGAGATGGGCGCGCGCAGCCTGGCCGCTGACATGGCACATACCCACGTGGGGGATTGGCCAAGAATCGGGCGTGAGAAGGGCTAATGCACCTGCTTAAAGGAGTACTGACACGAAATTTCAAAGCTGAGATCCGCTCTAGCAATCAAGTACAACGACAACACAAATAGGTGTCTGTGAATAAATGCATCTTTCTTTCTTTGTAGTTGTGTGTGTGTGTGTGTGATCTCTCTTTCGCGAACATTACCGAACCGCGCAAATTCAACTCGTGCATTCGCACTTTCACATTCTTCCCCTCGGGGAAATGCGGGGAATTTTTCTTCTTCTTTTCCATTTATATGTCCCGTGGTCGTTATTAAAATTAACTTGTAAGTAGCGCTGGTCTCCCTCATCCTGCGTTTTCTTTACTGCGCTTAACGGAGTTATAATAGAGCACCAACCAGCTCGTACCCATATGGTGCGGAATTTGACTAGCACTCGTCATTCCGCTACAGGCTCATGCGAGGAGTTATGACGTCATAACTGTGGGCATGACGAGCCATGACGTAATAAGTATTGGTGATGTCGTACGTGCGTCCGTGTATACGTAAGCATTTTAAAGAGCTTTCTATGCCTCAGTGATGGAGTCCGGCGCACGGCAAAATGCACTACAGGAAAACCAGCTCCACACAACGCCTCAAGCGAAAAAAGCTTCCCGTTGTCGTAATGGAGCCTCCGTCCCTTCCGTTACGAAGCCAACGTCTACTCGATTGAGCCATCTGGACACGGTCGAAGCACTTTAGATGTTAAAGCGAAATTTTCTTTGCCTCACTGAAGGCAACCCCGCAGGCGTATATGCGTTTCCTAGTCAGTACAACCAGCCGTCACCTGAGCTTGCTTATGGCGGTTATATCACAGCGTAAACGTACCTAAAGCATACAAAACCACAAGAACTGAAATAAATTACAGCCAAAAGGGACCTCAAATTGTCGAAAACCAGAGTGTATACAAATATTCAACAAAAACAGCCGTAACCGACCTAAAAGGGAAAACCGGCAAAAACATACGAGAAGCAGTAGCGGAAATAGAACAAAAGGCAATGAAAATACCTGAAAATCCTTTTATAATGCGTAAGGATGTCATAAATAGATTACAAGCGTGATAAAAAATGTTAATATTCAAATATGACAATCCCTTGAAAATGAACAAAAAAAAAGCGGTAGCGGGATTTGTACCCGGGTTAGGATGTTCGCTTTGCAGGAGCGGAACTACAACACTAGGAGACCAAGCGGTTCTGAGTGATTAAATTGAGGGCCACCTGCACTTGGACATAGCTTCAAACATGCCCCTAGATGGCGCCATGCGTCGCTTGGCTGTGCTGACTAGGAAACGCATATACGCACCCTGCAGGAAAGCCAACTTTCTTCTCTGACGATGATGATGATTGTGGGTGAAGTGAAATGTAGTTATAGCACGAAAGCCAACTCTTCAAATTGCGAAGTCAAAGTCCAAAATACAAATTGTTGCTCCAAAAGCGCACTGCAGGAAAGCCAACAGTTTCCACAAGGGCACATGAAGCGCAGGTGTACAGTCTACACTTTATCGCTGACCGACGCTTCCTGGTTACCTTCCAAACACTTCAAGGGCATCATTATCAAAGTCAGAAGACAACGAACGAATCCCTCAAGAAATTGTACTTTGACTCTACTCGGTTTGCGACGGGAGAAAGCTTCACGTTTCAACAAAATTTGTCGTTGCAAGAAAAGGCTTTCATTTTTTTTCGTTGGAGCCAGGCGTGCATGTATTCTCAATTAAAAGCCACAACAAATTCGACAATTTGAATTATTTTCATATTTTGTCAAGGTAGATGAAAAGACAAGTGATACAGCCCCATTTCTGGTGTTACACAATGAGATTACATGCTCGGGCGTAGGAGAAGCCAGCATGTGTAGGATAAATGCGGTTGAGCTCTGACACCCGTCCGAGTTTGATATTCTGCGCCCTGTCTTGATATCTGGTGGTAAAGTTGGGTACGACGGTATACACGTCAGCATCCGGGTGTAGAGGCTTACCACGGATTGTTTTGCTTTTCTGGCTTGTGGCCGTAGCCAGCTTTGCTGTTTATGGCACCGTAATTACCCGTTTCCAGCTGGTACGGCCCATACCACATACTTGCTCACTGGCAGAGTGTCATGCATGTGAGCCTTATTGTAAACAGAATGTTTTACAAGAATCATATACGCACAACAATGTACGCTAAATATGGTGGCCAAACAAAAGTCATTGATATTACTGAATAACCACTTGCAACACCTCCACGCGCCTCACTAAAGAAAGCTTGTTAACGCCGAAGAATGCCGCTGCAATAAGTGTGAGCGTTGTGTTTAAGTGAGCTATTACAGGAAAAGATCCCTCGTCAAGTGATAAACTCATATCACCGGGTGCATTTTTTTGTGTTCGCTTCAATGAAGTTTAAAAAATAGTTCATTCCTGAATCATTACGCGAACGTGCAGACAGCTTTGAACAGCACAGTATTGCAGCATTCACACAACGATTCAAATCAAGTGTTTGTTGAGTGGGCGAAGCTTGTGACTTGTAATCAAAGCAAAGCGCTCCCAAATCTTTCACTGTGGCTACTTTAGAAGGGTTTCAAAGTCGTTTTATTATTCTGACTTGGAATAAAGTCGCTTTGCCTTTTGATCTTGGATAAGCATCTTAAAGGTGCTATGACGACACCACACGACTTAGTTCAGTTTGAGAGAACACGAATTGAAACTCGCCCAACGGCACTCCAGCCACGAAAGACACTTTTTTAACAAAAAACGCAACAGCATTCAAATAATCTTTAAACTTTTGCGTCATGGTGACGTATAATGGGCAGGGCTGACGTATTACGGGTCAGCACTGAAAACGTTTTTATCAGTGTCTCAACTGCACGTTCGCAGTTTAATGTGTGATAAAGTGAACTACAGGCCCAAGTACAACCGGTCACTCATGTTTCCTGGGTGTGGCTTAGCTGGGCGGCCTTCAATTGCACCGGAATGTGACCGGGCAATCGCCACTGCTTCATACGTTTTCTTCAATATCTCGATTAGTTTCTTCGGGTTTGCGATAAAATTGTTGTCGTTGTTACCGAAAAAAGTACCCTTTTTTAAAAAAACCAAACTTGTATTTTGTCTTCACAGCCTGTTTAAGGTCAAGGAAACTCCCCTCACGGGGTAGTTAGGTTTCTTATCTCCAACCTCAATTGCAAAAAAAAAAAAAAAATCGGAAGGCATCACAAGACACTGTAGCACTAAACATCGCCGGATGGTGACTCCAGTGACGCGTCGACAGCTAACCTCCTCCGGTCGCTCGGGGCGCGACGTATGTGGACGGCCGCCAAAGGGCCTAGCTGCATTATTCATGGAGAGCGGCCCCAAACGAGATCTCTTATTCCTCGCCTCGACTTCGCGTTTCACTCTTCACTTGACTTGGCTTGGCTCGGCTTTTGCCTTAAGGAGGGCCCATCGCCGGTCAGCGCGCGGCACCAGTGGTCGGCGGACGACCGCGCGGCAATTGCCGTGCCGTTTCCCCGTCACCAGAGGGCGCCTAATGGGGCGAAAACTCGATCTTTGCCCTCTTCCTCTCTCCTCTCTCTCTCCCTCTCTCTCTCCCTCTCTAGCGGTGGACCCGCGCCATCTTGGGAGCTCGAGCACCGGGCTTAGGACAGCGCGTGCAATCTGGCACGCCCCCTGGTCGACCCACGGCGTCCCTCCCGTCCGCCCACCAAATTTTAGCCTTGCAGGGATCCCGTCTCCCGCTGCCTTGACTCTTTTTTTTCTTGTTATCCCCCGAGGACTCCAGAATACGAAGACACCTTCAATCTTGCATGCCCCTATTTCTCTTCCAGTGGGCTCTTTTCCCCGACGTCGTACTCAAGTTAACGAATGCTTAGCTCGGAGAATCTTTGCTGGGTAGGTGAACTTCGTCGTCTCGTAATCACGATAATAAAAAAACAACCCAAACCGCTACTTGTCACAAAATTGGTAGATAATTTTCGCTACTCATTTTGATACACCGCCTCCATTTTGTTTCCAGAACGGAGTTTCGTGTTTCTGGTCAGGAGCCCAGTAAAAAGAAACTGGACAAAAGTACTTTAGAACGAAGCTCGCGTTATATACTGCTCATAATTTTGCATCAAAGCGTACACTAGAATTTGTATTTCATTATGGACGTTAAACAAAGCATGTCGGAATAAATCTTCCAGTTCGGAACTGTTAAATAAACTTTCAGCGGATGCATAACGTATGGCAATGCGTATGCATGAAGACAGAGTTTACAGCCTGAAGGGCGGCGCGAAGTCTACGTGACTCGTCGTCACGAAAGGTCACGTGAATACCTTAACAAGTTCCCAGGGGAGTCGGTGCGGGGTAGGAAATCCCGCCCAAGCATGCGTGGCAGGTTATGGACGTACGCTTACACGGGCGCGCATGCCCGTGTGTGCCCGAGTGTGCGTATTTTTTTAATTTTTAGCACGAAAGTTTTTTTTTTCTGAATACACTGATTTTTTTCTGATTTATCTGACGTCATATCATCACGGAAGTGCCGCCAGTACAACGAAGCAAGCGGCCTGTAGAGGGTGCATCCCTGCACGCAGAATCGTCTTGCGGAGAAGCAATCTTTAGTACTAAAAAGTAGTTTAAATTTAGGGTTGTTCGTTTTCGGGTTATATATTTTAACACGAAAGTGATTTATGCCGCGATACACCAAGATTTTACTGAAGTCATATCCGTCACGGAAATGACGCCAGGGCAACTTTACCGAAGCGACCCGCCAGCAGGACGTCGCTGGCCAAGAACACCCACAAGACAGCCGCCGACCCGCAAATCATGCTCAGCTGCAGATTTCGCTGCACATTTCACTTTCGTGTCTTACCAATTCCTATGACATAGGAATCAACCACAATTTTTTTATTTACAGAATACCGTCAATCCCCAATGGGGAGGGGACTGTTACAGGGGTGAGCATCACTGTCACAACTCTTAACATATGCAACTCAAAAAATGAGAATAACAACACATAATCACTGTGAACATAGTACGGAATAGTACAATCATGCATAGTCGTTTGAACCATAACAGAAGTATCAATTCCCCAACAAAGAAAACCTAGGTCGAGAAGAAAAGAGGCAAAAAAGAAGAAAACGCAGAGCGGAAACATCAATTCATGTATTATTATCAAGGAACCGCAAAAAATTAGCAGTGGCTTAGCTCGGCTATGCCAGGATAGATATGTAGCGTGAGCTAAGGTTCAGCTGGTTATTCTTAGCTTCCCTGGTTGTCTAGGATTATCTTGATTATCATGCTTACTGCTGCATCAATGACACACACACGGTATACGCATTATGTGACACACGTATATTTATCAAGCGGCTCCGGCGCAGCGTCACATATCGCCCCAGAGCTAAGCTGGTTCCACAGGCGCACGCCGGTGTTGCTGCGACGCACGAGCCATTGGTTCCACACCCGGCCACCCCTCGCATGATCGTCAAGTGGACCGGGCCGCCACGTGCGGAACGGAGGTCGGCGAAGACGCTGGGCGCGTGGGGTGTGTGAGAGACGCCGGGCAGCGAGCAACATTCTGTGCGCCGTGAGACGTCACTGCTCCTCGCGAATGCTCAGCACGGCTCTCTAGGAGGCACGCGAAACTGCTCAACCTCGGCCAGCGTAGCTCACGCTACAACATACTAAATAGCTGTAGGCAAGTGCTTTGGTATGACAATTCGAACTGGAAGGGGTTACGTGAAGAAAACAGTTAATAACTTTACATGCTACCTCATTTAGGATAAATCAGTGCCTTCAGTGTGTTTCGTAAATTTTTCTAATGTTGTGTGCGTGTAACACCAACTCCGACTGCAGCTGCAATGTCCACCATATCGAATTCCGCAAATATAGATTTATTCTATTCCTCGCACAGTACTGTACCGCAGTACTTCTTTTTCAGAGGTGATGCACGCTTTACAGGGGCAAAAATTCAGCACATTCGTGGCGTTCAACTGCGTCTCCGGACCAACCTATGAACGATTTACCGTTTGCTCGTAAAAGGTGGAAGCGAAAACTCTGATACCAGTTCAGAATCATATGTTTACCCTGTCCGCATCAACTTTTCGTTAACCATTGGACTTGAGCATACGCCGTTGCCCTCGAAGCCGTGCCTTCATTTCGGTGACGTGAAACCATATCCTGCATTATCTCCGTTTAAGTGGGACAAACGCAGCCTGACACCATTTTAGTTTTAAGCTTACTAAAGAAACTTTAGCTAAATGCATCAAACCGGTAAATTTAAACAAAAGCAACAGACTTTTTCGGTAAGCAGCACTCCCTACGTTTACTGGAACGATTGGTTCTAATTACTGCGCGGATGGCCCTTCACGAGCGTAGAACTACTTACGGCATGTGCGGTGCAAAAAAAAAAAAAAAAAAAAGGAAAAACGGTCACGCAATAACATAATTAAAAAAAAGTCTGGAGACAGTGATTATTACAACTTCTAGGTTAGTCTCAAGACGCGTGTTTATTGGTAGTCTCCGCATGTTTCGTCTGCAGAGACGATTTGAAAGACCGTATGGAACACAATCTGGATTATGCCTCATTAAGTATGGTTGCGTTGAGTGGCTTCACACACAGCAGTGGCCCATGAAACTTTTTCTATTCGGAGTATTCTTTCGTCGTTGTGAAACATTATTTGTACTCATTATATACTTCGCACCTTTCTTCTAAGGTACAAAATTACGAAAAAGCGGGGATTTCTGATCAGGTAATGATTTGGGCGCAGCAGCCGTGCGCTGAGGCAGCGCTCACTCGTGATTTCTCTCGACGGCAGCGATGATGAGCCTCTGCGTCGGCGGGCGTCGGGAAGTGCGTCTCAGCAAGGAACCGCGAACTGCGTCTTAAGCGAACGCACATCACAGTCACGCGCACTCCCCCCCCCCCCCCTACTCACACAAACACACACACGTTTTTGCAAACCATCGTGCCGCCTAGCGCCTCGTGCGGCCACAGTATACTGCATCCTACGCCACCCCCCACCGTCTCTTCGTATGCTCGTCTGGAAGCGCTGCACCGACAGGGCGTTAAGATATCCCTAGGAGTTCCCCAGGCGGCGGCAAACAAAAAAGTCCTGGAAGAGTCCCATTTTCCATCTCTTCGTTTGATGGCGTCTCAGCGGTTGCTCTTGCAGCTTGTCCGGCTGGGAGAGTCCGCAGCCGGAAAGGCTTTGCTCAGGCGTCTCCGCCTAAGGGTGGAATCTCGCATATACGTGGCGCTCAACACTCTCAGCATTCTCTACCCGCAACGGCGGAAGAACCAACATCGCTTGGAGCCACCGTGGTCTTTCGAGAGTTTGGAGTGTCAGCTCACCATCCCGGGCATCCGCTCGAAGAGATATACACCAGTGGCGGAAGCGAGAATGTTAGCACTTGAGCACTTGGACCGGTCGTACAGAGATTGTGTTCATGTGTTCACGGACGGATCTGTCGACAGAGAAGCCGATACCAGCGCAGCGGCCTTTGTGATTCCCGGCATGAACGTTTCCTGGGCGGCTCGCATTGACCAGTTGACGTCATCAACAACGGCAGAGTGCATAGCGATCGAGGCGGCCTTGAAAAAGATGAAATCGCTTCGGGTGCAGCATGCGGTAATTCTAACGGATTCCAAGTCGGCCCTACAACTCTTGCAGCTTGGATTTCCCGCAGATAAAATTTGCCAACGCTCTCTGCGTCTTCTTCAGCAGATAAAGGAAAACGGATTTTGCGTTCGCTTCCAGTGGGTCCCTTCCCACGTAGGAGTGCTTGGAAACGAGGCTGCGGACCAGTTGGCTCGTGAAGCGACATCGTGCACTCGTCTTCTGAAGGTGGCTCCAGATGAACGGCGCATTTTAAAAACAATCATACAAGATCATTTCCGCTATCTTTGGCGACCACAACATCGACCTTGTGTCACAAAAGGAATGAAGAGGACAGAGGCAACCTTACTGTTCCGCATACGGACCAACTCAGCGCGTACACCGACGTGGCTCTATAAGCTGAACATTATCGCTTCACCTCTGTGTGGAACGTGTGGTGCTACAGGCGACATCGGTCATTTTGTTATGGACTGCCGAGAGCATGCGGAGGAGCGGTTAGCTTTGTTTAAAGAACTGCGAAGGATGGCCGCTCCGCATGCCTCTTTGAACAATTTAATTTTCCCGGAAGGCCATTGGATCACGAGGAGGGACATCTTTCGTTTGATCCTGCAATTTTTACGTTTCACAAGCCTCAGCGAGTCATGGTGAATTCCCGCGCATAGCGGTAAAAAGGTGCTGATCGGGTGAGCAATTACCGGCATACCACGCAAGGCTAGGTCCACCCGTCAATAAACATCATCACCACCACCACCACCACCCCCCACCGCACATTTTCGGAGAGCGCTGGCCCGCGCCGACACGGAGAACCGCCCTCCCATCCCTATTTAGCAACACTCTCCTCCTTGGTTTTCTTTCTTCGTTCGCTTTTTTTTTTCACTCGTCGGTCTTGCCATCATTCACTCGGGTACGACGGTGACGCGTTTCAGCCCAGAGACGGCCGCCAAAGGGCTGCTCCCTGAAATTCCAAATAGTCAGCGCAATTTACATTGGGTAGGCTTAGAAGCCGCGACAAGGCCTGCGGCAGGTACGGAAGAAACATGTTGGCCTTCCAAAAAAATGCAGATACAATTGACCAGCTAACCATGCGGTTTTGACGTTATTACCGAGGGTTAACCAGGATCTTCAATCAAGAGAAATACAATAAAATCTTGATGACTCGAACTGCAAAGGGACGCCGTCCCAGTTAGAATTAATGAAAGAATAAACTAACGAGAGTGTAGAACAACAACAGTACACTGCAACTAGGAAGCCGTAGGGCGTGTCAACACTTTTGTGCTTCAAAGACCCAGGGATTGCGGCCTGCCTTGTGTCCCTAAAGGCGACAGTCAACACTTTTTACTATAACAAATGAATGAAGCGGTAATACTCATTTCAGCCTTCTTCAAAACTGAAAAAAAAAAGACGGGCTGCACTTGATCCGGCCGCGACTTCTTAACGGGCGGCCGCACTTTGCTTCGTCCTCGTCCTCCCTGTCGTAATTGGCAGCGACGTGTTCTGTGCTTCTGACCTGTGAAATGATGTCCTCTATCCGTGCACCACTGCACTCGTGTCCCCATCTACTCAGTTCGCAAAGAATGCCCCTTCTATAACGCCTCCGTGCGGGATACAGATTGGTTTTATTCCTTGTCGCCTTCTCCGTTCTATACAGCCTCATGAGTAGGCAGAGTGCGTTTCTCTGGCGGTGTAACAGTCGCCAAGGCGACAGCGTGGTGGCGCGTAGTTCAAATTATCCGTGGCGGAGCTTGCTCGGATTCGAATTAACGGGCTTCTTTATACATAGCCTTCTATGGAGACTCGACCGCACTAAATCGTACAGTTCGAATTATCCATAAATTCGAATTATTGAAGTTCGAATTAAGGAGCTTTCACCGTATTGAAATCGAGCGATTCCGACTGTTACTTGACCCAGGTTTAAATTTCGACTTTACAGACTAATGAAGTTACAAAGAAAGCTCTGAGAGTTGGCAAGGATTCAAGGTGAAACGAAGCGCCAAGAAACAACGAAAATCAGAAGGCAAAATACAACGGGACGAAGCGCTACTATTCACTAAACTTTTATTGAAGAAACACGAAAATATATACACGAAGAAAAGAGATAGCACACAAGATAAGGTAGTGCATAACTTGGACCAGACACAATTAAACCTTCTTTTAAGTAACATCCAGACAGTCAACTTCAAGGTTACACACAGATGCGGAGGGCGTTCTGACACACTTGTCACCTGTTTTAGCGACATAAGCTGCCTCCGCGATTTCGCGCGTCTTCAGATGACGATGTCAAAATAAAATTGAGGTTTCATTAAACAGGGGATGGCATGGTTCAATGGACAAGTCCAATAATATTATTCGATGTGCACAACTTTAACATTTTACAGCGGTCAAAAACTGCGTTTAATAGGATGCTCTTAAGATCATCAGTACATTCTGTTGTTACTGTAATGATACTTCATGCACTGTGGTAGTTCGTATAAACTTCGCAATATTTATGACGCCTTCGAGACAAACAACCGACCAGAATTTAATTACACCAAGTGCGCATCGTCAAGGTTCATTTTTTTTCTACTTATTCATAGAATACAGCGCAACGCCTTCATGTGTCCAAAAGCACCAGTATTAGCTTTTGTTCGCGTACTGTTATGAGGTGGGCAGGTAATACATTTTAGGCTGCTTTAAAAGTGTTATTACGCTTACAAAATATTCCCAGTAACTAGGCTAGCGCAATAAACTTTCGACGTTTCTGTTAAAGCGTTTCGGTTTGGCTTTATTATGCCTTCCGTTGCGTTCTCATTCGTTTGGACCAGGGACGACTCGACATGAGTTGAAGCTCATGAATATAAACTATAGTTCCATCGTACAGACACGTTTTATCAAATGAGCCAAACGGTCACCTTCGACAAGTGCGCGACCTCACGCGATTGGTTATTTATAGTCCTTGCATGCCCTGGGGGATACTCTAAGGATCTTTTCTCATATTTAGGTTTATTCTCCATGTTCTTGTTAATCCAATGACACTGTGATATGCTAGAGCAACGAATTGTCCAAATGTTTTCTATTAGTGGTGAAGCTCCGTAGGGGCTCGGGCTGCCGGCGTCTCCTGTTGTCGTAGTCGTCGTTTCATGTAGTCATGTTACTAAAACACCGGGACACTCGTTTTCCGATGCCTCGCGCTAGAACATTTTATTTCCATAGGCAAAAACACGTACTAAAAGAACACACCGGGACACTCCTTTTCAAGGCCTCGCGCTAAAACGCTTCGTGCTTCAATGACACGAGACTGACAGCCAAGCTGCATACCACTACCCGCCAACGGTCATCTCCGTGGGCACAACGCGAAGGTGCCAAGAATATATTCATACACTGCATGCTTCGCCCGTCCCCAGGTTTCACGTTAATGTATCTGGCCCGGGATTTTATTTTTTTTTATTTGATTTTAGGTTTTACGCGCCGACGCAACGCAGGTGACGAGGCGCGCCGTAGTGGAGGGCTCCGGATTAATTTTGACCACCTTGGGATCTTTAACGTGCGTCGAAATCTCGAAGACACGGGCGTTTCTTGCTTTTTGCCTCCATCAGAAAAGCGGCCACCGCGGCCGGGAATCGAACCCGCGTCCTCGTGCTCAGAAGAGCAACGCCTTAGCCACTGAGCCACCGCGGCGGGTGGGATGTTGTTTATGTTCCTTTCATTGAAAGAAACAATCGAACGCATATACAGGTAAAACTAACAATACCTAACAAACCTCGAAACTACTTGAATTAGGTTTAGAAGAAACCAGCTGGACTTGGAAACAAAGGACTAAATGTCCTTTGGACAGACAGGCCGGTGCATGAACGATAGGGCCAGAGAACACGCAGCAATATTGAAAACGACGGCCACCTCAGGAAATCTGAGTATGCATTGCCGACGGTGCGGATGCAGCGCAAACCTGTTTGATATTGCTATCACAGGAAAAAACAAAAACAAGCTGTCGAGAGAAATTATGGAAGCGATTGTGATAGACGCAAAAGGCAGCGCGTGCGTGAGCAGCCCGCCAGTACAGCTGAGCGAAAAGGAAAAGCTGTACCTTAGGCACGCATGTGCCAAGACTTAGTTCATCGGGCGTCAAGGACTCATTTGCGCGATATCGTTGTTTGGCCTTGAATGGACATGTATGACGCAGCGAGTTATCCATATCTTCTTATGTGATAAGCATTCACAACCCGTATATATGTTTGACCTTTGTAATAAACGTTCAGTTGCTAGTCCAGCATTGTCCCTGTCGGTTTTTGTTGACATTTAGTCCTTTGTTTCCAAGTCCAGCTGGTTTCTTCTAAACCTAATATGCACCAACTATCCCAGCAACAAAGTCTCCTGTACTACTTGAATCCTGAATGTTTTATGAAATATGAATTGTCTAGGGTCCACTGAACCAAAAGATGTTTCTGCGTGCAACTTTGATATCATTCAGAAGTTAAAGTAGCATGTGCTGCACAGAACCCCCATTCAATATCAAAAACGAACTCATGCCAACACATACGGTCACTCGAGTTCCGAGCTAGCCGTCGCAATGGTACCAGCATGACGAATCAACTCAAAGCGTCCACCCAATATGTTTTCTTTCCGCCTGCACGCAGGATGGATTTTATGTTTTGAAAGACGCTTTTTTATATTTTTATATATCAATACAGGGTGAGCGGGAAGGACTTTCTTTCATCGCTAACGGTTACCGTGCGAGACCAAAGTGGAGCAGAGACTTGAAGAGCCATGACCCCTTGTTTATCGCAGAGGTCTTCGTGTTCGCAATCCACACTCTTCGTGCAAATAGAGACTCTTCAAAAGCGATCTCCGTTCCCGTCACATCGGGTCCAAGCGCCGACCGCTCAAAATAGCGACGCCGTTCCAGCCATCATCGTCTGCTACGCGAATGCGGAAGCTTCCGGCAGCGTAGCAGACGAAAATTGGACAAGGCGTAAGCAGGATTGCGTTTCACCCAAAGCCGGCGCCCAATCTGCTTTCTTTTTAGGAAGAGAAAGGCAACAGGAAGAAAATAAACAAGTCGTTCGCGCTGTTTGTTTGGCCTGTCCTTTCCAAAGCTTGTTTTGCTTTGGGATTTCCTCGAAAAGAAAAAAAAAAATGAGAGAGAGGGTGAAATCAAGAACGGGCGCCCGGATTCTGGGAAGAGTGGCGGAACGTATGGGGGACGCTTATCCCCGGAGTGAGCGGACAAAATTTGTTTACGCTTTGTTCACAGGTTGTGTTTCCTGTTTATTTTGCTTTTCCTTTGTTCGGTTTGGTTTTCATTCTCGCTGTTTTTGCGTTGCACCCGGTTTTTTACCGACTGGTGGCTCGAGTCGAACGAAATCCCCTCGTCGAAGCAGCGTTCACTGTTGCATCGGGGCCTAGTCGGACCCGACGATACCGGAGGCGACGTATCAGATTCCAGCCCAGACGTTGTTTCTGCCCGCGCCACACGGCGACACAAACAAGAAGCGACAACTTGTGGTCCGCACAGCCGGTTCATGGTCGCCTACTTTAGTGCTCATGGCTACAAAGTCCCCAGCACGCGTGCTGATTTCTTCTAGAACTTGCGAAAACCCATCGCAGTTGTTTTACAGTCAAGAAAACGGACGCCGCTCAAGGGTACTCGAATTAGTTAATTAATTAATAATTATATTGAATAAATAAACAAATAGTAAAGACGAAACGCATATGTGATCCGATGCGATTTAAACCCGGACATACACAGTAGAAGTCACATGCGCAACCACTGCGCTGTCAGCGCAGATTGCTAGCGACAGAAAAAAAGTTGTTTCTATTTTCGCGGCGAATATTTCCTGAGAGGATTGGCCAGAAATAGGCGACCGGTAAAACGCGCAAAGGCTCATGGGTACGTCGTCTGCTCCCACCACTTCCGGTTCGAGATATCGCCTGGCCTCCCTTACGCCGGCGGCTTTCACGCGCGTGTGTGCGCGTTGTTTATTTGTCACAGAGTGATTACCAATCAGAGAAGCCATTAGCATACGATTCATCGTTGTTATACATTGAGTGCGCGATGTATGGTCGTTCTTTTTTTTTTTTCGGTGGAAGCAGATAAACAACAGGCACACGCGTGCGTGATAGCCGCTGGCATATGGGAGGCCAGGAGAGCTCCCGAACCGGAAGTGGCGAGACTCCGAGAAAGCAGACAATGTACCCATGAGGCTTTGCAATTTTTACGGGTCACCTATTCGGGTCGAATGCGCCGGGTTTAGAAAATGCCACAAAAATGTGAATTGGAAACACGAAAGTTTTAGAATTGTGCGCGTCGCGGGACACGTGAACGTGATGACCCGTGAGTAGAACAGGTACACGCCAGCCGTAAAGAACACTGATTTTAGGGAAGCTGTGGCGTTGTCAATCTGCTTTCTGGCGTGATTCGCGCCGTTAGACGAAGGAACTAACGCGAAGAAAGAGACGCAAACACGGTGTAGACTAAAAGCAGGCGGTTGGAGTAAAGGCCCGTTCACACTTGCGACGAAGCGAGGCGACGAAGCGACGAAAGCGAAAGCGATCGCCACACTTGCTGTTCACACTTGCACGCGACACCGAGCGACGGCGATGACGATTTTTTGCTTTTCTTGTTATTGTCTCGCGTTCGAAGTGAGACTTCGCGGGAATTTCGCCGCTTGTGGAGACACAGCATCCGGGTGCTTTGGCAGGATATGACGTCAGGAAGTCTCGCCTCCTGCTTCCGCTTCAAAAGCGACGGCGCGACGGAGGCGAAAAAAAATTGGTCGAGACCGATCGCTCTCGTCGCGCGACGAAAGCGATGCTAGGTGACGAAAGCGGCAGAAATTTTCGTCGCTTTCGTCGCCTTCGCTCGCTTCCGTCGCAAGTATGAACGGGCCTTAATTCGCGCCAAAATACAAAGGAACTAAAGCTAAGAAAGAGAGGCTAATACAAAGAAGCAAGAACAGGTTTTAAATCAGTATCGCCGGTCTTGCGCCTTCGAAGCACGTAAGAAGAATTAAAGTGCTCCGCCGAAATTTTTCGGTCTCAGCTTACGCTTTCATACTATTGTGTATGGCGACGATTATTTTGGCTACAAAGATCTAGTCTAAAATACAGTAAATCCCGGATATATCGAATCCCAGTCTGAAATCACAACAGAAACACCGCAAAAACGTAAGTGGAATTCCTGTTGTACAACAAAAAACTTCGTTGCTACAACAGAAGTCCTGTTGTCACGACAAAGCCATCTTTTGTTACGACACACATTTCTGTCGTAACGACAAAATCAATTTTGCGAACGACAAACATTCCTGTAGTCACAACAGAAGTGTAATTTACGCTACTCTTCAAAATGGGCAATAACATTGCAACCATGTGCAACTTTTGAAGGAACATCAGGATCACCAGAGCTTGAAATGGGGCTAGTTGATTTTTTACTCGTAACATTGCTGGCGCTAGGCGGGACAAGGACGACGAATTACACACAAATGAAGCGCACATTTGTGTGTGATTCGTGTGTAATGAAGCGCACATTCATTTGTGTGTAATTCGTCGTCCTTGTCCCGCCTAACGCCAGCAATGTTACGAGATCAGGATCACGATAAGACAGGAATTTGGCACTACGGAACATCAAGACCAGGACAGGAACACGAAACACGACAGAACAGCACAATCACGACACGACAAGAATACGATAAGACGACAGTACGACACGCGAAAATACGACGAGGCTATAGAATTTTTTTTTGTCGTCTTTTTCCTTGGATTGCAGACCGTGACCGCGCAACACTGTGTACGGCTTCACCATTTCAATTTTTGTGCGCTGATTTGTGGAAATTTTGGCTACCCACCGCGAATATAGAACTGGCAGCGCCTATTCTGTGGATCAGACCACAGCCGTTGGAGCATTATTCTATGTACCGGGCCACAGGGTAACGTTCAGGTTTATTTTGTGGACCATGCCCCGGTGTATTTGCGTCTTATTCATCTTAAGCGACCTAAGAGTTACCAATCCACGCCTATTTACATAAATAATGCATTTTATTGACTTAAGAGAACATGTTATAGCAAAAAATTCACTTACAGAAAAATTCATATCTGCTGCGACTCGAAACCAGGCCGTTGGCGTCAAAACCCAAGACTCTATTCCTACTTTTTTTTAAGCACACTAGTCTATCTTGGGCTACTTAAACGCATAAATTTTGGTCTGTCTGCTTTTATTTTATATTATAGCCCTTTACTTTTCTTTCTGTCTGTCGGTCTGTCTGTCTGTGACTCGATTCAGCCACCCGGCCACAGTGAAACGAATTCGTCGATCGGCAGGGCCATTGCATAGCCTCCGCAACGATCCTCCCGGACACTCCGGAGGTAGGAGAAGAGGCAGCCATTGCACTGGCGCTTTCTTCTACAAGAGCGAAATGCATAATAAGCGATTCCAAATCTGCAATCGTAAACTTCGCGAAGGGAAGGATCTCACCCGAGGCCCAAGGAATCCTTAGAGGATTCAAAGAATTAAGACTCCGAGGGGTCCAAATTATATGGGCACCGGCGCACTCTGCACTTCCGGGGAACGAAAACGCTCACGAGGCAGCTCGAGGTCTGAGCTTCCGAGACTGCCCAGAAACACCTGAGGCATCGTTTCGCACGGGGGGTAGGGACCGCATGGTGACCTATAGGGAGATAATCGACCATTACAGATTAGGGAGGGCCAGATATCCCGCAGCTCATCGCACCTTGGGAAAGTGGCAGTCAGTAGCATGGCGTCTACTTCACTCCTACACTTTTCCGAACCCGGTGACGTACAGTCATTGTTACCCCGGTCTATACGAAAATAAGTGTAAATAATGTTCAGCAAGGGCCGACCTTGAACACATTTTATGGGCCTGCCCCCTTAAGGTGAACACCACACCTCAAGCACTAGACATCACTTCCTCAGAGCAGTGGGAGACCGTGCTGCTCAGTTCAGACCCGGGCGTTCAACTCCGGGCCGTCCAGATGGCCGAAGACGCTGCCAGGGAGCAAGGACTCCTGGCCGCCGTCTGAGGGGGGAAGAATGAAGGGGACTCCCATCTCACTTCTTCCCTTACCCCCGTCTCGGGCTCAATAAAGTTATGCACTCACTCACTCACTCCGCAATTGTCTTATATACTCACTGCCAAATCTCAACGTCTAAGCCCGGTGTCGATGTTCATACTTGTCAAGATTGTTGAACAAGAACACGACATTACGCAAATATAAGGCAGCAAATCAATACATGAGTGATATTTGCAGTGTTCCTTTATTAAAAAAACTATGGATGCTTGGTTTTTGCGATAGCAAGTGAAATACCACATCAACGGCAGAAAACGGTCGCCTGCTGTTGCCCGCGCTACCTCCTGGCGGCATTTAAGATATCAAACGGCAATAGCAACGACAGTTTCCGCTGGATGGGATCCACGTTCCGTTTGGCACGCTTGTGGAGTAGGGCAACATGGGTCTATAAACGTTGTAGTTGGGTGCCTCAATTCACGCGCGTCTCCGCCGTACCGCAGCGCTGTCATCGAGGCACCCGACTTGGAGCAGTGGAACACGGTAAATTTAAATTGACTTGAGGAAAACACTAGCGTGTTATGTTGGTAGGAACGACACGGCAGAGGACCAGCGTGAGAGGTTAGTGGCAAAGAGAAGGAAGGCCTTTACTTGGCAGGAGCGCCAGTCGACTATCGTCTTTCGGCGACATTTGCAACGAAAACCAACGGGGCCTTTTTCTTTTTTTTTTTTTCTGTGTACGCAGAAGGGCTCTACCCCTACACCATGGAGGCCGCCGAGCAGGGTTTTTTTAACAATAGCTCTAAACAGAACATAACCCTGTGGTTTGGTCCATAGAACAAAGGTGAACATTGTTTTGTGGTCTGGTCTACAAAATAGCCAGGGCCTTTAAAATTCGGGCTTTACATGTGTAAATCTCCAGGCCGAGATCAATGGTCTTCTTATACCCTGACACTTTTTGAAGATGCCGAAAGAAATACGTTGTTAGCTTCTCGGACATTTGTGCTTTCAAACAATATACTACGCTAGCTAGAGTTTGGCCATTGTGAGCGTATTTCTCTATGAAGTTTATAAACCCACTTTTGAATGGTTGCGAGTGCGTGCCAAAACACTATACCGCGGACATATTCGCATGCGACCGCAGCCGCCGCAAGGGCCCTAGACTGAGGTCTTCTCCCGCTTTCAAGTGCGAACCTCTGTTACTTGAAACAAATGTTTTACCGCCATCACGTCCTACTGGTTCTGAAGTTTTTGTTCCCAAGGTCCCGCTGATTCTGAGCTGGGAACCACAACTGTGCTACGAATTGTTTTATTTCAGCGGGGTGCAACTACCGCGCATTACACATAAGTTTTGTACCCGTGGTTTTTTCATTAGTGCAGCTTCACGGCAATGCGCGTTGTGCCGTGAAGCTCCTATGCAGTTACACTGACTAAGGCTTCCATGACCGCGATTGCGCAAAACATTCGACTAGGAAGAAAAGACGAAGGCGAGCGCACTATAACAGCTGAATTTTACACTTTTTCTGTCTACATAGTATGTGATGTGTTGCTTGAGTAGTAGCTTTTGTGCAGCCTTTTCTGTATCAAATGCGCATGGATTTGTTTTTTCTTTTCCGTTGAACTGAAAGTGGGGGTGCGGATTATATCCAGGGGCGGGTTATACGCGCGAAAATACGGTACCTGTTCGCCCCCCTCGCGGTGAATTCACCTTGCAATGCACGTGCGGCAACGGGCTAGCATCCTTTGGGGTTGCTATTCCCCTATCCCAGCGCGCGATCCCCGGATCAAGCCCCAATTTTTTTAGTGATTCTGTGTGCCACAAATCAAATTTGTCTATCGAATGTGTACCATGAAACGGTAATATCCAGGGCTGTCGCCTTAAAATACAGGCTGCGCTAGCGAGGCCTCAAGCGAGACCATAATGAAAACAGCCTTAGACGAGAGCATTATTTACACGGACATGACGATCGCAAGGAATCGACCTAGAATGTACAGGCAGATTAGCTCTAGAAAAATAGGGAGGGCGGCCTGGCGTCGTCAAACGAAACCGAAGACAGCCGTTTGCTAACCTGCGAACACAAGACCCATTCCTGCTCTGGGCAACTGACCGAGAAGGGATAAAAGCTACGCGGGAGATATTGTTCGCCTATCTTGATCCTTGATTCATCGCCTATTTCAAACCAAATTTGATCGCCTATCTCGGTTCCTTGATTGCTGATTGACTCCGTCCGAAGGTTCATTTTCACGTTACATGCACATGACGACTACTTTGGAGAAATGTGAACGCACAATTTTTTGTTTAGTTGCATGCACATCGTTGCGGCGCCATTTATATTGTACATTCTTTCGACTGTGCCATGTGGACACATAATATGTGTTCGGTATTTCGTCCTGCTATGCCGTAACGAACATAGTAAGCTAGTTTTTTTTTCTTTGCTCCTTAAGCACTGTGGCAGCGTAAGGACTGATTCTCGAACCTCTTCATTTTTTTTTTGTTATCTGAAGCGGAATAGCCTTATCTCTTTCGCTTGCATCGGATATCGCCATGGATGTCACCATCGGATGTCGCGTGCATCGGGTGTCGCTTACATCGGATGCCACCAAGATACATATGCGCCCATGTATCTTTACAAATGCTTCCAAACACTAAGGCATGACGCTTAACTGAAAACGTAGATGTTATCAGCATAACGAACAAAAAGCACGTCCTGTAGTGGCCAAACATTATTAACAAACGAAAAAAACAACAACAGGAGAGTGCCAAGAACAGGCCCCTGTGGCACGCCATTCCAAGGAAACAAACGGGAAATAAACGTGACGAAAACCAAAGCATTGTCACGTACGCGTAAATCTGGCTGCCTTGTTTTAGTGCACTGCACAAAATTTCATTTTGCTTCCAATTTTAGCGATCACTGTTCTTGGTGTGCTCTTTGACACCAGCCTCACCTTCAGCCCGCATGTTAGATCCGTCCAAGAGCGAGCGAAGTTCAGAATGTCTAGTAAGTTTTGCTGTTCTGCAATCTTCCTGAACTGAAACTGTACCCAACTGCTGTTGTTTAGTTCTGGGATACGTCTTGGTTGCCTGGAATGACACGTGCAAATCTAACCCCATGGCTGGTCGATCATTACAAATTGCTTCTATGTAGAGCCAAACTCGTCTGATCCAGGACCACTGTTTTGGGGGGCGCGGTCTTGTCTAGAAAGGCGGGACGGGATACGGCTGACCTTGTATCAGTTTTACAGCTATAATTTGTAAACAATTTAGCTCTATCGAACTTATTTTCATCTACAGTAAACGCTTCCTATTTAACCCACAAGAACATGCCTCATGTTTCCAGCTCCTGCAACAACATCGCTCCCTGTTCAGGTGGCCAATAATTTAGAACTGCTGTTTAGCGAACGTCGACATTCTCAACTGCTGACTCAATCGATTCAGCTCATACTCTTTCACTGCAGTACCTCGCTAGAAAAGCAATGTATTCGCTGTTTGCATATTCGT
The DNA here is from genome assembly GCA_013339765.2 of Haemaphysalis longicornis. Taxonomy (NCBI): domain Eukaryota; kingdom Metazoa; phylum Arthropoda; class Arachnida; order Ixodida; family Ixodidae; genus Haemaphysalis; species Haemaphysalis longicornis. The sequence goes on along the minus strand of CM023449.1, from coordinate 82,138,837 downwards.
AATTTTTCGTGTCCGCAGTTAAAAATACCAAGACATTGCCGAGCGCGCGCAAGTGAGCGCTGGCGTCACGGCGACAGCGCGGCCGTTAACACCAAGAAAATGCCGAACATTCGTGTCCAATGATTATTACTTCAAAAAAAAAATGAAAGGAGCTCACACTTATAGCCACAAAGATGGAGTAAATGTCGCAGCGGCAGCAAAGAAGAAGCACATCGGCTGCAATCGTGGACTTAAACCTTCGTGATGGTCGTGAAGGTTGCGTACTGCTTCGCTACCCTTAAAGGAGCACTGACACCAATTTTCGGCGTTAATATTATTGCACAGTTCGCTTCCTTCACTGAACAGGATGAAATATGAGCGGCCTGCGACGCGAAGAACATAGTTTAATTGGATCTCATTTACCGCGCCGACGGAGCAGCGCGCGGAGCGGCACTCAGCAAATGGACATCAGCGTGACATCATCCAAGGAAAGCCAAAAGAAGTGACGCGACAGCGCTCGTCAAAAGCTCGTGACGTCACTTCATGCGCGCGGCCCCACGAGTGGCGAGCGGGCGCAACACCCTCTCAAGCGGGCGCCGGTAACGTCCGCACAAAGCGGTGAGGTCAGGCAGGAAGTCTGTCATATGCGCCGTTCGAGATGAAAGCGCGGGAATTTGAAACAAACGATTTTCAGGCCGTTCAATGTAATTAACTATCGCGCGCTGAAGTATTTGAAGTGCTGTTTCAGGTTCGCCAGGCCATTAAGCATCGATAAAAGCAATAAAAGTGTAACATAAAATTTTCGTGTCAGTGCTCCTTTAAGTCTTACGTGAGCTTCCTTCATTTTTTACTGCTTCATCCTACCGTCAAGAAGAATAGACTTCTTTGTAATTGCAGAGTGCCTATGTTTGCATCGTATGTTTTCTGGGCCAAGGATTGTTGTTCCCATTTCACACATCCGTCCGTAACAAGCTTTTCTTCTCATTGAACTATAGAAAGGAAATGTGTTCTTTCGTGGTATCATGTCAGTTTGGTCTATGCTTTCTTGAAAGTAGCGTACGCATTTTTTATCTTAAAATATTTGTTCTCTGTGCCTTTTTTTTTACTTTTGTATACACGGCTATCATTTATCAATGTCCGCCTTTTATCGCTGAAAAAATTAGAGAACTTTGAGCAAGCGCTCCAAAAATCATTATTAGGGCCGGTATTACAGTTCTTATTATCGTAGCTGCTAAGGCGGTTGCTGTTGTCGCTGCTTCAAAGAGCCAAGCACCTGCGGCTTTCACGACCGGCGAGCATTCAAAGTACTGGCTATCTTAGGTTTTTTGTGACGAATGCAAAGGTATTGCGAAAGAAAAAAAATGTATGGACGGTTGTTCACAAACACTGCGTACAATGTTTCATCTCCACAATGTTCATTTTGACATAACTCCCACCATTCCCTTTAGTAGACAGCCCAAAAGGACCCATTCAACACCTACCGTGTCTCGCCATCAACTACAGCAAGCGCTTACACTTCACGGACGATGCGCACTCTACCCGCTCCCAAAAGGGCTACAATATTCCTTTCTGTACCGCAGCAACCACTTAAGACTCGGACCTGGTGGCCTGCTGTCCGTTCCCAAGAGTCGCTATAAACTTGCGCAGCCGCTCGACTCTGTCTATATGCGAGTCCACGTGCACCCTTACCTGTCTCTCTCTACGTAGAGTGCACAAAATAAGGGTGCACAACATAAGGGAGAGAGTATACCTCTCTTCCAACCCCAGGTTTGCCCTATTAGCACTTCCACAGTCACGAATCTAGCGTCAGCCACTCGACTCCTGCATCCACATGCGAGAGAACCGGTAGCGCCCTTCTACAAAGCACTTTCTCGCATGGCTTCTATGCAGTTCCAGACGCCGTGCTCTGAAAAGCCAAGTGCTTTCAAGTCGCGAGAGCGTATACAGATCGACCGGCGCTCTTTTCACGGCCCTTTTGTGGCCCGCGTGCATAGGTACACGCTGAAAATTTTCGGCGGTGTGGTCCCCAGTGCCGCCGCTTCTGCGGCCTCTTGCATCCGAGGGGGGTTCCTGCGGGCAGCTGTCGTCCCGCTGTTATTCCTTTGCCAAGCGTCGCTGTATCGTGCCTCGTGTTCGGTCGAGTGGATAGCGGCAAAGGGAGTCGTTTGGCGCTCGACTTCTTCGCGCACAACGCAGCGCGTGTATACTTCATAGACGCGTGTAAAAGTGCCGGGGGTTCGTTCGCGAACTGCGGCCCGTTTCAATCCCACGGTCCGTCCAACAAGGGAGGGAGGAAGGCGAGGGTGGATTCGACGCTTACAGTGACTTTGCATTTGCGCATAATGACACGTGAGCCACTTTCAGTAAATGTGTGGCATTACGCGAATGCATATTTTCTGTCTCCTCATCTGTCACTGTACCCTCCGTGCATGTGCGTGCGTGCGTGCGTGCGGAAGTAGTGTCTATGTCAGTCGATGGGCATGCACTGGGATTTAGTCGCACGCAGACGGCCTTAACTGCCAGATGACTGCACTTTATTTGTTCTATACAGATACAGACATGGATTTCGGACTACCTCGAGGCCTAAGTGATCTGCGCCTATATTTTGGTTGACTTCCAGGCTACACATTCAAAGCGTGTGGGTACTACGTAGGCATTACAGGCTTCAGAAACAGAGCTTCTACCAACACAATCCCGCTACGGAAGGCCTGCGAGTCGAATCACTCGTTAGGTTCTGTGGCTCTTGTAGTTTCAGAACACATATATGCAAGCCATGAATAATAAGCGAATTTATCGTGTGCATCCATCATCTCTGTCACTGACAGACAAAGAGGGATTGTGTACGAGAGCAGTTGGTGCTGAACGAGCAGGAGCGCACGGAGTGGTTTGGTACGCCCGTAGATAAGAGTTGTGACTGGCTACGTTCATTATAGTGTCCTTTGTGAGCAGGAGTGACTCTATGGCCCATGAGTAGAAAACACGGAGTATTTTGAACGTTGTCCGACGAAATGCAGGACTGGCGCTCTACAGCCTGTATATTCAGAGCTGTTGAAGTCGAGCTGTCTTCAAAGGTGTCCTCGCATTGTAACTTCGTTCACAAAAATGCTCAGTGTGTGACACCCTCGCCTGAGAGTGGCATGGAAGAATAAAGGTGCTTTCGCGCCGCGAGGGCATCCGCACAGACGGGTGCTCTTTTGATCCCTTTATATACGTCGCGCGCCGTTCTGCTACACGCGCACGCATCGAATCGCGCCGCCCGACGCTTCGCGGTTTCTACCCCTAAGCACGCCGAAAGGCCAGAGGCACGCCTGTGCGGGCCGGCATAGCCGCGCAGGCAGCGGCAGCTGTCCCGCGGGCGCGTACGGTCGACCGGACATCGGCAAAGGACTCATTTGGCGCTCCACTGAGCGCGGTCGGTCGGTAGGCAAAGAGGGGCGAAGGGCGTCGGCGGCGGAGAATCGCCTCCTCTTTCGCGCCCTTTTCTCTCGGCGCGGGAAGAAAAGCGCGCCATTGTGAGCGCGCCAAAAGAGGGGAACGCGCGGGAGAGGAGGAGCGCGGCTGGCTAGGGAAAAAAGGCGCGCGAATCAAAAGCGCGTCGTCGTGCGCGGCTCTCCGCTTCCGTCGGCCGCTGCGGAAAACCAGCGACGGAGCACCTTTTCATGCCCCGTAATCGTCGAGAGCCACCGTAGGCGAAGGGAAGTCAGTTAGCGTTCTAGCTGTGAGTCGGTGAATGGCGGGGTTCGGGGGACGCCATTGTCGGGATGTATATACACGGGATTCGCCGATGCGGAAAACAGCTATAATGGGCTTGTTTTGTACACTCCGAACTGGTTTCGTAGGCCCGCGGGAGTGTTGATTTGTGGTTTGGCGGCGCGTAGAAACTGACAAATTGCCCGCACCGCTAAAGGTGGCGGGATGCAGGGAGAGCATTACGCTCGAGTGCTAGTAGCATAATATTCCGCGGCGGGATGCTAGACTGATAGTAATATTTTTAATCAAACAAGAGACGTGTGCTAGTTGGAGGACCATAGACGTTGCATGTTTTCTCCGTAGCGAGAATTCTCAGCTCACGAGTGGCAGGGTATTAACGGTTAGGCTAATGCTATCGGGATCCGGTTGCATATAAAAGCGTTGGAATTACGTGATTGCTAAACGGAGCACTTCGCAAAAAAACTAGACTGACTCACTGGCATTCAGTGCCACAAATAAGCTGCTTAGCTATATGTTCTTCAGGAAAATCACAATGTATCAGACTGCTCGTCCTACAGGACCTTTGATCAGCTCAGTGGCTAAGGCGTTGCGCTGCTGAGCACGAGGTCGCGGGTTCGATTCCCGACCGCGGCGGCCGCTTTTCTGCTGGAGGCGAAAAGCAAAAACGCCCGTGTGTACGAGATTTCGGCGCACACTAAAGATCCCCAGGTGGTCAAAATTAATCCGGAGCCCTGCACTAAGGCGCGTCTCATCGCCTTCGTTGCGTGGGCGTGTTAAACCCTACAATCAATCAATCAATCAATCAATCAATCAATCAATCAATCAATCAATCAATCAATCAATCAATCAATCAATCAATCAATCAATCAATCAATCAATCAATCAATCAATCAATCAATCAATCAATCAATCGATCAATCAATCAATCAATCAATCAATCGCTCAATCAATCAATCAATCAATCAATCAATCTTTGATCAGCTGTGTTAAATTACCCCACTACGGTTATTGTCAACGTGTAAAGGATCTTTTTTCAAAGAGTGGAATAACAGCTATGAGCAAATCTAACCGGACTCGACTGTGCTAGCTTTCCCCCCCCCCCCCCCCTCCCCCCTTCCAAAAAAAAAAAGAAAGAAAGAAAAACGACAGTGCGGTGAACAGTCTTTCCCTCCAAAATAGGTTCTGTGATCGGCAAGCATCACAACGGAGAATAATCGCGCTTTACCGAGTTACCGTCCTGACCGCTTGCAACAACACACTCGCACTGCAGTGTATATATAGTTACTGCGTCCCACTGCGCGCAGGATATATAAGGTTCCTCCACCAGGGCGGACGGGCAGGCCCCGACAATAGTCCCGTGTTCATTCTGCGCTGCCAATGTTATTTTTCCCTCCTCAGAAAAAGAGCGGCAGTTGAGGGGGGAGGAGAAAAAGGGACGACAGTCGACAACTGTCAGCGCCCCCGTTGCTAATCCCAACTTAACTCCACGGATTTCAGGCCCACACACAATCCTCCGGGGCTCCATTTCACCTTTCCCCCCTGCTCTTTCGTATGCCCCTCCAACAAGCTCCCGGCACGACTGCCGTAATGCCGCTTAGCGCGGCCGCGGCCCCGCCTTCGCCTTTCTAAAAGCGCCGAGGTCGCGCACACCGTTGTTGAGTCCTCTGCGCGGAGTTCAACAGTTGCGGAGCGGCGGCTCTCGACAGGGCCGCCCGCCCGCAACCATGAACACGTCGGCGGCACCCACACCCATCCGAGTCATGTTTCTTTCACTTTTTTTTCTCGCTATAACTATATGTTCTCTTTCCACCAACTGACCGCTCTTCATCTATTTTTTATCGTTCCTCCTCCGCTCTCTCTCTTTCTCTCTCTCTCTCTCTCTTTCTATGTGTGTGTTTAGCTTGGCGAAAATCCCTCACCCCTTGAAGGGGCCATGCAGACAACACACAAGTTCGGTTCACTCGAAATATTGCCTCGTTAGAATCATACTGACACCACTTTTAACGCAAACTTCGCTCAAATAAGCTATATAATTAGGAAAGAAGGGGATGTCCATGCGACCCAGTAGCTCATTTCCCGCAACAGAACCTATGACGTAATATGCCCAGCTGTGTGATTGGCTGAGCCAGACAAAAGCAAACGCAAATTAGGGGCGGCTTATAACCTTGCCGAACGAGCTATTTGCGCTTAAATGTAATGCATATTCATTTTACAGCAGTAAGAATGGTGCGGTAAACAATGAAAATTAGGAAAATACGCGCAAGCGTAGAAATGCCGATGCGCACTGCTGTTGGTAGTGGCGCACATGATTGTTTTAGCTGCACCGGAGCCCGTCGCTTTGGAGTTGTCTTACCCTACACTGGCCGATTGGCGTAAGCGAAGTTGTCTTCCGTGACCCTGTTTGTAGACGATATCCTGTGCCTCACGAAACGATTACTTTCTACAGTAACAGAAGCAAGCCAGGTGCAAATACGGTAAAACGCAAAGAAATGGCGGACAACGGTCTGTGGATGAGTATGGTAGCGCGATGTGGGAGGACTGACGGCAAGCAAGGCTACAGAGCCGAATGACGCAGTGGAAGTTCGTTTGAATATTCGCACTTATTACTTTATTGCTGACGTCGCGAAACCACGCTATGTGGCAAGAGAATCAAAATTTCAGCCAAAATTGGTTAATTTCTCAGTGAATCCGGCATCATTTGCTGCCGGACAAGCGCTGGGAGCACTAAAAATCACGAAATCTTTCGAATAAAGCAACTGGTATTTTGTCTGCATGGCCTTTTTAAGCAGCCAAATATAGGAAGCAGAAAACTTATTTTTATTTTATATACCGACGGGCTCGACAACTGTCATTCGTGAAGCAATACCAGGACCTTGAGTTTACAGAGTGGCGAAGTTGGCAAAGGGTAATACCTTTAAAAAAATAGCTTGACATTGGGCAATAGCTTTAAAAAAACCTCGAACTTCTTGCACGTGTAACACGAACATGCTTTCACGGGCTCAACAAAAGACAAACTAAAGGCAGTAGGTTGACCGCTTATAGTTAAGGGAAAGACTGGGGAAAGTTTACACAAAGTTTAGAGTTGCGTTGTTATTCCTTCAATCCCTTGCATGGCACGATTGTAGCCATAGGTACAGGGTTGCAAACATTTAACGAACTAGGAAATACCTGCTCTCAGAGAAAACTACAATACAGTCTGGGATAAACGAAGAAAGCTGTCAGACACCTCATAGAGGGGTCCTCGAGGGTCACCTCGAATATCCCTCATGTAATACCCCGAAGGGGGCATTTGAGGTACAATAAACAAATGAAAAAATGGCGGCATCTCTACTCCGTGGATGATGGCGAGGGTGCGGAGTACGGGGACTCGAAATGACATCCAAGTTGCGCCCCGAGTGGCATCCGGTTTGCGCCCCGACCGTCATTCGATTTGAGCCGTGAGTTGCACCTTGATTGTTCCCTAAATGAAACTGAAACTCATGGCTCAAATCGAATTTCGCTTGATTTTCGCTTGATGGTGGTGTTCCCACGCATGGACGCGGACGGACATTGGGAGTGTCTAAGGTACTCCGCACCGTTACAGGTGAGAGAGTAAGCCGTTTGACTCTCGGGTACTAACTCATGGTCGTAGCCCAATGGGTAGACGACTGACACTAAGTCTGTCTGGTCTACCAGACACAGGCTCGGATCCTGCCGCTGCCTGTGTGATTTTTTGCGATTGTAAATGCTATGCGCACAAACGCAGACGGACATTGTGCGGTCCTAAGGTACTCCGCACCTAATAGAGTTGTTCTTCGGTGAATGCGATAACTTCTCATGGCGTGACCTCTGGGGAATTTCTCCCGGCGTGCTCCCTGCTCCCCCCCCCCCCCCAACCCTTCTGTCCCCAGTGAGACCCTTACACTCCCACAGGGTTTGAACTGAGCAACAATTACTAGCAACGCTGAGAACTTTAAACACAGCGATTATCTTGCCGAACGGCATACACCATAAGACATGTATAGGAAGCAAAAGCGACAACCCCGAGTGGACTAACGTCAAATCTACATTACCATCTTTACAGATGTCCCATCGGACGAAATCCAAGCATCGCGGGTGGCTCCCCCCAAAAAACCTACCTAAATACCTAGGAATGTTCGCATGTGCAAAACCGGTAAAAGATTATGATTCTCTACGTCCCAGGAGGAGTATCTAGCACGGTGACAAGTTCGACCAGTACTTCGTCGCTTTGGTAACCGACATTCGAAATGTAAAAAGATACACAAGACAGGAAGCGATTGCACCACTCTGAATGCATCTGCCCGTGACAGGTACGCAATGTTCTTTTCAATAAAGATGTATCCTCTTATTACACGGCAACGGGCATAATATGTTTAGTGAGCTTGAATTCTTGACAATTACATCGACGCTGAGATGGTTTTAAATGCTTCGGGGGAGTGTAGGGGCCTTTTTTCGTAGTTCCAAAGTTACGTACAGCACATCCTGCGACACGAATATGGCGCCCGGCGTTTTGTTTTTTAACACGAGAATGTTTTATTCCCGGATACACGAAGATTTCGCTGAATTCGTATCTGTCACGGAAGGGACGCCTGTACAACGAAGCAAGCGGCCTGTAAAGGGTGCACCCCTGCCCACAGGGTATTTTTGCGGGGAAGCAACCTTTAGTACTAAAGAATACGTTATACCAGAGTACTTCAATGCTTTAGCATTGAAGGACTCTGGTTATACTTAGGGTTCTTCGTTTTCAGGTTTTACATTTTAGCACGAAAGTGTTTTATGCCACGACACCCCAAGATTTCACTGACGTCGTATCCGTCACGGAAATGACGCCAGTACACCTTTGCCGAAGCGACCCGCCAGCAGGACGTCACTCGCCAAGCACACCCACAAGACAGCCGCCGACCCACAAATCATGCTCAGCTGCGGATTTCGCTGCACATTTCACTTTCGGGTTTGATTGATTCCTACAACAGAGGAATCAACCAACCACAGTTTTTGGGGGGGATTCTGTAGGCAGCGATGAATACCTCTAGGAAGCGGTGAATTATCCGACTTCCCACAGAGATTCGAGAGCTGCTAATGCGATTCGTACCGAAGCTCGGCGCACCTTTATAATATTTCTGTGCTGGTTTCCGAGATAAGAAACCCGTAACCGGGAAATGTGCAGGCATAAGGCTTTGTATTTGTAATAGGGCCGGCATCACCTACGCGTACGTCTCGCATATAAACAAGACCACTTGGAATGCGAAAGGTCAAGGCCGGCCCTATAACAAATACAAAGGCAGCTTTCCAAGGCAACGATCACGGTATCTGGGCCTACTGAAACCGTGGGAAATGCCAGCATAACTTTACGGATTTGTGATTTTTAATTTTTCGTAATTATAAACAACTTTTGGCTGTGGCGCTCCGTGTCCTACATTTATTTTGAAAGCAGAGCAAATGTCATTGCCCAATTATGGCAATTATTGCCCCGTAGCATGTAGTTACCGTAGTTATCGCCTGGTCCAGTTAGGTGTATGATCATTGCACACCAAGGAGGGTATACACTGTAGGTGCAACCATCCTGGCAAAGATATCTGGGACACAAGCGGCGTTCCACCGCCAGGACAAGACTGGCCCACCTGGTTTAATATATGGCTGCATCCTCCCACATCACGAGGTGCCCTCATCTAGCAGTGAACATAAAAAGGCTCATGAATGAATGACCTTCTGCGGAGAACTGGAATTCGTTAGCACATGTTTATTTTTTTTTCGAAAATGCCTAAGGGGGGGTGGGGTATTTGTACTAAGAGCTTTGTGTAGAAGTATTCAAAAAATGATGGGTTATGCGTGGTCTGCGGCAAAGAAACAGAAAGTATGCGGTACATAGTGTTAGAATGCGAGGGTATCCATCAAATCTACACGAGGGAAATATTCGGCTTCCAGAAGCTCTAGAATTTAAGGGTATGAAATGTTGAGGCGATGAAAAGATGATTAGAATGCTAGTGGATGAAAAGCAGAGTGGAATATTGCCTAGGACAGCTACCACCTGAAACCGAAAAAATAGGTATTTTATGCGTTATAAGTTTTTTGTGGCTGCTCTAAGAGCAGCGCTATTATTTAACAAAGAGTATAAAACATGGGTATATTAGTTTTTTTTGTAAAATGACGCGTCATCACCCCGCTACAAAGGGGAATACCAATAGCAACCATTAATCACCATCATCATTCACCCGCTGTTGCCACCCATTCAGAGCGTAAGTGAGGCTTTATCCCGTTTGATAAATTTTGACACTAAGACAATCCCCAAAAGAACAATACTAACTTAAATGCCGAAAGGAAATGTACACCACCATACAAAAAACCGACATTGCGCGAAACACAACGGCAGTTAAAATCTCACGTTTTACACGGGCTTTTGTCCCAGTCCGACGACAGTATAGGAGGACCACCACCTTTTTCGCGTAAAGCGGGCAAATGCCAACGAACGTCTTGGCGATGAAGTTTTAACTCCTCGGAAACATCCCGTTCTTCCATCAGAACGTTGCTTCGAACCCCCTCACGTTGAAATCTTTCGGTTGACAGTTAGTGTTAAACTTTATTTTGGGTATTTTAGGTGCAGCGACGAGACTCGTAGACTGAGAAATTAGTAATACGTCGTGTCACTGCTTTGAAGCTTCAGCAACGTGTTGTACAGTTGTACAATACAAATATTTCATCCAGTTTGAAAGTTTACCTGTTCTGTTTTAGGCCTTATTTTCGCCCATAATTTCTTTTGTAGTTAACTTCACTCTTCCTATTCTCGCTACTCCAGATCCACTCCTCGTGTTTTTATATACCCTTTCTTTTCCTTGAAATCCCTCCTTTCCAACTTCCCATAAGTAGGGCAGCCAACCAGATTCTGCTCTGGTTAACCTCCCTGCCCGCCATGTACTGTCTTAACCTTCCTTCCTTCTCGCCTGTTTCCAAACGCTTCGCTGCACAGAGCCCCCACGTGACATGTGTGATGTTACTGCGCGCGCTATTCTTTTGAGCGCCTGCTAAAAGGAGCCCAACGTTCGGGCTCTATGGCCTTGGTGTAGAGTATTCAGTACTGGCGCTGACGCCTTGGGTTCGAGCCCCAGCAGATCCACCTCTTTTTTTAATGCTTACCTATTTTTATAAATCCATTATTTAAACACAAATCTAAGTGGTTTTTGTCAATAATAGTGATTTGGTAGGTTCTAGGTCGCTTTAGGTTTGCGGCACAGTCAATGACGACGTTTAATTACCGTTCTGCGTTGCACGAACAGACATGTCACGTGGGTGCTCTGTGCAGCGAAGCGTTTGGAAATACGCTTCCTTGTTCGAGCTATATGTCGAAGTATAATTTAATTTCTCCTTCTAATATCGGTTCACCCGCGTCCAGCAAACTCGACGCAGCGTTCACCAGCGTGGAGTAATTACAAGCGGTACGCATTTTTGTGATGGAACCAGCATCGCAGGGGTGTGCTTTGAACTTCTTTACTAAACCCTCGTTTTAACAGAAATGCTTTGTTTAATCTGTGTTTTATTATGGGTCCCGCCTGCAGTTCAAGTACAGCCACCCCCCCCCCCCCCTTACGGAATACCACTTATAAGGAAGACAATTACGCGTCCCAAGAACTTCGTTGTAACGAGGATTTACTGTATTCGAGACGACACAGCTTCTCCTTCCTCGATGGTATACACAATCCTGCAAATTCTTTACTTACTTGACTATTTTCAGTGTTAGTATCGCTCAAATCAGTTACTCTCTGCCACGGTAACTGTTGGAAAGAACCCGGCGCTTTGAATTCCCGCTTGCGGCGTAAGTAAGCGACACTGTAAATGGCATACAATGAGGCGGGCGTGTCGGTGAAGTTCGTAGCCAAACCGTCGACAGGGCCAGAAGAGAGCGAGGACCAGTTGTTCACGCAGTTCGACCATACGGCGAGCGGGGACTCCGCGAACCACCAGCACTCATTGGGCCGCCGCCTTTAATCCGGGCTTTGTCGGCGCCGCGCGCGCGCCCTCTTTTGAGACCAACACTGTCAACCCCCGAGATATTTTGCCGACGACAAATAATGGCTGCGCCCCGCTCTGCGGGCTAAGCTCGGACAGTTTATCCGCTCTGCGTTCTTTTCGACTGATCCGGCTTGATCTGCTAGCCCGACGCCCCGGCAACTGTGGGAGGTAAAAATAACCTAAAAGGTTTCACGATAGAGCGGGAAAAAAACTGTTCTCGTTCCATTCTCTCGTAACGCACCTTCCCGCTCATTCTTTTGCACCATGTTTCATACTTAAGAGAGGCCCTGCTGTTTCTTTAACGTACTTTCTCCCCCTGAAGTAAGCGTGACTGTTCGTTTCGGTCGAACTGGCCTTTGGGAAAGCTTTCCTTCTTCCTTTTTTTCCTTTTCTTCCGATTCTCCCTCTTCCTCTCTTCTTCGTTCTGATTCTTCTATTAGATCAATGTTTGCGCTATCCTCACCGAGTCCAGTGCAAACACGACACGGCGCCGTGCCTGCCACTCGAGCTCATAAGGATTCCTCACGCCCTCTTCCCTCTCTCCCTCGCTCCCTCCATCCTCTTCCAGTTTTACTCCCTCGTACAAAAACATCCCCAGTCGCGCAATCTCCGCCTCACGTGGCTGGCGCCACTCCATGAGCCGCGCAGAGAGAACAGAAAGAACCGACGGCTTTAGCAGCGGCTTCGAGATCCGAATTAACGTTTTAATTGGTGAACCCGTTTTGAGTCAAATGGGGAATGACGCCAGAGGTGTTAGAGATAAAAGAAAGAAATCCAAACTTTCAAGCTCACGGTCAATCTTCTAAACAAGCGCACACACATGCACAGGCGCGGGGAACGGTCGTGCTCGCTCGGCGCGTCAGAGCGTATACGAAGCGGAACAGCTTGACTGGGCGGATTAAAACAATACGGGGATCCCGCCGGCTCCCGAAACCGCTCCCCCCTCTTTCCCCAATCGAGGGAGAGGCAGAAAAGGAAGCGTTGTGAGTGGGAGAGGGAGGAAAGGGCAAAAAGCTGCTGTTCCGGGTCTTCGTGGTAATCGGATGATGCCCGCCAATTAGGGATCCTCCCCAAAGCGTCCCGCGCAGCTTCGACGGAGCTGCTGCCGGCCTGTCTGTCCGTCTGTTTCCTCTTTGGCAGCCCCGCGACCCGAAATCCCCGCCGTCGAGAGTATCCCCGCTGGATGTCCGGGAGCGGAGCCCCGTTGAGGGAAGATTACGCAAATGAGCCGAACCGCTGGCTTCCCATATCGCTTGCGGGAGGCGCCCAATTAAGACGCTTACGGGCGGCTCCCGTCCTGTTATGCTATACCCTCGCCCCAGCAGGCTCCCTCTGTCTTTCGTTCATCTTCTGCCTCTCGCTCGAACGCCAGTGAGAACGAGAGCTGACAATTGGAGCTGCTCGTTCGTTGTTACGGATTTAGGGAGACAAGGCTGCTGGGGATACCGCGGAAAGGGTGGGATACGTTCGTTAAGCGCATCGTCTCTCTCTCTCTCTCTCTCTCTCTCTCTCTTGGCGCAGAGGTCACCGAGAGCGCCGGCCATCTCTTCCTCATTCGAGAATAAGAAGAAATGACGGGAAGAAATGGGGAGAGGGGGGAGAACGGCTTCGTTAGAGACCGCTGCCACGCAGAAGCCGCTGGGGCCAACGTTGGCGAAATCTGGCCGCTGATCTTTGTGGGTCTGTCTAGAGCGACTAGGGTGCTGTGATGAGGAAAGTTGGGGGAGGAGGACGGACCTAAAACTCGTCCGCTTGTCAGTCCGTCGGCGCGAACGGCGGCGAACCATTAGCGCTCTTGGGCGATTAGGCGTTGCGTCGGCGGCCAACGCTTCCCCATTGTCGCCCCCCCCTCCTCCTTCTTGTCGTATAACGCCTCCGGCCTGTCGGCGGGGCGTTAAGGCGATCAGTGCAGAGGCCACGGCTATGGCGAGCCAAGGAAAGGGAGCGAAGACCAGGAAGGCTTTGTATATTCAGGGCGAGGCTTTAATCGCCTTCGAGGACGGACCCCTCTCAATTGTTTGAAGCCTTTCTTTCTTTTTCCTTTTTCTCTGGGGTGGAGAAGGTTAATGTCGCTACTCTCGATGAGGACGCGCCCTTTGACGGGCAGTTCGTCAGCGCTCTGATCCCGTATGCCGCGTCATTAGCTAAGCTTCTACGAATCCCTGCCGCCTGAGCTTTTGCGTTGAGTGACTTAGAGCGTCGCCGCATGGTGTGGTGAGGTAATTTTTATGCTTTGCGAAAACAGATAGCCCCTCGTTGGCTGTCGCTATAATCGGTGGCTTTGAAGTAGAGTCTACTGGCTCCGGGTCATTAGGCGCTGCGCTGGTGATGTGGTGAGAGATTTTTGCATTTTAGAACTCGGTGCTTTTGTTGAGGCCACGAGTGCTAACTTCGTTTTAAGGCAATTCTTTCTTCGGTAGGGAATACGGCCATGCTAACCATCAGCTAACACGGAAGTAACTTTTGTTTATCACTGCGGTGTAAAACGCGGTGATACGCACTTTTTATGCCACATATGCATTCTACACACCTAGAAACATACAAGCTTGGGTATGCTCGTATTTTGGGGGGCCCCAATAAAAACAAAGATACCATACAAATGGAGCGCAGTAACAGAAAGGTTGTTAGGTTTATCTTTGGCGAATATCCCTGTATTGTATTCCTTCTCCAGTTTATTGCGATTAAAGGCGTTAATACCATGAAATCCTGCCAGAAGTTTGGCCGCCTCTTACATTTCTATAGAGGAGTGCGTCGAACCGAAAAATATACCGGCTAGGTTACGGTTAGGGCTCAGGTGAATTTATTTCGCCCTGGTTCAGTTCCAGTTCTAATAAATCACCTACCGAACCGGTTTTAGAACCAGTTCGTAGCCTCAAACTGGTTTTCGAACCGGTTCGATTACTTGAATTATCAGCAAAGTGACCAAAATGTCTACTTGTTTGAAACGACCAAGAAAGCAACATACAGGCAGAAATTCAAAATACTGCTTTTTACCAATAACAATGGCGCAAATTTAAAAAAAAAGCTTTAAACTATTTTACTAAATATTAGGCAAGCCAGATGGAGTAGTGATAACTCACTAGCCCTGTTCTGGCCCAGGTCTCATGTCACCAAAAAGACTAGTTTTTACGAGAGGTCAGACAGTCGCGTCCGGTCGTAAGATATATAAAGTGTTTGCAGGAGAAAAAAAAATCTCGCCACTTCAACAGCAGGAGTCCAAAAGACCGCTCGGGTCACGCGCGCGTTGGACGAGTCATGCGAATTTCGAAAATTTTACCGTTGTAAAACAGAGACTGTTGCATCTATTGCCACATGTCTTTTTCTGGGAACACTTTTAATACTTTTTAAAGGAGCTAACGTATTTATTTTCGGTTTACAGAAGTAATTCTTTCTAATAAAAAAATTACAAACATAACTAATTTTCGAAAATTGCCAAAACATCGCGGTCTGTTTTTCTGCTCGAAACAAGCTAATGACTTGGATTTTTTAGTAATAATTCATACATGATTTTTTATTCTTCGTTTCAATTTCGGTTTTGCAGAATAATTTATTAAACTTGAAAAAGGCTCTGCATTGCAGGTAACTCGGGCATTTTGTCTAATTTGAAAACCAATTTAAAAAAAGGCCGTCTTAGATTTTTTTTCTAACCTTCCCAAATCGAAGACAAGGTTTCCCTTTATTGCATGACTCAAAAAACGCGTTGCATTACCCGTGTAGTTTTGTAGCTACAAAACACGAATGATGCCCTTGTCAGTTGTATGGCGGTGACATACTGGTTTCCAAGAAACCTCTCACGTCAACGTAAGACAATAAATGGCCGTTACAAATATTTCCGCTCTACGCGTCCTGAGAAACTAACGAATATTCCAGGCACCACGGCATCCGCTGCCTACGCAGTGATGACAAGTTTAGTTATGTGCATAGAGTTTCATACTAATATATACTACAGAGGGAAATCTGGCGCCACTGTCTAGAGGAGCCGCTCTTCGGCCAGCGTTCTGTCATGTACCGGGCAGGCACGTTCCACTTGTCCTTGGCATGGATCATGAAGAGGCTTGAAAGTTGGCTCTGGCTGCCAAAAAGCAACAATGTTACTGTAGAAGGTTCATCAAATTTGTTTTGTTATTATAAAATTGAACTTCTAAAAAGAATAATTCGTCAGGCACGAAGAACAAGAAAAAAATGTTACCCTTTTTCGTTGATTTTGGCTTGGAGACAAAAAAGAAGCCCTATGGCTATCAAAGAAAAGTAGGCGAGGAACGTCGCTAGCGGCAATGGCACGGCTTACGGCGGCCCGCGACTGCAGCGACAGATTTCCCCCTAGTATATATTAGTATGAAACGCTATGGTTATGTGAACGGACGTACAAAGAAAACGACGTCTAGAGAAAAATCGTCGTGGTTTTGTGCTTATTCGATGCCTGAAGAAAAGGAAAATGAGCATAAATCATTCGTGTATAAACTCTGCGCGGGATAATTTCAAACTTAGGGATGGGCTTTTATTTCTGTTTTCCAGCAGATACAGATATCTCAACTCCTCTTGCCGCATTTTGACCACCTTAGAATGTTCAACAACCGTCGAAATATCGACCGATAGGCGTTTTAGGTTTTCGTCCACGTTAGAAAAACGGCCGCCGGAGGCGGTGATGAGACATGCATTCTTTCTATCGGCTTAGCCACTGAAGCGCTCCTGCGGATAACACTGGTGAAGTATCTACACTTTCCAAGTGTGCGACCTTTTTACGCAAATAATGAAGTGCATACGTAAGAGATGTATAGCGCAAAAAAGACGAAGGACTTAATAACGCACGAGGACGAAGCGGTAGCGCTTCGTCCTCGTGCGTTCTTTCCCTCGCCTTTTTTGCGCTATACATCTCTTAAGTATGACCGACCAACTAGCCCAACAACGTACCTTATTAAATGGAGTGCAACAATGAGGCACGTTAGGGTGTGGGCCTTCGCCGCTGCGCAGTGCAGCTATCTTGCAGGCTGAATGCTAGTATGACTCGCAACGCAAGAAGGGCAAAGTCGATATATCAAATCGCCTGCAGGATGCCGATGTCATTTCTTTCGCTTACGCTTGCCCTCTACCCGCACGACCAGCAGAAACATACCATTGCAACAATGATGCACATACCGTTCTCCATGTTGTGACCACGTATAGAACGTTGATAGCGTTGGAATTGCTCTAAAGGGGAAAAGGGCGCGAGAGGGTACGAAGTTAATCTTGCTTGGAAGAGAAAATCCCGAACGACATTTACTGCGCATTATCAACAATGGGTGGTCAAACCGTTTCGTCGTGAACCCGTAATCATTATTTATTTTTTTCGGTACGGTTCCGGTTTTGGTTTTACGGGCGCACAAAATAGCGGTTAGGGTTCGGGTTCAGTTACGGCAGAAATCCCGGTATTGATTTTGATGGTCCGGTTTTGATGGTTCGCTTTCGGTTTTTGTTTCGGTTTGGTTACGGTTTGACACCCTGCTATATAGTTTTGTATTAAAAAAAAAAAAAACCTACACATATTTACATAGCTCCCACATTAATACGAGATACACTTCATGGTCATAGATTTTCATTAACCTTATTCTTTACCCTGATAAGCCGCTTTTAAATTCACTCTCTTTTCTTGAACGGTGACAGAATGAAATTCACAGCCACCTAATATTACTGACCCGCATAATTTTCTGGCTTGGAACGTCACCTCCGTTGTTGACATTTATGTTTCTGTATTATTGCGAGCCTTTGTCTCTACATTTAAGTTTGATGCACACACTCTTGCTTTTATCTGTTCTTGGCTTGCAATATTCTCAAATAAGTAAAAAAAAAAAAACACGATGCCATTGATTTAAAATTACGCTCTAACATGCTCAACGGTCTATTCCAACTGCTGCAGGTGTATCCCCGAGTTAAGCTCACCTGCTTCAAGTATTGAAATTTTATCTTTTTGCGCCAATAATTTCTCTCTATATACTTCCCCACAATATTTCCAAACTATACAATTGCACTCTAGTTTGTTTACTATTCGAAAATGAGAGTTCAGTTGAGGAATCTAGTTAAACAACTATTACAACTTACAACGTAGCACGAAGGAAAATGGGCTCATTGCTGCATATGCAAGTGGAATGGTCTTTTAAAGCGAAAGCTTTCTTGCTGGGACCGATGACATCCTGTCAAAAGACTAATGCATTTCCCCATAGACTGGTTGGTACACCTAAAAGCCCTGATAAGATATCTGGACACACGGCGCGTGCGCGAAACCGGGATTCCAGTGTTTCAAAACGGTTACACGAAAATCGCGAAAAAGGAACGTTTTGAGACAATACGAGACAAGACCAGACGAGACGAGACGAGACAAGACAAGACAATACGCGCACTGATCACGAAGAAGGAGTACAACGGTATACTTTTATCTTATAAACCACATATCGGTGTACGTTTAGATCGTTCGTATAGATGCGCTTACTTTGTGCGAGGAAGATCCCGGTCTCGTGGTTTCGCTCTTTGTTTGCGATTCGGGTCTTTGATGGTTTGAGACGATTGTTCGGACGCACTTTCAGCGAAGGTTTGGCGCACTTTTGATGTGAGAAAGCCTGCGCACTTCTTTCGACTTTCATTTGGAAGGGTTGGTAAATTTTTAAAACACGAAAGTTCTTTATTCCCGGATACACAAAGATGTCAGTGACGTCATATCCGTCACGGAAGTGATGCCAGTACAATGGAGCAGGTTGCCTGTAAAGAGTGCACCCCTGCACAGATGGCTTTCCTGCGGGGAAGCAACCTTTAGAACCGAAGAGTACGTTATTTTCAGTTCAGTTTAAGTTTTAGTTTCACTTTATGATACAAACATGTGAAATAACATAGCATTAGTATACAGGCAGGGGTCCCATAGTGAAGAACACTGCAGGTGGGAGCCCTGATGGTTAATAATAAAATGAAACATAGGTGCACTCACTGAACAACAAATGATGCGTAAGGATTATACAATTGAAAAAACAAATGATTAAGCCACGAACTCTCAGAATAGTGTTGACATGTCGGATAAAAGCAGGAGTAAAATAAATGCTTAGAGTGGGCGAGAAACTAATCCACTTACAGATGCAGGTACACATGTGGTTACACGCACATATACAGAAATACACATATCTATAGTTATAGGGTCCAATGTATCTCCAAGCTAATACAGATTTTTTCAAATACATGGCCACATACACATATACACATATTCGTATAATGTTTAGGATATGGTAAGGTGCACCAAACATGACGTGTTATGATGGGTCAAGTGAAGAACGAAGTAAGCGCTTAAGGGTTGTTCGTTTTCGGGTTTTATATTTTAACACGAAGGCGTTTTATGCCGGTATACACCAAGATTTCACTGACACGTCATATCCGACACGGAAGTGACGCCAATACACCTTTGTAGAAGCGACCCGCCAGCAGGACGTCGCTCGCCAAACACACCCACAAGACAGCCGCCGACCCCCAAATCATGCTCAGCTGCAGATTTCGCTGCACATTGCGCTTTCGTGTTTTACCGATTCCTATGACAGAGAAATCAACCAAAGTTTTTTTTTTTTCTCTTCCCTCGCTATTGGCGTGTTTCTGCGGGCTCAATAAATGCACCGTGAACATTCACACAGAAGCGGTTGCATCAATGGCCCACGTGGCATGATTAGAATACTGTATCCTGTCCTCGGCAATGCATTGTTATTGCCTTTCGACTGCCGTCGCAAGCGGCTACAGATCCCTCAGTTCTCCGGCTATTAAAAAACGCTTCCGCGTCCTACACTGAGAGAAATACGTGACAAAAAGCGGCAAGTCGCGGAGTAAACTCCAACCCGGTCTAACAACCTTCTTCCCATGGCTGTAAATTTAACCCTGGGTATCGTTTTTAATTCTTCGCTTCCTCCTTTTTCTTCGAATTTCAGTTCCCATTCGTGTTTCCCAATAAGGAACTGAACGACGGGGGAAGGAGCCACCGCTGCCTGTGTATCAGCTAATAAATCCTGGCGGGCGGGTCGCGCGTTCGTTTAATTAAATTTTATGGCGCATTCTTGGGACCTCCACTTGCCACTGGGTATCGGGGTCGGCGGCGGTGCTGTGTCACGAACTAAACTGCGCGGTGCGGCGGGGAAGGACTGACTGGCCGATGCGAGGTCGACTGCGGTGCTCGCGAGCCCGGAAGCTCAGGTCGACGCCGGTGTTATCGCGTGGTTGAGCGTGGAACCAGCCGGCCGAGCGATCGCTGTAGAATGTCGCGCTGCTGGTTTCGTTCCCGAGTCCCGAACACGGGCTTGAATCCGTATCACCAGAGTTCCCCGAGGCTACGCGCTGTCGAGATGCCTCGGTGACCTCATTTTAACGAATATTTTTCGGGCTGCTTTGAACTCGGCAGGATATTGAACCGGGAGTAACGACAGGCTGCCACTTCAGAGCATGTTCGTGCTATGTCAAGGGACGTAACTGGGGTTTGGGCGTTCGGTTGAAACGGGAAACCGTCGATCGAAGTAGCACAAGCACGGTTCTTTTAAATTAGGTGATGATCGAGCAGTGTCTGTGTTCATAAGCTGTGAACAGTTGCATAATGATGTCGTGATCCCGTCATTTTAAGGCGAAGATTTAGTATATGGCTTGGAGAAAGGAAAATCGCGGTCCTGTCTACGCTAAACCCGTGTACGCTAAAAACTCCTCCGCCGCAGCCTTGTGTGCTTGCGCAAGGAAAAAAAAACAGGTGAAATCACTCCCCCTTTCGAAAAGGAAACAAAAATAGCGTAAACATAGCCCAAAATAACACAAAATTAGAAGGAAACCTAACACGTCGCGCAGAAAATACATTTTTGTCTTCCGTCTAAAAGCTGCTACCGAGGACGCGTGCTCAAGTGAGTGAGTGAGAAACATTTTATTGAGCCGGTGAAGTGGGAGTGGTTCCTTATTCCAGGAAGCCATGCGATGAGCCGGCAGCCTTCGCTCTGGAGGCCAAACGTGTCTGGACGTCCAGATCGCTGCTGGTCACCAGGTTCTCCCACAGCTCAGGGGTGGGAAGGGGGGATGGAAGAGGGGGGAGGTTGGGGTTGTGCTTGCACTCTAATATGATGTGGGGAAGAGTACCGGGTTGTAAGCAGGACTTGCATGTGGCCGGGAATTGCGTGGGAAACATGCGATGGAGGCGGACTGGGTGAGGGAAGGTATTGCTCTGCAGTCGGCGAAGTAGGGATTCTTCATCTTTTGAGAGTTTAGGCTGTGGAGGAGAGAAGTGCTGTCGTTCGAACCGGTAATATTGAGTGATGTCTTGAAAAGTCAGTAGAGGGACGGACGGTTCGGTATCCTCAGTAGCCTGGAGGGACAGGGCGCAGGCTTGCTGCTGAGCAAAGTTGTTGCCCGTCAGTGAGGAATGGCCAGGAGTCAAAATGAGGGTGACTTTCCAGCAGGGTTGATGCAAAGACAGTAGTTTTAAAGTTGAGCGGGCCACCCTTCCGGCTAGAAAGCTTCTGCAGGCTGCTTGAGAATCTGTGATGATTACGGGGTTCTTCGTATGAATGAGGGCTAATGCGATGGCGAACTCTTCGGCAATCGATGTTGACGACGTCTCAATTGTTGCTGAAGCTACGAGGGCGGTCTTGGTGGTGACTACGGCTACTTGATGCTTTCCGTTGGGGTAGGTGCTAGCTTCCGTGTAAGAGACATCCGCACGCTTTCCATAGATGGTCTCGTGCACTTGACTTCGCGCTTTTCGGCGGCCGGGTTGTACGTCCGGGTGCATAATTTTTGGCAAGGGGCGAACCCGGATAACACTTCTCCAGTTATGAGGGAGGGGCAGAGAGGCAGTGGATTGGCATGGGACGTGAAGACTTTTCAGGAGGGCTAAGCCCGCAAGTGTCTGGATGAGGCGGAGGCGTTGACTAGATAAATGGCCTTCAATAAGTTCTGACACCGTGTTGTGGAGGCCCAGTTGTAAAAGACGGGCCGTGGAGGTGTTCATAGGAAGATTTTGCACTTGTTTGAATGCTTTACGTATAAGCCTGTCAATGGTGTCCGTGTCACTTTTGGTGAGGATAAGTTACGGTGCGACATACGTGACACGTGAAATAAGGAGAGACTGGACCAGTCGGACCATGTCTTTTTTCTTCATGCCACGGCGGCGGTTAGAAACACGTCGAAGCATCTGGGAGACTTGGTTAAAAGAGCCTTGAAGAGCTTAGATAAAGTTTCATTGTTGCGTGTATTGGCCTGGATGGTGAGGCCTAAAATCTTAAGGGAGGAGCCGGGCCGTACAGTATGGCCGTCGAGGTGGATGCAGAATGGTTCTTTCTGTAGAGCAGGTGGATGTTTACGGATTATGTCAAGCTCAGATTTTTTTGGGGAGCATTGAAGTCCCACGGAGGAGGCATAGTTGTGAACGACGTCGGTAGCCTGTTGAAGGTAGTCTTGGATGTTTCCCATGGAGTCTGTGTCTGTCCATATGTCGTGTCAAACAGTACAGGGTGTCTGCTCAGGAGATTAGGAATTTGCCATTTAAGTGCCTGAGTGCCATAATTCGTTCTGGTTCGTATTTTTATCAAGTTTTTATGCTGGAGGTTATATGTCACTTCAGTGTTAGTGTAACTAAAAAGAAAAAAAGCTCTGGGTCAGCTTCCACAGAAATCGTTTCAGCCAGTCGATGATTATACAAGTATGCAATCTCGTGGAAAGTATATAAATGTGTTGGCGGACGCGGGTTCGATTCCCGGCCGCGGCGGCCGCTTTTCTGATATAGGCGAAAAGCAAAAACGCCCGTGTGTTCGAGATTTCGGCGCACGTTAAAGATCCCAAGGTGGTCGAAATTAATCCGGAGCCCTCCACTACGGCGCCCCTCATCGCCTGCGTTTCAGCGGCGCGTTAAACCCTGAAATCAATCAATCAATCAATCAATCAATCAATCAATCAATCAATCAATCAATCAATCAATCAATCAATCAATCAATCAATCAATCAATCAATCAATCAATCAATCAATCAATCAATCAATCAATCAATCAAATGTGTTGGCATAGCTTGAGAGGCTATGGATGAACCGCAGACCCTTCTTTTGCATGCGATACAAGCCTACCATAAACGATTTTGACGCAACTCCCCATACAAGTAGGCAATAATGTAAGCATGAGTGTACTTAGGCAAAATAAAGTTCCTTTTTTTATTCTCGTGGGGCTCTACGTTTACTCAACATGCCAATGTGTTGCGCAATAGTACGTTTTATTGAACTATTATGACATCCCCAACGAAGGTTTTCGTGAAATACTACACCTAGAAACTTGTGTACGGGATCTCGTTCCATAGGTTAGGTTCAAAAGGAAATGTATTAGTAAGATACGGTATTAGTAAGGTAATAATAAGTGTTACCACGATTACGGTGAACGCTGGAGTTCATTTTTTTGGTCAATCTTGGTCAATCTCCCGAAGTGGGTATGCTTGACTTGACAAACGCGCGACGGAGGCGCGGGCGGTCGCCGCGAGGCACGCAGTCGCGTGCATGCGCTCACGTGGCCTCGGCATTTTCTTGGTATTTTTAACTGCGGATACCAAACTCTAACAATTTGCCAAACAGCTTCGCTGTTAAAATGAAAGAAAAGAATTAGCCCTATCTTCCCGAAGGGAACGCTGAGTAGATGCGGAGCAGTTTGTGGGGTGGGGCTGACGCTTGCTTGCGACAACCCACTAACTGACGGGACTGTTGCTTCCATCACACTTCATCGGAAGAACGGAGTGAAGTGGAGTCAACCGCAGCAAGCGCTGAATTGAACGCGCGCAGCGCGCTACCCGATTTACATTCAAGGTTGAAGGAGAGGAGACGAGAGGAGGAGAGATGCGCAAGCGCCGAGCATGCGCCGCGAAAGCAGAAGCGAGAACGCGGGAGAAGCGAAAGCGAAGTGCACGCAGCTGGTAGGAGAGAAGAAGTGTCGGGAGTATCGCGCAGCTGTGGGAGAGAGGGAAGGAGAAGAGTTGCGCATGCGTAGTGTGAGTGCGGACGCCGACGCGGGACATGCCCAGACTATAAGATGCTCCGCATCTAATAAAAAAAAATGCTTAAATGCCTGGGGCTGCAAACCAGGCCGTCGGCGTCAGAACTAGCGACTCTATAGCGACTCTAGGCTGAACTAAGGCCTCGTTTTAGCATGTTCTCAAGAGAAAACATGCATCCTTCAAAGTGAGCCAGTAGATGGCACTAGGTTACACAGGAAGTGTCAGGCTTTGGCTTTGTACGGCACGTCGCCCCCCATAAGCTGCACCGAAATGCTCATCAGCGCGCAGCTTTTAGTACATAAGGCAGCAAGCCTGATGTACAGCAAGCTGCAGACACCACTGAGAGCAACCAAATCTCGTCGCTTCATCCCACACGGTTCAAAAAAGTTCAACAAATTCAACCTAGGTTGTCGTAACCCCGAGGAGCAACAAAAATTTAGCGTACAGCCGGCGGTCCACGATGATACCCTCAATTTGGACATTTTGTGAATGTGCGGGTGAGACACTTCGAATATGAATTTGCAGAACAGCACGGAAATAAAGCTCGAGTGCATGTTGTTGGCTAAACTGCGGAACTAGCCTTGCAATGCAGATATTCGGAAGAAATTGGCCATACTGTAGTTTTCAAGTAATGATCATCTGAACTCCATCACATATCTTCGATAAGCCAGAAATTAAAAAGTTGCAGCAGACTGGGGAAATGGTTTCGGAACGGAACCTGGTACACAATCGGCCGAACCTGTGGATATGCGCTCAACCGGTTTCGGATATCCTAAGAACGGACACTCAAGATGGTCGAGTACCGTGTATCATACCAGCTTTATCGCTGGCTTCAAGCATATAATTAAATTACTGAAGAGAACTTAATAAACAGCGGTGACTCTCCGGCCACTTTTTGGCGACTCCTATCATGGCGTCACAGACTGCTCTGTGGGCGATTTACGGCTGCTGACCCAAGCCGCCAATCGCCGACGGGCCTCTGGTTCCGTCTGATTCCATCAGGTAAATAACAACAAACAATTGATACACAAATAACTATGGTTTAGAGCTGATCCACAATACGTCACTCTTACGCATATTACTTCAACGCAGCAGTACCCCCCGCGGTGGCTCTGTGGCAAAGGCGTTGCGCTGCTGGCCACAAGGTCGCGGGTTCGATTCCCGGCCGCGGCGGCCGCTTTTCTGATGGAGGCGAAAAAGCAAAAACGCCCGTGTGTACGAGATTTCGGCGCACGTTAAAGATCCCCAGGTGGTCAAAATTAATCCGGAGCCCTCCACTACGGCGCGCCTCATCGCCTGCGTTGCGTGGGCGCGTTAAACCCTACAATCAATTAATCTTCAACGCAGTGCAAAGTTTGAAATATTTTTCTTGTTTAAAAAAACGTCTTTCATATCTGGATTGAAGCTGAGTTAGTTCCAAAGGCTAGTTTCTTCGAATTGAACAGCCAATTGCGTTTTGTCGTCACGACTCCTTCAACTCTCTACGCGAGCAAATGAGAATGTGATCACGTGTCCTGCTGGCCCAATTTTGGAGATGTCGTAGAAATCGTAGAGGCATTAGGATTTCGCTAAAGGATATGCTGTGGTTGCTCTCTCTAGCCTGCCGTTAGGTGGCCTCCTCATAGCCTTGCACTTATCCTTTCTTCGCTTGACGACAGACATTGCGTAGCCTCACCGGCATGCTCCAGTTTCACTCACTGTTCTTTATACAATCTTCAGTCATGTTCAAATCTCTGCGTAGCAAAAACACAACATTTAGGCCTAAACCTTCTCTTTCAGTTGGAGGAAAGAAGTCAGCTATGTATGCTACGTTGCTCAAAGTGCCGCTATCTTTTTTTTTTTTTTTTTGCATCGCGTTTAACTGCCTTTCCTGTCTCCCGTATCGTCGGCCCCTAATCATCAAAGGGACATTTCGACATGCAAACTTCAAAAACACACCGTGCCAGAAAGCAGCCATATAGGCTCTGCCACGCCAACAAAAAAACTCGGTTATACGAATACTTTAAGTCTGGCTCCCTCGTGAAACCCTACCCTCGAACCCAACCATCTGCTTCTACACACACACACAAAAAGGAAAACGCAAGTCGAGTTTTTCTGGCGTATACGAACAGAGCGTAGATTCGATTCCAGTTGCAAAGACGTCTACGTATACCTGAACGTTAACGCCAGAGCGCTTTTCGCCGTTGCTCAAATTTGCATATGCGAGCTTGACGTTCTGACCATGACGTTTGGATCTCAAACAAGACAGTCAGTGCTGCCGAAACTGCTTCCCCTATATTACGGGGGAATCTCGAAAACCCGACCGAGGAGAATGCACGCGTATGAATGCGGGGGGAGGGGGAGTTGAGCGGCGCGTGAAATCTATGCATACGCCATCCGTGTAGGCAGCACCCGTGGTGCGCTCCGGGATTTTCTTTTGTTCTCGAATTGTGAGTGAGCCACGATTGCGGCCGAGTTTCAGAATTAGAGGGGAGAAGGAACTCGAAAGCTGGAATTCTCCGCTTGTGCCCGCGGAGCCGAGTGCACCGGTCGGAAAATAGCGGGGTTCTCCCGGAATCTGCCTTCTAACGTGTACTTGCAATAATCTCTTAGCAATTTGCGTGCGCTCATGTCGGAAAATCACTTTTTCATTTCCTCCATGTTTCGCCTTTGTTTTATTTTTTTTTGTACTGTGACGTTCTTCTTTGTCAAAAAAACTGCTTGTGTTTTTTTAGTAATGTTAAAAAAAGGGTTTAAAATAATTTCAAAAATAACGGTGTAGGCAGAACGAATCTCACCGTAGTGATTATGTAATAATATCCTCTCTTAGGAATAAAAAGATATGAATTGTGGCATTTTCATACAATCTAAGAGAAATTTACAGCGCAATAAAATTACCGCATTTGTCCGCCAAAGGTCGTGAATTCATACATGTACGTGTCATCATCATTATAAACAACATCATTATCAGCCTATCTACGCCCACTGCAGGGCAAAGGCCTCTCCCATATATCCCCAATTATCCCGGTCCTGTGCTAACTGAGACCAATTTATCCCCGCAAACTTCTTGATCTCATCTTCCCATCTAACTTTCTGCCGCCCCCTGCCACGCTTGGCTTTTCTAGGGATCCACTATGTTACCCGTAATGTTACGCCAATTGCCCTCTGTTACCCTCTGTTACGCCAATTAACATGTACATGTAGAAATGTAGAATTTTAGAAATTTATATTTTCAGAAAAAAATGAGGAACGCATTTACCTCAGCGACAGGCTTGTCTATTCTAAACAACTGGTGAAAACAATGTCTAGACTTTTTCGCCGCCAACACGTCATACGCCAGCAAAGGTGAACGCTTCGGAGGATGACGTCACCCAAAATCGGTCTGACGCTGTAGCCAGAAGTCGCGCCACCTCCGGTTGGGCCATCAATTATGACACCTTACTATGATGCCAACAACGTGTGAGTTCGTGCTAGTTGGTAATCCATAGTACGAATTTAAAGCGCAAAAATTCAGCCAGGGAACGAACGGGACAAGGAAAAGCGCTTGTCCTTGTACCGTTCGTCCCCTGTCTGAATTTTAGCGCTTTAAATTCGTACTATGATGCCAAGTCTGTCGTTCAAGATTTCCGTCATCCTCCTCCCCCATAGCAAACACTTCCGTAACCAGCGACCTTGTAAGGTTTTTAGATGCGGAGCGTCTTATGCTCGGGGGTATGTCCCGCGGCGTCGGCGGTGGTCCGGCGTCCGCACACCACCGTTTCTTGGCCAATCCCCCACGTGGGTACGTGCCATAGAAGAGGAACAACAACAACAACAACAACAACTCCGGTTGTGCTTGCGCTTGACTCCGTGATTCTTCAGATGAAGGATGGAAGCAACAGCCCCGTCAGTTAGTGTGCTGACGCAATTAAGTGAGAGCATCAGCGCAAACACTAACAGCAATTACACCCAACTACAATCCACGGAACGTGTATCGATCTTGTCTTTACCAACTGCAACGGTGACGACTGCATACAACCGCTGCTACGAGATCCACTGACTGTGCACTTCAGCGACCATAAGGCCGTCATACTCACAGTAAGAAGACGTGCAAACCTAAATAAAGACTTTTAGATACCACTTCAACCTCGTCTCACTCGCGTATATGCGCATACAATAGGGAAAATTACACCCACCTCCCCGAAGGGAACCATGAGTAGGATATATGAGCATTACGGGGTTCACTACATTTCCACCAAATTTGGCTAACAGACATGACGGAAACGCAAACGGAACCCCCATGACGCTCCGCATCCTACTCATGGTTCCCTTTGGGGAGATGGGTGTAATTTTTGCACAGGCCCGGAGCATGCCTCTTCATCGGGGCAAGTGCACGGGATACGTAGAGACAAGCACGTAGGGTGTGTAATCCTTTCTACCAGAGTATATTGTTGAATTTCCTTCGACGTTAGCTTTATTTGGGGTGTTTGATTTGCTGCGAAGCATTTTTCCCGCGCTTCGCGCGAGTCAGAAGACGAGCGTGCGTCGCTAAGTTTTTGAGATGAGAAAGCATTAGTTAAGTCAGTACTGTTGCGTCCTAGGCGTAAACAGCAAGGGGGCGATGCATCTATTTATTAGCCGTGGCGCTTCACTGGGAAGGCTCCACAGCGTGGTACTCGGACGGCGGGTCCTGGCGAAAATGGCCGACTCGGGCACACGAGCGCAGTACGATGGCCCGTATAGGCGGTCTTCTTTAGTCGACAGGTAGTAGTAAAAGCCGTAGTAATGGTGGTGGTGGTGGTGGTGGGAGTGGTGGTAGTGGTAGTGGTGGTAGTAGTGGTAGTAGTAGTAGTAGTAGAAGCCGTAGTAATGGTGGGGGTGGTGGCGGTGGTGTGGTGGTTGTAGTAGTAGCAGGAGTACTAGTAGTAGTAGTAGTATACTCGGGAACAAGTTAAGAACGGCACCAGCTCATGTACGGTATCACTCCGCCTAAGCGACGGACCCGGATGTCAACGGGCGCGCGCGTTTTGAAAGGGGATTGATATGAATGCGTGGTATCGTCTGCCTTTCGCTGCAGTGGTTTATAAGCATTATAAATAACAAAAAAATAACTAAAAAGGCTATTAGGGCGTTCAAAATATTCCCAGTAACGCACTACTTGCGCCGCGCGGAGTAACATCCGGCTGCGGTGACGAGGCTCAGTGGCAACTTCCGTTGCAGTTCTTAAGTTGTAACCGGGTATAGTAGTCGTAGTTGCAGCGTCCGTCATTTGCTGCCAAATACAGCAAGAGGAATACTGTAACAATTTTGTGCCAAACGTTTCACCGCTATGGATTTTTTAATAATTGACAAAACTTTAACAAAACAAAGTTCCGCAATAGCATCAAACAACAGGTGTGGCAGTTCTAATAATTCACGACTGCTACCATTTGTCCTACGTGTCCCATCTGCTGTATTTGCCATATAGAGCGCCGTCCTTGCCCCACCACAGTCTTTTACAACAAAGCTGCCACGCATCCAATGGGGGCGGAGGACATACCCAAGCTGAGCAATGCCCTGAAACAGAACGCGTCCATACACAGAAAACCGGGTGGTATCAATGATTTTCTCGCATCTGCCCATGCATGTGCATCATTCCGTACATACATTCCCTGGGCCGCAGATCCCAGCTGCGTGAATGAGGGGGAGGGGGGGGGGATGTGAAGAGAGCCGCTCCGCCGCCAGTTAAATGCATACCGTCGGCCGGTGACACGCGGCAGTTTCGTGCTTTTTTTAAATACAATCCCCGGCCTAGAGTGTTTTATTGTGTGAAAGTGTGTGCAACCCAGTCATGTACGTAACGCGTTACATGGAACGAGTTACTTCTTTCTAGTTCATATATTTGCGGAAACGAGTAACTTATTTAGCTAGTTTTTTGAAAAAAGGAACGGATAACGTATTTGTTTTCTTCTAAAGCCGAGTAACGAGTAACGGTATCTCGTTACTTCTGAAGAGTAACGTGTACAACACCGCTTAGACGGCCTTGTTTTTATTCTAGCCTGTGCATGCGTCGATAGGTACATTGCGCTGATGATTGCCTTAAAAGCAGCAGCGCCGCTCTCTACATTCTGGTGGTACGGGACGTCATTTCTTCACGTCCCTTTTACCCTTGGGGAGAACGAATCTACATTCTCTGCTCGAAGCGTGGTCGAGCTCCTTCCCGGGAGCCATGTTTTCCTCCTCGTCAAATTAAGCTTTTCCTCGTGACTCTCCCTTGCCAGCTTGCGACAATTCTAGTAATCCGCGCCATCACGGCTCGATTTCTCGTCAAATGGGTCGTCGTACTCGTAATCATAATCGCATTCGTCATAATCGCATCCGTAGTTCCTTTTTTCTTGTCTTGTTGAAAAAGAAGGCCAGTGACGGTCGTCTCTCTAATTACTTTGATGTTGCCCAAGGACGGCCAATGTGCCATTGTGAAAAAACTTCAAGGGCCCTTAAACCTTTGTCACGAGACGCGATTGGGAAATGCTCTATGCCCATTTGCCCAAGACATATGCCGGTATTGTGGGCGTATAGCCGTGGCGAGATTCCGTTCCCCTGTAGTTACAGGCCAGTCACTTGGTGTAAGGTGTATCCTGGCGCCACCTACTGGCTCACTTTGAACAGTCCCGCTATTCCCTTGGGCAGTTAATAAAAGAACCTGCCCTTCGGCCACTGTGGACTTGAGGTAGATTTCTGCATCTCTACTCTGACAGGCTTAGGTTCCAGCCCAATGGGTAGCACTATTTCATAAACATTTTCTATAGCACAACCTTTCGATGGCAACTACAGCTGCCAGCTTCGCAGGATCCCATGAGAAGTGATGCGCCTCTTCATGTTATAGACCCTCAGTGCGAATTCCGGCATCCACGGGGCCTGCCAAAGCGCACTGAAGGCGTGTTTCACTGGCTGCGACTTAACGTTGAATACACCCGAAGCTTCTTGTTTAAGCTGCGCTGGGTAGAGTCGCCACTGTGTACAGTGTGCTCTACGACCGACAGCATCAGGCACATTTTAAACCACTTTCCGCGATATGCCAGTCAGTGGGCAACAGCATCGAAGGAACTTGTGCGACTACGACGTAAAGGTACTCTAGAACTCTCACACTTCCTTGGACCCTGGCGAAATCGTGACGAGGCAGTAGTGGGAACAAAAACTCTGCTTACTTTTCTTGCGGAAATAGGGCTATAAAAGGTCCTGGGAACCCTCTGAGCATATACTTTATATATGTGTGCATTTCCCCTCCCCTCCCTTTTCTTTCTTTCCTTTTCGCTTTCTTTTTTCTGCTTTCACCTCACTGTATTCACCCCATCTGGAGTAGCAAGCCCTACCGTTTGTGGGGCTGACCTCTTCAGCTTTAATTAAAGGCGTTTTCGCTCTCTGTCTCTATCTCTGTCTCTGTCTGTCTCTGTCTGTCTCTCTCTCTCTTCTCTCTCTCTCTCTCTCTCTCTCTCTCTCTGTGTGTGTCTGTCTCTCTCTCTATTTCTCTAAAATTAGTTCTACGTGTTGTTTTAGGCAACATGGTGATTTGGTATTCTTTGCATCAGTTTAGGCACAAGCGCAGCCTTTGCCGACGTTTAATTAGCGTTGTGCATCGCGCCGGAATCGCCAGGCGTGGGCACGCTTTGTCAGAATTTGGTGGCCCAACCGTAAGCCTTTTGGACCACAAAGAATTCAATGAATCGGCTGTACCTTTAAATGTGACAAAAAGTTTTAACGCGGTAAGAAAGAAAGGTGTTTTCTCTAGTTTTCCTGCATTAAAAGTTCAAGCCTCGGTTGGGACTTAAGCTTGTGCATTGCATTTTTTGCAGCCTGCGTTTTTCCGCCTTGGCCCACAAAATTTTGACAAAGACTGTACGTATACATGGAACCGCACTCTCGCGTCTCCGCGGGCATGCAGCACCCTTTGGCTCGCCGGTGACTGCGGAGCTTCTGGATGAGGCTACGGGGGTAGTGCGTCATTTCTCGCCCCTTTTTAAAGACGATAGTCGTTCTTGGGCAACTTAACGCGAAAATTTTGGCCTGTCTGTATGTCGGTTTGTCTGCCTGTCTGTCTGTCTGTGACTCGATTCAGCCACCTGGCTAAATTGAAACAGTAGCTGCGCAATCGATTTGGCTGCGCAACAGCCAAATCTAAACGTCTAAGTCCGGTGGAAATGTTCATACTTGTCAACATTGTTGAACACGAACAAAACATTACCCAAATATGAGGCATAAAATCAATACATAAGTGATATTAGCGCTGTTATTTTATAGCACATTCATGGATGCTTGGTTTTGCGAATGAAACACTGCATCCACTGCATAAAAACATTCCCTACGTCTCCAGCTGCTGCTGCCCGCGCCACTATAGCTTCTAGCGGAATTTTAAGAGACGAAACGGCAACAGCAACGAAAGATTCCACTAGATAGGATCCACGTTCCGCTTGGAACGCACGTGGATTAGGGCAACGTGATTCTATAAACGTTGAAGTAGGGCGCCTCGATTCACTCAAGTCTCCGCCGTACTGCAGCGCTGGCATTGAGGCACCCCGCTTGCAGCCGTCGAACGCGGTAAATTTAAATTAACTTGAGCAAACCTCTAGCGGGTTTACCTTGGGAGGAGCGCTACGGGAGAGGAACAGCATGAGAGGTGAGCTTGAAAGAGAAGGGAGGCATTTGCTTGGGAATTGTTGAAGAAAGACCGACATTTGCAACGAAAGGAGCAGATACGTGGCCAATTTTTCGTGATAATGTATGCCGGGAACTAGGCAAACATATAGCCTCGTGTACTGTCTGACACATTATCAGCGTCACGACCATTACCCATCCTTCACATAGACAAAATGACTACTACTCACAAATCAGAGCAGGAGAACCATGCGTGGGGCGACGGCGTCCGCTTTTAGATGCGGAGCATCTTATGGTCTCGGCATGTCCCGCGTCGGCGTCCGCACTCACACTGCGCATGCGCAACTCTCATCCTTGCACCCACAGCTGCGCGATACTACACTATAAAGAAAAGAAATAGTTAGCGGCGCCCGGTTTCGATCCCACGACTCTCTGGCCGCAACGGGAGGTACGCGGTGATCTTCCCACTACGCTGCAAATCTGGGACAGGAGCAAGTGCTACGAACGCGCCTTATGTCCTTGACTCATTCAAACTACGTCAAGAAGCTACTGATACAACGAAAGCACGCGAAGCTGAACGTCAACGGAAACGACGAACTGAAAACTTTAGAGGAGGATGTTGAATTTCCTGTGGGAAAGCTGTGGCGGGAAGCGCCACGCGCCTTGCAGCTCAACCAGCCCCGTCCGCAGCGCCTCTGATGCTGATTGTGGCAGGATGCCCTTAGAGATTGGCCAACCAAATAATCCATCACGAGATAGGTTCGCGTTCAACCACCGTCGTCATCTTCCCGTAGGGGAACCGCCGAAGAAAAAGAAGGAGAAGACAAAGCTGCGAAGAGGAGGGCGTGTACATTGCTCTCAGCCGGTGCACCAATGTCAACAACCTTTACCTCACCAACGCTGACGGAGACTACCGATTCTACCACAGAGACAACATCGACAAGAACATGATGGACGAGTTTCGGCGCCTCGAGAGACACCGCCTACTCACCGTAACACAACAGTACTTGCGTGCCTTTGCAACCGGTGTGGACCCGGACGCGGAATTCCCTCTGGCGCTAGTAAAAACCAGATCACTCATCATAACGGCAACACAATGGAACCATACGGAACCGCCACAATGCTTTGCATCCTCATCAGGGTTCCACACGGGAAGATGGTGTAATTTTTTGGCGGATACAGCGGTGAGTTTATCCTTAGTAACTAGGGGAGATGAGTAGAAGCGCCCTCCTTATCCCCATGACGTAAACGTAGATATCAGTTGCCAGTGGGCTCCAACGACACAATCACCCTACTTTCGCGCGTATAACCCGCAACTAAAATGCAAAAATTTCAGTGGCAAAGTAGGGGTGCGGATAATACGCGGGGTTTTTCCTTTAGTGATGCTTCACGGCAATGCGCGTTGTGCCGTGAAGCTCCTGCGCCGTAACACTGACTGAGCCTTCAATGGCAGCAATTTCGCAAGTGATAGCTACAGCGAGAGTAGGGACGCTGAGTGAATTGTGACTTCCGCGTTGCAGACAGTTTATTCTACTTGCTAAATATACGTTTTTTCTGTCTACATAGCACGTGACGCGTTGCTTGAGCAGTAGCCTTGGTGCAGCCTTTCCTGTATCAAATGTGCGGGCAATACGCGAGGGTTTTTTTTTTTGTTTTTTTTTACAGCGGGCTGAAAGTGGGGGCGCGAATTATATGCAAGGGGTTGGTATATGCACGGACATACCGTATACTTCTTGGGAAGCGTAGCCACGATGAGCAGCCGGCGTTGGAGGACTTGTTTGTAGTTACGGATCTAGAAAATGGGCATCACGTCTCGAACCAATTCATTCGAAAAAGAAATATTAAATGCGAAAACATTTTCCTGCTGATGCAACGAGAAAACCCGTCTGTTCGCCTGCAGCAATTGCGTTGTCACACTTTCGCCGACTAAGAAAACGCTTATAATAAAATACACAGGAGTCTTCGTATTTTCATCTAAGACCGCTTATCCTTCTCTTTAGAAAGTGCCTTCCCAGCAATGCGTTTGTGTAGTGTAGTGTAGTGTCGTCGACCTTAAAACGGCGTGGCGTATAACGTTGCACAGAGACTCATGGGGAGGCTCTTACGAAAAAACCAAGAGTCCAAAGCCCGTCGAACAGCACCATCGAACATGTAGTGTTTATTTGACACATAGCCAGAAGTAAAGAAGGCCCTGAGTACTGTCTGCCTATTTTGGTAGGAAACTTTTGTTCAATCTTCCGCCTAGGTATGATCCTGATCTGAAGCAACCAACCAGCCAACTACTTTTCCGAGCAACTATTTACCGGGCACCTGACCAGCTCTCGTCAACCTTAAACGAGGCACAGCCGTCTTTCAGCCGGCGCCAATACCTCGAGTCTTTTCGCGCACAGCGCAAGGTACATCCCCTCCCCCCATCGTACACTCACAAGGCGGCAGTCCGTCCTCCTCCGACAGATTCAGACAAACACATTACCCACTGAACATCTTACACATCGCTTTCGAAATTTACCCCGCACCCCTACTTGCTCGTTCTGCGGAGGCTACCCAAACATATTCCACCCAATATGGGCCTGTGATCGACATCCAAAGTTGACCCCCATCCCGAATCCAACTCTGGCATCCTGGGAGGCAAGTGTGGCTGACCCCAGCACTGCGACACAGCTCCTGCTTACGTCCAGAGCGGAGGAAGCCATGGCCAGAGCTTCCCAAGACGGCGCCCTGGACTAAGGGTGCTTAGGAAAATAAAGTTTGCTTCTTTCCTTCCTTCCTTCCTTCCTTCTTTCCTTCCTTCCTTCCTTCCTTCCTTCCTTCCTTCCTTCCTTCCTTCTAACAGAGGTATTTATTAAAAGGTCATAGACTGTTTATATTGCTACAAAGTAAAGTGGTACTACAAGGGTGTATTTACAATAGTTATTTAGAGGCTAGATATTTCAAAAACACGGTGGAAGAGAGCTCCGCGCAAGCCAGGGAATGACCGCCACGGGCTTAACCGTCAGCGCTTTCTTCATATCCTTTCATGATGATGATCCCGGTGTAGCGCAGCACATGTAGCATCCTCTTTGCGGGGAATTTAATTATTCCCCGTAAGAATATTTCTCCGGAAGTATGTTCTTTTAGCAATGCGTTCGTGTATACGGTTGAAGCTTACCTTTAGAAAACTCGGTGTATATCAGTACTGGTGATGCATTTATCCGACAGTTCCCACGTCGGAGTTTCGGCAATTTTCATGGGTGAATCCCCTTAGGAGCTCGGGCTGTCGGCGTCTCATGTCGCCGTCTTCGTAACCGTCGTCTGATGTAGTAACGGTACTGAAACACCGGGACACTCGTTTACAGGTCGCGCTTGAACGCTTTCGTGCTTCAAAGACACGAGACTTCTCAAAGCTGCATACCTCTACGCCCCAGTGGTTTAATTTCCATTGGCAAAAACGCCAAGGTGCCAAGAGTACACTTATACACTGCATGCTTCGCCGCTCCCCAGGTTTCGCGTTAGTGGAGATGTTAGGTTTTTTTTTTACTTCTATTTTTTAAGATGGAGTATTACTCGCAGAAAATGAAATCGACGTTCATAAACGCTGACTTTTTCGCTCACAAAAGTTGTGTGCGGGGAGTTTGCAAGCGTTTCTTGCAAATACACAAGACCCTCGGCCGCCGGCTTCCTGATGTACAAAATATTTCATTCTGTTCAAAAATTTCGGGCGACCGGAGAAAGTTTCGTTGCGCAGAGCTTGTCCCCATAACCATATGAATAACGAAGACTACGGCTTCCTTTATCGAAGATTCGGGGGACTTCCGCAGTGAAGCCGAACGAAAGGGTTCCAAACGTCTAACCGAAGAGTGCCGCCGAAAAGAGGGAGAAAACCCGATCGAAAACCGGGAGCATTCTTCCAGCCTTTAATGGTCCCAGCTCGCAGAGCGTCGTCCATCTTCCTTTCCAGCTCCCAATCGACGATCGGCCGGTTCCGCAATCGTCCGTCTCTCCGAATACAGGCTGAGGCGACTGTCACCAAGCCATGGGCGTGTCTGCCCCCGAACGGCCCGCAACGCTTTCGCAAAGGACGGGACTGACCCGCAGAAGAGCCGCAGCCCGGGTCGAAACCCAACCAACAGACACACGCACGCTCAGAGACAGCCGCGTCCTCGCTGGAGAGACAAGGGGTTCTTTTCAAATTCCCCCCTTTGAACCCGGCGGGTCGAGGGAACCTCGTGCGGGCGCTGGCGCGGGTCGGCGACGGCGGTCCATCCATCTCGTGACCACGCCGCCGACGCATCTGCGACTAATTCGAGTTGGCGTTTTAAAGCGCCACGTCGCGACGACGACCGACTCCAGCGCCGCTCGCCGGCGCCGCCCTGTGTGACCCCGCGAGAATTGGGGGGAGAGGGATGCCGTCCCGGCGGGCGCTTGCACCATCACCCACGGGCTTGCTGGACGACCGAGTCGTCGCCGACGCAGCCGCTAACTGTGTTAGCACCCCTTTTCTTCGGCGCGACTGCGGTTCCGAACCCGGGTTTACACTCTCGTGGTTTCTCCAGCTCTCTCGTTGCCCTCCTCCTCCCTCCTGGGCTGCCTCGCACCGCGCCCTTTCGGCGTAGAGTGTTTCGATTCGGAGGAACTGGCTACCAGAGGTCGCCCCCTGAGCTAATAGCAGGCCGTGAGCCGTACGCTTCTGAACAAAGCTCAACTCGTCGAAGCATCGGCTGCCTCTATTATTCATCAGCTGGCACATACAACTTTCAGCCTCTGAGGAAAAACCACCCCCTGTCGTTCGGCCCCTGTTTAATTACGCAATTTGAGGTCTCAGTCTATATTGAGGGTGACAGCGACTTCGCAATCTCTGCGGAGACAAGGGCTGGGAAGCCAGAAAGCGTCGTGCACTTGCCGGAGTGGCTTTCACGCTGCGGCGGCCGGAGGAGGCGACGGAGGGTGCGTTCCTTAATCGACGCCGCCGGGATACGGGACGGGGCGGAACCTCTAACCCGACGACCCCGAGCAGAAAACCGGCCGGGAAACCCGATGTTCTGACCCGAGAACCGGAGTGCGTTTCGGGTCGGGACGCCGCGGTTCTCTCCCCTTTTACGCGTGCAGCAAGCGTGTCGCGGGTCCCTACTCCTCCCCTTTCCTTTTTATCCCTTTTTTTGCATGACTCGAAAGAGCGGACGGCAGACAGCCGGCTGTATGCTGCGCAGGCGTTCAGGAACTGTGATTCCGGCGACGGGGTTAAAAAAAGAGGGGGGTAAAAGCACTTTCGTGAACTGCGTGCTGCGTGTATACTACGAGCTCCTCCGATACGGCGCGAAATGGACGTGCTCACTCGGAGAACGCGCTTGTGAATTATTCATTGTTTGTTTGGGTTCGGAAATCGCCGAATGATTTGTTGTTTTCGAGCGTCGGTAAGCGGGCGGTTCGCGTCGCCGAATCGGCCGGGACCGCGCAAATGTGCATAGAGTGCGAACGAGATGGATGGCCTGTGTGTATGCAGCGTCGAACACCCGCTCGGTTAGCGCAATGCGTTGTCGCTCCGCTACGATGCGGATATAAGCGTCGCCTGGCTGAGAGGCGAGGCAGGGAGTTTACGCGCTGACGTCATGTTACCTAATGTACATAAGGTAAAAAAAGTAAGCATAAAGGGGTGTTCTGTGGCTCGCCCAGTGCCCTTTCCGAAAGATGAATGAAGCGTGCGTTCGTCTATTCACAAACTCATTTGCGCTCGGGGTTCTATACACTCAGCTAATCAATATTGTAGGGTGACTTCTGCACGAGCGTAAGGGACATAGACTCGAGACCATCTAACTCAATGCACTTCAGTGCTCTCTTGAGGCTGATCGCCTAAAAAAAAAGCAACAAACATTTTGGGAGAGTTTATAAATTCATAAGTTCAGTAAGTGCGCCATTGACCTGAGGCTTGCTTTACAGTATAGCATGCCGTACGTAAAAGCGTCTATTTTCTGTGTACGTATTGGGCCCAAATTTCGACAGCGGATATGATGTGGGGGGAGTCACAGATTGTAGTAAATGAACAATATTTCAGCTACTTGGGATCTGAGGATGACATCGTCTTGAACTGTGATTAAAAAACTGGAAAAATTGCTTCAGGAACTACGCAAGCTTAACTGTAGAGTTAAACACACGTACAAAAAATGGCAGCATCTCCACTCTGTGGATAATGGCGAGGGTGCGGAGTACGGGGACTCGAAATGTCATCCAAGTTGCGCCCCGAGTGACATCCGATTTGCGCCGCGATTGTCATTCGATTTCAGCCGTGAGTTGCACCTTGATTATTCCCTAGATGAAACTGCAACTCACGGTTCAAATCGAATTTCGCTTGATGGTGATGTGCGCACGGATGGACGCGGACGGACATTGGCAGGTCACAATGTACTCCGCACAGTTACAGGCGAGGGAGTAAGCCATTTGACTATCGGGTACTGACTCACTGTCGTAGCCAAGTGGGGTAGACGACTGACATAACTCCTGGTCCTGGTCTACCAGACACAGGCTCGAATCCTGCCGGTGCCTGTGTGATTTTTTGCGATTGTAAATGCTATGCGCACGGACGCGGACGGACATTGTGCGGTCCTAAGTTACTCCGAACCTAATAATTGCATGATAGAAAGACCCTGAAAGATATATGCAATACCTGTGGCCAACAAACTAACTAACAACAACAAAGATGATGGTTCTGATGGTTGTGGGGGGGGGGGGGGGGGGGGGGGGGGTGTGGGTAGCGGGGGGGGGGGAGGTTGTGTGGTGATTACGCGATATGGTGACCGCACACTGTCCCAGGAAATAACAATAAGGCATTGGCCCCACCTGCTCAAATTGGCGACTTTGTATTACAGATTGGTCCCTCCATATACCAATACACCAGCGCTGTGATCCTCTAGCTACGTGTGCTTTGGAAATAAACGACATGATGGAGAACAAATCTGCGAATTACTGCAGTTAAACCTGGATTTAACGAATCCCTATGTAACGAATTCCTGAATTTGACGAAGTTTTTCGAATCCCCATTTCCACCTTCATTGAAGCCCATGTGTTTGCGAGCTCTACGTAACGAAGGAGTTGGGACTGTTAACCTCGATATAACGAATTCGCTACGCTGATGATTCAAGGTTTCTTGCCCTTTTTCTGAAAAATCGGCTGACTAAATGCACTCATTTAGCGAATTTCACCCGCACCGCAATCTCTCGTGCGTTTCCACGTGTGGGTGCCGTGTCGGTTAGGTGCTAGGCGCGTGCCTGTCGGCGTGTATAGTCACGTGTGTCTCTGATATCTGTGGTATGGGTTCGTGGATGATTTATGCTGCCCGAATACGAAAAGATTCGCCTTTTCAAGACACGCTCGCAATTTTAAATGTCGTCTCCGCCGGCGAGAAAGAAGAGCGTCACCGCCCGGTACAGTGTTCAAGCTAGCATCCCTTCAGCAATTTTGACTGCAGAAAGGAACATGAAGTTCGCGAAAAGGCACCCTTTCAGAGTAAGTTTGGTTCTTGAAACGCGTTTGAGGCACCGAAAAGTATCAAAACGCAAAAGTGATACTCAGTTACGTTAGTGAATTCGGGGGTGGTGTAGTAGCAGCCAGCGCAAATCACGCAGTTTTTCAGTGTGAAACATGTCCTTGAACGAGGGTGAGTTCAGCATCACTGATGCATAGCATATTGGTTTCAGTTCTGCTTCAATCCCCCGAGCTGTAACTCGAAACCCGCATGTAACGAAAACCTGGATGTAACGAAAAAATGCGAATTTCAGTCAACTTCGTAATAACCAGGTTTAACTGTACTGACCGCCTCGGGAATGACATTGTGCTGCCTCCCCTCCATCAAGCGAGCCGGCAGGACGCACGGGTACACTTCCGGTTCTTGCGAAAAGAAAAGCTTAGCGCGAGCGTTCGCAATTCCATCCAGTTGAGGACAACCCTGAAATTAAGCGTACTCATGTGATACCATCGACTACAGTAACAAAAAAAAGCTGGGCGAGTTGGTAAGCGTTTATGATGAAACTAAAGCGCAGAAAGTCGGTTGCTGACAACCGACGCCCCGATCTAAAGGGAGAGCCACTAATCGTCATCATCACCAGAGCGGTACTATGAACTAAATTTGTATTGAAAAGACACGAAAATATATACATGAAAAAAAGACACAAACTAAGATACTGACTGCATCAATGAAACAACAATTTTATATCGACATCGGGACCAAAAGACGTGCGAAATCGTGGAGGCAGCTCCCGTTGCGAAAATGGGTGATTAGTTCCCCTTCCGTATTTGTGTCTAATCTTGAAGTATACAGCTGTTACCTAACAGAAGGTTCGCTTGTGTCCGCCCAAGTGATGCAGTAGCTTATTTTGTGCCTTAGGTCAGCACTGGAGAGCTTAAGGTCGCTTCCAAAAGAACAGTATTTTGCACTCACAAGTCGTACAAAGGGGACACAGTGTAGTTCGACAGTCCACTGCGGACTTGCCGGCAACGACGCAGCTGACAAAGCCGCCTCATCTGGCCACAGCCTCTGCACTCAAGCTCCGCCGATCCCATTTACGAGGAAGGATGCGGCAATACTCACCACATCAACCGCATGGAAAGCGCAGCTGTCTATCTGGACTGATGCAAGGCAGCAATACGCACCTCTTCATGCGATTGAACCCGAGTGCACCTTCAGAATGCCACCCGTACTTAGCAAGCGCGAGGAAGCCATTCTACATAGGCTGCGCTTGAATGTGGCCTACAGGGGACATTACCTCTACAA
This sequence comes from Haemaphysalis longicornis, assembly GCA_013339765.2. Lineage (NCBI taxonomy): Eukaryota > Metazoa > Arthropoda > Arachnida > Ixodida > Ixodidae > Haemaphysalis > Haemaphysalis longicornis. Next base: position 82,097,817 of record CM023449.1, on the reverse strand, counting down.
AATCCAGCAGGCATCTTCACCTCTTTGTTCCAGATGTGACTCAGGAGAAGACATTCATCATGTCATATGCGTGTGTCCAAAGTACACCGTCCAAATACAGAAACTCATATTATCTTAATTTTTTTGTGCAGGCAGCTTGGTGCGGGAGTTGAGCTGAGGGCTGTTTTGGTCCTTGGTCGGGTCCCAGTCAGGCTGCACGTGCAATCAAACCTCTCTTGGAGTTTCTTCGGAGCACAGAACTGGACAGAGTTTTGTGATTGAAAATTTTGGCCGCATCAAATTACATCTTTTCGTTTTCACATTTTTTTTTTTTTTTTTCTTTTTTCCTCCTCCACCTTCTCTCATCTAGCGTAGCAAGCCAGCCAGACGGCTCGGCTAACATCGCTGGTCTTCATTAAAGTTATTCTCCCTCTCTCTGTCTCTTCTTCATGTATATATTTTCGTGTTTTTTTTTCAATAAAAGTTTAGTTGATAGTAGCGCTCCGTCCCGTTGTAATCTTTCCTGCTGGTGGTCGTTGTTTCTTCGCGCTTTCGTTTCATCATGGATCATTGACTGCGGCGCAGCTCCTTGCAATTCTTGAAGCCCTCAAGTTGGTCGAGGTGGCACTAATGCATAAAAAACCAGCTTGATCCGACTTAAGAACGACACTGTAGGTCATGTGCAATAGCGAGAGCCGCAATGATTTACTCTTGGCTTCACCTGGCATTGCTGATTGGTTGGTAAAACGCTTTTATGTAACTTTCAGGGGATTCCATTGGATCTCGCGTTATTCAGCTCCGGGTCATCTCAGGATCAGGGAGGCGAAACGAACATTGGGCCTGGCTGCGAGGCATATACCGTATTTTCGTACGTATAACCCGCACCAAAAATGCGAAAATTTTAGTGACAAGGTATGGAGCGAATACTACGCGCGGTTTTTCCTTTAGTGCAGCTTCACGGCAATCCTTATTTTGTCGTGAAGCTCTTACGCACTAACACTAAGTCTTCCATAGCTACAGCGGCAGCAGTGGCACTGAGTGAATTGGGACTTTCGCCTTGCAGTCAGTTTATTCTACTTGCTAAATATACGCTTTTTCTGTCTACATAGTACAGGATGTGTTGCTTGAGCAGTAGTAGGTTGGTGCAGCCTTTCCTGTATCAAATGTGCGGGTAATACGCCAGGATTTTTTTTTTTTCCGGCGGGCTGAAAGTGTAGGTGCGGATTATATGCAGGGGCGGGTTATGCGCGCGAAAATACAGATCCCAAAAATACAGATCCGGCGTGCACACATCCCGAAGCGTTCTCGGAACTGGCGATCTGACGGCAACCGAGATATCAAAGTGAGAAACACTCGGCAGAAATTATAAGAACAGGTCGCCGGGCCCACTGTTCGAATGTCCAGCCTTGACAGCTGAATAAAAGGTACAGACACCCAAGTGTGGCCGTCATCGTCGCCTAGATGCCTTGCAATGGCCTCTGGGGCCCCGTCAAGGTGCGTAACGCAGCTTTAGCCCTGGAAGCTTTGCCAGCTTGTTTCCGAAGTGGCGATTTTTAATTCAATAATTACTATTTAATTATATTATTATTAACCAATAACTAAATTGATTGATGATTGATTGATTGATTGATTTGATGATTGATTGATTGATTGATTGATTGATTGATTGATTGATTGATTGATTGATTGATTGATTGATTGATTGATTGATTGATTGATTGATTGATTGATTGATTGATTGACTGACCTCGCTGACTGACTTTGCTCGCGAAGTAGGCAGTGAAAGAGCAGGTGACCCGAGTTGTCTGGTACTCTCATTGTGGGCAAAGGAATGGAGAAGGCGCGTACGAGGAAGTCCGTAGTCAGGGAAACGTTGCTGCGTTCGTTCAGAAAGTGGAGGCTATGGAACAAGATGGCAACATTTAACAGGCCAGGAGGCACATCAGCCTTCTTGACAATTGGCAATCTGATCAACTAGAGAAACTAACTAGTGCATCAGGCCTTGGAGAGCCTTGCTAGCTGCAGAGGAGTGTGCTCGGTTCCAGAAGGACTTCCAACAGGAGCTTCTTCAGCGGCACTGCGAAGAGCTCGCTCCTCTTTTCTGATCATTTCAACCCACGCGTCAAAAAAACCAATAAACTGGCATAGTAACCTCGACAGTTTGGCACAAGAGTTCTTCTCGCTGTTTCCCTTTGAGTTGCATGCTACAGGCAGTAACACAAGACATGCCGTATGTGTTCCCTCACAGAGCACACAGAGCACAATGCGAGTCCGCACAGCATATATTGAAGAGAAATCTACGAGTGAAGGCAACGTTCAGGCGTAGTCGGTGAAGTTTGCTGCGCGGAAACTCTTTAGAGCTACATCACCTTCTTGGTCCGTGGCAAAATCACGCTGACGCTGCGCGAAGGACAAAGGCTATTTTAACTTTTTTTATCTGACTCTGGATTAATCGACGTTCTTTAACCTTGAGATACTCAGATTTTTTCTCGTAGGGCTGTAAATTTTTTTTCTACGTTCCGAACTGATATTATTTTCTTCTCCCTCTAATTCATTGTTGGTGCCTACTTCTTCCCCTTTTCTTTTCTTTTTTCGCCTCACTATGTTCACCCCCACCTTATGTAGGAAGCACCGCCGTGTGTGGGCCTAACCTCTTCAATATCCATGAAAGTTTTCTCTCTCTCTCTCTCTCTCCCTCTCTCTCTCTCTCGCTCTCTCTCTCTCACGACAGTTTGTGGCATCATCACCGACAAGGTGTGGTATATGCCGGACATTTCTCGTTTAGGTTCTGTAGTTTCGCTAAAGAGGCAAAACCAAAATGGCATAGGTTAAACTATACGCAGCCACAGGTGACAACTCGATGTATTTTGTTCAGTGGTCGTTTTCTGCAACCAATGGACACTGAAATTATGTGACATTGGCAGTATTCACACTAGTGCGCCCTTAATTCCGCTGCTCTCTTAGCTGCCTATGTATTTGCTTTCTGCCTAGCAATTTGCTTTCGTTTGTCAATATTTTTTTATGCTCACAGTTAGTGCACTGCATGATGGGTTGTCTCCAGTTGTTGAGTGGGCGTCGTGGCCCCGTCAGGCGTTAATTCTGCCTATAGCCACGCCACCCAAGACAAACTTGTATGACGATTGTCGTGAATAAATGAAAATGAAATAAAAAATTGAAAAGAAATATAGCGGTATTGACCCGTACAACGGCGATCGCCCCCTCTGTTACAGCGCTATGAAATACTGCAGACGTACAGGTACGGCGCGACGGAATCGTAGTACGCATTTTAAGTGCAGAGTTGTCACCTGTGGCTGCGTATAGTTTAACCTATGCCTTGTCGTCGTAGCTCGCTGTAACGCTCGATATAAAGCGACTGCCGGAATCAGGCGGCGCAGCGAGATAACGGACCCAAGTAGAGCCCGGAGTTCTGTCGTATGGCGTCCCGCAGAGGCTTCGAAAACCAAGCAGTTTAATAGTCACAACCGTTCTAAACTCGTGAGCCGCTGGCGCTTGTCATGCATGTCCCCGTTGTTTAGCGCGAAGAAAACTGCGGGTACATCTGAGGCAAAATACATGCAATTATTCGGTAGCCCCCACGTTCATTTAGGTAGGAACGCTCGTTGGGTTGGTTTTAAATGCAGAGTATTTCAGTAACTCACGATGTCACCCGCGTTGACGTCCGTAGTCGTAGTCCGCACCCCTCCCCCTACACTATATAAAAAAAAATACTATCCGGCACCTGGTTTCGATCCCTCGACCCTGCAGGCGGAACGCAATGTACATGGTGCTCTACCCACTGCGCCACAAAGCCGACACAGAATGAGAGGCTACGAACGCGCCTTATATCCTTGACTCATTCAAACTACGTCAAGAAGCTGCTGATACAACGCATTCACTACCACCAACTCCCCAAACACTAAACGTTAACGCAATACACCCGCCCCATATGCGACGCATTTACTCGAGTCCCCCTCTCGGGGAGATCGGCCCAATTTTTTACGATAGAAAGAAAAAAAGTGGCAGTGCAACCGCGGCACGTGCGGGAGGAGTGAGTGAAAGTCTTTTAGTAACACAAGGAGGGCCCAGGGGCCGGAAGGGGAGAGGGGGAAAAGAGGAAGGGAGAGACGGTCACGAGGTGATGTTCACTTGAAGGTCCTGGAGAGGAACAGTCAGTTCCCGATAGGGGTCGTAGACCCCGGCTGAACTACTTTTGCGAGGCCACTCTCGAGAGCGGAGCGCGCGAGGGCAGCAAGGAAATCGGGGTCGCTGAGTGTCGTTGGGGGTATCTCGCCTGGCTTGGATTGGGTAGGGCATTCAGCAGAATGGGACGGAAGGATTGGCCCGCAGAGCAGTGCCAATTAAGGTGGGTCAGATTTGCTATTGTAGCTGTGTTGCAATATGGGCAGTAGGGCGGAGGATCGCCGGTCGGGTGATGCCGTTTGCGTGTGATGTGGGGAGTCAATGCAGCGTTCGCACGAAATTTGTTAATAAAAACTTCGGCAGGACGAGTTAGTGGTGGGGCGTTATGCAGGAAACATGTAGGAGTGGCAGCAGCAAGGCGGTTGGGCCTAGCCTGACGAACGTGACCCAGCTGTTGCCTGGGGGAGAACGAGGGAGCAGGGTTGTCGACAAGTGGAGGAGTTACTTGAAGACTCTCCTGCGCTGCATGATGGGCATCCTGGTTGCCGGAACCCTGAGTCATATGTCCCGGTATGCACGTAACGCGTACAGCGGTACCATTGCGAGCAAGCAGGCTAATCTTATGTTGAATCTATGAACCAGAGGGTGATCGGAGAACGGTTTCCGGAGCTCACGTAGCGCAATTTGGGAGTCAGTCAGGAACCGAATACGGGGTGGTAGTGCCGCAGACGTATCGTAGGTCAAGTGGTCGAGGGTTGCGAGGACGGCATGTAGGTCAGCGTCCATTATAGAAGTAGCGGATGTTTGTCGAGTGCGAGCGCCGTTTAAACTAGGTAATCCTGGACATCGCCAAGCCAGTCCCATGCAGACACGCTCGCGTCTGTGTAAATGTCTTGTTCATCAGGGAGTTTAGCCGCTAGAGTGCGAGAAACAGCATGATGGCGAACTCTGGATCGGGATCTTGGGACGCCTGTGTGTCCTGTCGTCGTCGTCGTAATCATCGTCTGACATAGTCACTGTACTAAAACACCGGGAAACTCGTTTACGCAACGCTAGAACGCAACGCGCGCTAAAAAACACCGCGACTCTCGTTTAAGCCTCGCACTAGAGAGCTTCGTGCTTCAAAGATGAAATACTTTTACAGCAAAACTGTATACCTGTACCCCCAACGGTTTTATCTCCGTTGGCAAAAACGCCAAGGTGCCAAGAATACGCTTATACGCTGTATGCTTCACCCTCTCCGGGTTTCTCTAAAGGGACCCTGCAACACTTTCGATAAGCGTTTTCACTCTTCCCTTCGAGACTGGAACCACTGCGAAAGCTATTGTAATCGCCAGCATGGAGCGGCACTGCGTAATTTTTCTCGCCGCACCGGATACGCCTTCCATTCCGGCTTTGTTTTTGTGGCTATTTTTTTAAGTTGCTATCGAAAAGTGTTTATTTCTGCAACTGAAGGAAAACCGGCCAACAGCCGCTACATGGCCTTAGTGGCGTAATTTGGGCCGTCGAAGAACGTCAAGACCGGGAAAGAGAGGGAAAATCTTTTGATGGAGTTTACAAGTTATCTGATGGGCATAGAGCACTAATTTCTGGCTGAGGTACGTTGTGACCTTCTAATCAAAGTACTGGGTGTATTGGGTGACTACGTTCTGCAAGCATTTAGGATTTCAAAAAAAAATGTTGAAGAAAGTGTTGCAGGGTTCTTTTAATGGAGGTGGCCGAGATTTCTCTTTTTTTTTCTTCAAGACACCTCGCCGCATTAACCAAATCTTACGCCCGCCAGCTTGGCGCTGTACACACAGTCAACACGTCCCCTCCTGTGTTTCAGCAGTCGCTTAATCATCCAGGCCCCGCCGCGTACCACCGCTCCACACGCTCCCGAGAGTCGCGTACACATCGCGACAACTCGCTTTGTTTCTCCCGCGCGAGCTAGTTCAACTTGTTTTTCTGCGCTCCCTCCCTCGCCTGACCCCTGGCGCATTTATTTTGCTCCCTCTCACTAATGGTATATTTAATAAACGGTCTCCGCCGCCACTGAAGAGCCCGCAATCAGCAAGCCGAGCGAGAACTGCCATGCAGGGAAAGAAAGGCAGCGCATTGGTGCCCAACAAGATGCGGTTCCGCCCCCCAAATCCATTCATCACGAGCGCTGATTAAAACGAGCTCGGCAATTAGCCTATCGCCGCCGCGTGGCGCCCCTCTAATGGTGCGCGTTGAAGCGCACTCGACGCGCAACTCCGCCGCGGTATGTGTGTGTTATTCGCGGAGCGGACAACCTCAAAAGCGGAACGATTAATCTTTGTTTGCTGCGACGCGAACGCGACATATGACGACGTTGCCCTTCGCCTTTTATCGTCGCTTTTGACCCGCGCTTTGTGTACTTTCACGTATATACATGTACAGCGCGTCGCTTCTGAGAATCCGCACTGTTTGTTATTCCTCCCTGTGGCGAGAAAGCGCTTATGGACGTTTAACGAGGAGCGGAGGGATCGAGCGGCGCCTTTTGCTCCTTCGTATTCGGGGGATTGGCTGTGTTTACGTGCGTTACGCTCACCGAGTCAGCTGTCGCCCGACTTGCGCAGACCGGGCACGGGTGTTTGGCTGCGGTATCATCACACGTGAGAACGTGTCGTTAATGACTTGGCCCCGCACCTGCCCGAGTTTTCCAAGGTGTTGCCGGTAGTCACCTAAGCATGCCCCCAAGCCCGACCGAGAGGTAGTGGGTTTCTTCGAAGTGCGGATATTAGTTTCGGGAGGTAGTGGTGATGGCGCTGAGGCTGGGTTATAAATGCTCTTCCGTGCCGGCTACGTATAAAATCGACTAGGTAGAACCTCTGCTCCCTCTTTAACAATACAGCCATGCGATGTTTCGGCTATCGCAAATTAAGGGGCATCACTTAAAACACCTTGAACCGAAATAGTATCGCAGATAGGGCCCCAGAACGTTTGAAAGCGGAATTTTTACGTCTACCAGCTGTACGTAAGCTACCAATACAGATGCTGGCAACCATGAGACTGAACTGCGCAGCAACATACGTTTAACTGCGCGTGAGATGAAAAGAGGTATTTAAAACTTGCCCCCAGGTAAAACAATAATAAAATGCAGCCTTTTCTATTAGGGGTGCAGACCCTTAGGGGCTCGGGCTGCAGGCGTCTCATGTCGTCGTCGTAACCATCGCCTCATGTAGTCACAGTATTAAAACACCGGGACATTCGTTTACGCCTCGCGCTAGAACGCTTCGTAACGCGTACTAAGAAAAACCGGGTCACTCGTTTACGCCTCGCGCTACAACGCTTCGTGCTTCAAAGACAAGAGACTTTTACAGCAAAGCTTTATAGCTCTACCCACCAACGGTTTCATCTCCGAGGGGGGGGGGGAAGGGGGGGGGGATGCCAAGGCGTCAAGGATACACTTACACACAGCATGCTTCGCCACTCCCCAGGTCTCACGTTAGTGGAGATGACCCGGGATCTTTAAAGACGATAGTCTTTCTTGGGCTACTAAAACGCAGAAATTTTGGTTTGTCTGCCTGTTTGTCCGTCTGTACGTCTGTCTGTCTCTCGACTCAGCCGCTCGGTCAAAGTTGAACAAAATCTGCGCAATAGTCTTATATACTCACAGCCAAATCTAAACGTCAAAGTCCGTTGTCAGTGTTAATACTTGTCAACACTGTTGAACAAGAACACGACATTACGCAAATATGAGGCAGAAAATCAATAAATAATTAATATTTGCAGTGTTACTTTTTTTTTAAATTCAGGGATGCTTGCTTTTTGCGATAGCAAATAAAATACCACATCAATGGCAGAAAACCGTAGCCTGGTGTTGCCAGCGCTACCTTCTGGCGCCATTTAGGCAATCAAACGGCAATAGCAACTAAAGGTTAGCTTTCGCGTTCCTCTTGGAACGCTCGTGGAGTAACAACGTGGTTTATAAACGCTGTAGTAGGGCGCCTCAGTTCACGCGTGTTCCAGCCGTACGGCAGCGCTGGCATCGAGACAACCGCCTTGGAGCAGTGAAACGCGACTTGAGCACTCCTCTAGCGAGTTATCTAGGGATGAACGAGACGGGAGAGGAACAACATGAGAGGGGAGCAGGGAAGAGGAGGGAGGCATTTACTTGGCAGGGACGGCAGTCGGCTATCGTCTTTCGGCGACTTTGTAACGAAAGGAGCAGATAAGCGGGCATTTTTTTGTAGCGTAAACTACACTGGCCGAGGTTGAGCAGTTTCGCGTGGACCCTGAAGGGCCGTGCCGCGCAAGCGCGAGGAGCATTGGATTGGATTTGGATCAGATTGGATTAAGTTGGATTGAATCCAATCCAATCCAACTGGAGTACGGGTGTATAGAGAATTGGGTGTGCACATTCGCCGGTCTGCGCATTCCAGATTAGTGACGTCATAGCCGCGGCAAACGCACTGGCGCCGGCGCGCGCCCAGCTGCGCGCCTATGTTGCGCAGTATCCAAGTCTGACGCTGCGCCGGAGTCGCTTGATAGCCGTTTCGCGTGGCTCCTGGAGAGCCGTGCTGCGCATGCGCGCGGAGCAGTGACTGAACTGGACCGGTCCGGACCGGACCAGACTGGACTGGACTGGATTGGATTGGATTGAATTGGATTGGATTGGATTGGATTGGATTGGATCGGATTGAATTGAATTGGATTGGATTTCTGAACCTTAGCTCACGCTACGAATATCCCGCCATCCACTGCCCATTTTTTTCTTTATGCGGCTTTGCATCACGCGTTGAAACCGACGGTGTACGTACCGTAGTGCCCCGTTTAGACACATGGCGCCCCCTTTCGGTTTTCAGAAGTTTAGTGTTGAATTAAAATATTTCCACCTGGTTCATCAGAAAATCCTTATGGTTACTCCAGTGTGTAAAACAACTGCTTTTGTATGCCCTAGGGGGCATGCAGTCCACAAAAGGGGGTTGGCTGCCCCTTTCTTCACCCGTCAAATTTAAAAATAACCGTTATCCCTCTTTTTATTCTAACCAGCGGAGCAGCCTAGCCGGCTTCACTTTATCTAGCTGTCGATGTTGTAAACCAGACGACACAATGCACCTCACTCCACTCGCTTAAACACTGAGGGGCAACAATAACATGAAACCTGGGGAGGGGCGAAGCATGCAGTGTATAAGTGTATTATTGGCGCCGTGGCGTTTTTGCCAACGGAGATGAAAGCGTAACGTGAAATGTGGGTAGGGGCGAAGCGTGCATGCTGTAGGTGTATTCTTGGCGCCTTTGCGTTTTTGCCAACGGAGATGAAGCTGGAGGCAGGAGGGAGCTGGAGGGAGATGAAGCTGGGGTGTGGAGGCAGGGCTGTAACCAGAATGCGGGTTTGGGGGTTCGAAACCCTCCAGAAATCTTTTCCAGGCAGCACGTAAGCAATATTTACTGTTGCTTTCAGCAAAACTACCCCCTTCCCACATACCCCCCCCCCCCCCCCCCCCCCCCCCCCCCCGGAAAGAATTTCTGGCTACGGCCTTGGTGGGGGTATACAGCTTTGCTGTAAGTCTCGTGTCTTTGAAGCACGAAGCTCTCTAGCGCGAGGCGTAAACGAGTGTCCCGGAGTTTTTTTAGTACGCGTTACGAAGTGCTCCAGCGCGAGGCGTCAACGAGTTTCCCGGTGTTGCAGTACTGTGACTACATGGGACGAAGATTACGATGACGACGACGACGACAGGAGACGCCAACAGCCCCTAAGGGGCTTCGCCCCTATCACAGACTTGGTTCAGGGTGTTCGCAAAACCGTTATCAAATTCTTAACCAACTCGCGATAATTCAATTTCAAAGGGAACCCAGGATTTTGCTCGAATTATCAGAAGTTCTCATCAGTATGACTCCGGGCAACATACCGACTTAATTGCAGTGCAATGAAACATTCACATATATTTGTTAGTACAACACGCACACACAATGCTGAAGTGCTATTCAAACTTTGGAGAAAAAAAAACGCGAATGGATGAGTGCTTTGTAATTTCTTGAGTCCGAAAAATGTTTTCTTTGTTTTCTTTTTCAATCTTTTTTTTCTCAATCTACAGGCGGTTGTTATCGCGCGCGGTCTCGCTTTGACGCGTGTATGCAGGTAATCTGCTTTGCTTGTGACTGTTAATGATATAAGGACGCAAATGGGCAGCTAGAAGCGGCAAATTCAGCAGATATTTTCCGGCAAGGACAACCAAAAGGTACAAATTAGCCGAATTTTAAGTGCAATGCACTTCTTAAGCGACCCTGAACCTGCGTCCACCGGTGATGTCCGCGCACGTGGAGATGGGCGCGCGCAGCCTGGCCGCTGACATGGCACATACCCACGTGGGGGATTGGCCAGGAATCTCCTCGTCTTCCTTGGCAACGGGGGGAGATGGGCGCGCGCTGCCTGGCCGCTGACATGGCACATACCCACGTGGGGGATTGGCCAAGAATCGGGCGTGAGAAGGGCTAATGCACCTGCTTAGAGGAGTACTGACACGAAATTTCAAAGCTGAGATCCGCTCTCAATCAAGTACAACGACAACACAAATAGGTGTCTGTGAATAAATGCATCTTTCTTTCTTTGTAGTTGTGTGTGTGTGTGTGTGATCTCTCTTTCGCGAACATTACCGAACCGTGCAAATTCAACTCGTGCATTCGCACTTTCACATTCTTCCCCTCGGGGAAATGCGGGGAATTTTTTCGCAATGAAGCAGTTTGAATGAAGCCGCTTTAAAATACATTGAAAGCACACCGGGGCAAGCAAAATTTTGAAATTTGCTTTAATTAACCGAAAGTTCGAATTAACCGAGTTTGAATTATCGCGAGTGTGCTGCATTTGTATGTTGACTCAACGACCAAATTCGTTTGCCAGTCTTGCAGCGCTTCCTCTTTCACGTACTCACACGTCCGCCGAGTAAAAAAGTGGTATTATTAAATGGCCCTATACGGCCTTCATCCTTTCATATGTAACCTCTCCTCTTGTCACTACAAAATGCCTTTCTAGCAAGGGGATTCTGCATTGTAGTGCAATTGACTTTAAAGGGACTCTGTGCATAGAATTTCATAGAGATTCACGGACTGTTTGGAGGTACTTACATAAATGCACTAAGGCCCTCATACTTTGATTGAGTCTTCTATATTTCCCCTGTAAAAACGCCTTCTTGGAAATATGCTTTTCTGCAATGGTGAAGCCGATTTTAAGGGGGATCGGTGTATAGCATGCCCTAGGAGTGCATGAAGTCAGTAGAGGTTTTTATTATAAGGCGCTAGTATTCCATATTTTCCTGACTACGCATTTGTGTATACGAGTGAAGACGACGTTAAAAGAGCTTAATGTGTAGTGTTTCTTGTGGATACGTGTAGGATTGTGAAAGTATTTATTTAAGCACCTATGGTCCCCATACTATGATGTCAAAATTCTTGTATTGTCCCTAAAAGATGCCTTGCCTGCAATGCTTGTGCGGTCAACAGGGAAGACGTGTTTAAAGGGGCTCTGTGTATGGCTTAGTGCAATAAGCATTTACCCGACAATTCCCACACGGTAGTTTCTGCAAATCTTTGACTAAAATTTTCCGGTGGTTAATATGCATTGACCTAAATAATTTGAGATCGAGGGCGGATTAGAATTCATTGCCGATCACGGCTGCTGCCACGGCCATCAGCCCGTCGCATAGGCACCGGTGCGGTTCGACTAAGTCACGGCGACTGAGCTCCGTTGGCGGCGCTGAAATCACCGAACGAGGTGACGTGATGATACGTCGGCTATTACGTCCCCGAACACGTTACAATCTCCTTCTGCGTCAAGCGCGCGTACCGAAGTCGAGGGCTTTGTGCGATCTTGTAGTTTGTCTGGTTGCTGTAGTGTTTATTACTAAAAAAATGTTTCCTCGTCAACCACGCAAATTTTGCCCTGAAGCATTCAAGAAATCGTCACGATTGCCATTTATGTGATACCGGGCAGGCCCTGCTAGTTTTGGGGGTAAGGGTACAGCAAGGGCATTTGCATCGCCTGTTTAGAGCCACCGTTGCTTTCTTTTCTCCCTTCATATTGCGACACATGTAACATACTACAGCAAACAACATACCGAACGCGTTCAAAACTTTCGCTTAAAATTTGCGCTGCTTCGTCGACCACCCTATACCTGTCCTGAACGCGCCCAAGCGTGTGGTTGGGGGTAAATTGAAAATTTATGTATGTGTAGTTTGCGCATACGCCACTTGTGGGAGAAAAAAATCTAGAATAGCTGGAATTCGATACACCGTCAAGGGGGAAAAAAGTCTCTCGCGTTCTCAATGTAGGCTCTTCCATCTTGTCGAGAAAGGGACACGTTGCATCAACCGAATTGTATCAAGGACGGGAGCGTAGGGAAACCTTCTGTTGAAAGAACGACTGGTAGGTATGCATACGAGAGGAACCGGGAAACAGTTGATTCTCTCAGTTACTTCTAGCGAATCAAACATCTGCGCCGTTGACGGCGCTGGGAGTAACACAATGGAGATGAAAATGCTGGCAAAGCTTGAAGGCGTGCTGTAGTCTCAAACAAAAAAGAAGGCGGGCTCCGATTGCGGACAATGAAGTCAGTTATACGGAGGATGGAGAAGGCTTCAGTGGTGGTGACACGGATACTTTTTGTCCTTCTTCGCAGCTCGGCCCAGCGGTTGAAGTCGGGTTTCAACGCCCTCACGACGTGTCGGCCAGGCCGAGGTGGACCCGCTGTAGCTCGGAAGCCCGAAGGACGCCGCAAAATGAAGACATCCGTCACTGAGACGCCCTTTCAAGTCGCGGCGTTCGGGTGATCCATCAGATCGCCAGCGACGACGAAGACCTTCACCCCCCGTTGGCGCTTGAAACGAGTTCTCGGCATCCGTGAGGTAGAAAAAAAAAAGGCAAAAAAAGGCAACAATTAAAAGCAATGAAGATAAAAGTTCGGACCTTTTCGGTTTCTCTCTCGTTCGTGTCTTCCTTTAGTGTAAAGGAAACCGTGGGAAGCCCGTTCGTGTTCGGGAAGCCCGTTTTTTCCTAGTCCGCGTAGGGAAATTGTGTCGTCGTTGCGAGGCGCGATGATTGTTGCACGCTTTTTGTCGTTCGTGGTCTCTTATTTCCCCGAAGGCTCGGTGGAGTGCGGGAAGCGGCGGGTATATAATCGCTATGAAAACATCGTGGGGACCCGGAGCTGCAAGCGGGTGTTGATGAAGCCATATGGCACCTCTGATTTGGTGACACACGGTGTCGGTGAAAGAAAGTGGAAACGGGGAGTATGTTTTGGAGCATTCTGTGTTGAATGAGCAGCCCGGAATTGTGCACCCATGTGAATGCTTCATCAAGACAAAATATAATTTTGGCTTAATTAAAGCAGTACTGACGCGAAATTTCAAAGCTGTGATAATAGCATAAAAAGGCTCTCTTTGCATATGAAGATATCTCCCAGCAAGTTTCAACAGTAACCGTTCCGGATGACTTACTTTGAATCCATTTTAACCTCTGCGAGCACGAGAAAGCTCACAACGGATACCCTTTCGCAATCGGCATCAGCATGACGCCATCTGCTCGTCCTGGCCCCAAACTGCCGATGTGAGGGCCCCCGTGACGTGTTCAACGCGCTGGCTGCGGTTTTCGCGGGATGCTCCGGCGTGTGTATGACGTCGCGTTTTTGGGACTGACGTCATGCTGCCCAGGTGCGTGGAGATGGTGGAGACCACGGCCGGTCTGGGCCCGCGCGCGTCCGGACCGACAGTAACGCGACAGGAACGGTGACGTCACGAGCGCCCTCCTGTCATGGCGGCCGCCTCGGTGTTCGCTTTGTCGAAACCGAAACTGACACGAATAAAAGAGGCTGTGAATAATTATTTACGTTGCGACCACCGTCTAATGTGCCATGCTATGATTAGTGGGCTGGTAGGCAGCTATAACAGTGAAAAAAGAAACGCGATACGAAAAGTTCGTGTCAGTGCTCCTCTAAAAAACTACTCTCACCCCGGTAACAATGATACCGATTTTATCGCATACCTGAAACAAATAATGGAGGTACCAAGGAAAAAATATGGAGCAGTGGGGACCCCAGACACGTTCCCGTCAAGTCTTTACGGCGTCATAGGGTCTTGGTTCGACCGGCGTCGCCGACCTAGCAAGACACCGCCGAGAGCAAATGACTGGGTGCTTGTAGCGGGGCCTTAGTAGCGTTTGATTGTATCACTTGAATGATAGCATACAGTTAACACGCTGCTAACATTGTTTTAGTACTCGCCCGTAGTATGCCGCTCCTGCCCTTATTTCTTCACTGAAGCGCGAAATTCAAAGGTTTTCCGGTATTTCTAGAATTTTTTTTTCGTTTAGGGAAACGTCCTTCATGGCTGAAATAGAGCTCAGAGGGTAACGAAAACTTCGAATTGAACAATTTTTGTGTTTTGCCTTCACAACCCCTTAAATCCTCGGCCACCTGCGAACATATTTTTCTTCTTACTTCTTCTTGTAACTTCTTCTTGTAACATATAACTTCTTACTTCTGCTTTGCAAGTCCGCTGATGGAGGCGAAAAGCAAAAACGCCCGTGTGTACGAGATTTCGGCGCAGGTTAAAGATCCCCAGGTGGTCAAAATCAATCCGGAGCCCTCCACTATGGCGCGCCTCATCGCCTTCGTTGCATCGGCGCGTTAAAACCCTACAATCAATCAATCAATCAGTTTTGCAAGACCTCTCCTGTTTCACTACCGATTTGAGCCCGGAATAATCCTGCCACTTGTTTTAAGCTTCCCTTTCTTGTTTTTGCTCGCAATGTGAACATCACCTTTGGCTCAAAAATCCACTATTATTCCTATTGTCATTGAAAAACTGGAGCAATAAAGAACACCTCGTTTTTTTTTTCGTGCATTTTAGGCCTCTATATTATTCCAGCCATCTTCCTTGGTGTCGTGATTTAAAAATAATCCCGAGAAAATTGGCTTATTGGTGCCCGTCATTCAAAGATTCCCGAACACTTCTTGCGTTGTGGTCGGAAATGTGATGACCCCAGGAAGCCTACAGGCATTGCCAACGGTACGTTAGAATTCCTAACTGTATCTGACTTACTAACATTCAGGATCAGAGACCCGCCTCTAGTACCACTTGTACTCGTGATTTATTAACCAGTTCCGAACAGGTTCCTACCAACAGCTAAGACCATACATAGTATCACTCGTTACCACGAAATCGCTATACATTCGAAATCTCGCCTTATTCGAAGTGTATCATGGCCGTTACTCTAGTGGTTAAAATCAAAGCATATCCTCTTTTAGATGCGACTTCATCTCATTGACTCGCCTTGTCCATGCAGCGTCGGCGTTGTTGTCGTCCGCCCCTCCCCCATTCACCTCGCGGCGCGAGCTGCGCTCTCTTCATTCATCCCCTCTCCTCTCCGATGCCCCTCTCTCGTCCACACCCCTCCCCCTACACTATATAAAAAAATAATAGTTAGCGGCGCCCGGTTTCGATCCCACGACCCTGTGGGCGAGTACATGGTGCTCTTCCCACTGCGCCACAAAACCGAGACAGAATCAAATGCTACGAACGCGCCTTATATCCTTGACTCATTCAAACTACGTCAACAAGCTACTGATACAACGCATGATGGGGCAATGATTAACACTTGCAATAAAAGAAAAGAAGCTCCCACTTGGGGCTTCGCTGTCGTTGCGACAGCGAAGCCCCAAGCATACCACTTAGAGAGATTGACCAATAAAACATAATAATAATCATAAAACATAATAATCATCAACGGAAACACCAAGTGAACCCCATGATGCGTCGCACCTACACAGGGTTCCCCTCGCGGGGAGGCGGGCGCAATTTTAACAAATTATCGCTCATTTTCTGTCGAAATGACATCGTTATAACGGGAGATTACTGTATTTTCTCATAATTGGTGGATTCTCTCTCTCTTCAAAACACTCATAAACGTGTGGTCTAAATTTCAAGAAGCCCTTTTCGGCCGGTATTTTAGTTCCCGCAGTAATACCCCTTTGCACTAGCATACGAATGTCATTTGAACCAAATGTCATTTGACTCAAATGCGAAGTTGTGCCGCTCCACTGGGTTTTGAAATGCCATTCGGCTCAAATGACATTGGGGCCAAATGAGCCTCCAGAGAGACATTTGGGGCTCTCGAAAGCATAAACAAATACATTCCTGGCGTACTTAAAACAAACAAGATATTCTTAATTGTACGACTTTGCTCACTTCTCGTTCACTTAAATCATGATATCAAGCTGTAATAATTCCATACTCTCAGCACTAGTGCGAGCAAGCGACAAACCAGCGTGGCCAGACAGCCTAAAACAGGACAAAAAACGCCGATTGCGTTCCAGAATTAAGCAAAAACCGTGTCAAAGCTTACGATATTTATAATTTGATATCATTGTAATGCCGAAGACTGCTGCTATATTTGGTTGCTGCATTACTGCGTAAAAACAAAACTCGACAGCAGCAGCGCCTCGCAGCACGGCGAGCGATTGTTAAAGCTTTCAAATGCCATCGAAATCTTAGTGGAGCACGGCGGATTCCGAATGGCATTCGAAGCCACCCCGTTTGAGTCAAATGACATTTGGTTGGAATGACATTCGAACGCTAGTGTAGCCGGGGTATAAGATTCCTTAAATAAAGTCTCTTGAACCTATCCTCAATGTTACAAAGCTAATAAGAACTAATCAGTGTAACTGCAAGCAGTCCACACACTGGGAGTCATTCAATGAAGCCTCGACCTGACACAGCCGACCACACACGAACAGGAGACACAGCCGTCTGCAACAATATATAGACCTCTCTGTCTGCACACGACAGCTGAAGGTTCGGCGCAAACATTGGCTCCCTCCGCCTCCTCGAATAACACCACACAAAGGAAAAAAAGCGTCGGACTACGTACGGGAGGGAGAGAGACGACGTAATACTACAAACGCTAAATGGCGCGCGCCCACCGCAAACACGGTGTACGTGTGCGCGCGCTGTAGGGGCGCTTGGGTGGGTTGCGACGGGTGGGCGCTTATACGACGTGCAAGGATCGAGGGGACGGGAAAGTTGCGTGAAGATAGGCCTAAACGGTGTGTGTACGACGAGGCGCCGTCTACATCGCCTCCCCGGCGCTCTGAAAGTACCCAGAGCTTCGCCAGCCGGTGGGCCAAACGGCGCTCGACGGAAACTCAAATTTGGCGGTGAGGCGTTGGCGTAGGGAGAGAGAGATTGAGGGGAACTGACACCACCGGCGGAGCTTCGAGGCTAAAACAACGCCGTATTACGTACTACAGGCGGGGACCAACAACGCTTGCGGTGGTGTGTGTCGAGGGAGGGATGATGGCCCGCCGAACGGGGTGAAATGTACAGGCCAGACGACAGAGATAAAGCGAGCCGCCATGTATTTTTTTTTATCGTCTGCTTAGGCGCGCGCGTGTAGCAGACGATATCCAACCGGAACGACGGCACGGAGACTCGCGCGCTGCCGCGACAAGTTCGGGAAGTGTGTTCTGTGGGGGAAACAAGGGGAGAATAAAAAAAAAAAAGGTAGGTGGCAAAAACTACGCGGGGGAGAGGGGGGGGGGAGGCAGAAATGAGCATGTTGTTAGCAGCGGTGGTGGTCGTGGTGTAATTGGTCTGATCCCCTTTGCCTGCTGGGTTGCTTCCTCCGCGAAAAACCCATACCCCCCTCCCACCTCCCCGCGGAGTAATACACGCAGAAGACCTCGCCGTCGCTCCCCTCCGCGGGCCTCCCGTGCGCTTCACCTGAGTGAGACAAATGTTTTTTAAATCCTCGCCGCGGACCCAGCGTGATCCCCCCTGTAAGCGGTACGGATTTGGAGGAGGGCCGGTTAGTGCGCACACGCGCCCCAATCTGAACCACGCGAGCCCCGGGGTCGCGAGCGGCATAACCCGGCGGCCGCTACAGCTCGTCTTTACTGCGCCAGCAGGAGATGAGTCGTTTTGTCGGTGGGGGGTTGCTGTGACAGTACACAGGCGTCTGATAGAAAGCGCTGGGAGGAGGGGAGTGGGGGATGCTACGGGAGTTATAGGGATCAGCGGGGCCAGGGTCCTCTCTCGCTAGAGGCATTTGTTTACACGGATCCCAGCCGTCGCCTTTCGAAGCAGACGGTAGCGGCAGCGGCAGCGGCAGCTTCTTCGTCCTCGGAGGGGGGTCGTCGGCACAACCGTGTCTCTTGGGAGAGCGGAAAAAGCGAAAAAAGAGGAATATCGGTGAAGAGAGACTTGGGGGCCAGTGCGACAGTGTTGCGGTCGGGTCATTAGTTACCGTAGAGTGAACGAGGGGCTCAAAGCGCGGGAGAGTCGCCCCTGCGGGATTTGTCCGGCGACGGTGCCGTTGAAACACCTGCTTTCGGGCGCCGCTCCTGCGTGGTGCGGTGGCCTACTGCGGCCGCACGCACGGATCGGATCGGAATGGGGATTCCCAATCTATTCGCGAGGAAGGCACAATGACACGAGAGAAATCCGGCCCAATAGAAGACTAATTTGCTTCGTTTCTGTGTTGTATTTTTCTCTTCGAGGGCGCCCAGTTTTCTGCTGTATAAATGGGGAGTTAGTGGCTGTAATTACACGCGGAGTGTGTTTCTTTTTCTTTTTTTTCAGAGCTTGCATCGTGCAACCAGGAGCTATTTTTAGCAGAATGTGTTTTATATTCCCCGGTTGGTTCGTTTTCGAAGGACAACTGTCAGCGTGAACACAGGACGCTAGAAACAAGATACGAAGGATTGTAACGAATCCTGTCTCGCACTTACGTGTGCATTGTTTGTGTCCCCTGGTGTATGCTTTCTGAACGCTGAAATTTCAATTTTGTTCCACAATATAGAAAGGAGCAAGCCTGTGTTCAGCGATAAGCTGATTTTAAGGGTATTTGCATTCGGATAAGATAATTGGGGAGGGGGGGGGTGTAGGGTACAAAACAGCGCACGGCTCAGGCAGCGCGCTCTGTTGCCTTCAATTCCATGTGAGTTGTCTTGAGTGTTCGTGTTCTAAATAACACACATCACTCTTCTTCTACACACCTCACGGGTGTAAAAAGGTGGCACACCCTACCTCATAAATCAATCTAAGAACTCTTACAGCTAAAACGTGCACATAATTGAACAGGAGCTTTTCTGATTAGATTACACTCAAGTAGGGGCAGTCCTATAATATTTAACAATTTGAATACAAATCAATCAAGTCTTGTTATTCCGATCACATTCGATTCGAGCATTCGGTATTTCATACATTGAAATATTCGGAGTGCCCAGGCCAACGTCGGGAACCATGGTTCTCGCGGAAGCAAGAGAGCCACCCGTAAATGCTTTGCGCGTGCAGGAGGTGCGCCGCCATTACCTGCGCCTGACTACGCAGCATGACTCGCACCCTTTGGTTTCCCGTCTTCAACAGCGTTCAGCGTCAAAGATTCATCAGGCCATCTTTGGTGATGTCATGGCCCTGCCCGCTGTATCTCAATGGCAACACAACACTGGGTCGCCTCCATGGACTGTTCCCTGCATTGACACCAATGCTGATATCCCCGGGATGCCCAAAAACAATCTATATCTACAGTGGCAGCACGGCAGATGACGCTCAATTACATGCATGACCGTTATGCTGATTATGTGCATATATACACCGATGGATCGTCGACAACCACCTCGTCGTCGTCAGCTTTCACAATACCGAGTCTTCACATCGATCAGGGGGTCAAGCTCTCGCACCCTACATCACCGACGGCTGCAGAGCTTTACGCAATATATCTTGCAGTCAAATTTATCGCTACAATGACTTCACCGACTAAATGGGCAGTTCTCACAGATTCAAAAGCGGCTCTTCAAGCCCTAAATCCAATTGCGGCTTACAGTCATCACAATATCTTGGCAAGACACATCTGTGATGTGATGGCAACTGAAATAGGAAAAACTCAGAAAATAACATTTCAGTGGATTCCCGGGCACATTGGAATAAGAGGAAATTCACGAGCTGACCGATTAGCAGCAACCGCTCATTCAAATTCCACGTGTAGCGCCGTGCCTTTTTCCAGAGGTGATGTTAAAAATTATTTGAAAAAACTAAGGACACACATTACTTTGGAAACCAGGTTGACCGATAAATATCGTTCATCGCTGTTATACCAAGTGGACCCGTACCTTACATTCCCGTGTGCGTCTCATCTGGGTCGTTCCGTCGACACGTTAAAGGGACACTGAAGTGATTTGTAAACAATGCGGGATTACGAGCGCAAACTGTAGTCCGGAGTCCCTGGGCCCTGTTTCGACCGCTCTGTGCGCGTTTACGCGAATTTATTTAGTAGAAAAATCAATTCGAAAATGCTGTCCTCCTCTCTTTACGCTCGCCCATTTTCCGTGGCGTTTTCGTGTGACGTCAGCAGGAGAGGAGCTGACAATTGGCTGCGCTACTGCACGGCTCGCCGACCTTCCGCGACCGAGTCAGTCGGCCCACCGTTCAGTCCGCCGGCCGCCAACGGGTCGTCGCAATTCGCTCGATCAGTTGAAACTAAGCCACAACACGTTTGGGAATGGAAGAATGCGCCTTTATTTACTTCATTAGTTTGTACACTGTATCTAGCTCGAAGTCAAGGTCGCTTCACACAAGCGCTGCACAAGCGCACATGCGACGCTTCGCTGACTGGTACGCCAGTAGGAAAATATAAGGCCTCTTGAAGGGGGAGAAGAGTGAGCGAAGTCAATATAGGTACTAAGGAAATAAAATCAACTGATATTTTTATCGTACAGCGTAAAACTAGGGTGCGGGAAGCACTTTTTTTGCGCTGGGCTGAACAAGCACAGCGGTCAGCAGCACGACTACGCATCTGCGAACGCTTTCCCCCGTCTACGAAATGCAATTGCTAGACGTGAGCTATTGTGGAAACTCGGGGACGCTTACTGCACGAGCGCAATACAACAATAGTCACCTAAGCTGCTTGAAATACTAAAACTAAATAAAAGTGTAAACTGGTTATACATTATATACCTTATCTTTTCCGTCGCTGCCAGCGGCTCCCTGTGGCCTTGTCGTCTGGCCCAAGTAGCACAGAACATTAGAATAACGTTATCTGGAAGTTGCGAAAGTTTAAATAACGTTAAATGTTACGAGGCAATGTTTATGTAACGTTAAAAAAAACATTCAATGTTTATGTTATGTTAGAAACGTTATTTTTACATTGAAAACAAACATGTATGTTAACGTTTTGTTCCCAACATTTATTTAACGTTTAGGAAACAACTTAAAACCAATGTTAGAAATACTAATGTTATTACAATGCTCATACTCAACATTAAAGTAATGTAAATATACAAACATTATAATAACGTTCAGGACATGTTCAGGAAACAACTTATCACCAATGTTAGAAATGGTAACGTTATTAAAATGCTCAGGACTGAACATTAAAGTAATGTACAAATTGAAACATTATAATAGCGTTCAGGGCATGTTCACGGCAGAACATTAATGGGATGTAAAAATGTAAACATTATTATAATGTTAAGAAGTACCCGCAAAGCAACGTTATAGGTAACATCTTTATTGCAACATTATTACAATGTTCAAGGCATAACGTTGAAGTAATTTTAGAAATTTAACGTTATTAAAATGCTCGAGGTAATACTGTCAGGTAACATAATAAATCTGAACATAAGCATAACATTTATGTTACAACGGCAGGGTGATGTTATGCTTGAAGCATTAGCGAAATGTTCAAACTAATTGCACAATACAACTGGCTTTTACCAAAGTCTTCAGGGGTACAGGGGGTCAAAACAAGTCCTCCCCCCGAAATTTCTCGTGAGGGAAGTGGGAAGGGGGGGGGGGGGGGGGGTCATCCAGGACGGGCCCGATTCGCGCGAACGTGAATCGCACGCGCCAGATAACGCTTCCAGGCTCCAGCACGTACCGGTCGGTTCTTCTGGCTCCCTCTTCACCATTTTGACATATTAAAGGGGGGGGGGGGAAGGATATTTCGGGTTATTTTCTTATTTCACATATATAGAACTTTGCATCTCGTGCCGTCGGCGTGTCGCCACCGATTCTGCTATCTTTGGCGTGTCTTCCGCGGCCAACTTCCAGCTCGTTTGAGCAGCTCTGGCGGCTCAACCCCCCCCCCCCCCGCCCCCCTCCCGCCCCATCCGATATAAAATCCTGGCTACGATCAGCTACGATCAGCTACGCCAATGCTTTTAAAAATCGCAGCCACATTATTTCAGTGCTTGACTGCATTTTGACGCCGCCGGAGATGTGCTGAGACAAATGTTGTAAGTGTGTATGCGTGCGTGTTTATTTTGTGTTATGAGCCCAGCCCAGCCCAGGACATGGGCAAGCCAACGTGTTGAGGAGGATAAATTACAGCGCCAATCGTGTCATCAGTTGTGGTTTTGGCCGCTGCGAGTCCGCGCGAAACATTTCTCAGGCAAGGCGGCTTTCCCCTCAGTTGCCTTTTGTTCCCTCAGAGGAATAGCTCCGTCAACAACCGGTCCCATTTATGACCAGTCCTATTGTTGCCCACCGCCGCTCCCCTCGTTTTGCAAGGCGTGTATCATGCGGGTGCGCGCGGCGGGTGGGGGCTTGCTCCCCCTCTCAAGACCTGCAGGGGAAGTGCGTCAAAAGCCTGTTCTTGTGTCTTGTATTCCGGCGTGAGGCTGCCTGGTATTTTTCTTTTCTGTCATCTGCACCGAGCGCAAGAAAGAGCGACAGCACAGAGCAGCAGAAGGTGTTTTGCGTCATCGAGAAATACACTTGTTGCCGGGAAACAACGATTTGCAAGTCAACTGCAGGTTACTTCAAATATACACGAAAGCACGCTTTTAACTATTTTCAGTAAGCATCATATGAAGTTAAATTTATTTTAGGAATGATTAGGAATGAATGACTAGGATGAATGAATGAATGAATGAAATAATGAATGAATGACTAGGAATGAATAGGAATAGAAAAAAA
This sequence comes from Haemaphysalis longicornis, assembly GCA_013339765.2. NCBI lineage: Eukaryota > Metazoa > Arthropoda > Arachnida > Ixodida > Ixodidae > Haemaphysalis > Haemaphysalis longicornis. The sequence goes on along the minus strand of CM023449.1, from coordinate 82,074,786 downwards.
TGAATAGGAATTGACAGTGTTATGTGTAATTTTTACATTCCTGTTACGTTTGCACCACAAATTCTGCGCCATTGAAGCAGAAAACAAAAATGCGAGGAGCTGCTTCTTATCAATGCGGCGATCGAATTAACGCCCATTGGATGATTTGGTAGATCTGTAACGAACTCGCACCTACAGTGAAAGCCAGAGTTGCCCTGCGCATGCAACGCGAGACTGCGACACCGCAGTTTCGCGTTATTGTGTTTCGCATTAGCCATATAAAGTACAACAGCATTGTTATGGTGCATCAGCCACAGAGGAAGAAGACACGAACGCCAGTGCCTAGCCTGCTCGCACGTGTGCTAAATTGTAGCCAAACAACACGCTGGGCGCGCTCAGATCGACTCTGAGGTGTACATGTATTGAAAAGGAAGAGCCGAAGCTCTGGCGTTCTTGGTCTGCGCGGGGCCTTCTGTTCTGTAAATACGCCTTGTTGGTTGATGGATTGTAGGGGTTAACGGCGCCGATGCAACGCAGGCGATGAGCGCGCCGTAGTGAAGGGCTCCGGATTAATTTTGACCACCTGGGGATCTGTAACGTGCGCCTAAATCTCTGTACGCACGGGCGTTTTTGCTTTCGCCTCCATCGGAAAAGCGGCCGCAGCGGCCGGGAATCGAACCAGCGTCCTCGTGCCCAGCAGCACAACGCCTTAGCCACTGAGCCACCAAGGCGGGTGTAAATACGCCTTGTAAATACATCTTCGTTTCACGTCTTCCTCTCTAACATTTTGGTGGCGGTTGCTAACCATATATCCATGCTCCTGCCTTGAGCCTATACGAGCGCGTAAGTGCTCACTATCGATGATACCCTACGCTCACGCTCGCGCTACAGACGGCTAGCCTCCTGGTTATATAAGTTTAGTCTGGAAATCGACTTCATGATGTCGATGGGCGGTGGACCTAGGTGAAATCAAGCACCGGGACCCTTGCGAAGTATCTAACCAAGCTGTACAGCCTTCCTTTGTAGCCGCATAACTGTATTTCTAGAGTGGATTTCAACTTTTAACATCTACGTATATAAACTGCACTCCGCTGTCGCTCCAATTCCTCCCCAAGCGCTGCGCTGGGCGGCACGATTGCCGCCTAAATATTTTGATGTCTGCTGCTGCGGTGTTGTTAATTCACTGCAAATGCTATAATGTTTGACAACTGTATTACATTTGATGAAACTTCATAAAAATATTTAGGCGACGAAATTGAAACTTTGAAACTTCCCTTTGCGGCAGACGTATCAATTCGTCAATTTTGATGCAAGCCTAGTTTATTCCGCCGTGTAAAACGCACCACCACGTCGAAATATAGAGTTACGCGTACAGTTAAACCTGTATGTAAGAAGTTGATAAAAATTCAAAATTTTCGTTACATGCAGGTTTTCATTATATGCAAGTTTCGATTTAAGGCACCCGTAAATGAAGCCGAAACATATCAGAATACTTGACATCAGTGACAGTGAACTCTCCCTTCAAGAATTTATTTCAGATTGAAAAAATGCTCTATTTGCGGCTTCTGCTTTTTCCACGAAGTTTTCAGTACACGGCAGTCCAAAGAATCAAGGTCACTTATCCCCTGTTTCGCAATCGTAACGCGTAACTAGTAACTATCAATTTTGCCTTTTGACACTCTTCGCTGGTTTAACCAGTTTCAAGGAGCAAACGTGTGCTGAAAGGGCGCCTTTTCGCGAACTTGATGCTATTTAATTGTGCACTCAAACTTTTTGAGAAGGTGCTAGCTGGGATGCTGTACCGAACGACAACGTTGATCCTACTTGCCTGCGGAGACGGCACCTGAAATTGCGAGCTTGTCTTGAAAAGACAATCTTTTGTTTTCTAGTAGCAGAACTCATCACCAACAACGAACCTACACCTCAGAAATCAGTGGAGACGCGCGAATATACTCACCGACAGTTGGGCCTAGCACCTAAGCGACACCACACTCACATGGAAACACACGGTAGTTTGCAGCGCGGGCAATGTTCGCTAAATTAGTGCATATCTCAGCCAATTTTTTCGGAAAAAGTGCAAAAAACGATGGCTCATCAGCGTAGCGAATTCGTTACATGAAGGTGTAACTGTTGCCACGATTTCGTTATATAGAGGTCAGGTCGAAAACGCATCGTTTTCAATGAGGCTGGCAATGGGGATTTGAAAAACTTTGTTAAATCCAGGAATTCGTCACATGGAAGTTAGTTATATCCTGGTTCAAATGTAATTGAATTGAAATGACTCCTTTTTGCCCATTTGTGCCTTGCAGACATTGTGCTAACTCAAAGCCCGAATTCTTCTCACAGGCAAGGGCAAGACGATTAGGAAGTATTCGAGTCCTTATAATCAGCCGAAGCGCAATGTTTAGCCTCCAATTACGCGAACTTCGTTTAAAAAAAAACTCGTGAGTTGCGTTTGTTGTTGAAAGCTGCGTACCCATATTTTTTCCCACGTCATGCGTGTGCGCGTAAGGACACGAAGCCCTCGAAAATGGGGAGGTGAGGAAGAGGGGGGGGGGATCGAGCCTTTCAGCGCCCACTTTGTTGGCGCCTATGCCATCGAGCTAATTTGAAACGAATCATCCGATCTCAGTGTCTCCCTGTTACTGTTATGACGGGGTCTGGGACATTTCGGTGAAGCACGTTTCGGCGCACGGGCTTTCCGATGCACGGACTTCTCGGTTCAAAGGCATTTCGATGCGAAATGCATTTTGAAGAACATATGGTTACTCGTAGTGTGCTCCTAACGTGCCACGATGGAAGAAGACAACGACGGTAGAAAACGACGACGAAGCGTTTGAGTACGCAAGCAGTGCACGTGCAGTTTTCTCTGGAACAGCGGTAATAAGACAAACGCCAGCGGTGCGCTAGCTGTCTCGAGCAGGTCATGTAAAATATATTTGTTGGTACTAGCCACCTACTTCGGTCTGGTTCTTGTATGCCTTATTTGCTTTGAACGTATTGTTGTATTTTGATTTTGGTAAATCATATGTCGTGAATGACTATTTACTGCACTTACTGAATTTTTTATTATATTAATGCCGCGTTTCAAAAGTTTGTCTTACGATTTGTGTCCATTTTTATTTTTTTTTAACCACACTTCAAGCGCAACAACCTATTATAAAGCAGATTTATTTTACTCGCTGCGGCTTATTTCCTATTAAGTTGGGGTTCTTTGGGCAGGGGAGAGATTGCTCTAGATTCACTCAGAAAACATTTTAGAAAACATTAGAAAGAGCAGTTTTTAGACGTAATATCCCGTAATTTGCTGAATATTCCGTGATTTACGCTGTGAAATGATATCCTATTATTTTTAGTCGTGAGAATATGTAATTTTCGGAGCCGTTTCCGCGTTCTAACGGGGAAGGAAGAAAGGGGGGGGGGGGGGGATGGACTCCATGTGCGAAGGCATTCCTGGCGAAGGCAATGCTTTATCGGCGATCAGGGGAGAAATTACGTAATCGTGTTCGCTAATAGTGCTCAAGGCTGCAGGGTCACTCGCTTGTTTAAAGCATACATGTAGCGAAAAAAAAAAACCCTTTTTTGTAGTTATGTGACCACACAGTTATTCGCACGCACCAGCCGGACTGTTTAAGTTGCCCACAATTCTTTTTTTCATCGAAGCATGATATTTCTGACTAGTGAATCAAAACGTTTAAGTTCTAGTTTACAAAAAAAAAAAATGCCACTGGTGTTTTTTTACAAATTTTTCTCCCTACACCACTCGTATTTCATTTTGGTTATGAAGCGTTCCTTTGATCCGGGCATCACGATCAGTCTCTTTCAAAGTCAATCTTGTTCGCGAGTCCTCTTCATTCTGTTCGTTGAGATCTGGCTGTCTTCACTTTGCGATGTAAAAGGCGAACTTCGCGGCGCTGTCCCCAAGGGCGGGTGGAGAAGTTTTCCCGTCCATTGTGTGCGACGTTCCTTTGTGTAGCATCCCCCCACGGCTTTTTGTTCATTCAGACAGGTTTCAGCCGCAGACAGCAGCTGCGGAAATTTGCTTGGAGATCCACTGCCTTCTCGCCCCATATGAGAGGGAAAGAAAAAAGGGCAAGGGCTCAAGGGGTCTATTCTCGCCACTGCCGACCCCGTGCGCACCCACCTCTCAGTCGTTACACCGGATTGTTTACCTGGAACACTGCAGTTGTAGACGTAAGTATATGCGTAAGCGCATGCTTGTTCAGTCGTAGCCTGTTCGATGGTGTTATATCTTTCTCCGTGGTCTTTCCAACCGAGACCCGTTTATCGCTGGATATTCAAAACGAAGCGCCAGAGGCGGCGTTTGGCAATGTAAGCGACATACAAGGAAGGTGTGCAGGAGCAACTCGTGAGTATTTTCTTGCTTATAGGCCCGTGCACACTTGCGACGAACAACGCGATTTCTGTCGCGGCGACAAATTGGCCGAGACCGAACGACAAAACGGATCGCCGGGCGGCAAAAGTTTCCGAAATCGCGTCTCAATCGTCGCAAGTGTGAACGGGCGCCTTTGAACTATATAGTAGGCAGTATTGATGGAAGAATCGATGTTACGGGTACGTTGCATGGAAACGATTTTTGTTCGTTGCATGGAAACGATTTTTTGCGCGCTTTGTGGTGCAAAGCAATGAATTCGGATAACTAACCTCGCCCACACTCGAATGATCTTCACTTCAGCCGGGCAAGTAGAGTATCGGCTTGGGCACGCGAAACAAAATAATGTGCGTGTCACGTTAGTTCGCTGTGCGAAATTTTGAAAAAAAAAAGCATTACATTTGCCGCTAATTGCCTGGCGATGCGATAATTATGTTGGGAACGCCGGGGTTCCTTAACGTGAAAAAAAAATGGGGGGGGGGGGGGGGGGTGCAGCCAGTGCAGCTACTTCGGAATGTAGTCGATACAAATGCAAACGAACAGGTCAGAATGCACCCCTTGGTAGCCTATTTTGCCGCTGGTTAACTTAGACGGTATGACGGTGTACCTATCGCAAAAAGTTCGTCAGACTTCTGGGATATATTGTTAAAAGCTGCAAACCTGAGCCTTTTGTCGTAGCTTTCTTCGCTGGCGAGTAAGCAACCAGACAACCTGCGTGACTATATAGCCAACTTTGTTAGAAAGGGGCACTTTGAGGGCTGAAGGTGTCACAGAGGGTGGGAAAAAGTGCGCTGTTCGAGTACATGCGTTCGTTTGCGACTTACATTTTTGAAATGCATTAAAGCAGCATAGCGCGTTCTTGAGTTGTGAGAAATGCACCCCAAAAGGCTGGTAAATAGCAGCTGGTAAAGAGTCGAAGTCACTTTCATTGCAGGCTATGGTTTTCAAGATACCCTCAAACCGGGAAAGCCGCGGAGTTCATCGACGATGAGTGCCAATCCCGAGACCATAGAAACTGGTAAGTAAATATTGTGTAAATGGCTAGCGGGTTTAGCGAATCAAAATGGAAAAGCGAATTCAATCGATAACGCACAGCACAACAGGAGCTGGAATGACCAGGGCAGGTGCCACTTTCAACTAAGCCGATAAAGATCCGAAGGGGGAATTGGGGTTAAGAGGTGTGGGAGGTACTTGGTCATGCTAGCGATCACCCACTCCCTCTAAAGGGAACCGTTCCGCCCAAAAGAGGTCACTCTGGATGCAGAATTTTGCCTACTGCGCGTACTTTATCAGAAGTTTGGAGAGAGAGAGAGAACGCTTTATTGGAATATCCGGCGTGCGGGTGCGGATCAGGCCACGCAGGGCTTCTCCGCACCCTATCTAGCGCGTGGCTGTGTAGCTCGAGGGTGGGCCTGCGTCGACGTCGGCTACTAGGTGAGTCCGCTCCCGCGGGAGGGTCCCCGTTCGCTCTTGCCGAGGGCGTCCTCGAGCCGCTGGATGGCGAGCAGCTGCGCCGCAAGTCGGGCGAGCTGATGTAGTCCACAATGTCTGGCGGTAGGAGTCCGGCTCGGCACCGTCTTGCTGCACTTCACAGCCCCACTGTGGGCTAGAGTTGCTGGTTCACTGCACAAACACTGCACTGCACTGCACATAGTATCCGGGGCACAACCAACACGCTTTCATTGGGGCCGCATTGATCATGCACAGCCGTCGAAAAATCCTGTAAATGCTCAGCAGTGATGAATAACAGGGTGCGTTTCATATGACGAGGTAACAACGCCGAGCGTGAAAAAACAAAAACCATGGTTAAAGTGAACGCTAACAAATTTAGTGGCTGCAATGATACGCATGGCTTTGACTGAAAAACAGAACCTTCCTGCATTCGTGCAAATAAAAAAAAAAAAGAAGAATGCCCGGGTTGTTGTAAAATGCTCAAATTCTTCCTCCTTTCTTCCCCTAGCCTGTTCCAAGCATGTATTAAACATGTCACACAACTCTTTTCAGTGCTGAGAAAGACTAGGATCGAAGTTGTTCGTTTATGAGTTCCCACTTTGGTTCCCTTTATTACGTAAGTAAACTTGGACCATTATACACATTCGTGTTTAATGGGTGTTTCTTTTTTGTGAACCATCTGTAATACCTCTGTAGCACTTTGTGTTCTTTTTTAGGTGAAAGATCTGCCGGACTGGAGGAGCAAACGTCGCTTCTACAACCAAGCGAATTTTCAGATGGGTTGTTTCGATTGAGGTAGCGGTCATCTATATACAGTTGGACAGGAAGAAAAGAAGAAAAGGTCCGAGAGGTTAGTATCCGTTCCCGAATAGTATTTGGTGAGTGTAGAAAATTTCTGAGAGCGTATTTTGATTTGTTTTAGTAGTTCAATTTATGAACTGCTATGCAGCCCATAACTAGTCGCGCCCTATGCTTTCCAGCTGCTGCTGGTGTGACGCAGGTCACAGTCGATAGCGGGCCACATCATTGGTGACTGGATCCACTTTGCGAATATTGGGCTTACAGGAACCCACAAGGTAAGCAATAAACTAATATTCTCAAAATTTAATAGTGCATTTATATTTAAATGATTTTCATCCTAATCTCTGCCTAATAAAAATACATGAACCATGCAGAAGACACAACACTCCGCTAGCGAGCGACTTTGACGAATAGTCACTAACCTGTATAGGTTACTGACTCGGGAGATTCAAGTTGGGAGTCAGGTGACCCAAAATTTTGTGCGCTTGCTTTCTTCTGGTCATATGGTTAGCACGAGTTGCTGCGTAGCTGCTTGTTCAGTTACTCTCCTTTTAGTGCGTGCGTGTGTGCATGTGGTGTGTGGGCGTGTGTGCGCTCGTTAACTAAACAAATCCTTAGGCGGCGACTACTTTTTCGCGCAAAAACCGCCTACTGCCGCAGCGTACTGAAGTAGGAATTGTTTGCTTTTTCCACACAGACGCAGCCAGCCCCTGGATGGAGCCTCCTCTCCTGCACAGCAGCAGCAATGAAATGTAAATAAAAAAAATGCTGTAACCATGCAAAAATAAAATAAAATTTTATTTAAATTTCACTTTTCCTTGTTATTTTGAAAATGCTTTAAAATATATCGTAACCGGCAAACGTGGATAACAGAAACAATGCTCCACGATACACATTCCACACGTTTGGCAAAACGTCACTGTAACGTTCCTGGTCCACATTCTGAAAAGCTTTTGCAACGTTAAAAGATTGTTTCAAGCGTGTTTTCTGCAACGTTAAGTAAATGTAAATCCAACATAATTACTATGTTGTCGAAATGCTTCCTCACAGTTCCAATAATGTTTGACGAAACGTTACTGTAACGTTTTTTTTAGTTGTTCTTAAAATGTTTTTGTAGGGTGCTTCTGCAACGTTAGGTAAACGTAACTCCAAAAGTATTTATATGTTGTAGAAATGCTTTCTTACTGTTCGCATAACGTTTGGCGAAATGTGATGTAACGTTTTACATTGTTTTTAAACGTTTTTTGAACGTTATTAGCTTGTTCGCTGCAACGTTTGGGAAATGTAACACTAACATTAATAATATGTTGTAAAAATGTTTTGTGGACGTTTAAATAATGTTTGACAAAACATTACTGTAACGTTTTTGATAACATTAGTTAAACATTTCAAAAAAATGACATTAAAGGGAAGGTGAAACGGTTTTAGAATTAAAAGAAAAGTTGCCTAGCAGAAAGTACACATTGAATAGTTCCCGTGTACGAAATATTTTCGCAATACATGCAATAGAAGCGGCGCAATGAGCAAACAAAAGTGGCCTGATGCCCCGCCCCCATCTCGCCGCGCGATGCCGGAAGACCGAAGAGCGCGGGCGAAAACCGGCTGAAAAACGTCATACCTGGACTTCCGGCCGGATCGGCCGCCTCGGCCATGCTCTTTTCGCCGTGTTTTCTTGTGAATGATACTTGTTGTTGCGGTTGATAGCACTCATTTGTACCATTTTCGTGTTCAAAAAGTATGCACGAACGCCAAAGGAGGCATACGTTATCATGCCGTATTCCTAAGCAGAATAATGCCACGCCGGGATGCTTGATAACATACGGAAGCGACAGCCGAGGTGGCTGTGCTTGATGACAGATATATACTACACTACGTTAAATACTTTCTAAACCGCTCCAATGCGTTTTTTTTTTTTTTTATGCGACGGACGTGAATGTTCACATTAGATTCTAGATTTAGGAAGGATGGGGAATACTGCTGTACTTTGGCCGGGGATGTTTCGTTCCATTCCAGAAACCAAGTCACATTTGTTCAGGAAATACTTGTTTCGTTAAACGCGTCGGTTTTCTTTCCCTATGGGCTCAGGACAGTGTTAAACAAAAAACAATTTTTTGGCTAAACTAAAACAAGGGCCAATCCTGATAGAAGTTATCACCCGGCTAAGAGGTAAACAGTATTCCTACAAAGTAAAAAACCAAGACAACCAGATTACTTATTTTGCAAGTATACATATCACGATAAGGTGATGTTTGTCTGGAATTTAAAAAAAACACCACTCCGAACCACCACCGTGCCATAATTTGTGTTGACTGCGGGGGCCTAATTTTTTGCCCAAGATTCTGTGTGGCTGCATATTATAACCTGGCAAGCACTTGTTGTCACTGAACCTCAAGTGTGCTCCAGAGATAGTCGGTGATATATATAATGATGATACTAAAAAAATTAGGAGATAAGGGTAAATATACGGCCTCTGTCCGACTAGCGCGGTAAATGCTTAAATCTAGAAATGCTGAAACAGGCCAATGATTCATTATCACAAACGTTTGGTGATTGTTACCTAAAGTAACCTAACTACAACGTAACTGCCTTGTCCGACTGGTCTGTTAATTATAACGAGGTGGCCTTAATATTGTAGCAGAATGCGCAACGCACAAACGAAAATCAAGCCCTACTACAGCCAATAATGCTGAGCAGGCACTAGTATGCTGCAGTGTTTTCAGAATAAATGCATGTGAAGCCGTAAGACGCCACTCATGGAAGTGCAGCTAGCAATCGCGGAGGCGCCGTAGCGCCGCTGCCGAAATGGCGCGCGCGTGTGAGTCTGTGTACGGGGATGAGTAACGGGGCTGGGGTGGGCGACAACGAACAAAGGAAATGCGGAAGCAGAGTCTGCTTGTTGGTTTATGCGTGTACCGGCAAGATGTGTCTCGCATATACGTTTACAGCGCATGAACGCTATTTTTTCGCGCAGTGCACGTACGTGCTTTTCGCTGGTAGATTGTTTATAAAACGCCCATTAATGTTCGGCATAAATGGTTTTGTGTATAATAAGAAACAGGTAAGGCAGTACCTAATATTAACATAAGGTATAAAATCCCCCTATGCTGGTTGCCTAATTCAAAAATATTTTGATGCAACCCACTAGTCGAAGTCACAGTCACTGGTTTGGGGTCCCTGTCGTGTAAAGCAAATTAAGCTCCAAGATAACTGAACCAACAGCACGGGAAATATAAAACAAACTTCCAGTCATGTGCGAAAATTAAACTGCAAGCTAAATTGCCGCAAAGGCAACCGTGCGATGGTTCGCAATGCTTCCGACAACCCGCGCGGCCGAAGGGTGTCCTCCTTTGACGTCATGACGGGCGCAACCAATCAGGGGCGTCAAAAGACGAAAAGCGCGCGTATTTCAAACGGGGCTGCGCTTTTTTTGCAAGATAAATGCCACTTGGACTGTACGATAAATTTCAATGTGATTTTCGGAATCAGCGCGCAAGAAACTATATCACTGTTAATCTAACTCATTTTTTTTGGAAAGCGCTTCAGCTTCCCTTTAAGAACATTGTTCTAACGTTAGCACCAAACAAAAAAAATACGTTCTTCTAATGTTTTGGTGCTACTTGGGGGGGTGCTAGGTAAGTCATCTCAAGTGGTTTGCCAGTCACAAGTTGAATCGCCGCGGGTACGCGCTTTTTTTTTTTTTAGTTATGAGTTAACTTTTTGTTTTTCGCCGATGTTTTCTATACTGAGTTCACCTTTTTTTGGTCCGCAACGTTCATTGCTCCACGAACTAGTCCGCACAAACTCGCGCAGGCTGGCACTGGCGCGCTAGCGAGTTCTCGTTGGCGTGCTGTTGCCATAAGCACCGACTGCTTGCGGGCAGTGGCCCAGAATAACAACCCTTGGCCTGGTGCGAACACGCTTTTTACGATACAGGCATGAGCGAGGCAAGCTCCAAATATGGGGGAAAAAGCGCATGCATTTGAGCGTGTGCGGGGACGCGGAGGGCGTTCATGCACTGCGTAGGCCTCAGATAGTGAATGCTACGATTCCAAGCCGTCCTGGGAGGCTTATCTTATGCATTTTACAGCCGACTACATGGCAGAAGCGCTGTACTACGATAAACTGGATATTGAGAAATGCCCATCCAACGGCGCCATCGAATGTCAAACATGTTTTACAGACCGAAACCGAAACCGAAACTTGTTTGATTGCTTACCTTGGGCATCGGTCAATCACGGCGCCCCCTCCTCCCAACGTCACAGCTTAGTTTGTGCGGCCGCCGCAAACCGCGCATGGTAGTTTTTCTTCTTTCGCGCTTGTAAAACAATTACCGATTGTCAACCGGATAAACGATGAAAAGTGTACTAATTTGAGCCAGTCTACACAGTGCAAGCAAAAACGGGAGTTTGACAAATTCCCTTCAGTGTCCCTTTAATACATCGCCTTCGCCTTGACGTGGCCTACACCAAGAAATTTCTTTACCGTATTCGATTCGCTGATGACACCTGCTGTGCTTGTGGACACCAACACTGAAGATGTGATCATGTCCTGCTTGAGTGCCCTCTATATGCGACCGATCGAAAAAACTAAGTGATAAGCTTAACCTGCTATCTCGGACAACCCCTATCCTTGCCGAAACTGTTGGGTCCGTGGGGAACAATGTACGCAACCAAACGAAAGCCTTACTTGCCTTAAGGGAATTTTTTCAAATGACGAAGATATGTGAACACTATTAAATAAGTGCACTTTCCTCTGAAACGCTCTGAAATGGGTGTGGAAACACACAAGGGTGTTATGTATATTGGCGAAACTATCTGTGTCGCGTCGTGGATGTTGTCTGTATATAGATGTGTATATTTCTCTTGGTTTTTTTTAACTATATTCCATTGCTGTAAGGACTCATCTATATATATATATATATATATATATATATATACCGTAGAGCGAACAGACGAACGGGTAACAAACAAACTTTATTGACGTTTCGGCCTGGGACAGGCCTTCGTCAGAATGGGACAGGCCTTCGTCAGGCCTTCGTTTCTGACGAAGGCCTGTCCCAGGCCGAAACGTCAATAAAGTTTGTTTGTTACCCGTTCGTCTGTTCGCTCTACGGTATTTTCACCGGGCCCATTGCATCATCTTGTGACGTATATATATTATATATTATATATATATATATATATATATATATATATATATATATATATATATATATATATATATGGGTGTGCTTGTGTACTACACAGAGCAAGTAGTTACTGAGTGCGCATCTTTCACCCGCTGCTGTATCAATGTACTTAATCTAACCCCTTGTGGTTCCTTAGGGCAAGTATTGTACCTTTTGTATACTCCAATGCCTGGAGTAGCCAGCACCTGTTTGGGTTGGAGCTAAACTCTCCAATAAATAATTATTTCTCTCTCTCGGTTCTGACCGAATATTACGCGTATACTACGATATGCTGGTGCTGAATACGCTGTAGTCACAACTTTCAACGCACCTACCACATGGAGTTCCCCACGCTGGCCAACATGGAAACGCAGTACTAAATCAGTACTAAATCAGTACTAATCAGTACTAAGCTGTGCTGTTTTCTTTTATTTTGTTTTATTGTTCTTCGGGCTTGCGCAAGTCACTGGTCCGTATGTGTCTGCATTTGTAAATGGCGCTGCATTTTTTTTGAAAAAAGACGACAATGTGGCGTCAAAATGAATTGGGTTCAGAATTCGACATTTGAAAAGGCGATTATATTGAAATATTTTTTTTTCATTCTCTAAAAAGATTTCTATTCAAGATCCGCCCCACTAAAAAGTTTGTACTTAAAATGTCGTAAAGGAAGCAAAATTTGTAAGTGGTCAGGACGGAACTTGACGGCAGTTTCAATCGTACTTTTCTCGCAAGAACGAGCAAAGGTAAAAAAACTTCCGCAAAAAGCAAAGGAAAAAAAACTTTCGCAAAACACTCACATTCGTTAGGGCAATAAATGTGCGAGATATAATTGACGCAGTTTGACAGCATTCAGCTTCGCATTACTGGTGACAGCGTTTTGTTCGCCTTCTATTCTTCGCCTCAGTTCCGGATTCGAACCTGTTATACCTTATGTCTATACATACATGGATATTTGTTCGCCATAATATGCGTGTTTACTCTTTCTCCGACTAACGTTTATATTGGGTTTCGGACCAACGGAATAAATCAGGCGGTAGACAACTGGACCGATAAGTGACGTTCAGCAGTGAAAAAAATTCCCTCGCACTTCCCCGAGGGGGAGAGTGTGTAAGTGCGAATGCACGGTTGTTGATTGCGCGATTACGGTGGATATCGTGATCTTGGAGTGGAGAGGAGGCGCCCAACACCCGCAGTCACTGAGCGGAGAGAGGAGGAGGAGAGTAGCGCCCGCCGTTACGGCGAGGGCTACACGAGCGCCCTCACGCGTCGGAATGCGGAGCGCCCGCTACGCGGAGCGAGAGCTCTCCCGCCCGAAGTGGAGAGGAGGCGCCCAACACCCCGCAGTCACTGAGCGGAGAGAGGAGGAGGAGAGTAGCGCGCGCCCATCTCCCCCCGTTGCTAGGGAAGACGAGGAGGAAGACGAGGAGCGCGCGCACCCGCAGCTGTTGCTATCCGGACGACGGCGGCGGACGATTCAGGCTCGCTTAAGAAGTGCATTCGCACTTAAAATATGGCATCACTCGCAAAGCAACGACTAGTCAAGGCGACAAAATTAGCTCGCCATTCCAGGCCTACCAAAGTGAATTACAAGCGAGGCTTGTAGCACAAGACATAGACGTGACGTACTATTTCGGGGAGAGATATAACAAATTTTTGAACGCGGGTTTCCCTAATAAACGCACATACATGCATGCATACTCTTTACTTTTTAACTTTGCATATCCC
>CM023449.1:81661169-82061169 GCA_013339765.2 Haemaphysalis longicornis | reverse complement strand
TTGAATTGCATTGGGTGGTAGTAGTGAGCGGTTAACGGCGCGACAGCCCATTATGGCAAATCACTGCTCTGCACTGCCGACAGCTTTCACATTAAGTGGAGCGGCTTTAACTTTTTTTTTTTTTGAAATGACCGACGTATTCTTGTTTGAAAACTTGTGCAAATTCACGTGTAAATGAACTCAGTGTATTATAAACTTGCACTGCCATGAATACAAGCTGTGAAATCTGCCGTGTTGGCCCTGTGGCTAAGTTATTTGCACTCCCGAGCGCAGACTCATGGGTTCGACCCTGGCCATTGTGGCTGTTCTCTGGTGGAGGCGAAAAATGAAATCGTCTGGAAAGCAGCTGTTGTTTTTTCTTGAGTTGAGGTTGCCCCATCAGGATGGAGCTGTCGGTAATTAAGCTGTCGGTAATTAAAGAGATCGAAATTTATTCTGGTCCCAACCCAAACGCATGCATTTTGGGCCACATTACTCGAAGTGCACGAAGAGCTTGACCCGCTTAGAGCAAAGAGGCGAGCAAAGGCATGGCCGAGCGCCTGCGACCCAGCGGCGAGTCAGGCTGCCAACATGGAGGGTCAACACAAGCTGGTGCTTCCCTGGCGATTTTCTCAAGCCGGTCATGCTCGATTTGCGCCATCCGACTTTAGCGGAACGGTCGAAATGCGTGGTAGGATCTTGAATTTTGTTCCTAGACATTGGTCAATGGCGTTGACGCGACGGTGCGCGAACACTGACACTCGAACCGTAGAATTAGCAGTTTCATCGACAACGGGGCGCTGAAAAACTCTTGTTTTGCAAGCTTCACTGCTGCACCCCTCGGGAAAAAATTTCCTAGAGATCATGCCAAACCGATTAGTTTTCATGAGTGCGCTGTGCAACCAAAATGAGCGGTTAATTGTTTTTTGAGCGCAACAAACGCAACCTCAGGCTCGAGCCACGGCATTTGCGGCGCTTTCCAGTGCAAAACTCGCGTAGCGTTCCGTGACGCCCGCACGCCTCCTTTGGGCACTTCCACTGCCACTTTAAGGGCGGCGACCACGGCCTCATGCAATGCTTAGTCAAATTGGAGCAGGGGTTGATCGCACCCGGCAAGAACTTGAAGCGGTCAAACCTCACTGCCTTTTTTGCAGCTGAATAAAGCTTTGCTTCACTGAATACATTTTGTTTTGATTCCTTGCACTTGTGGGGCTATTAAAGCGCAACTGCTTTAGTTTTTTCGAGTGGTTGCTTATATCAAAATACCGCTTATAACGAAATTTTTCGCCGTCCCGCTGACTTCGTTATAGCGAGGGATTACTGTACTTGCTCCCAAGTTTGTCAAGGATGCAGCTTCTAGGCTCAAGTTAGTTGGTACATGTCCATTATTAGAACACTTGTTGGTGCTTGAAGAATTGCTGGTTGGAGATTGTGTCGCGACCACCCTGACGCATGTTCCCTGCTTACCTGGCACTAATCTGGTCATTGTAGAGCAGCATAGTGTGTGTAAGCGTTGTGTAGTATTTCAGAACTGCAGTGTGTGGCCTGGGTCCGCTAACGATGACCTGTGCACACAACCAGGGAATTGCTCGCTGAAGCCAGGGCACAAGTCGTGCCTATGGAGGAGCGGGAGAAAGCAGCCCTTCGGATGCTTGAGCAGGAGGCACGGATCTCTCAGCTTGAGAAGGACCTCAAGGTAAAGGAAAAAAACTGTGGCTGATTACTCTGTCATAGGAATCGGTTAAACACGAAAGTGAAATGTGCAGTGAAATCTGCAGCTGAGCATGATTTGCGGGTCAGCGGCTGTCTTGTGGGTGTGCTTGGAGAGCGACAGTCCTGTTGGGGGATCGCTTCGGCAAAAGTACTGGCGTCATTCCGTGACAGATATGACCTCAGTGAAATCTTTGTGTATCCCTGGCGTAAAACACTTTCGTGTTAAAATATAAAACCCGAAAACGAACAACCCTAAGTATAACGCACTCTTTAGCACTAAAGGTTGCTTCCCCGCAAGAAGCCCCTTTATGCAGGGGTGCACCCTCTACAGGCCACTTGCTTCGTTGTACTGGCATCATTTCCATGACGGATATGACGTCACTGAAATCTTGGTGTATCCCGGCATAAAACGCTTTTGTGTTTAAAAAGAAGAGAGCCTTTTAAAGGTGCCTTGCGATGGTTGCACCTGACTGGCCGTATGCAGGCGAAAACATGCAAGTGGTGAAAGATACATGAAAGGTGAATGCACTCTTCCCCGCTTGTTTCGAGTTTGCCACAATATTCATTGCTGGAGTTGGGTGGCCCCAGTCCCTGCTGTCCTATTGGCTGTAGCTGATTAACGGCGCAGTTCTTGAATGCAAATACAATGATCACTTCAGTAGTACATTTATTGACGTTATTTTTCACCAGCAAGAGGCTCAACTCCTTTGCAAGTAGTGGCGTTTATACTTGATACTTTGTCTCTTTTTTTTTTCTTCGTGTAATCTTTTGCCCTTGCCAGCAGTGTGGCTTGAACTTTCTAGTTTTTCTTGTGCGCTAGCTTCCCATTTGTGCTGCCTGTAGCAGTTTGTGTTGCAACTTCATGCTGCTGATGCTTAGAGGGGAAAAACAACTTCATCTGTTCGTGGTGACACATTTCCTGATCATTGTTTTTTTGTTTTCCACAACGCCTGCATGTAAGTCCACAGCAGTATTGTGGATAACCTTTTTTTAATCTTTGTATTACCCTACAGGAGAATGAGCAGAAGATGGCCCAACTCATCGAGGAAAAAGCTACAGATGCCAACATGGCAGAACTCACGAGGTCAGCTGTAATTCGCATTTTCATCGTTATATTTTTCCTATGTGATACTACAGAATTTATAGGTTCAGCGGAGTACATGAAATTTATGGTATTTAACTTTTAAAAATGTTCATTCTTAGTGGCTAGTGCGAGTAAGCTGAAAACCTTAGTGAGGCTTGCCGTTTTGAGGACACAAGGATACAGTAGAACCCCGGTGATGCGTCCCCCGGACTTACGACGACCTGCTTCTTACGACAGATCACCACGGTCCCGGCAAACTACCTATAAAAACAATGCACTAAAAACGTTGACGATACGGCACTCGGGTGTACGTGGTCCGCTTCATACGACGGACCCTGGTTGGTGTAATCCCGCTGTGGTAAGGTGAACGGAAAGCGTGTGTGGCCAACCCCTAGGACGGTCAGATGGCTGGATCAGGCTGTGCGAAGAGGAGGAAGACGAGGAAGAAAGAGGGAACCGGGTAACCGAAACGGCCCGATCAGTGGTTCGGGCCGGCGTCTTGGATCTCCAGGCCGGCGAGAAGACACGGCGTACCTCTCGTCCTTCGTCCGGAGGAGCGCTCAAACAGCCCTGGTGCCCGGTTGCCTCGCGGCGTAGGCCCGAGGAACTCAACTTCTCAGCAGTCTCGGCCAGTCACCGACGCTGACATCCGAGCCGGGACTGGGGTTTGGTGAGACGCCGAGAGGACATTCTCCAGAGAGTTGTGTTTTGCGTAACTGCCCGTCTGTGTGTGTTGGGTGCTGGGAACTATTCGCCAGTCTTTCATTTCGTGGTCTTGTCTTTGTGTTGGAAATACAATTGTGGCAACGTGCAACGGAGCGAGTCGTAGGTCTGGTGCGAGATACTAGTTGGACTCCTGATCATTACACCCGCGTTTTTTTTCATATTTTACACTGCTTCACCGCCTCGTTTCGACCTTCCTTATTCTGAACCCCCGTTTGACGCTGCTCGATGTGCAAAGGTCCGCAGGCGGGCCAGACTGAAGAGACGCAAGCAAGCAGGCAGGTACTCGCAAACGGTAGTGAACTTTCGGCGGCCCCACGCTTGCCAACGCACCAACTACGTAAAGTCAAAAGTCCAGGTGGCTGGCGGACCGTGAGTCTGAAGCTCCCACTGAGCCCACGAATGCGAAAGCGCATACGATGCAACCCCACGGCGATGACCGAACACCCGCCTTCCTCGTCCACTCGATCCAAGTTTCTTCCTTTCACGACACTGTCTGCTTCTCGGTGTCTTTCAAAGCCCCGTTGTCGCTCCGCTGCTTTCTTTGTCGCCTTTTTTTCATTGCCGCCTGGTTCATTCTGCTTGGCCTTGGCAGTTTCACACGCTCGCCTTTTCCCACCTCAATTTGTTCGACTACGTTGGCCTATCTTGCGTACGTGAGGCGCAGGTCAGGCGGGTTATAAATAGCGCCGGACTTCGCAGGGGTCGTGTAGCACATGGCGCTTGGCTGGCGGGCTAACTTTGATGCTATGGAGGGGAGGGGGGCACAAAACAGGCGTTCCTTTTTGTATATAAACTTGAGATTTTCGCTAATGGTTCACGAATTACGCAAGAGCGCGCTAAATATAGTAGTTTAAATGAGTTCTCAGGCTGCCTGTCGCGTGAGACGATCTCCTAGGCAGGCATTTAACCGCACTATGGTCATACGGCACCCCGGTCTTGCGACGCTTTCCTGCAGTTCCTTGAAAGTTGTGTTAGTATCGGGGTTTTAACTGTATTTGGTTTGAGCTTTTAAGCACCGGCTGTCGTCAAACAGAGTTGATGATGATTATTATGCTTTAATTAAAGGGGCCAAGCAGACAAAAACGATTCGAAAGATTTCACGTTTTATAGTGCCCTCAGCACTCGTTTTGGCAGCAAACGATGCTTTATTCAGTGAGAAATTTAACATTTTAAGCCAAAATTTCGATTCTCCCGCTAAATCGTGTGTTTTTGGGACGTCGACAGTGACCTATCCAGAGCAGGGCCTTAAAACTAAAGATAGCCTGCTGACCAGTGCTGCTACCATCTCACAGACGGCTGTTTGGTCGTCTTGTTTATTTCCCATTTTCATAGATGGCGTTGCAATATTGCCGAAGTTCCGGTGTTCACACTTTGCTTCTGGCCGGACTTCTATACCTGCCGTATTTTTTATTAGGGTTCATACTTATTGTTTCGTCAAACCTAAGCTATGACTCGACAAGCATGGTCATGTAAGTGACCGTGCCGCTTATGTCAGTTTGTCAGTGTTGTGTCCGACAAGTCCAAAGCGTCCGACGGCTGTGCTAGGCAGTGTCAGCCGGCAAAGTGCCGCACTAACGGCTTTGGTGCTTACATGTTTGTTCATAACTTTGATTGTAAGCCCCTCAACTCTTCCCGCTATAAAAAGAATGTGCCCAAAATTTAAGCTCAAATAGCTTGTTCAGCAAGCTTATAAGCCCTGCCTAATTTGCGTTTACTTTTGCCAGCCTCAGCGAATTGCACAGCTGGACATACGACATCGTAGGTTCTGTTTCGAAGATGAGCTAGTGGGTTGCGTGTAGCTTATGTAGCTTATTTGAGCGAAGTTTACATTAAGAGTGGTGTCAGTGTGATTGTAATGAGGCAATCTTTCGAATGAACCAGAAAGAGAGAGAAAGAGAGAGAGAGAGAAGGCTGTTAATTGAAAAAGCAAAGAGGTTTGCAAACGTTTACGGTCGCCTACATGCTTCTCTGCTGAGGTTTGGGGATGGGGGAAGAGAAGGCCCCAGAAAGAGCTGGCCAGGAAAGAAAAAGAAAAAAAAAAACTTGTAGACTTGGCGCGATGACGGACTTACGCAAGTTTGGTTTTTGGTCTGAGCTTGGGCCACGCGATTTACAATTTTGAAATTAGGCCAGTGTCATCCAAATAAGAGAAGGAACTCCGTAGAGCTTGGCGCTGCTTCGAGGGACAAACCCATGGTCCTAAAATAATCTTGAGAATTACTGGTCCCTGTTCTAGATGTTCAATGTTTTCAAGGAAGTGCGATCGCGGTTCCATGTAGGCGGCACATTCTAATAAAATGTGTTCAACTGTTTCGACACGAGAACAATGATGACAGTGTGGGTTTGGCGTCGCCCCGACGCGAAATAGGTAAATATTTGTGTATGCACAGTTCAGTCGTAGACGATGATACAACATTTTCAGGTTACGAGGGAGCTGTCTTGGGAGTCTTGACAAACTTGTGTTTTGTGAGCATGACCCCTTTAAGACACATTCTGTGCACATAAATTTCGATTATATTTGTTGGGCAGGTTGCATTTTCACGTGCTCTAAGATTCTATGCCCACACGGGTTTGTGCTGCACACTGAGCGATGCAAATTTCCACTCTGGCCGGCAGGGAGGCAAACGAGGTGTTGAAGTGCGAAGTGCTCAAGCTCACTGGGCAGCTGGCGCAAGAGAAGGAACGCCGGGACGGCATGGTGAGTTGTGTTTAATGGTGTTGCATCCGCATTGGCCCACAGAGCTTGCGCAATGGATGCGAGTGTCTCTCTTGGCCGCGTTCATAGAACCAAGGTCAGTTGTTGGGCTCGGAGACAATTCCTGCTGCTGCCACTCCAGCCACTATTATACCCAGCTGTTGTGGCAAGAAATGCAGTACAATAGCTTTTGCAGTGTTGTGAATACTGTTGTGTTGAAAGTAGCCTTATGGGAACTGCCGCACTGTTTTCTCAATGTTACGTCAATAGAGAAGAGAGGTAATCTTTCCCGGCTCCTCAAGGGGCATGGATGAATGGGGAACGTAAATGTCCAAGTACATCTCTCGCTGATTTTTGAGCTATCGACTTGACATTTGGCAGGATATGTTTGATAGATGCCTACTAACTGTGTGCAAAATTGCATAATTTTTAAAATAATAATTATGAGTTTTTGAGACTTTTTTTCTCGGCTTAAGGAATATTTTCAGAAATGTTTTTAGAGGCACAGGAGGGCTGAAACATTTTCTATATGTGTTAAATGCCTCGGGCTTTCTTGTGAACCAGAATAACAATTGTGGCCATAACCATTGATTTTTAAAAAATGTATAGATAGCACAAACAAATTTTATTGATTTTTGCGAGAAAAAAAAGCGTGAATAAAAAAAGAAATTTCGGTGAGAACATGCTTATTCTGGTTCAGAATGTTTATGCAGCATTGAGGAAGAACTCACACAAAAATGGTTTTGGAAACGAAAATAGACAGAGAAAATGTTCCTTTCCTCAGCGGAAATGGTGTTTTGAGAAATCGCACCTCAAAGTTTTGCTTTCATCTTTTTTTTTCAAATTGTCGCTTCTTGCGTGGACTCCGAGAAAAATCTAGGCAATGCTTTTAGCACAGTAGACTTCAGGTTTAAAGATCACTGTGATGTGTCAAAAACTAATTACATGCACGCAAATAGAATGATAGGCGACCAACCTTGCATAAGCAAACATTTTGCAATGCATGCGCAATGCATGCGCACTGCTATTTCAACTATCGCAGCGCCATTGCGGCTTACAGTGAGCTACAGAAAAATTCAACTATGCGCTTTATTTGTAAGTAATTACAGAAATAAACATTACCACAAGTTTTTAAAGAAAAATAACAAGGTAAATACTACTGTGCATCACACGAAACTTGCAGTGATGCCTAGTCACTGCAAGTGACTAGGCGTCACTTGGGGTGCGTTCGGCGCCATCTTTAAATGACTTCTGGTGTGCAGCTGAGGATGCCACTTTGCGGGGACGTTCTGGGAGAGCGTTAGAATATTTTGCCAATTTTTAGTCCGGTTTTGCTATCCATCCCCCCTTAATAACCATTGCACCATGTAGAGGTGAACAAAATTACCAATATTTGCAAACACGAATTTATCCCTCGCATAACGCAGCCGCCTAGTTTTCTTCACGTAAGATTTAGTCGCGCGTATGCTGCAGCAAGAACACAGTCTAATTTCTTCATACACACCGGCGTCTTCTTCACAGTGGTTGTGGCCAAGGAGTTGCCACAACCTGGGTGATTTATATCGGGGCTAACACTGCACAATACCGAAAATAAATGATTAACATTCTGGATGGTTTTGCACTCTCTGCCTGTATAGCTCGTGTTCATTCTTCGCAGGCAGCTGCCAGGAGTGGCTTGTCCTAACCCTCTGAGCTGCTCAAAGCCCTGAATGGAGGGGGGTTATTCCGAGGCGGGAGGTTTGAATACTGACCTTGCCACTTCTACGAACTTTGTCCCTTAGGTCGACTGTGACGTGCAGACGGAGTGCTTGCCTCAAGCCGATCGCGACGTGCAGACCGAGAGCAAGACTACGGTGAGTACGCAGTGATTCCACGATATCGGCTGTGCGGGTTTATGCGTGCATTTTCAGGAAGCAGTGTTCCTCATACTTGAAGTTTGCACATTTTAAGAGGCCACGCAGACTAAATACAAGTTTGTCGCAGGATTTAACGTTTTATTCGAAGGATTTAATGTTTTATAGTGCCCCCAGCGCTTCTCCAGCAGCAAACGATGCTGTATTCACTGATATATTATTCGATTTAGGTTAAAATTTTTATTCTCCCGCCAAATCGTGTGTTTTCATGACGTCTGCCATGAAGTCGCAAGGGCGGGTATTCTAAAGCACTTCCAGTGCATCATTAGGCTCTGCAGCCTTGCTTGCCACAGTCCTCCCAGATGGCACTACCGTACTCAGCCACGAACCGTTGGCCGCCGTTTCTTTGTTTTTGACCGTATTCGCGCCTGGATGGTTTTTGTTACGGTAGAAAGTAATCGTTTTGTGAAACATGGGGTAGGCTCAACAAACAGGGTCACGTAAGACAACATCGCTTACGCCAATCGGCTAGTGTTGTGTAAGACAACTGCAAAGTGGTGGACTGCTGTGCAGCTAACACAAGCACCCAGTACCAACAGCAGTGTGCATCGGTACTTTTATGCTTACAGGCACTTTCGTAACTTTTATTGTTTACCCCACCATTCTCCCTGCTGTAAAATGAATATGCATTACATTTAAGCGCAAATAGCTCATCGGCAAGCTTATAAGCCGTGCCTAATTTGCGTTTGCTTTTGCCGGCCTCAGCCAATCGCACAGCTGGGCACATATGACATCGTAGGTTCCGTTGCGGGAAATGAGCTAGTGAGTCACATGGCCATTCCTTTTTTTTCCTCATCATATAGCTTATGTGAGCGAAGTGTGTGTTAAAAGTAGTGCCAGGATGATTTTAGCGAGGCAACCTTTTGAATGAACCAAACTTGTGCTTTGTCTGCATGGCCCCGTGAATGTGTGTGCCCCCAGGTTGATGACAACATGCAGACGGAGTGCCTGCCACAAGCTGATCATGGCATGCAGACGGAGAGTGTCGGAAAGGTGAAATAGATTCAGCTATTTTTTAAACGTAATTTGTAGCGTAAATTTATGGTGGTTTTGCTAATTACTAAATCTGGCATGCATCTTTCACCAGGCCGACTGTGACATCCAGACTTGTGAGGCCATGACGGTAAGGTTATTTCTTTTGTATTTTTTATTTTCCAAGTGGTTTTGTGGGTATTTTTTTCCCGCGCACTGAGTGGAGTGGCAGATTTGTGAGAACAATTGCTTCATGCAACAAATTTTCTTCTGGTTGGTAGCACTGTGCTAACATAGGAGAGCTAAAAGACAGACATTTTTGTAGGGAATAGGAGAAGAACTGCACGCTGAAATGCCGCACGAGGCGCAAGTGAGGATGCTCACGCAAGAAAAGAGCTGATAATAGGGGCAAACAGAGGAATATAAACTGCCCTCCACGTTGCTCTTGCGAAAGCGCCCATTTAAACACCGCGGTGGTGGGCCTAAACATCTCTGGCGCGGCCAGCTGGCTGGTCAGAGCATTTCGGATCTCCCGCCATTAGGTGCGTGTCTCCCCATTGGTGCAAGTTGTCAGGCTCCTCCCACTGGCACACGAAGAAGCCACCGCGAGCGCAAAATCGTCGACACGAGCATGAATAAAACGCACCGCGCAATGCCGACGTGCACGGATAGTGTTCGAAAACGGGCCGTGCAGTTCACGCTTAGAAACAACTTGCAGCGCCCTGACGGGGACGGGGGTCGCTATCTTCCGAGGTGCGTCAAGCAAGGTCAGTTGGGGTTATCATGTACGCGTGAACTAAAGGGTGCCTATTCTTTTCTTGCGTGTCGAAGTTAGAAGAGAGCAAGGGGTGTGGGCTGCGTCAGGTGGCCGATTTCATCCTTTCTTTTTTCTTCGGCTACCCTAAAATGGTGCCCCAGCTGCGCCGGTCAATCAGCAGTCCCGCCAGAAAACCGCACTATAAACGGTATTGTGCTTCGTCCAACCGCATTTTGAACGGTATGCTTATGCATTGAGTTCTATGGGAGGTGAACCGGTGGTCACAAAAACCCGCATTATATCCAGTCCCGCACTATAAGCGGTTATGTTATAAATGGTCTACACTGTATTTGCGTGATGTGCATGTAAGCACATGTACATCACGCAAGCTTTATGATTTGT
This sequence comes from Haemaphysalis longicornis, assembly GCA_013339765.2. NCBI lineage: Eukaryota > Metazoa > Arthropoda > Arachnida > Ixodida > Ixodidae > Haemaphysalis > Haemaphysalis longicornis. The sequence continues at coordinate 82,050,928 of CM023449.1, read as the reverse complement.
GCTTGAGTTCTTGCATGCTTGCATCAATATACAGGAGCTGTAATGAGATAGATACTAAGGTACTGTTCAGGCCATGCGTGGCTTAGTTGCAAGCAGATGTTTCAGTTTGCATGAATCCCAAAAAAAGCGTGCTCATGGTGGACTTTGACCCACTACTAAAGGCAACTAGCAATTTGGGCTCAGATGAAAGTTCAAGTGCCCCAAAGCCCCTCAGTGTTTATTCAGTGGCAAGAGATGCTTTAATTGCAGAGAAATTACCAACTGTACAACGCATTTCATTTCTCGCGCCATTTCATGGCGTATCACGTTATGTCAACGTAGCCCGGAAGCGAGTGAGACAGCGGTGTGGTCTAGCAGGAAAACTAAAACCTACCGAGCAGACCATCGCGGCCACAGGAGCCACTCGTCACGCACTCAACGCATACAACAGAACGACTTGCCTGCCCTACTTGCCACTCCGTGTGCATCAATCTTAATGTTGCACTGAACGTGAGATGGTGGTTAAACAATGTGAATGTGTCATGCGGCCTATTACTTTACCCTACAAAACGTCTAGCGGACAGCGCAATCACAGCGAGATTGATAACAGGGGCGCTCTTTTGATTTACATTTTCGTTATGGATACTCAGCTTTTAGTCTTCGATGCACTTGGCTTGACAACATGGCACCATCTGATAGTTTAACTTGTAACAGCATGCAATGCTAAATTTTTGCAGCCCACTACGTTGGCACTGCCACGTGAGTTTTAGGAGAATGTTTCGTCAGTTTTCCGTCGTGATGTGGTAATGGTTATTGCGCCATCTGTTGAATGTTTTGCGAAACGAGTTGCCTATTAGCCCATCTGCCAGAAGTGTGCCTAGAGCTTTTACCAGTGCCCAAACCACGACTAACAAATGCCTTGGTGCCAGTGTGGAATGAAAAACGTGCATAACAGGATACAAACACACCGCAATGGAAGCATAGCAGCTCACAACGTTGTAAATCAAAAGGCCCGGATTGACGCACATATTTTATTCAATTTCAAGACTATCAAGAAAAGGTTTCGAGCAAACACATCGTCATGGCATGCGCTTCGAAGCCAGAGTGTGAAATTAACAGGCGGCCAACTTCCTCCTGCCCATTGTAAAATTAGCACTCGCTTATTGAAGTATACAGGGGCTAACAAGTCACTTCACTTGGCGCAAGCCGAGAAGGTTTTTAAAAAATCACGTGCACTCTCATCAGTATTTCTAATTCCAACATAGTAAGCACAGTCAATTGACGGGAGCAATTTCATCGCGAAGCGAACGTGACCGCAACACACACACAGCTGTGGCTGCTGGCCTTGTTCCATCAGACTCAAATTACTGTCCACAGATGAGCGGAACCGTGAAAAGCCGACGGGCTACTTGCTGCCATGATGTAAACAGGGTGATAACAGGCATGTGATTACACCGAACCTGCAATGACCATTGCAACCGCCACCGGTGCCGCGGCTTGGCAGCTTGCGAATTTCGGCACGGCTTGAATTGTACACCTGTACATTTATAATTGTTTGTGACGTATGAAAGTGAATGTGCAAAGAAAGATTTTATGTGTTTGTTTGAGAGCTTGTGTGCGTGCTTCTTGTTCTCTGTTTCATCACGTGACTCTTGGCATATCTGCTCAGTCACTGTTGACGTCATCTCTGCTGGCGACTGATACCTTCATTCTTTTATTATTTACGGGATTGTTTTGAAGGTATTGCTCCAGATATTGGTACTCCATATTCATTTTCTGGGGATGCCAATTTATCTATTTAGACCGACTTTGGTTTTGTCTTCAGTGTCCCTTCAAATGGGTTGGCACAGGAAACTCCAGTAGCAGTCAAGTGCTACTTCAGCCAGGTATATCTGAGGGATGCTGTTGCAAGCTCTTGAAACAGATTGTGGGTGGTCAGCTCGATCTTCCATGCAGTGCTGTGGTTATTTTTAATCACTTGTGTTGTAGACAAGTGTGGTGATCACCTTCAAGTTGTGTTTTTGGTTGCCTGCTTTGGCCATGCAGGTCGACAGTGAAGTTCAGGTCTCGGACTTGTTCGATGATGCCATCCTTGCCAAGGTGAGCCGAAGATAGGCACACCTTCTTTGAGCAAGGAAATGTTATTTGGCTAGATTGGGAAAGTGTGCTAACAGCTGACATTCACAGAAGGTGTTCGCGGAGGTGCGTGCACATTGTGTTACCTTACCAAAAGGGGAAACAAAGAAGAATGGGGCAGGGACGGGAATGGAACCGAGAGACGTGCAGTGATAGCTAATGTTGACGCACCTGACGAGCAGTTCTTGTGTGCCGCAGGTCGTTTGTGTCCGTGTAGAGTAATGGCTAGGTGTGCAGGAACTCATTACCCACAAGGGATGCATGGCCAGGTATCCTGATGAGCTGTGCCTAAGAATGTTTATGAGCGAAGGTTTAAAGTGCCGCCTCGCTTATGGGGACACATGGGTCTTTGGGACCGAAAAATTGCCCAAACAAGCATTTTCACGCGAAAGTGTTTTATCTCCGGGCACACCAAGATCTCACCGGCGTCATACCTGTCACGGAAATGACGTTGCCAGAAAAGTTCTATTGGCGGCTCCACCCAGATTCGAGCCACGAACTCTCTCGCCGCAACGGGAGGTGCACAGCGCTATGCCCACTGCGCTATGAATTCAAGCACAAGTAGGCCTACGAATGCGCCTTATGTCTTTCGCATTACCTTATTCGTTCAGATGGTGCTGTTGTCTAGGAGAGGTGAGGCGAAGTAGTTCATTATGATGCTAATGAGTGCCGACCGTTGGCGCCTCGATGCCAGCATCTTCGTGTACGCGTGATGTGGGGGAATTGAGGCACCCTCCGCCACCTACTGCTTTCGGTTTTGCTTCGGTTTTGTATGCAGTTTTCAAGGGGATTTACGCAATGTTCCAGCGTGTGCAATCCAGTGTCTAACGTTTATGCGTATAATGGTGCCATACCGACGAAATATAAATAGTGACGTGCAAGTTCATATCAATGCACAATACACACTCAACTGCTCCTGTGAAGGCCACATTTCACTTTCGTGTTTTACCGATTCCTATGAAAGAGGCATCAACCACTATTTGTTTTTTATCTATCGCTTTTCTGTTGATTTGCACAGTACTTTTGCTAGAGGCCCGATTTCAACAAAAAATTCACAATTTTTTTATAAAAATTCGCAGTGATGGAAAATTCTCAAGAGGTTGCATGAAGCTAGGAAGTACTTTTGCAGGTATGTTCCAATTCCAATAGGGAAGCAGATTTTATTTCGTGTTTTAGTAGTTGTTTAATTAGCATTATTTTTAATTGGCTAGAGGAGTACTTCAAACCTAGAAGTTAGAATTGATGTAAACTTGTATGAGATTGCAAAACAAAAAAACTGCTTCCCACATTTCATTCTCCTCAACTTCTGGTACCTATTCATGCCTTGCTGGTAATCTTTTTTTGAGTATAGTTCTTTTCCTGTTCTCATAAACAATCAAGGAAGATTCTTAATTAACTCAGAACCTTATTACCTCACATCAAAAGTAATTGGACATTTGAAATCATCTAAAAAAACTGAACGAGCCCATGAAGTTTCATCAAAATTGGTTGGAAAGCAACAAAAGAAAACTGGTTGATTTCCATGAAACGGAAATGCAGCGGAGCATGATGTGGGTCGGCGGCGTCAGTGAGTGTGCTTGGCGAGCGACGTCCTGCTGGCGGGTCGCTTCAACAAAGGTGTACTAGCATCATTTCCGTGACGGATGTAACGCCAGTGAAATATTGGGGTATCGCAGAAGAAGACACTTTCGTGTTAAAATATAAAACTCGAAAACGAACAACCCTAAGTATTACGTACTCTTTGGTTCTAAAGGTTGCTTCCCCGCAAGAAGACCCTGTGTGCAGGGGTGCACCCCTTTACAGGCCGCTTGCTTCGTTGTACTGGCATCACTTCCGTGACGGATATGATGTCAGCGAAATCTTCGTGTATTTGGGAATGAAACTATTTCGTGTTAAAAAGATTTTAAGACCAGTGTGCCCCCTTATGGGACCACGTTGGTACTAGCGTGCTGCCAGGAATGCTGTGAGGATTGTGTTGGCCTTCTTTCCTGCCATGATGGTGGTGGCTTCCAATGATGCTGGTGTGGTCGGTGAGTGATCATCCAGTTGACAGCTCTGACGACACTTGGGACTTTTTCTGTTTCAGCTGGCAGCCTCCCAGCTGAGTGCGAACCAGCTGAGCGTTTCGGTTCGGCGACTCGCCTTTGAAAAGACGGCCCTGGAGAACAGCTGCAAGGTATGCCTGTCATTGTGATAAGCGCTAGGACTCGTGTGGATGAGCTTGAAGGCGCGTTAAGCGTCTGCATTGGCGCTTATCAGATATTCTCATCCTGTATAAACTGCCGAGGAATTCGATTGATTTGTGCAGCAAGCGGTTTGTGGTGCTCTGCCGTCGGAACCCATTGAGAGGTGCGAACGAGTTTTGGGAAGTTTCCAAAATTAGTCCCGGGGCCTGATGGGGCCCAGCCCTTTTACAGCAAAGCTGCATGCCCCAACCCCCTGACAGTTTCGTCTCCGCGGGCAAAAACGGCAAGGCCTAAGACGAGCATGTGCATCAGGCTTATTGGGCATACAACATAGAGCTCAGAATCCATTAAAGGAAACCACAAAGCAAGCATCGAAACTGCATTATGGATGATAAAGCACTTGTGAACAATGGGACCCCTCCCCTCAGTGTGTTCCTGGTAAAGATTATGTTTGCAGGTTATCTTTGAAGGTTAAGAAGGACTGGTGTCACTAAATAGAGCAGTGCTTGCCCAAGACGCCGAGCAAATGCGTCAGGCTAGGCAGGACGCAGCATTTGCCGCCAGAGAAGCCGAGGGTAGATAAGGTAGAGCGCCGCCACTGAGGCACGCAAGTCAGCAAGCGGCGGCCATTTTGGTGTTGGTCACAGTTGCGAGATCGCCGCATCTACGGCCTCGCCGCTATAACTTCGATCTGGTTGTTTCGTAACAACACTAGTGAAGATGCATCAGAACAGCATCTTTGGACACACATCTGCTCCTGAAATGCTGTTACACGCGTCTTTTATTTGCATTCGGAACGACGTCAGTTGCACGCAGCCACGGAGCAGCGAGGACAAGCCAAGCCTACCAGAGTTGACCGACAATTCACATAAGCAACAAAATGGCGGCGTCCATGAACCGTTGCAATGTAAACAAATGCCGTGTAATGAGAACTGACCAATGATCATGGCGCCGCCATCAACAGTAGGAGAACAGAGTGCGTGTACTCTGTACCCTTATGTAGTGACACCAGCCGAGCGCAAGCAACAAGCCTGCCGAGACTACGAGAAACGCTTCATAGCCCTCCTCCATCACCATTTGTATGCCGGTTTACAGCAGCTTTGCTGGACATCCACTTTCGCAGGGCGGGATGTGACCAATTTTTTCGTGTATGAAAACCATGTGTGCGCTTTATAACTTCTGTGAGCAGTGTTTTCAGCGCGCTACTTTCACAGTTTGGCACTGCTGCATACTAGTTTTGGTGTAGGCCTATTCACTTATTGATTATTATACTTTCCGTGGCCGAAGGCTCTACGGAAAGGAGTGTGGAGTTAAAGGGTAACAAATTTGGGTGAGCTACAATGTTGCAATTGTTGCGAAACGTGGAGTATAAAAGTTACAAGGTCGAGGTGGCAGGAAGGTGGTTCCAGTGGTTCCGTATTCTTGGGATGAAGTCTGCTGTAATGATTGGTTCGGCAAGATGGCACGCCTATCTATGCTGAAACTATGATCAGTAGGAGGTGAAATGTATAAGGGGGAACTGAAAAGATGCTTCAAAGAGCATCTTTTCACTTATAGGGATCAAGTTATAGTAAAAAAAAAGAGTAGAGAGAGAGAAACTTTAGGGAAAAAAAAGAAAGGTGAGAAGATTCACGACTAGTAGATCATTTTAGATTAGCCATAGACTGCCCCGGGGACCCCTTCTTGAAGCTGTAGCAGTGAGCGAAAACGTACATGGAGCATATACGTTATTTACAACTTTCCTTGCTAATTCTTGTTACATATCCAAGTGAACAGGTGTCAGGATGGTCAATTGAGTCTTTTAAGACGTACCTTTAAACAAGTATCTTGGGATTTAAAATTCTTCTCAGAAGCAAAAGCTGTGTCTTTTTGCAAAAAGCAGTTGTTAAAATTGCTTTGCTTTGCATAGTGATAGAATTCTTTTTGGAAAATGGAATTTCCTTTCTTGTGTGGAACATTGCTGAAATGATTCTGCACTCAGTGGCTTTGTGTAGGAAAGGTGAAGAAGAGCATGCAGTTGGTCGACATGCAGAAGATTCACAACGGTTTGGAAAAGCAAGTGCAGGACTTCTTCTCAGAAACTGCTTTGAATGAAAAAAGGTGTGCTTCCCTTAAATCTTGTTAAGTATCTACACTTTGTGTCTTAACGTAAGCAAGTGTGAGTGCGGGTAGCTGGGCCTTAAAATTGCGATAGTCTGGAATGTTTTTTTTTTTTTCTTGTAGTTCTAGCTCCTTCTTGGGGTCTATAAAATGGGGAATGCTAGAAAGAGTTCATAGACATAATCCTGCTAGCAAATGTATTAAACAGGCTTTGAGTGGCATAGCTTTATAAACCAAATACATAGTATGTGGGTTTTGTGCTCTAACAAAACTTCAGCCTCAAGACGGACACAAATCAGGGTGATGTTTTATGTTATCTCTTCTACAGGTGGATGAAAAGGAACAGCAAAGAGAGGAACTGATAAAGGTAGCCTTTTTGTACATCCTCACCATGTCGGGTTGTGTAGTAGCCTCTTTTAACAATGGGCATGCGAATATTGAATAGCAGCCCTCGATCAAATACTTAATCATGAAAATCCTTGAAAAAATTGAATAAATTGCCAAGCGTTGTTTCTTGGGAAACCCCATTGAAACATCTGTAAAAAAGAATTCAAGATGCTTTAAAAATCCTCCGCGTGTTCTATATTAAAAGCCAGGAATGCACCTTTTCATTTTACGATGGGATGCAGTTTGCTTCCTTTTATGTGCGTTGCCTTGCAAGCTTACTCTCGAAGGCCTGTTTGGCAGGATCACGTAACAGCCACATATAATAGGGGGGCTGTAATTCAGGGCCATTGCATTGAGGCATTTGCAGTGTGGCCAGCAGCCTATTGCTGCCACGTCCAAGGGTCATGTGTACCGAGTCATTATTTTTGTAACCTGCGCGTTGATTCTGATGCACAAGCAGTGCTAAGAAACCGTGCGCTTAGCTCCCTTGCAAGCATATTCCTTGAATGCAGTGGTGACCTGGGTTGTACTGAAGCTTGATTTTAACAACCAGTTGCGATGTAACAATTTTTTATTTTCCAATTTTTGTTTTTATTGTATATTTTGTAAAACAGTAATTTGAAACAGTAATTTTTTCGCGGCATTTTTAATCCAACAAAGTCTTTGCGAATTGCATGTATGTACCAGGAGCCTTTTGGCAAGCCCATGTACCATATTTTCACGTGCATGCCCTGCATCCAAATATTGCGCCCACAGTGAGAAACAAAAGATACCCGCCATATTATGTTATGCAACCTTTCAGTCCTCGTAAAACTCCACCGCACAATTGTGTTGCATTTAGTCAGAAGATTAATGCGCATACTAGTGGTCGTCAAAGATCTCAAAGAAACCAACCGCTTTCTCTTCAGTTGTCCTCATTATGCAACCCCTGGCATGGCCTAAGGGACGTCACATAGGCCATGGCTGCCCGATCGGCTGTCACTGGTCAACTTCGCGGCTAGATTCTCCCATTTCCGTCGTCGTCATGGGCATGGGAAAAAAATGGGCTCCTGTTAATACAAGGCATGGAGTCTGGAAACGCAGGTGAAAATGGCCATTTAGGCGACTTCAATCGGCGACAGCTTTGTAAATACTTATGGTGCAGCTGTAATATTTTGTGGGTGCATTCTTTGGTGCCTATAAAATGCAAATAAAATTGACCCAGAAAATTCATTTTTTGGCAAATTTTTGGTCATCAAGACTAGTGTCCCCCTTTGAAGGAAACGTTTGATCTTTGTTGTTCCTTGTGTGGTGATTGTAAGTGGCCCCTCTCCCAAGCTGCCGCTCTGCCTGCTTCCTTTGCAGAAGATCAACTTGCTGGAAGCTGAGGCAGCCTCAGAAGAGGTGAGAGTCGAAAGTGGACCAGTGTCTGCCAGATTGTGTTTTTGTGGTTGTGCTCTCGTTCACGCAAAAGTTGCTCTCAACTTGTCACATGCAGCGCATGGAGCGGACCAGCCGGGCATCGACGGCCTCGCTCGTGAGTGAGGTAAGCCAAGTTGCCACTTTCCCAGGCTCTTTCTGCGGGGCTACCGTATTTGCACGATTCTAACGTGCACCTTTTTTATAAAATTTGTATGCGCAATACAATCGCAGACAAAAGCAAAATCGGGGTCACAGTGAAATCCAACTCAGTCCAATCCAAAACAATCCGCCAATATCACGTGCGTAAATTTGGCGTACCTAAAACGTTTCCTAAAATTAAATGTCTTCTACCAGGTACACGGCTTAATGTGGTGCCATTTTTTTTTTACATCTGGGTGGTAGCATCGGCAGAAAGCGATATTTTTGAATATCCCTAATGTAATCTAACCTGTTCGTTACAATCAGGGGTGCATTAGAACCATGCAAAAACGGTACGTTGAGCAAAAAGTCCATATCAGGGCTGAGCAGAGATACTTCAAAATGTATTCTGGAATACAAATACCGCGATACGTGTGTTGGGCGCCTAAAATACAGGTACTAAGATACCCTTAATTTAGACGTAATGGGATATTTCAGAGATATTTTTGCGGGCACACAAAAAAGTATTTCGAAATACAGGTAAAAGATGCAAATACAGATCCTGAAATACTTTTTTTTTATTTTGGCGACCTCGTTCTCTAAGAAATTTTTATGAAGTGTCGTGCATTTCAAAATCAATACATGCACAAAAGTGAATCACTTATACAATTGGATGTTGAAAATAATTACGTAACTTCGCTCGCAACACAAGAAAACATTAGTTGCACTTAGGCAAAAGCAGCTCATCAAATAACATTGAATTTATCTGAGCACAATGCTCGCAAACGAGAAAAGTCTCTTAGTACTGCAGAAAACCACAAGTTTGTGTTATAACGAACAAAAACCCACTTCATGGCTGGAATGTCCTACAGCATGGCAAAATCCTTCTCAGGGTCGTCGAGGTACCGCAAGACTTCCGCTCGAACAGGCATCTGCTCTGACCATCCTGATGTCGGGAAGTCTTCATATTCAAATTCGTAGAAGCCGTGGTTAATTGTTGCTGGTGACACCTTGTTGCACGAGTCCTTATGGTGCAGTCCATAGGTTTCTGCAGCCCACAACAGCAGGCTTTCTTAATCTGCAGCTCTCACAACTTCGTGTGAGGCTGACTGCATTTTGAAGTATGGGTGCGAGCACGATTTAATTACTGCCTCTTCATTTCCCATCCTAAAGAGCCCAGAAAACCGCCTCTACAAGCTATCACTGCCGCCCACACAAGGAAGCCAGGACATGTAAAACTGAGTGAGGGTATAGGAAAGCAGGTGGTATAGCTCCAACCAAACAAAAAAATGTGGCTGTCTTGTGCGCACAGAAAATAAATGTAATGAGATACTCGTATGTGCCAAAGTATCGTGATATATTTGATACCCTGTAAAAGTATTTCGCCACAGAGATAGGGATACATTTTTTAAATGTATTTCAATACTGAAATACACATACTGAAAAGTATATCTAGGATATTATCGCAATATCCTAGTGTCGCGATACTGCCCAGCCCTGCTCCATATGCTTTGCCTAATATAACCCTATGATTCCCCTTAAGCGTGTTTCTAAGTTTTTAGCTGAGCTCAAATTTTTACATCTCATTTTTTGCGTAGTCACAACCTGGCCCTCTATGCTGGCCACTTTTATTGCCTTTTAGTTCATCTCGCTTTCATCCTTGCTGACAGATTTTAGTGTTTACCCTTGCCCCGCTGTCATTAACTAACTTGTTTCGCACTCTTTGGCCATACTTGGCTCTGTGCCAAAAAAAAAAACAATCATCGTCGTCATCATCACCATTTTGCCTTGTATTGCATGACAATCTGTTTTGCCGAATGTTGGCCACGAAGCATTTGAAGGGCCTCGGGTAAATCCTGCCTCGTATTTTCTGGCACTAGAATACTTGACTTGAGCGTCTTCAGTTTGCCTGCAGTATTTTATGTTGGCAGCTTAGCTTGTGACTTCAGAATTACCCACTGACCATGTGTTTGGCTTTAAAGGTACCCTGCAGCACTTACCATCGACTACTGGGAATGTACTTTGGGGTAAAGTCTATTTTCCCAGCAATCTCCTCCTGCAAGAATTATGAAAATATGTTCACTATCACTGAAACTACGCTCGATGAGGAATCGCGCATGTGTCCCCTCTCATTTCGACGGTGGTCAACGCGACGAAAGCGGCGCGTTCTCTCCCGGAGAGGGGGGCGGCTCGCAGCGTTCTCTTTGGCAGCCTTTGAGTTCTCTCCTTTTCTCCGCAACGTGGAGGGGTCTATTTCTGGTCTGCGGCCACAAAAAAGCCGGCATAACTTTTGTTGTTGAGTGGTCTCGTTGAAAGGGGAGTATTGAGTTCATCACTCAAACTCTGCGCCCACTCAAAACACAAAAGAAACACCAAAACTGTGCGTACAGGTTCAGGCGTAGAAGAGGTTGGCACACAGCTCCGACGACTGTGGATCGTCACAGGAAATGCGAGCCACTAGGGCAACCATGGCCGCAGTGGCGTCATTTAGGCCATGCCAGGGGTGCATTAGAAGGAAAATTGAAGAGAGCGTGGTCTGTTTTTCTGTGTCTTTCGCGGCGATTTGCGCGCTCACTGCTTCACGTGCGCGTGTAATATTTGGCTGAGGTATTCCTGGCAGTGTGATCTAAATGTCGCGCAGGTTTACTTGCACTGCTCAAAGAGTGTTGCAGGGTCCGTGTAAGGGCAAGTCCTTGACTTTTGCGGGGCTCTTTTCACCCAGCCAGTGAATACCTGCATGTCTCATCTTCATCTGGTACTTGCTGGGCCCAGCAGTAACACACACACAAAAAAAGAAAATTAGCCATTGCAGTGATTATACAGTCTAATCAAGTACTAATCTTAATAACTAAAAAGCAACATATTCCTTCCTGTTATCAAGCCTGAAATTTCCAGCTTACGCACCAGTAAAAGAAATCAAGATGTAATCACCAGAGTAATTAAAGGAGGGAAGGATACTTCGAGTTTGACCGGCTGTAAGCACCAAAACTTCAAAGCCGTCACTCCGATACTTGCATTGAATCCTCGGTCCCGCTTCACACTGGTTTGGGTTCCTGGCCACGCTGGCATGTGCGGAAATGCCTTAGCAAACGCGCTCACCCGAGTACCTTTCCCGGGTCCGCCCATGTCCTGGCAACCTTGTACCACCCGCCGACGGTTCGTACTCAACACCGCGCTTCCCGCCGTTACCAATTACACGCCCAACGCCTCTCACGTACCCTGTACCCACCCCCCAGTTCCCGTCTAACTCGTGAGGCTGCGTGCCTCATTCGGCAGGCTCAAACCTCTTCACTCCCCTCCCATCACATTCTTCACCGCATCTATCGGCGCCCTGGTCATCCTTCCTGTCCCTCTGTTCTTCCTAACCCATCCATCCCTCATCTCTTATTGGGACTGCACCCCGCCATCTCTTGACCCATCCTCGCCTCCATCACCTCCTGGGAGCTCTGTTGTCTCCCCCGCCGACAGTAAACATCCAGGCTGCCCAGGAAGCTCTCTACAAACACTTGCACCGGATCCGCAAGGACATTCTGGAGTACTACGTGGATCCGGTGAATTGAACTTTGAAATTAGGACCTGGACTTAGGTCCTGTGGAAAATAAAGTTTGTTCTCTCTCTCTCTTCAAAGCCACCATCCATTGGCACCACTAGACATGGGAAAAATTGATATCAAGTTTGGTTCCATGCAGTGTTTGACGCCCGTAATAGGAGAATCTCATCTCGGCAGAATTATGTTCTAGTGAACCGTACCCTTTTTCAGGAATGGAACTTGTGTCTCACTGCTCGCGTTGTAGCGTTTGGAACGTGCCCCGAGCTTAGAGATGCCTCCAACGGCCAGTGTGGGTGCACTGAGGCCAACTGTGTCCCCTCTGTGTCTGACGGAAATCCACTTCTGTTGTTGGCCTGGTCCAGAACGAGCAGCTCAAGGCAGAGCTGTCGCGCCTCCAGGAGAGGGTCCGGGTCTCGGGCGGCGAGAAGGTGGGAGTTGCCGGAGCGGTGGTGAAACGGCCGTGCTACTGGCCAGCTGAGGACAAGAAGGCAAGTGCAAGGGGTACACAGGCGGTGGCGGGCATTGTGTTGAAAGTGAAAAAAAAAAAATCTACGGAAACATCACACTTTTCTGGCCTACTTGGATGAAAGGGTTTACCGTGCCATATTTGCATTTGCAAGAAAAGCACTCAGTCGCTGTACCGTATGTACTCCCATGATGATCGCACTCGCGTAATGATCGCACCCCTGAAGTTTGTCATCGAAGTTCGATTTTTTTTTTTTTTTTCCTTTCCCGCGCAATGAACGCACCCTGAACTAGCCGCAGCAATATGTCGTATGTATGCCAAGTTTAGCTGATGATGGTCGTGCGTACCTGTGTTTTTTTCCCTTTCAAAGAGGACGTGGCTACTTTATTGCAGCAGACTTGCCGATATGGGCGATATCGGCAAGCATTCGTTCAATATTTGCGAGGGTCCCAGTGCAGTCGCTGACCTCGGGACCCTTGTCTGTAAACTTCCTTTGTAACCGTTTACTTTTGATGAATAAACTTCAACTTCAACCCCCCCCCCTTCAAAAAAAAGACTCTCACTAAATGCAGATAATGTACTCACAACACAAAGAAAAAAACGCGCTCTGGTTGCTGAGTCAGCAGCCTTGTCTGATTTGATGTCCCGCACTGTGACAGTGGCAGCCACTTATTGGTTGAACTATTGTCACTTGCAGCAAACTCGTTCCGGCACGTTTCGTAACTCATGAGAACACTGCATTTTGCGTCACTTTGCAAAGCAGGCTGGCGGTGGTGTGCGAAGTTTTTATTATGTTTTTATTTATTATTTTGAGTAGGTTCATGAGACCTATTGTAAACATTTTGACCCACAACTTGTTTGCGATTCCTGTACTTAAAAATGTTTCACGAAAAATTTACCCCGTATAATAAACACCCCCTAAATTTGCATCAAATTTTTTTAAAAAAAAAAAGTGCCATCATTGCGCGAGTAAATACACAGTATGCATAGAGTGCGTACAGTTGGATTCCAGGTTTTTTGTACTCAACTGCTCCTCGTCTGAAATGAAAATGTTGGTCCGCCCATACGGCCAGTAGCACAAAGCTATGGTGACCAAGCAGAATGTGTGTAGCAACGTTCAGCCACTCCTTCTATTTTCTCTAAACGACCACCGTGATGGGCGAATCTTACAGTTGATGCAGTTAGGAACATCTTTTATGGCTGCCATTTCTTCATATTTTTTGGGTTGATCGTGTTTTCTGGCATTAACTTGCTCTGTTCGTAGTGTTTCATACCACATGTTGAAGGCAGAACCTCATGTCTCTAATCGGCATGGTGATGTGAAACTGCACTTTGCTTTGCACTAAGTCAGATGTTTGGTTCCCAGTTGCAACACAAGTCAATTCAATCAGGAACTCTGCGTTGATTTGAGGTTGTTTAGTGGCACATTGCTCACTAACGTGATACTGCCCTCGTTATAACTAATGCCAGCTTAAACAATGTGATTAATGATTAGCATAAATGATGAAAAACAGTGCGCAGAAACAGAATGGAAGACAAGAAGTTACTAACAGGGATGCCAACTAACAATTGAATGAATTTTATTTGCCCACAATAAAATTCATTAAGTTCAAAATGCACAATAAATTGAGAACGCATTTGTCTCCTTCTTGTCTTCCATTCCGTTTCTGTGCGCCGTTTTTTCGTCACCGATTGTGAACCAACTAGCCTGTCTTACACCGTAGTAGCGCAATGGTTTGTGTGCCAGCCACGCGGACCAAGGAAACTGACAGAATCTTGTATTGCTTACGCCTATTCAAATAATCCAAGGTTGGCGTGTGTTGTGTTCTGGAACCACTACTCGCTGCGGTGGCTCAGTGGCTAAGGCATTGTGCTGCTGAGCACAAGGACGCGGGTTCGATTCCCAACCGCGGCGGCTGCTCTTCTGATGCAAGCGAAAAGCAAAAACACCCATGTGTAAGAGATTTGGGCACCCATTATAGATCCCCAGGTGGTCAAAATTAATCGCAAGCCCTTCACTGCGGCGCGCCTCATTGCCTGTGTTGCATCGGCGCGTTAAACCCTACAATCAATCAATCAATCAATCAATCAATCAATCTTCTTGAACTACAGCCATGTGAAAGCCAGTTTTTTGTCCTTTGTCCTGGTCAGACTGGTGCCCAGCGCAAGCCTGCACCCAAGCCAGCACCCAAGCCTGCGCCTCAGCGGCCAGAGGCAGTGGAGTTGTTCACACCCGACGGTTCACCCATTTCCCCTGGGTCCAGCAGGCCAGTGGCCACCTATGTTGCCCAACCTGTGCCACCTTCCACTTACCTGCCAGCAGCGGCGAGTGAGGAGAGCTCCGTTGATGACGATTCGGTGGGTGCCCTTGCGTGGTTAAAGGGTCCGTGGAGACTACATACGTACAAGTGTGTTTTGTCAAAGAGTCTTGATAACAATTTTATAGAAAAATTCAAACATTGGATATACAGTCAAACCCCGCAATAGCGAAATCTCACGGGTACAAAATTTCCACGGCAAACGACAATATTTTTGGATCCCCGGCAAACGTCCTTAGAGCCCATCGATTTCATATTTTTTGGAAAGGGATCCCGTGTTAATGAAATTCGCTGCAAGTCTGGTTGGGATTTTATTTGCCCGTTTGATGCTAACAGTGTCCAAAAAGTCCTCAAATGCATTTTTTTCATACTCAAAGTGCATGAACTTGTGCCACAGCACGCTTGCATGGCCGCCGCCATGTTTGTTTACAAAAGGACCGTGCAGCAGGCGCCGGGGGGCCAACCTCGCGGTGACCACTACCAGGGGGCGACACATGGTGACTCGCGCATGGCCGCACGACTTGGCTTGGGCTACGCTGGCTCGCTGCCGCTAACAGCATGCGTGCAGCGATCGGTACTTTTGCTCGAGCCCAAAAGTGGAAGTTTTTATCGCTACAAAATATGGTCAAAGTCAGCGGCCCAAGTGGAGGAAGGGAGGATAGCGCTGACGAGAAGCGCCCAAAGCTTGCTCAACCATTTTGAAAAGCAAGGGCGTCACTCTTTAATGGCGCACGTGCGCAAAACAAACACTGACGACTGCGGCCTGTCTGGACATCAACAAAGCAGTGCTTACTCAGTTGTTTGAGTAGAATTGTAACAACGAGGTGGCACTGTCTGGAAAATTTCATCATCAGAAGAAGCTGGACTTCGCTTGCATGCTCGGACATACTTGGTGCTGAGGGCCAAGGAGAAAGATGTGCAGAGAAGGCGAACCTGTGCGATGTTTTGGATGCGTTTGACACGATCCCGTTGTTCTTAACCCTTTCAGGGTCACGGACGTGCATATACGTCCTCTGCAAACACCTTCAAAATGGTCAATGACGTACATGCACGTCGTCGCTTGCATGTTTAAAAAGCGCGCCTTTTTCGCCAACTTCCCTTGCTTGGCATGTGCTGCCGCACTGCGGAAATACGTCAAATTATTTTGTTGTGTTGATGGCTCTTTTTATTTTTGTACGATTTACTTCTGCGGCGCGCTGGCTATCGCTTGCGCATCCGGTAATGAGGGGGTGCACTAGGTATCGCCCACCGGGCGCCCGGGCGCCTCTCGCTTCTTGCGCTTGCCACAGACCAAGGGCACCTGATAAACTGATGAAGATCTTTTCTCGTTTTTGTATTTTATAGAGTGGTGTGCGGTCTATCGCTCGCGCATCCGGCTGCGTGCCCGCGCGCAGCAGCTGGTTTCGGTATCATCCTCCAGGTGCTTCCCGCTTTTTGCACCCGTGAAACTGACGTCTATCTGATTTCGATTCACTCAAAAGGTGCCGGCTTGTTACTATCTTCATTTTTATTTAGAATTTTTCTTCTGTTACTCATGAATAAACCACATGCATGCAACAACACAAACGATTTTTTTGTCACTTTATGGCCACTGTAAAAAAAATTACGACAATTTTTTCTCGAAATAATCCATCCAAAGAATTTAAATGAGCTATAAAAAAAATCGACCCTGGGGGGGTCACATTTGGCGAAAAAATTCAACCCTCAAAGGGTTAAACACGCACACCGACCAGCAAAGAAGCACTTCTTGTAGTCTGAGAGCTGAGTTGTGAAGCTGCTGCAAGGTAAGGCCCGCCAAGTAATATAACTGACTTTAGGAAAAAAATTTCGGCTTGTGGTCGATTGTCGGGTAGTTTATGTTTCATTCTCGCAGCAATGAAGTTTCCAAAAGTTGGAATTTTTTGGCTTTCCCTGGTGATTTTGTTATTGCGGGGTTCGACTGTATCGGGGAAAACAGATGCACGCAGTGGCGACTCCCCCGTCACTTTCCGGCAGTTTCTCTATGACGTCACAGAATCTTGTTTGTGCGATTGAGGAAACGTGGGCTTGGTGATTGTAGCGGGGCCTCTACTTCTGTTCGGTTGCATCACTTGGAGTCTAACCTGCAGGAAACACCACCTGACAACGGTGTTTACATTGCTCATCCCTTTTATGTCACTCCTGCCCGTGTTACATCGCTGTAGTGCAAAGTTTGAAAGTTTTTCTATATTTGTTGCTTTTTTTTCCCGTATCAGAACATCTTCTGTGGGTGGTGGAACAGAGGTGATTGCATTACCAAAAGCTGCTTCAGGGCCCCATTAGGAACAGACTGTTAGCCAAAGTGCCCTTCTTTTTCCAGCTGGCAAGGCTGGTCAATCGATTGAGGAAAGGACATCCAAACTGGATCGGGCGGCTGCAAGCAGCTCACTAGCAGGCAAGGACACTCTCGTGGCAGCCGGTTGGGAATCGTGTCACGTGGTCGTAGAACGTGTGGTGACGGAAGAACAGGCGCACACTGTGGTGAGTATCGTGTGTTAACTGCCCCGCTCTCCACTGGGACAATCCTAGTGCTACACCTGATGCCTTTTAATGTGCTACTTGGCTTTTGTTAAGGGGGCACGGTCAGCCTGTTGGCGTTTGCAGTGAGCACTGACATGCCAGTGGGCATCTTTGAGCACTTTGGAGCTCCCGCCAAAGGGTGCGCGCCCCCCCATTGGCGCAAGTCATCAGCCTCCTCCCACTGCCGCGAGCAGCGCGAGTCACTGTCTGACCAAATCTTAGGACGCTGGTGGTGCTCAATCGCAAACACGGGCGTGAAAAAAACGCATGCACAAGGCTCATAGCGACCCACAAATGCTCTGCTGCGCACTTGCTGAAATGATACAACCCAACAAGCATGAGCAAACTCGAACAAAGGGCAAAGTGGCACCGACATACGCAGTTTGTAGACGAGGAGCTTGTAGGCAAGGAGCTCGCTCACGGACTCCGTGACTCGCTGGGCAGCCCATGTCGCTGTTCGCGTTTTATTGAGACCCCGTTTCAGCACTTGCATCTCCCAAAATCTACTCCTACAGCCAAAATTTTGTGCCTACTCGTCCGTGAAACTTGGTTGCATTGAAATTTGGGCAAGCGTGACTTTGTTACACAAAGGTGAAAATGTATGGTGTGCATACGCTTGAAGTTAAAAAAAAAAAAGTTGCATGGTTAAAGAAGGGGGTGGGTTCAGCTTATCAGTGTCCGGAATGGTGAGGCAGCAAAAGTGAGGCAGACTGCACGCGCTAGCTTCACTGCCATTTTCCCCCATTCTCTTCTAAGTTGTTAGCAGAATGAGGGCATTTAACTGCTTGGAAAATATTGTGCAGGCCTGTGACATTCATGCCCATCAGATTGCTAGCAGGAAGTTGGAAGGAGGTTAGGTGGTGGCTAGTTGCTGCCTTTTGCACAGAGCCGTTGCTTTTTTCCTATTTTCCACTAGGTGTTTGGAGTGGTCTTTCGAAAGGCATCCAAGCATGCCCCATGCACACGTGTATGTCGTGGGTTGGCCTGTATGGTGGTATGGAAGCTGAGTCTGCAACAAACACCATGCAAGCCCTGCTCCTCCTACAAATGCGATGTGATACGAGTTTTAGTTCAATTAAAGCAAAAAAAAGATGTTGTAAACTTCCGAACATGTTGTGAATGGCAGCTAGCAAGCGGTATATAAACAGGTATTGTTTGTGCTTTGTGCATAGCAGTTTTCGGTTTATTAAAATTTTAACTTCTGTATAATGAAATTTTAAATAAGCCCTGCTATAAATTTTTGGTCAATTTTGAATTTACTGAACCCCTACACCGGGGAAGTTTCTGTCTCTTATACGATGTGATACGATTTCAGACCCTAGTTCAATTCAATTAAAGCAAAAGAAGAAAAAAAGATTCATTCTAATTTATGTGGTATCTTTGTTTGCTTCAACTGTATTTCCGAATTCTGCATGTTGTGAATGGCAGCTAGCAAGCTTCTTCCGCTGTGTGCGGCTATTCATTATATAAACAGCTTCTTGTATTGTGGGAGAACCCGCATTGTGCTTTGTGCATAGCAGTTTTCGGTTTATTAAAATTTTAAATTCTGTATAATGAAATTTTAAATAAGCTACGAGATTATTGATTAAAGTTCATGTGTCTATAAATTTTTGGTAGAACGCAATTTTGTCTCTTATAAATTTAGCAGCTAAGGGCTGATTGTAATGACTTCGTTATACAGCATAGCCCACTTATAGTGAATCCAGTTTTAATGGAATCCCGGTTATAACGGCCAAATCTTCATTTTCCTTTACCATTCGAATGCTTAAAATGCAATTTCAGCCCACTTTAAAAGTAAAAATTTTTACGGCCAGCATGAATAATGATTAAAAACTCGTCCAGAATGTGCCTAAATCTGTGCAAAAGGGCTGCTGAAAGTTGGACAGGGCTAAAATAAACAGAAAGAGCTGCTGACCCACAGTGCGCAGACCAGGCTGAGTGTACAAAGAGCACGCCAGTGGCTGTGTTTTCACTGCAGAGAAATGGGATGCTTCACTGCAATACACGCTCGGATACATGCCCTATGGGTTGGTCCAAGCAACGCCACTAACCAATCAGTGTTCACCGCTGCGGGTTTTGTTTCTGCTCGCTGCTCTTCCACATTAGCACGCCCCTTGTCGAGTGCCGGCTCATTAACCGCAAAGAGAAAATGTTACCGGTTCACCAAGGCCACGCCCCTCATGGTGGTATGTTCAAAATGTTTCGAGACTAAAAGAATGGAAAGATTGTCCTGTATGAAGTGCACCCACTCCCACCGAGTCGCACTGGAAAGAGAGGGGGCATGAAACCTAGTGTTCTTTGATTAAGCGACCATGGTGCAGTGGCCTTGCTATCTTGTTATCTCCTACCTGCCACGCTCCTTTCCATTGATTTTTTTTTTTTTTTTTTTGCCGCGGACCTTAGGGAGATCGTATTTATAGATTTGAAATGCAAACGCCTTTGCGATAAGTGGAGAAAAGGAGCAGCAATGGAGGGCAGGGAGGGCAGGGTGGTGTGTCCCGCCAAGAGCGTGTTACAAAGCGTGTATGACAGCAAATTTGATTTTGAAACTGTGCATATACTTTTCATTTCTGTGCAAAAATGTTGAGGTTGTTACGATGGGGGTGTGTCTAGATGCAGCGAGAAACAGACATTACAGATTGATTTCCCTGTCCTGATAGACTGTATCAAAGTTTCACTGCATCATAATGCATCATCTTCCTGACAGCAATCAGTGGGGCTGCAATATATTGCAGAAAGCAATGCACCTTTTGGTTTCAATGTACTAGACCGCGTGTCTTCTAGTGCTGACGTCGTAGGTGTTGTCAGGCATTTCACGTTACTGCCCAAGGCAGTGTCCTGCACGCATCTTCGTTTATGTAAAACTTGCAAAGGTAGTTTGTGCTGTCACTCACACTGAGCTGTGGTCTTGCAGAAGAAGCCGGCGGAGAAACGTTCAAAGAGCAAGGACAAGAAAAAAGCAGCTGCGCAGGTGAGGCATCCTGTGTCCCAGTTTCTGGAGTGGTACTTGCCAAGGATTGTCTCAACCGCCGTGCGTCGGTGTGGTGCACTTACAAACGTGCCTTTAAGTGAAAGTGTAGTGCAGACAGGAATACTGAAAATCAAAATTCATTCTTTACAGCCAGAGCAGGCTATCCCCCCCCCCCCCTATTCTTCTTCTGTTAAGTCCTCTGTTTATGCTAGAAAAAAAGTTGGTAAGCACTGGTATGTTCATTATTTGGATAAACAGAATGCTGTGGCACGATGTAGCTATGCAGCGCATCAAATTATCTCTTGTTTCCTCCTAGTTCTTTTTCCCCGGAATTTTTTGCTTAGTTTCTCTGATTTTTCTTGTAATTTGTCTAGAGTAGCGTTCGGAGTACACCATAGTTACACTTTATATTAACAGCTTAGATGCGACGCGAACTGTTTTGCCTATTTCTGGTCTTGTCTGGGCTGTTTCTCATGACTGTGATGCTGTTGTGATATCACGAACATTTATTTTTATTTCTCAGAAGTCTAGTTTAATGTAACTCACTTATGATATCATAAACACTTATTTTTCGTTTGTCTAAGTCTAGTTAAATGTAACTATTCAGACCATCGCTGATGTCGTATTTTTTTTGTAGTTACTGCTCTGTCAGCTGTTATCGTTTAATTATAGGAACACGTATTTTTTAACTCATTAGGAAAGTGGTCGGCCAAGTATTGATCGAATTTTGAGTAAGAAAATTTTGAATTTTTTTTTTTGTGTGTCTGCTTACAAGAAATTAAAAAAAAAATTGCAAGTAAATTATGTTTGACTCTAGAAATCTGCTCCCAAATAGACTTGTAATGCTGTAAAACTCGTTTTTGGCGCCGCAAAGCTGCTCCAAAACAGCATTACTCCTGCTCCCTAAGCTGCTGGAAACGGCTAAAGCCCGTCTCCACCCCTGGTATTGTGTAATTATTTACGTGGTATATTTCATTATGATTTGTTGTGCATTTAAATTCTGCATAAAAATATGCAGTGCGACTTTTACAGCAATACATTGAGTTTTTCGTTGTCGTAATCGGATACATTGTTTCAGTCATTACCTGCAAATCTGAATTGTAATTGCAGCTAGCCTCTACACAAAAACTTGGAACTGCTGTGGTTTGTTTTAACAGGAACATCTCCTGACCAGGTAATACTCGCGTGTCGTGTGCAAGGGAGTGCGTACTATAAAAGGTGAACCTTTGTGACAGCAAATAACTTCATCCAGTTGGTGTGGCTACCAACAAATTGTCATGCTGCAGTTGTTTCACATCTTTCTGTTGATCTTGCACTGACACATGTCTGTTTCTTAGCATCTCCTTTGAGATTTTATGAAAGCATCAAAGGCAGGCAAAAAACGTTAACTAGTTTCCAAAGCCTTCGAGATTTATAATTATGCATTGGCCGTTATAAAGTCATCCACTGCACTTTATTAATAAAGTCTGTTCTTGACCAGTAATTTTAATTGTCACCTGGGGAAACATTTAACCTTGACCAGAAATAAATGCAATAATTGAAATATTCATGGAATGCGACCCGCTGCTGAGGTGCAGTGGCTAAGGTGTTGTGCTGTTGAGGCCAAGGATGCAGGTTGTATACCGGCCAAGGTGGCTGTTTTTCTGATGTAGGCGAACAGCAAAAACGTTTGTGTGTCGAGATTTTGGTACACGCTAAAGGGACCCTGCAACACTCTTTGAGCAGTGCAAGTAAACCTGCGCGACATTTAGATTACACTGCCAGGAATACCTTAGCCAAATACCATGTCTACTCGAATCTAACGTGCACCTTTTTTCCAGAAAAATAGGTCCCAAAATCGCATGCGCGTTAACCGTAAAACCCCGCGTATAAGTACGAGGTTTTTTTCTCAAATTTTACTATGTAAAATTTGTTCCTCGTATTATATGGCTGTCCCAAATCGCCATCGACTTTCGGTTTCGTTTCAGCGGAGGGTGGCCATCTTGACGGTGGCGTTAGCTCTTTTCGCGTTTTTCTCAGCCGGCGCATGTGCTGGCCTTGACCACGCGAGGGACGTTCACCAGCAGGTGCTATACATGTCGGGTGCACGAAGGCAGTATTCCAATTGAAAATTGTTTTAGAAGTGTCAGTTTCAAGGCCGAAAGTCCTGGAATTTTTAAAGGGTCCTTGAAAAGCTTGATTTTTCCGGAGAGTCAATGGCCCGTCACAAGAATTTAAAGTGTTTGTCGTGGACTTTTAGGTGATCGTCAGTGCCGTGTTGGACGCCTTTCGCTGCCACCTGGCCGATTCCGTGAAGAAGTTGTTTGCGCCAACCCCGCATCGAACTCATTGTCATTCCAGGAGGAATGACATCCCAACTGCAACCGCTAGACGTTTGCATCAACAAGCCTTTCAAGACTGCATCAGTCCTACTACCAAGAGTGGATGAGGTCTGGAGACCCGTAAGTGGCAGCTACCGGATGGCTGATGCGGGCTTCTCCAGCGGTGCTTTATGGCTGGATCGCGGATGCGTGGGCCAGCATCCCAGAGGAGCTGGTCAGTCGCTCTTTTAAGAAATGCGGCATCTCGAACGCCCTTGATTGGCACTGAGGACCACTTTCTGTGGGAAGACATTTCCAACAAGGCGACTTCAGGAAACAGCGGCAGCGAACCTGACGATGACTGAACGGACGTCGGGAGACAGTGCCTGCAAAAACTGACAATGACTGAAGGGTAACTGCAGTGCAAATAAACGTTTTCTCAGTGCTCTTTACCTCGTATTATATGTGGACGAAAACTTTTTTTCTGATTTTGCTGTCCCCGAATTACACCTCGTATTATACGTGGGTCCGTATTGTACGCGGGTTTTTACGGTAATCGAGTACGACTCAAAACTGCGTTAGATGGGGACCTTATGTTTTCAAGATGGCCGCTTGACAGCCGTTTATTTTCGCATTCTTTCTCACATAGGCTGGCCTTGAGGGAGTTCAAGGCCAGCAGGTGCTGGATAACAAATTTCATGAAAAGAAAAGGCTTCTCATTTTGCCGGCAGGCAGCTATATGCCAGGAGTTGTGGGCAGAGTTTGAGGAAACACTGTAGGCATTTCAGCGGTACGTCTTGCATTTGCACCGCAAGAACAACTACGTGCTCGGCCAAATCGGAAAGGCGGATCAAACGCCGTTATACTTTGATATGCCCACCACCACAACAATGGAGAAGGGCGCCAAGCAAGTTTGTGTGCTGTCCTCTGGCCACGGAAAAACGAGTGACGGCAATGCTTTGCTGCACTGCGGACAGGCACAAACTTTCCCCCTACCTCATATTTTAACCCAAGACGCTCCTGAAAGAAATGGTGTTCCCCAGTGGCGTGATTGTCCGCGCAAACGAGAAGGGGTGGATGACGACGGACTTGGTGGCCGATTGGATCGACCAGGTGTGTCGGAAGGGGCCCGGCGCAAGCTTGGGCCTGCGCGCGATGCTTGTTCTGGGCGCGTTCAGGTGTCACCTCGACGAGCGCATCAAGGACAGGCTCGCCGCTTGCAACACTGACCTTGTTGTGATTCCCGGTGGCATGACCTCGCAACTGCAGCCGCTGGACGTTTTGCTAAACAAGCCGGTCAGAGACCGGATTTGGGCGCTCTACACCGAGTGGCTTGTTGGTGACGGTCGTGAACTGATGCCAAGCAACCGGATAAAGCGCGCTTCTCTGCAAGACTTCGCTATGGGTGAAGGATGCATGGTGCACGACCCTGCCTACCTTGGTGAGCAAGGTGCTTATGAAGTGCGGAATTTCCAATGCTATGGACGGCACCGAAGACAACATGCTTTGGGCCTGCGACAACGAGGAATTGTCCGAGAGTGACGACGAGTGATAACGTGCCGCCCGTGCCACCCAACGGCGCTACCCCGGGCCGTCGTCGGGGTGACTCTTGCCGGCGATGACCGGCACATTCCATCTCGTGCCACCTTGGAATAAAGCTTGCTTGTTCCAACTGGGAAAAAGTTGAATTGTTGTATTAAATAATCAGTTTAGTGCACGTTGCAATGGGTGACATAGCATTTTTTTTCTTCGGACCGCGAAAAACGGGTGCGCATTACAATCGAGGGCGCGTTAGATTCGAGTAAATATACAGTATTACACGTGCACGTGAAGCGGTGAGCGCGCAAATCACTGTCAAAGATGTGGAAAAAAATTGCTCCATCTTCCCAGGGGGAACCCTGATGAGGATGCGAAGCATCATGGGGATTCTGTGTGGTTCCATTGGGTTGCCGTTAATTCAATTCAATTCATTTATTCAGCATTCTTAACAAAGAACAACACGAATGCTAGGGCAAGGACAAAAAGCCGCCATGCAGCAGCTTGACACAGGTCTTTGCCCCTGAGTTTGGCAAAGTGCAGCGACAAGCATGATCGAACAAAAACACAAATACAAGCTTACATTGAACTTGGTGAAAGAACAAGCGTACAACCAACATATACATTGCACCTTTATACAAAGGTTCACAATGTCTCATAATAAAACAGACAGGAGACAACAACATACAATATTTCATATCTTGAATATCATTTGCAACAATCAAAATATATAGCCGAAACACCCCTATCATAGATCAATATATGTGAGCACAATATTATTCGAAACAGTGTTTCTATTCTCAACGTCATCATCATCATAGCTGATAAATATTTACGGACTTCTTTGTATGTGAATTTGGCTCTATTATGATGCTTATTGAGTGATGTTGAGTGATGTTGGTGCATGTTGAGTGATCTGATGTTAGTAGCGCCAGAGTGAATCCGGTCCGGGTCCACACCGGTGGCAAAGGCATGCCTAAGTACTTTTGTGTTACAGTGAGTAGGCGGTGGTTCTCGAGGCGCCGAAACTCGTCCATGATGTTCTTGTCGATGTTGTCGTCTCTGTGGTAGAATCGGAAGTCTCCGTCAGCGTTAGGGAGGTAAAGGTTGTTGACTTTGGTGCACCGGCTGAGACCAACGTACACGCCCTCCACTTCGCAGCTTCGTCTTCTTCTTCTTCTTCTTCTTCTTCAGCGGTTCCCCTACGGGAAGATGACGACTGTGGTTGAACGCGAAGCTATCTCGTGATGGATTCTTTGGTTGGCCAGTCCCTAGGGGCATCCTGCCACAATCATCATCAGTGGTGCCTGGCCAGGCATGCGCAGTGGGGGTGCGGACAGTGGACGCCGACAAGGGAGGGAGTGACACAGCCCCGAGCATGAGATGCTCCGCATCTAAAACCAACCGCGTTCTCTTCAGTTTTCCTCATTATGCACCCCTGGCATGGCCTAAACGACGTCATTGTAGCCATGGCTGTTCTATTGACTGTCGCTGGTCAACTTCGCGGCTTATTTCTCGCATTTGCTGTGATGATCCGCC
Organism: Haemaphysalis longicornis; assembly: GCA_013339765.2. Classification (NCBI taxonomy): domain Eukaryota; kingdom Metazoa; phylum Arthropoda; class Arachnida; order Ixodida; family Ixodidae; genus Haemaphysalis; species Haemaphysalis longicornis. The sequence continues at coordinate 82,025,383 of CM023449.1, read as the reverse complement.
GTCGTCAGCGCTGTGTACCAACCTTTCTATGCCTGCACCTGTATGCACAGTTTTGGCATTTCTTTTGTGCTTTGAGTGCACGCGGAGTTTGAGTGATGAGCTCAATGCTCCCCTTTCAACACAGACCACACGACAACAAACGTTTATTGCTTCAACAACGCCCTATCAGCCTGAGCGCGTGCTTGTGAGCAGGCAGCCATGCCTGCTTTTTTTGTGGCGCCAGACAGCAAATAGATCCCTCCATGTTGTGGAGAAAAGGAGAAAACACCCCGGCCTGTGATGCATAGAAGGCCGCCAAAGAGAACGCCGCAAGCAGCTGCCCCTTTCTCCGAGAAAGAGCGCACAGCTTTCGTCGCGTTGTCTGCGGTCGAGTTGAGAGGGAACGATGATGGCCAATTTTTCATCGCGCGTAGTTTCGGGTATAGTGAACGGATTTTCATAATTCCTGCGGGAGGAGATTGCTGGGACAATAGCCTTGCTGCAGGGTCCCTGTAAAGAACCCAGGGTGGTCAAAATTAATCCGAAGCCCTCTCCACTATGGCGTGCTATAATTTATAGGCCGGTGCAGCTTCGGCATGTTAAACCCCACAATCATCATCAAATTACTTTTGGACTGGTAGCCACATTTTGTTGCAACGAACGAGCCATATTCCACTGATCCTGTTGCAGAAAGGAATGGCAAAATTGGTGGACTGAAAAGGTGCTTGTTTTCCTTGAAAACTGATTTCACTCCCACATGTTTGAAAACCCTGCGAGTGCATGGAGTGGAAGTGAGCAAATGCATCTTTAATTTGCTGATTTCACGTCTGAAACTTACTGCACTTATCTCTCTCTCTCTTTCTTTCTTTCTTAGGCATCTGAGTCTGCCTCTACGCCCAAGCGACCCAAAGGGGCGCGCAGAGAAGCCGCCACCCCATCTGCATCTGCGGCGACAGCGGCTGTGCCCCCGGGGGAGACGGACGCCGCTCCGCTGCCTTCCAAGAAGCGCAAGTTCTTCAATTCCGAGAATCGCGAGCCTTTCGACCTTTTCAAAATCAACCTCATTTAACTAAGACCCGATAGCAGGCGAAGTCCTAGCTTCTGAGTGTGGTTCAGTAGGGTTTGGCGGCTAGGTCTAGTCATTTTTGTTTTCTTGTTGTTCACTTGAGTGTGACTACGCATTGCGTTAGTCATACATGGCGCTTTTGGTTGTTTTAGAGTGAGTTTTTTGTAAATATGCTACAGGAACTACACAGATGCTTGCTGCTCTTATTATACTGGCGTTGACATACGTAACTGCCATGGGACGAATATCAAAGAACTCAATTAGGAATTTTTCTGTAGTGCTGCTTTTTTTTTTTTTTTTTTCACAATGTTTATATTACAACATCGTGGGCAGGTAACAATTAAGTCTTGTCCTCTTAAAAAAAAATTTGACCTTGGCTGGTGGTGTGATTCATGGATGTTCAATGTCTGCCGTCACAAACATTGGCCACACACGCCTCAAAGCTTGGAATTTTTTATGAAATGTACAAACATTAATGGTCATGTGCTTCCTACTTTGAAGTTTAAATATGCGTCCGGAAAGCAGTACTCCACAAAAATTACCCCATCAATCTCGCTCTTTGTCACATTTGTGCATTGACGTTGATGTGCACTTGTGTCGCTCCTGTAGCTAATTTACAAAATATTCCATCTGGATTGACTGTTTTGTTTTAATGCAGACGTAGGCAATAACCTGAACGTGCTCAAAAGTTTGGTTTTTACAAATATCCTGTTGCCTGCCTGGATTCAGTTTAACTGCTGACTGTTTTTTGTTTTGATGCAGACTAGGACAATGATCTGAACGTGTGCAAAAGTTCAATATTTACAAATATCCTGTTGCTGGCATTGAATTAGGTGCCCGCTTGTGTTCGGTTTTATTGCTGTGTTCATTTTATTTTAGTTACAATAGCAAATCTTATATTGACAGTACTAGATTAGGTGCCTGTTGTTTTTGTTCAAGTTCCTTGTATATTGCACGGATGTTATTTTAGCTTGCAATGCAAGGTCTGTTTTAATGGGACTAGGTTATGCAGATGTCTTTTTGTTTACAGTTGTGTTCATTCCATTTAAATGTTATTGCAAAAATTATGTTTGGGGCACCAAGTCGAATGCCCCATTTCTCGTTTTAGTGCCTTATATATTGTACGGACGTTATTTTATAGTTTATAGGCGGTCATTTTGCTTGGCGGCTGTTCATTTTATTGTAGTTGGTATTGGAAATATATTTTTGGCACAGAGTTTGGTGCCTGCACTTCTCGTTTTAGTCTCGCTTATTGTAAGATTCATCTCAACCCCCGTGCCTTTTTTGCACAAAGATGGGCTCTCAATGGCGTCTCGGTGGTACGCTGCCCCATGGAGGAGATCTGCATTCCAGCAATCCAAGTTCAGAGAGAAAACTGCTGGCTGCGTCAATTGCGAGGATTGTAGCTCGTATGAATGCTTCAAAGGACGTCTGAGCAGGAATGAGCTTGTCTGTTTTCTTCTCTGAACAGGAGAAAGGTAAGAGGTGCACAGCAGCAGGTTTGTCGGTGCTGTGAAGTTATAGGGGCACTAAAAGGCAGAAACAAGTTGGCCTCCATTAGTAGTTTTGACAAGTGCCGTAAATTCACATGATTATATGTCAACTCGAATGTAGGCCCCCCCCCCCTCGCACACACACAATGCACGTCAAAAAAATTAAAAACAAAAGACGACACGAGTGCAATCTACAACCAAAACATTTTGTTCACCTGACCTCAAGCTTGTCTTCGCTAGTGCCATTTTCATTGCTAGTTCTGTCGTCGTCCAGTGTGAGCCCGCAATTTACAAAAGACCGCATCACAATGTCATGTGGAATTGCTGACCATGTGGAAAGCTCCTATCTGTACACAGTAGCCAGGGAGGCCCTCTTCACAGTGAGCCCGACCAGTGCGAGTTCTCGAATGAGTTGCCACTCGTATTCGTGGCACAAAAGGTTTAATGCCCACATCAAGTGGCTGAAGTTACCCCATCAGACCACTGGGGATCACCACTACCACCGGCGACATGACGCCGCTCGTGGGAAACCCCGAAATGGCCAACGGAAAATGCCTGATGTATTACCGTGAGCTCAGCAAGAGCAGAAAAAAAAACAGTGCGAACGAAAGTACGGAATATAGCTACTATACGCAATAGGTAGTCAGAAAGCACACGCACAGTTTCAACTAAGCTGTCGAGTCCCAATTTCACGTTTCGCTTGGCATTGCTGGTGGTTTAAGCTTCAGCTTTGACTGTAGGTCGACCCCCCAACTTCAGATTTTCAAATTTGAAAAAATGGGTCGACCTATACAATCGTGTACATACCATATACTGCTTGCAACAACAGCAGTTGCTCATTAAGTAGAAAATGCCAAAAATGTGTGAACATACTCCTGTCCTGCATGCTCTATTCCCACACCACAACTTGGGGAAATCCACCCGCCACGGTGGCTCAGTGGCTAAGGTGTTCTGCTGCTGAGCACAAGGTCGCGGGTTCGATTCCCGGCCGTGGCGGTCACTTTTCTGATGGAGGCGAAAAGCAAAAACGCCCGTGTGTACGAGATTTCGGCACACGTTAAAGATCCCCAGGTGGTCAAAATTAACCCGGAGCCCTCCACTACGGCGCGCCTCATCGCCTGCATTGCGTCGATGTGTTGAACCCTACAATCAATCAATCAATCAACTTGGGAAATCCCAAATCTTGAATGGTGAAATAGAATTGGTGGATCTTGTCTATGCAGTCTTTTGGAAAAAAAAACACAAAGCAGGTATACATCTAAATGCAAAATAAACACACTTGGGAACTTTTGCTGACCACATGTTTGGAAGTGAAGCTTTCAGCCTTTCAGCCTCTCACTGATGTCGTCAGGTGCCTTTTTTCCTCGAAGCATAAAAATGCACAAAAATGACGTGTTGGTGTCAATATAGGGACTTATTTCCCACATTCAAAGGCCCCTGCGTGAATTACAGTGAAGGATTTTTACTGGACACCATTCGAAATCTCTTTTTTTTCTTGTGCATAATCACCATAAAGCACACGTTTCACTTTGTTTCGGATTTATTTGTGAATTGGGTGGGCAATTAAATGCGGTTGAGGACTCGGCAATGTTCATCAATAGAATATTGACCCTGAAAAAACAAAAATGATTATTGACAAACAAAAAACGAAATTCCCTGGGTATGGAAAGTTTCGTTTTTTTATAGAATGCAATGCCACATATTCAACCTAAGATGTGGCAGCTGTTCCCAGATTTCTTGAAATACTAATCATTGTAAGTTCAAATATATTCAATAATGAGCACATGAGCCCCGAGCTTGTCTGGTGCACTGAATAAATACTGTGCACACTGGCATGCTCCCCACTTTTCTCCATACGATGCGAGATGCCACGTAGGTATGGAAGGGCAGCAATTTTCTGGCACGGCTTCTGTAGGTTTCCAAAACAATCACATTGAAAGGGCAGTGACACTGAACGACAGGCCAGCAGATTAATGCTCAGAAGGCCAGTATACGACTCGCAGAGCAACAACAGTAGTGTAGTAATGTGAAAAATGCCAAATATGGGGTACTGCCGCAATACACTTTTTCTTTTTGCACCATGACTTTTCACATCACTGCGGGTAAGTGACACAACATAACTTGTAAAGCTTGCTTTCTGAAAAGGACAGTAAGGCATTAAGTTGTTAAACAAAGAACACCACCAAAGTTTAAAGAAGCATTCGAAAAAGAATATTCAGCAAGTGAATATACCACTACAGAAACGATGGGACTATCGCAGCATTTGAACTTCGGCCAAATATTTTGTGCTGATGCACACGAGCAAGCGTAAGCTTCTAGCAAATGGAGCCGAGAAATTATCCTCCTTTCGCATGGTCAGCATACGTACATGCAACGGCAGGTGACAAAACTGGCAAGTTCAGTGCATACACAGAAGAAAAAAATAATGTAGTGTTTGCAACAACAAAAAATGAAGTAAATTATTTAATAACCTTGCTCTGATATTTACACATGAAACAAATTATGTCCAAGTTCAGTACACGTCAATTCGCCTTCAACAGTGGCACATAAAACAATGTGGTGTTCACAACTATTTTGTGTACGAGGACGTACAGAAACGGGTATCTCCTGTGGAGTCTTAGGTGCACAAAACCCAACGTGTAAGGCAACAACTAGGAGACGCTACGGGAATAATGAACAGATATTAGATGAGGCGTTGGGCGACATCGTGTGAGTTACGAAACAATGCCTCGCCTCTAAGCGTCGTAGCAACGAGTAGATAGTAAAGCCAGTGGAGAGCGTCTTTTGGTGTGCGTTTTACCTTGCAAGGGCATACATCTGCGCGCCAAAGCGAATTCTGAGCACAGAAAAGAGCACATCAGCAACTCGTCAGGAAAGCAACGTTCTGGAGACCATCGCAACTATGGTCTATAATTGAAAATTATTCATTTCTGCGCGCCAAGAGCCCTCTGCAATGATTTATATGCAGGTCCATGGCCTCCTGAATGTTTGGAGGTTATGACAGCACGCAAACCAAAGCAACGCGCAGGATTCACCTTTGCAGGTCGCAACATATCTTGACTTGTTATTTCTGCGTCAACGACTGTGTGGTGTGCGACATGGTTTTCATGCGAACGACCATCAGCAGTAGGTAGGTAACTATGCCACTGCTGTTTTAGCATACATGACACTACTTTACTACAAGAAGGAGATTTCATTTTGCGCGTGCAACTGTGGCAGCCAAAAATAAATTGTGCTTCGTAAACTTGCTTATCCAGCTCCTGCAGGGAATAAAACTATAGTGGGAAACATTGAAGCTGTTTGTGATTTCAAGTGTTTTGACCTTCACAATTCTACGTGTGATGGGATAATTGCAATAGTAGAAAATGTGCAACAGCTGACCAAGGTACGTATGTCATTCAGGAATGAGCGCGCCGAAATTCACTCACGTGATATTGACGGATTTTTTTATTGGATTGAGTTGGAGTTTGGGAGGACCTCGTGCCTATGACAATGTTTCTGGCCGATTTAAAACCTGTTTCGGCTTTGAGCCCGATTGTAACGCGCGCACAAATTTTAAGGCTACCTTTTAGCAAAAGAAGGTGCGCACTAGAATAATAAAAATACGGTAGCTCCTTCTCCGGCAATCCCCCGGCCCCCTCGCCTCGACTCTTTGAATGGAGCTCATATATACACGTGAGGGGTCGAGGTAGCTGAACCCGCCAGTCGACTCGACCCTCCCTCTTCGGGTCCATGTATCCCAGGGCTTGGGTGCGTCAAGAGGATTCCGAGTCGAGCCCGTCAAGACGGTAACAATCTCGCATTTATCCTTTGTTAACAAGGTCGCTTCGTCGCGGTACGTATGGAAAGTTCGTAGGACTGGTAGGACTGGTGTGGCGCACGTACGGCGGAACAGGGGGAAGGAGAAAGGGAGAACCACCTTTACTTTGTGGAGCTCTCCCATAGAAATTTCCCCCACGTGAGCAGCAGAATGACTGATTCCAGGCAGACCGTACAAATTGTGTGTTCATATTCATGGTGAATCGCGGTTATTTCACGACGAACAGCACCGCTGAGAGAGGCATTGCGTTCAGAGGGAGAAACGACAACTTCCAGTGGAGTGACGCATTCCCTCGTCCTTCCGAAGAATCGCCCTTCAGCGAGCCCCCCTCAAAGAAAATAAATACGGCCGTGCCGGCCATAGTGCCGGCGGCTCGCCGCAATTTTTGCCCGGCGGCCGCGGCGGCGTGCGCATTTCGGGAACTTCAGTGGCGGCGCAGACGACGCGGCAGAAAGAAGCGGCGGCGGCGGCGGCGGCGCGGCGGCGCACAGGTCTAATCACTGGCTGTCTCATTTGGCGCTCCACTGAGCGCGGTCGGTCGGTAGGCAAAGAGGGGCGAAGGGCGTCGGCGGCGGAGAATCGCCTCCTCTTTCGCGCCCTTTTCTCTCGGCGCGGGAAGAAAAGCGCGCCATTGTGAGCGCGCCAAAAGAGGGAAACGCGCGGGAGAGGAGGAGCGCGGCTGGCGGGAAAAAAGGCGCGCGAATCAAAAGCGCGTCGTTGTGCGCGGCTCTCCGCTTCCGTCGGCCGCTGCGGAAAAGCCTCGGCGGAGCACCTTTTCATGCCCCGTAATCGTCGAGAGCCACCGTAGGGCGAAGGGAAGTCAGTTAGCGTTCGAGCTGTGAGTCGGTGAATGGCGGGGATCGGGGGACGCCATTGTCGGGATATATATACACGGGATTCGCCGATGCGGAAAACAGCTATAATGGGCTTGTTTTGTACACTCCGGACTGGTTTCGTAGGCCCGCGGGAGTGTTGATTTGTGGTTTGGCGGCGCGTAGAAACTGACAAATTGCCGTCCCCACTAAAGGTGGCGGGATGCAGGGAGAGCATTACGCTCGAGTGCTAGTATCATAATATTCAGCCACGGGCTGCTAGACTAGTAGTGATATGTTTAATCAAACAAGAGACGTGTGCTAGTTGGCGGACCATAGACGTTGCATGTTTTCTCCGTTTCGAGAATTCTCAGCTCACGAGTGGCAGGGTATTAACGGTTAGGCTAATGCCATCGGGATCCGGTTGCATAATAGAGTTGGAATTACGTGATTGCCAAACGGAGCACTTCGCAAAAAAACTAAAGACTGACTCACTGGCATTCAGTCCCACAAATAAGCTGCTTAGCTATATGTTCTTCAGGAAAGGCACAATTATCAGACTGCTCGTCCTACAGGATCTTTGATCAGCTGTGATAAATTACTCCACTATGGTTATTTTTAACGTGTAAAGAATCTTTATCGAAGAGTGCGACAGCAGCTATGAGCAAATCTAACAGAACTCGACTGTGCTAGCCACCCCCCCCCCCCCCCCCCCCCCCCCCCCTCTTCAAAAAAAAAAAAAAAAAAACGACAGTGCGGTGAACAGTATTTCCCTCCAGAATAGGTTCTGGGATCGGCAAGCATCACAACGGAGAATAATCGGGCTTTACCGAGTTACCGTCCTGACCGCTTGCAACAACACACTCGCACTGCAGTGTATATATAGTTACTGCGTCCCACTGCGCGCAGGATATATAAGGTTCCTCCACCAGGGCGGACGGGCAGGCCCCGACAATAGCCCCGTGTTCATTCTGCGCCGCCAGTGTTATTTTTTCCCTCCCCAGAAAAAGAGCGGCAGTTGAGGGGGGGGAGAAAAAGGGACGACAGTCGACAACTGTCAGCGCCCCCGTTGCTAATCCCAACTTAACTCCGCGGATTTCAGGCCCACACACAATCCTCCGGGGCTCCATTTCACCTTTCCCCCCTCGCTCTTTCGTATGCCCCTCCAACAAGCTCCCGGCACGACTGCCGTAATGCCGCTTAGCGCGGCCGCGGCCCCGCCTTCGCCTTTCTAAAAGCGCCGAGGTCGTCGCGCACACCGTTGTTGTCGCGAGACGGGAGTCCTCCGCGCGGAGTTCAACAGTTGCGGAGCGGCGGCTCTCGACAGGCCCGCCCGCCCGCAACCGTGAACACGTCGACAGCACCCACACCCATCCAAGTCATGTTTTTTTCACACTTTTTTTTCGCGCTATAAATTTATTTTCTTTCCGCCAACTGACCTCTTCATATATTTTTATCGTTCCTCCTCCTCCTCCTCCTCCTCCTCCTCCTCCTCCTCCTCCTCCTCCTCTCTCTCTCTCTCTCTCTCTCTCTCTATCTCTCTCTATCTCTCTCTCTCTTTCTCTCTCTCTTTCTATGTGTGTGTTTAGCTTGGCGAAAATCACTCACCCTTAAAGGGGCCATGCAGACAGCACACAAGTTCGGTTCACTCGAAATATTGCCCCGTTAGAATCATGCTGATACCACTTTTAACACACACTTCGCTCAAATAAGCCACATAATTAGGAAAGAAGGGAATCCATGCGACCCACAAGCTCTTTTCCCGTAACAGAACCTATGAGGTCATATGCCCAGCTGTGCGATTGGCTGAGACCGGCAAAAGCAAATGCAAATTAGGGGCGGCTTTTAACCTTGCCGAACGAGGTATTTGCGCTTAAATGTAATGCATATTCATTTTACAACAGTAAGAACGGTGTGGTAAACAATGAAAGCTACGAAAATACACGTAAGCGTAGAAGTACCGATGGGCACTGCTGTTGGTACTGGGCGCACTATGCTTGTTTTAGATGCACCGCAGCCCGTCGCTTTGGAGTTGTCTTACGCAACACTGGCCGATTGGCGTAAGCGACGTTGTCTTACGTGACCCTGTTTGTCGATGCTAGCCCGTGTTTCACGAAACGATTACTTTCTACAGTAACAGAGGCAAGCCAGGTGCAAATACGGTAAAAAACAAAGCAACGGCGGACAATGGTCCGTGGATGAGTATGGTAGCGCCATGTGGGAGGACTCACGGCAAGCAACGCTACAGATCCTAATGACGCAGTGGAATTTCGTTAGAATACGCGCACTTATGACTTCAGGAGAATAAAAATTTTAGCCCAAATTGGTTAATTTCACAGTGAATACGGCATCATTTGCTGCCGGACAAGCGCTGGGGTCACTATAAATCAAGAACTCTTTCTAATAAAAAGAACTTGTATTTTGTCTGCATGGCTACTTTAAGCAGCCAAATATAAGAAGTTGAAAACTTAAAGGGGCCCTGAAAGGCATTTTGAGCACACTAAATGAACTAGCGCAATCGCTAGATTGGGTCGCCAACGTCACCTGTGCCAAGTATTACTCTTTTACGCGCAGCGGAAAGCTCACACTTTTGTTGCAAAGTTTGTCGCTTTTTTCTCACCCTTTCCTTCGTATTTTTGGACGCCGCCATCTTCACATGTCTACATCATCGATTCCCAGATGTTCGTCATGAGCTAGACATCCTGCTATTGGGCGGCTTTTTCACGCACTTCCGGCAAAGAGATGAGTCGTCTGCTCAGCGTCGGCTCGCCGGCTGATCTGCCAGCGGAGTGCCGGAGTGCTTTGACATTTTACGACAAACGAAACAAGTGTAAACAAACGCTTAACCGTTTGTATTGAATGCAACACGGCCATAACACGACGTGGATTTTATCTTACGTGAGTACGTACCATAAAGAAAGTCCCGTGGCACTTCTTTGGTGCAATCGCAGAGAAGGCCCTGAGCCGAATGCCCGGGTTTGACGCGTACATTTTATTCAACTTCAAAACAATCCAGAGATGCGTTTCGAACGAACGCAACGTCACAACATGCGTTGCAAGTCTGAACCGCGATTGACAGACGATGAGTTGCCTCCTCCTGCCCGTCGTAAATACGGCACTCACCTCACACCCGGTTTGCGGGGACGAGCAGCAAGTCACAACTCTGGCGCGCAAGCGAGAAGGCTTTTAGCCAGGCACACTGCACATACCCCATGCGAGGTTGAGTGGTACGTCGTTCGAGAAAGATAATCCAGACCATGGGAAGCACTATCCACCCGCAGAAGTACAATGTCGCATTTCATCGCGAAACGAACGCGTCCACAACACACAGGAGGCGATGCACACACACACACACAGCTTCGGTCGCTGCATTGGCTTAGCTGCAAGCTTCGTTCGGACAATCAGCGATGCTACGACGATACAGAGCTGCGTGAGGACGACGTGCTAACCACTTCACGTATTTAAAAACACAGGGGCAAAGAACTAGGTTCATCGGAAGCAAAAAATCTTTCCTTCCATTATAGTGCCTGAAATATACTGGCTAGTGTGCCGAGGGCGGGCTCCAGGCGGGCGCCGGGAGCGATGTACGCGGCCGTCTGCCGCTTGGGGCGCTGCCGTGCGGGAGTGTGCGCGTTCATCCGGCCCGAGCAGATCGCGCGGTTACCTCCGAGCTGCGTAGCAGACGGCAGCGGCAGAACTTTCCATTCCCGCTTGCGACGAAAGCGAGCGAAAGCGACGGGAATTCTGTCGTGCAACCAAAATTTGTCCCGACCATTCGACAAAAACGATCGTCGCGCGACAAAGCGACGGAATTCCTGCCGCTCTCACTCGCTTTCGTCGCAAGTGCGAACGGGCCTTTACGCAATCTCCGCCCCACATAAAACAAGCTCTTGCTTGTCGCCTGAGCATACGGTTGATATCTGACTACGTTACACTGTGCTTGCCAGTGTATTTAAACGATGTCACTAGGTTTGAAACGTACGCGCTCGGCGTGCAGCTTTGTAAACGCAAGCGGTTTCACATACGCACGCTATTTTGCTGCTAATAGAGTTTTAGTACAGCGTTTGTGGCCTTTGCATACGCTAAACGCTAAATTTTGCGTCCCGCTACGTGACACCGCGATGGGAGTTTTAGTAGAGCGTCTCATCAGTTTTGCGTAGCGACACACTAATGCATACGGCGCCATCTGTCAAATGTTTTCCGAAATGTCTCGCCGGCTGATCTGCTAGCGGAGTGCCGGAGTGTTTGGACATTTTACGACTATCCAAACAAGTGCAAACAAACGCTTTCCCGTCAGTGTTGAATGCAACACATGGGTGCAGCTTGTCAGAACACGGGTTCTCGCTGATCGAGTGCAGCGTTGGTTTGCTCTTCGCCTTCACGTTCATCGCCGCTGATAAAGCGATCCGATCCGGCGCGTTTTGTGCACGGGTTCTGTGTCGGTTGAAAATGTCTTTTTTCACATGCCGCCGGTAGTAGGAATTACGACCACCGCAAAATAACACCCGGCACCAGCGGGGCCACATCTGAGACCGCGCTTTTTGGATAAACAGTGCGCGGTGCACCAAAGGGAACGAGCGCACGATTCTCCCCACGCGGCTGCGAGTTCGCCGCCGATACCAACTGCAGCCCTGCAGCTACGTACACCGCGAAAGGGCAAGGCCAGGCCGCACACATGCGGCCAGGTCATTCGTTCGCTTTTCCAGCCTGTGTCCATGGTGACTACAGAGATGAAAAAGCCGATAGAGCTGGCCCGTACCAGACGGCAGTCTGTGGGAGCGCAATAGCGGAAGTACGTCACCGCTGAGGAGCGCAGCATCATGGGAGGGGAGGCCAACAGCGCAGAAACAGTTGAAAGGAGGAGGAAATACGGCGCGACGATAATTCGCGGTTTTTGATTTACGATTTCTCAGCTAATACTCATCGCTTTAACAAAATTCTTGCAGGAGGAGATTGCTAATACATTGCTTTATTTGGTTACATGTACATCCATGCATCGGCGGAAGGCATTTCAGGACCCCTTTAATTTTATTTTATATACCGTCGGGTTCGACCACTGTCATTCGTGAAACAATACCAGGACCTGAAGTTTACAGAGTGGCGAAGATGGCAAAGGGCAATAGCTTTAAAAAATAGCTTCACATTTGGCAATGGCTTTAAAAAAACCTCGAACTTCGTGCACGTGTAAGGGGCGTTGACCGGCTCAACGAAAGGCACACTGAAGGCAGTAGGTTGACAGCTATATAGTTTAGGGAAAGATTTGGAAAAGTTTACGCAAACTTTAGAGTTGCGCTGTTATTCCTGCGATCTCTTGCATGGCACGATTTTAGCGATAGGTACAAGGTTGCAAACATTTAACGAACTAGGAGATACCTGCTCCCAGAGATAACTACAATACAATCTAGGATAAATGAAGAAAGCTGTCAGACACCTCGTAGAGGGGTCCTCGAGGACCCCTTCGAATATCCCTCATGTAATAGCCTGAAGGGGGCATTTGAGGACAATAAACAAATAAAAAATGGCAGCATCTCCACTCCGTGCATGATGGCGAGGGTGCGGAGTACGGGGACTCGAAATGACATCCAAGTTGCACCCTGAGTGACATCCGATTTGCGCCCCGACCGTCATTTGATTTGAGCCGTGAGTTGCAACTTGATTATTCCCTCAATGAAACTGCCCCTCACGCCTCAAATCTAATTTCGCTTGATTTTCGCTTGATGGTGGTGTGCGTACGGATGAACGCGGACGTACATTGGGAGGTCCTAAGGTACTCCGCACCGTTACAGGCGAGGGAGTAAGCCGTTTGACTCTCGGGTACTAACTCACGGTCGTGGCCCAATGCGTAAGACGACTGACACTAACTCTGTCTGGTTTACCAGACACAGGCTGGAATCCTGCCGGTGCATGTGATTTTTTGCAATTGTAAATGCTATCCGCACGGACGCGGACGGAAATTGTGCGGTCCTAAGGTACTCCGCACCAAAAAAGATACACAAGACAGCAAGCAATTGCACCACTCTGAATGCATCTAGGGGGTGCCCGTGACAGGTAGGTGTTGCTCTTTTCAATAAAGATGCTTTCTCTCATTACACGACTTCGGCAATAACATGTTTAGTGAGCCTGAATTTTTGACATCTACATCGACGCTGAAATGGTTTTAAATGTTTCGGGGGATGCAGGACCTTTTTTCGTAGTACCAAAGTTACGTGCAGCACACCCTGCGATACGGATATGGCGGCCGGCGTTGTGTTTTTCAACACGAAAATGTTTTATTCCCGGATACACGAAGATTTCGCTGTAGTCATATCCGTGCAATGCCAGCCTTTACAACGAAGAAAGCGGCCTGCGACGGGTGCACCACTGCACACATGGTCTTCTTGCGGTGAAGCAACCTTTAGTTCTAAAGAGTACGTTATACTTAGGGTTGTTCGTTTTCAGGTTTTACATTTTAGCACGAAAGTGTTTTTTGCCGCGATACCCCGAGATTTCACTGACGTAATATCCGTCACGCAAATGACGCCAGTACACCTTTGCCGAAGCGACCCGCCAGCAGCAAGTCGCTCTCCAAGCACACCCACAAAACAGCCGCCGACGCGCAAATCACGCTCAGCTGCAGATTTCTCTGCACATTTCACTTTCGTGTTTGACTGATTCATATGACAGAGGAATCAACCACGGTGTTCTTTTTAGGATTCTGTAGGCAACGATGAATACCTCTAGGAAGCGGCGAATTATCCGACTTCCCACAGTGATTCGAGAGTTGCTAATGCGAGTCGTACTGAACACCGAAACTCGGCGCACCTTTATAATATTTCTGTGCTGGTTTCCGAGATAAGAAACCCGTAGCCACGAAATGAGCAGCAATACATCCGCGTACTTCTCGCACATAAACAAGACCACTTGGAATGCGAACGGTCAAGGCCGGCCCTATAACAAATACAAAGGCAGCTTTCCAAGGCACCGATCACAGCATCTGGGCCTACTGAAACCGTAGGAAATGCCAGCATAACCCTGCGGGTATGTGATCTTTGACTTTTCGTAATTATAAACAACTTTTGGCTGTGGCGCTCCATGTCCTACATTGATTTTGAAAGCAGAGCAAATGCCATTGCCCAATTATGGCAATTGTTGCCCCGTACCCAATAGTTATCCTAGTTATCGCCTGGTCCAACATCATTGGGCACCGTGGAGGCTACACTGTAGGTGCGACCATCCTGGCAAGGATATCTGGGACACGGCCAGTGGCGTTCTACCGCCAGGACAAGAGTGGCCCATCTGGTTTCAGATGAATTCTCCAACATCATGAGATGCCTTCGTCTTACAGTGAACATAAAAAGGCTGATGAATGAATGATCTTCTGGCGGGCACTGGAACTCGTTAGCACATGTTTTTTTGTTTTTTTTTTTTCAAAAATGCTGAATGAGGGGGGGGAGTATTTGTAATAAGGGCTATGTGGGGAAGTATTCACAAAATGATGGGGTATGCGCGGTCTGCGGAAAAGGAACAGAAACTATGCGGCACATAGTGTTATAATGCGAGGGTCAGTGGCGGTCCCAAGGGGGGGGCGAAGGGGGCGGTCGCCCCCCCCCCAAAGAGGTCCTCAGTTTCTTATTTTTAGTTTTTTTGAGAATTCCACTTGCGCGAAATTAAATCCCAGTGGGTTGCACCGCATACGCGCACACGCCTTTATGGTTATCACCACCTCCGCAGAATTGGCGCAAGGAGGGGAGCGATTCTTTATTCGCCTCGCCCGCCCCCCCCCCCCCCCCCCCCCCCCCCAAAAAAAAATCGCTCCCCCCAAAACCGTTCTCTGGGACCGCTACTGGCGAGGGTATCCATCCAAATCTACATGAGGGAAATATTCGGAGCCCTTGGATTTAAGGGTAGCACAGAGGAAGTTAACTTCAAGGCTGTCGAGGCGACGAAAATAAGATTAGAATGCTGGTGGACGAAAAGCAGAGAGGGGATAATTGCCTTGGACAGTTACCACTTGAAACTGAAAAAAATAAGTATTTTGTGCCTAATGAGCTTTTTGTGCCTGCCCGAAGAGCAGCGCTAGTATTAAACCAAGAGTATAAAGCATGAATATATATGTTTTTTTTTCTACGATGACACGTCATCACTCCGCTACAAAGGGTATACCAATAGCAATCATCAATCATCATCATCATTCACCCGCTGTTGCCACCCATTCAGAGCGTAGGTGAGACTTTATCCCGTTTGATAAATTTCTATGCTAAAACCGTCCCCAAAAGAACAACACTAACTTAAATGCCGAAAGGAATATACACCGTACACCATACAAAAAACCGGCATTGCGCGAAACACAACCGCACTTAAAACCTCACGTTTTACACGGGCTTTTGTCAGATTCCGATGAAAGCATAGGAGGACCACCACCTTTTTTGCGTAAGGCGGTGTTACGAATCGGCCAGCGCCGCCGTACTTTTCTGCATCACTCCACGGCTGTGCGGCGAAGCCACTGTGTGCGCCTTTCTGCCGTCAGGCGCCACCATGTCGGTGACAAGTTTTGACAAACCGAGCCAGACGCTTCGCTTTCGGCGCATTTCAAAACTTCGGCGGCTGCCGGCGAGGCTCGTCTCCATGCTCTTCAAGGACACAGAGGCCCCGCGAACTCAGTGGAGTCCACCTCTCTCCCCTCTCTCGGACTCAACGTGCGCCGAGGCTACGAACTCTGGAAAGAGCGTTGTGTGTGTCGGTGACGTTCGTGGCGTGTTGCAGCTTGTTGCGTTTTGACCGTTACCGCTTTTGGGTATAAATAGACCCCCGCAAGCGTTGTAAACCATTCCTGTTTGAGCAGAGAATCCATGCTGTCGCTCTGCTCGAGTCCTGTATTGTAACCTCGCCCGTCGGGGCATCGTTCTTTGGCTTCGGCTCACCTCTCGCTATGAAGTAAACAGTTATGTTAGCTTACGGCTTCTGGACTTCTTCACGGCTGCAACAGCGGCTGGCAGCTCGCATCATACCCGCTACCACTCGTATGTCGGAGGCCACGGAGCTCGGATTGGGTGCCCCCACTCGGTCGCAACAGCGGATAAATGCCAACGAACGTCTTTCCGATGAAGTTTTAACTCCCCGGAAACATCCCGTTATTCTATCAGAACGTTGCTTCGAACCTCCTCACGTTGAAATTTTTCGGTTGGCAGTTGAGTGTTAAACTTTATTTTGGATATTTTAGGTGGAGCAACGAGACTCGTAGACTGCGAAGTTTTACTAATGTTTCGTTTCACTGCTTTGAAGCCACAACATCTGATAGTGATACGGTACAATTCAAATATTTCGTTCAGTTAGCCAGTTTATCTGGTCTGTTTTAGGCCTTATTTTCGCCCATAATTTGTTTTTGTAGTTAACTTCACTCTTTCTTTTCTCGCTGCTCCAGATACTCTCCCCGTCTTTTAAATACGAATGCATTTCTTAGTCGGAGGTTGTCGTGCTCCGTCGGCGTGCGCCTGCATTCCTCCAGCGCGAGCGCACGTGAGCGCGCGCCTCGTAGTTCTGCCTTCGTCGTCGTCGTCGTCGTAAATGCGAATGCATTTCTTAGTCGGGGGTTGTCGTGCTCCGTCGGCGTGCGCCCGCAGGTGTTATCTCTCCGCGCTCCTCCTCGCCCCTAGCAACAGCTGTGGCGCGCCTAGCAACCGGAGCAGGTGGTAGCTCGGGCGGGAGTAGCGGAGGGCAAGGGGAGAGGAGGAGCGCACTCGGGCGTGTGACGGCGCTCGCATCGCGGAGCTCGGGCGGAGTAGCGGAGAGTGAGTGGAGAGGAGGAGCGCGCTCGGGCGTGTGAGGGCGCTCGCATCGCGGAGCTCGGGCGGAGTAGCGGAGAGTGAGTGGAGAGGAGGAGCGCGCTCGGGCGTGTGAGGGCGCTCGCATCGCGGAGCTGCGGGAGAGAGAGCTCGCGCGCGGGGCGGGCGTGTTGCGCGGGTCTCTCTCTCCTCTCCGCGTACCCTCCCTCCGCTCGCTGCGCTCGGAAAATGTATATAAATGCAGTGGAGCGCACGCCTCTCTCCGTTACTGCTTGCCGCAGCGCACTCATCGGTGCACCCAATGCATTCGCATTTCCGCACGATCCTTTTCGGGGAGCTGGGGGGAGTTTTTTTATATACCTCTTCCTTCTCTTCAAATCCCTGTTTTCTAACTTCCCATAAGTAGGGTAGCCAACCAGACTCTTCTCTGGTTAACCTCCCTGCTTGCCATGTACTGTCTTTTCCTCCCTTCCTTCTCGGGCTATATGTCGAGCTGTAATTTAATTTCCCCTTCTAATATCGGTTTACCCGCGTTTAGAAAACAACGCAGCGTGTAATTACTTCACGCAGTGTTCACCAGCGTGGAGTAATTACAAGCGGTACGCACTTTAGTGATGGGAACAGCATCGCAGGAGTGTGCTGTGAGCTTCTTTACTAAACACTGGTTTTAGCAAAAATGCTTCGTTTAATCTGTGTCTTTATCCTTTTTATGGTCCCGCCTGCAATTCAGGTACAGCCCCCCCTTCAACGAAATACCGCTTATAACGAAGACAGTTACGCGTCCCAAGAACTTCGTTGTAACGTGGATTTACTGTATTCCAGACGACACCACTTCTCCTTCCTAGATGGTATACACAATCCTGCAAATACTTTACTTGCTTGATTATCTTCAGTGTTAGTAACGTTCAAATCAGTTCCTCTGTGCCACGGTCACTGTTGGAAAGAACCCGGCAACACAGACTCACGGAGCGCTTTGAATTCCCGCTTACGGCGCAAGTAAGCGACACTGTAAAAGGCACACAATGAGGCGGGCGTGTCGGTGAAGTTCGTAGCCAAACCGTCGACAGCGCCAGAAGAGAGCGAAGACCAGTTGTTCACGCAGTTCGGCCATACGGCGAGCGGGGACTCCGGCAGCCACCACCACTCATTGGACCTCCGCCTTTAATCCGGGCTTTGTCGGCGCCGCGCGCGCGCCCTCTTTTGAGACCGACACTGTCAACCCCCGAGATATTTTGCCGACGACAAATAATGGCTGCGCCCCGCTCCTGTGCGGGCTAAGCTCGGACAGTTTATCCGCTCTGCGTTCTTTTCGACTGATCCGGCTTGATCTGCTAGCCCGACGCCCCTGTAACTGTGGGAGGTAAAAATAACCTAAAAGGTTTCACGATAGAGCGGGGAAAAAACTGTTCTCGTTCCATTCTCTCGTAACGCACCTTCCCGTTCATTCTTTTGCACCATGTTTCATACTTACGAGAGGCCCTGCTGTTTCTTTAACGTACTTTCTCCCCCTGAAGTAAGCGTGACTGTTCGTTTCGGTCGAACTGGCCTTTGGGAAAGCTTTTCTTCTTCCTTTTTTTTCCTTTTCTTCCGATTCTCCCTCTTCCTCTCTTCTTCGTTCTGATTCTTCTATTAGATCAATGTTTGCGCTATCCTCACCGAGTCCAGTGCAAACACGACACGGCGCCGTGCCTGCCACTCGAGCTCATAAGGATTCCTCACGCCCTCTTCCCTCTCTCCCTCGCTCCCTCCATCCTCTTCCAGTTTTACTCCCTCGTACAAAAACATCCCCAGCCGCGCAATCTCCGCCTCACGTGGCTGGCGCCACTCCATGAGCCGCGCAGAGAGAACAGAAAGAACCGACGGCTTTAGCAGCGGCTTCGAGATCCGAATTAACGCTTTAATTGGTGAACCCGTTTTGAGTCAAATGGGGAATGACGCCAGAGGTGTTAGAGATAAAAAAAAATCCAAACTTTCAAGCTCACGGTCAATCTTCTAAACAAGCGCACACACATGCACAGGCGCGGGGAACGGTCGTGCTCGCTCGGCGCGTCAGAGCGTATACGAAGCGGAACAGCTTGACTGGGCGGATTAAAACAATACGGGGATCCCGCCGGCTCCCGAAACCGCCCCTCCCTCTTTCCCCAATCGAGGGAGATACAGAAAAGGAAGCGTTGTGAGTGGGAGAGGGAGGAAAGGGCAAAGAGCTGCTGTGCCGGGTCTTCGTGGTAATCGGATGATGCCCGCCAATTAGGGATCCTCCCCAAAGCATCCCGTACAGCTTCGACGGAGCTGCTGCCGGCCTGTCCTGTCCTCTGTTTCCTCTTTGGCGCCCCGCGACCCGAAATCCCCGCCCGTCGAGAGTATCCCCGCTGGATGTCCGGGAGCGGAGCCCCGTTGAGGGAAGATTACGCAAATGAGCCGAACCGCTGGCTTCCCATATCGCTTGCGGGAGGCGCCCAATTAAGACGCTTACGGGCGGCTCCCGTCCTGTTATGCTATACCCTCTCCCCATCAGGCTCCCTCTGTCTTTCGTTCATCTTCTGCCTCTCGCTCGAACGCAGTGAGAACGAGAGCTGACAATTGGAGCTGCTCGTTCGTTGTTACGGATTAGGGAGACAAGGCGCGGGGGATACCGCGGAAGGATGGGATACGTTCGTTAAGCGCACCGTTCCTTCTCTCTCTCTCTCTCTCTCTCTTGGCGCAGAGGTCACTGAGAGCGCCGGTCATCTCTTCCTCATTCGAGAATAAGAAGAAATGACGGGAAGAAACGGGGAGAGGGGTAGAACGGCTTCGTTAGAGACCGCTGCCACGCAGAAGCCGCTGGGGCCAACGTTGGCGAAATCTGGCCCCTGATCTTTGTGGGTCTGTCTAGAGCGACTAGGGTGCTGTGATGAGGAAAGTTGGGGGAGGAGGACGGACCTAAAACTCGTCCGCTTGTCAGTCCGTCGGTGCGGACGGCGGCGAACCATTAGCGCTCTTGGGCGATTAGGCGTTGCGTCGGCGGCCAACGCTTCCCCATTGTCGCCCCTGCCTCCCCCTTCTTGTCGTATAACGCCTCCGGCCTGTCGGCGGGGCGTTAAGGCGATCAGTGCAGAGGCCACGGCTATGGCGAGCCAAGGAAAGGGAGCGAAGACCAGGACGGCTTTGTATATTCAGGGCGAGGCTTTAATCGCCTTCGACGACGGACCCCTCTCAATTGTTTGAAGCCTTTCTTTCCTTTCCTTTTTCTCTGGGGTGGAGGAGGTTAATGTCGCTACTCTCGATGAGGACGCGCCCTTTGACGGGCAGTTCGTCAGCGCTCTGATCCCCGTATGCCGCGTCATTAGCTAAGCTTCTACGAATCCCTGCCGCCTGAGCTTTTGCGTTGAGTGACTTAGAGCGTCGCCGCATGGTGTGGTGAGGTAATTTTTATGCTTTGCGAAAACAGATAGCCCCTCGTTGGCTGTCACTATAATCGGCGGCTTTGAAGTAGAGTCTACTGGCTCCGGGTCATTAGGCGCTGCGCTGGTGATGTGGTGAGAGATTTTTGCATTTTAGAACTCGGTGCTTTTGTTGAGGCCACGAGTGCCTCAACATGGCAATTCTTTCTTCGGTAAGAAATACGGCCATGCTAACCATCAGCTAACACGGAAGTAACTTTTGTTTATCATTGCGGCGTAAAACGCGGTGATACGCACTTTTTATACCACATATGCATTCTACACACCTAGAAACATACAGGCTTGAGTATGCTTGCATTTTAGGGGGCCCCAATAAAAACAGATACCCTACAAATGGAGCGCAGTAACAGAAAAGTTATTAAGTTTATCTTTGGCGAATATCCTGTATTTTATTCCTTGTCCAATTTATTGCGATTAAAGGCGTGAGTTTCATGAAAGCCTGCCAAAAGTTCGGCCGCCTCTTATATTTCTATGGAGGAGTGCGTCGAACCGAAAAATGTACCGGCTCGGTTACGGTTAGGGCTCAGGTGAACTTATTTCGCCCTGGTTCAGTTCAAGTTCTAATAAATCACCTACCGAACCGGTTCGAGAACCAGTTCATAGCCTTAAACTGCTTTTCGAACCGGTTCGATTACTTGAATTATCAGCAAAGTGAACAAAAAATGTCTACTTGTTTAAAACGACCAAGAAAGCAACATAGAGGGCAGAAATTCAAAATACTGCTTTTTCCCAATAACAATGGGGCAAATTAAAAAAAAACTGTAAACTATTTGACTAGATATTAGGGAAGCCAGATGGAGTAGTGACAACTCACTAGCCCGGTTCTGGCCCAGCTCTCATGTCACCCAAAAGACTAGTTTGTTTTTACGAGAGTTCAGACAGTCGCGTCCGGTCGTTAGATATATAAAGTGTTTGCAGGAGAAAAAAAATATCGCCACTTCAAAAGCAAGAGTCCAAAAGACCGCACGGGTCATGGGCGCGTTGGACGAATGACGCAAATATCGAAACTTTTACCGTTGTAAAACAGAGACTGTTTGCATCTATTGCCACATGTCTTTTTCTGGGAACACTTTCCATACTTTTAAAGGAGCTAACGTATTTATGTTTGGTTTACAGAAGGAATTCTTTCTAATAAAAAAGTTACAAACATGACACATTTTCGAAAATTGCCAAAACGTCGCCGTCTGTTTTTCTGCATCGAAACAAGCCAGTCACTTGGATTTTTTAGTAATAATTCATCCATCATTTTTTATTCTTCATTCCAATTTCGGTTTTGCGGAATAATTGATTAAACTTGAAAAAGGCTCTGCATTGCAGGTAACTCGGGCATTTTGTCTAATTTGAAAACCAATTTAAAAAAAAGGCCGTCTTAGATTTCTTTCTAACCTTCCCAAATCGAAGACAAGGTTTCCCTTTATTGCATGACTCAAAAACGCGTCGCCTTACCTCTGTAGTTTTGTAGCTACAAAACACGAATGATGCCCTTGTCAGATGTATTGCGGTGACATACTGGTTTCTAAGAAACCTCTCACGTCAACGTAAGACAATAAATGGCCGTTACAAACATTCCGCTCTACGCGTCCTCAGAAACTAACGAATATTCCAGGCACCACGGCATCCGCTGCCTGCGCAGTGATGACAAGTTTAGTTATGTGCATAGAGTTTCATACTAATATATAACTGTAGAGGGAAATCTGGCGCCACTGTCTAGGGGAGCCGCGCTTCAGCCAGCGTTCTGTCATGTACCGGGCAGGCACGTTCCACTTGTCCTTGGCATGGCTCATGAAGAGGCTTGAAAGTTGGCTCTGGCTGCCAAAAAGCAACAATATTACTGTAGAAGGTTCATCAAATTTGTTTTGTTAATATAAAATTGAACTTCCAAAAAGAATAATTCGCCAGGCACGAAGAACAAGAAAAAAATGTTACCCTTTTTTGTTGATTTTGGCTTTGAGACAAGAAAGAAGCCATGTGGCTAGCCAAGCCAAGTAGGCGAGGAACGTCGCTAGCGGCAATGGCGCCGCTCACGGCGGCCCGCGACTGCAGCGACAGATTTCCCCCCTAGTATATATTAGTATGAAACGCTATGGTTATGTGAAAGGTCTTACAAAGAAAATGACGTCTAGAGAAAAATCGTCGTGGTTTTGTGCTTATTCGATGCCTGAAGGACAGGAAAATGAGCATAAATCATTCGTGTATAAACTCTCCGCGGAATAATTTTAAACCAAGGGTTGGGCTTTTATTTCTGTTTTCCAGCAGATAAGGCATTTCAACTCCTCTTGCCGCATTTTGACCACCTTAGAATGTTCAACAACCGTCGAAATATCGACCGATAGGCGTTTTAGGTTTTCGTCCACGTCAGAAAAACGGCCGCCGGAGGCGGTGATGGGACGTGCATCCTTTCTAGCGGCTTAGCCACTGAAGCACTCCTGCGGATAACACTGGTGAAGTATTTACACTTTCCAAGTGTGCGACCTTTTTACGCAAATAGTGAAGTGCATACTTAAAGGGACACTGAAGTGGATTTGTCAAGCTCCCGTTTTTGCTTGCACTGCGTAGACTGGCTCAAATTAGCACACTTTTCATCGTTTATCCGGTTGACAAATCGGTAATTATTTTACAAAGCGCGAAAGAAGAAAAACTACCATGCGCGGTTTGCGGCGGCCGCACCAACTAAGGCTGTGACGTTGAGAGGAGGGGCGCCGTGATTGGACGATGCCCAAGGTTAGCAATCACACAAGTTTCGGTTTCGGTTTCGGTTCTGTAAAACATAACCAATGGCTTTGTTGGATGGGCATTCTCAATATCTCATGTTGTCGGCTGTAAAATGCACAAGATAAGCCTCCCAGGACGGCTTGTAGTCGTAGCATTCACTAGCCGAGACCTACGCAGTGCATGAACGCCCTCCGCGTACCCGAAGACGCCCAAATGTCATGCGCTTTTCGCCCATATTTGGAGCTTGCCTCCCTCATGCCTGTATCGTAAAAAGCGTGTTCGCACTAGGCCAAGGGTCTGTTCATTCTGGCCTGTGCCCACTGCCTGCAAGCAGTCGGTGCTTATGGCAACAGCACGCCAACGAGAACTCGCTAGCGCGCCAGTGCCAGCCTGCGCGCGTTTTGTGAACTAGTTCGTGTAGCCATGAACGTTGCGGCCCAAAAAAAGGTGAACTCAATATAGAAAACATCGGCGGAAAACAAAAAAGTTAACTTACAAAAAAAAAGCACGTAGCCGCGGGGATTCGAACTCGTGACTCGCAAAACATTGGGGGTGAATTTCTAGCGCCCCAGACAGCTAGGCCACGGAGCGGGACGGGAGTGCCTTGCTAATATAGGGTATATATTGTACAACCGGTTTACACTTTTATTTAGTTTTGGCATTTCAAGCCGCTTAGGTGACTATTTGTTGTACTGCGATCGTGCAGTAAGCGTCGCCCGAGTTTCCACAGTAGCTCACGTCTAGCAATTGCATTTCGTAGACGGAAAAGCGTTCGCAGATGCGTAGTCTTGCTGCTGACCGCTGTGCTTGTTCGCCCAGCGCAAAAACGTGCTTCCCGCGCCCTAGTTTTACGCTGTACGGTAAAAATATCAGTTGATTTTATTTGCTTAGTACCTATATTGACTTCGCTGACTCTTCTCCTGCCTTCAAGAGGCCTTATATTTTCCTACTGGCGTACCAGTCAGCGAAGCGTCGCATGTGCAGCGCTTGTGTGAAGCGACCTTGACTTGGAGCTAGATACAGTGTACAAACAAACCAAGTAAAGAAAGGCACATTCTTCCATTCACAAACGTGTCCTGGCTTCGTTTCAACTAAGCGAACGAATTGCGACCAAGCAATTTTTTTTAACCTCCTTGATTGCGACCACCCGCCGGCGGCCGGCGGACGAAACGCTGGGCCGACTGGCTCTGTCGGCCGGGGAGCCGTGCAGTAGCGCAGCCGTGGCGCAGCCAATTGCCAGCTCATCCCCTCCTGACGTCACACGAAAACGCCACAGAAAATGGGCGAGCGTAAAGAGAGGAGGACAGCGTTTTCGAATTAGTTTTTCTACTAAATAAAATCGCGTAAACGCGCCTAGAGTGGTCGAAACATGGCCTGGGGACTCCGGACTACAATTTGCGCTAGTAATCCCGCAATGTTTACATATCACTTCAGTGTCCCTTTAGGAGATGTATAGCGCAAAAAAGACTCAAGGACTTAAGAATGCACGAGGACGAAGCGCTCTGTGGCGCTTCGTCCTCGTGCGTTCTTTAAGTCCCTCGCCTTTTTTGCGCTATACATCTCTTAAGTATGACCGACCAACTAGCCCAACAACGTACCTTATTAAATGAAGTGCAACAATAAGGCACGTTAGGGTGTGGGCCTTCGGCGCTGCGCAGTGTAGCTATCTTGCAGGCTGAATGCTAGTATGACTCGCAATGCAAGAAGGGCAAAGTCGATATATCAAATCACCTGCAGGATGCCGAAAATATGTCATTTCTTTCGCTTACCCTGGCCCTCTACCCGCACGACCAGCAGAAACATACCATTGCAACAATGGTGCACATACCTTTCTCCATGCTGTGACCACGTATAGAACGTTGATAGCGTTGGAATTGCTCTAAAGGAGAAAAGTGCGCGAGAGGTTACCAAGTTAATCTTGCTTGGAAGAGAAAATCCCGAACGACATTGACTGCGCATTATCAATAACGGGTGGTCGAACCGTTTCGTCGCTAACCCGTAATCATTAGGGAGTTTTAGCAGTCCGTCCGTTCCGTCACGTACGTAGCTAGCGTGTTGACCGGGACCCGTCTGGGCACTCCGGCATTCGTCACGGTAGGGGGATTAGTTCCGCTGGCCTGCCTTCGCCATGTCCACACCTCCTCGCCCTTCCTCCTCGCCCTTCCGCGCGCGCAGGCGCAGACCGGGCCCGGAAAACCGGGAAGCAACGTAACGAACGGAACGGACGGACTGCTAAAACTATTTTTTCGGTACGGTTCCGGTTTTGGTTTTACGGGTGCATAAAATAGCGATTAGGGTTCGCGTTCAGTGACGGCAAAAATCCCGGTATTGATTTTGATTGTCCGGTTTTGATGGTTTGCTTTCGGTTTTTGTTTCGGTTTGGTGACGGTTTGACACCCTGCTCTATAGTAATTGTATTTATTTGAAAAAAAACCTACACATCTCTAGATAGCTCCCACATTAATACGAGATACACTTCATGGTCATAGATTTTCATTAACCTTAATCTTTACCCTGATAAGACGCTTTTAAATTCACTCTCTTTTCTTGAACGGTGACAGAATGGAATTCACAGCCACCTGATATTACTGGCCCGCATAATTTTCTGGCTTGGGACGTCACCTCCGTGGTTGACATTTATGTTTCTGTATTCTTGCGAGCCTTTGTTTCTACATTTAAGTTTGATGCATGCACTCTTACTTTTATCTGCTCTTGGCTTGCGATATTCTCAAATGAGTAAAAAAAACCCACGATGCCATTGATTTAAAATTACGCTATAACATGCTCAACGGTCTATTCCAACTGCTGCAGGTGTATCCCTTATTTAAGCTTACCTGCTTCTAGTATTGAAATTTTATCTTCTTGGGCCAATAATTTCTCTGTCTATACTTCCCCACAATAATTCCAAAAATATACAGTTGT
Organism: Haemaphysalis longicornis; assembly: GCA_013339765.2. NCBI lineage: Eukaryota > Metazoa > Arthropoda > Arachnida > Ixodida > Ixodidae > Haemaphysalis > Haemaphysalis longicornis. The sequence continues at coordinate 81,999,378 of CM023449.1, read as the reverse complement.
ACTCTAGTTTGTTTATTATTCGAAAATGAGCTTTTAGTTGAGGAATCTAGTTAAACAACTATTACAACTTACAACGTAGCACGAAGGAAAACTTGGGCTCATTGCTGCATATGCAAGTGGAATGGTCTTTTTTAAAGCGAAAGCTTTCTTGGTGGGACCGATGGCGTCCTGTCAAAAAACTAATGCATTTCCCCATAGACTGGTTGGTAGACCGAAAAGCCCTGATAAGATCTCCGGACCCACGGCGCATGCGCGAAACCGGGATTCCGTTGTTTCAAAACGGTTACACGAAAATCGCGAAAAAGGAACGTTTTGAGACAATACGAGACAAGACAAGACGAGACAAGACAAGACAATACGCGCACTGATCATGAAGAAGGAGTGCAATGGTTTACCTTTATCTTATAAACCACATATCGGTATACGTTTACATCGTTCGTATAGATGGGCTTACTTTGTGCGAGAAAGATCCCGGTCGTGGTTTCACTCTTTGTTTGCGATTCGGGCCTTTGATGGTTTGACGATTGATCGGACGCACTTTCAGCGAAGGTTGGGCGCACTTTTGATTTGAGAAAGCCTGCGCGCTTTCGACTTTCATTTGGAAGGGAAGGAAATTTTTTTTTTTAACACAAAAGTGCTTTATTCCAGGATACACAAAGATGTCAGTGACGTCATATCCGTCACGGAAGTGATGCCAGTACAACGGAGCAGGTTGCCTGTAAAGAGTGCACCCCTGCACAGACGATGTTCATGCGGGGAAGCAACCTTCAGAACCGAAGAGTACGTTATACTTAGGGTTTCAGTTCAGTTTCACTTTCAGTTTCACTTTATTATACAAACAGGTGAAATAACATAGCATTAGTATACAGGCAAGGGTCCCATAGTGAAGAACACTGTAGGTTGGTTCCCTGATGGTTATTAATAAAATAAAAAAATAGGTGCAGTCGCTGTGACAACAAATGAGGCATAAGGATTATACAATTGAAAAACAAATTATTAAGCCATGAACTCTCAGAATAGTGTTGACAGGTCGCATAAAAGCAGGAGTAAAAAATGCTTAGAGTGGGCGAGAAACTAATCTACTTACAGATGCAGGTACACATGTGGTCACACGCACATATACAGAAATACACATATCTACAGTCATAGGGTCTAATGTATTTTCACCGGCTAATACAGATTTTTTTCAAATACATGGCCACATACACATATACACATATTAGTAAGGTTTAGGATATGGTAAGGTGCACCAAACATGACGTGTTATGATGGGTCAAGTGAAGAACGAAGTAAGCGCTTAAAAATGACTTGAGGGTTGTTCGTTTTCAGGATTTATATTTTAACACCAAGGTGTTTTATGCCGGTATACACCAAGATTTCACTGACACGTCATATCCGACACGGAAGTGACGCCAATACACCTTTGTAGAAACGACCCGGCAGCAGGACGTCGCTCGCTATAGTCACTAAATAAAAGCTTTTAGAGTATCGGCACTCTTTTCTCTCATCGTTATGTGCCGCCAGGATTTTCATTGGTCGGTCGGCACCACGGGATATTTCTTTACATATGGGCGCAGCCATTTTATTTCTAGGGGCCTCTCCTCTCTTCCTTTCTCTACTGCGCGGACGCTAGAGCGGCCGCTCACACTCTGCCCGTCACAACCGGCGGCGGTTTCGTTGGGAGAGATGGCAACACCGCCAGCCTGAAACGAAATGGCCCCCAGACGCTTCCGGGTGCACGAAGTGGCGGTACTCTTAAGCGTAGCTTATTTAGTGACGCTATCGCTCGCCAAACACACCCACAAGACAGCCGCCGACCCCCAAATCATGCTCAGCTGCAGATTTCGCGGCACATTGCGCTTTCGTGTTTTACCGATTCCTATGACAGAGAAATCAACCAAAGTTTTTTTCGCTTCCCTCTCTATTGGCGTGTTTCTGCGGGCTCAATAAATGCACCGTGAACATTCACACAGAAGCGGTTGCATCAATGGCCCGCGTGGCGTGATTAGAATACTGTATCCTGTCCTCAACAATGCATTGTTATTGCCTTTCGACGGCCGTCGCAAGCGGCGACAGATCCCTCAGTTCTCCGGCTATTAAAAAACGCTTCCGCGCCGTATACACTGAGAGAAATACGTGACAAAAAGCGGCAAGTCGCCGAGTAAACTCCAGCCCGGTCCAACAACCTTCTTCCCATGGCTGTAAATTTAACTCTCGGAATCGTTTTTAATTCTTCGCTTCTTCCTTTTTCTTTGAATTTCAGTTCACATTCGTGTTTCCCAATAAGGAACTGAACGACCGGGGAAGGAGCCAGCGCTGCCTGTGTATCAGCTAATAAATCCTGGCGGGCGGGTCGCGCGTTCGTTTAATTAAATTTTATGGCGCATTCTTGGGACCTCCGCTTGCCACTGGATATCGGGGTCGGCGGCGGTGCTGTGTCACGAACTAAACTGCGCCGTGCGGCGGGGAAGGACTGACTGGCCGATGCGAGGTCGACTGCGGTGCTCGCGAGCCCGGAAGCTCAGGTCGACGCCGGTGTTATCGCGTGGTTGCGCGTGGAACCAGCCGGCCGAGCGATCGCTGTAGAATGTCGCGCTGCTGGTTTCGTTCCCGAGTCCCGACCACGGGCTTGAATCCGTATCACCGGAGTTCCCCGAGGCTACGCGCTGTCGAGATGCCTCGGTGATCTCATTTTAACGAATATTTTTCGCGCTGCTTTGAACTCGGCAGGATATTGAACCGGGAGTAACGACAGGCTGCCACCTCAGAGCATGTTCGTGCTATGTCAAGGGACGTAACTGGGGTTTGGGCGTTCGGTTGAAACGGGAAACCGTCGATCGAAGTAGCACAAGCACGGTTCTTTTAAATTAGGTGATGATCGAGCAGTGTCTGTGTTCATAAGCTGTGAACAGTTGCATAATGATGCCGTGATCACGTCATTTTAAGGCGAAGATTTAATATATGGCTTGGAGAAAGGAAAATGGCGGTCTTGTGTACGCTAAACCCGTGTACACTAAAAACTCCTCCGCCGCAGCCTTATGCGCATGCCTAAGAAAAAAAAAACAGGTGAAATCACTCCCCTTTCGAAAAGTAAACAAAAATAGCGTAAACACATGCATAAAATAACACAAAATTACAAGAAAACCTAACACATCGCACAGAAAATACATTTTTGTCTTCCGTCTAAAAGCTGCTACCGAGGACGTGTTCTCAATCGTGTCAAACAGTACAGGGTGTCTGCTCGGGAGATTAGGAATTTGCCATTTAAGTGCCTGAGTGCCATAATTCGTTCTGCTTCGTATTTTTATAAAGTTGTTATGCTGGAGGTTATATGCAACTTCAGTGTTAGTGTAACTAAAAAGAAAAAGCTCTAGGTCAGCTCCCACAGAAATCGTTTCAGCCAGTCGATCGATGATTATACAAGCATGCAATCTCGTGGAAAGTATATAAATGTGTTGGCGGACGCGGGTTCGATTCCCGGCCGCGGCGGCCGCTTTTCTGATGGAGGCGAAAAGAAAAAACGCCCGTGTGTACGACATTTCGGCCCACGTTAAAGATCCCAAGGTGGTCGAAATTAATCCGGAGCCCTCCAATACGCCGCGCATTATCGCCTGCGTTGCGGCGGCGCGTTAAACCCTACAATCAATCAATCAATCAATCAATCAATCAATCAATCAATCAATCAATCAATCAATCAATCAATCAATCAATCAATCAATCAATCAATCAATCAATCAAATGTGTTGGCATAGCTTGAGAGGTTATGGATGAACCGCAGACCATTCTTTTGCATGCGATACAAGCCTACCATGAACGATTTTGACAGTCCCCATACAAGTAGGCAATAATGTAACCATGAGTGTACATAGGCAAAATAAAGTTGCTTTTTTATTCTCGTGGGTAAAAGGTCACTACGTTTGCTCAACATGCCCAATGTGTTGCGCAATAGTACGTTTTATTCAACTGTTATGACATCCCCAACGAAGGTTTTCGTGAAATACTACACGTAGAAACTTGTGCATGGGATCTCGTTCCATAGGTTAGGTTCAAAAGTAAATGTATTAGTAAGATATGCTATTAGTAATATATTAATAAGTGTTGCCACGATTACGGTGAACGCTGGAGTTTATTATTTTGGCCAATCTTGGTCAATCTCCCTAAGTGGGTATGCTTGACTTGACAAACGCGCGACGGAGGCGCGGGCGGTCGCCGCGAGGCACGCAGTCGTGTGCATGCGCTCACGTGGCCTCGGCATTTTTTTGGTATTTTTAACTGCGGATACCAAACTCTAACGATTTGCCAAACAGCTTCGCTGTTAAAATGAAAGAAAAAAATTAGCCCTCTCTTCCCGAAGGGAACGCTGAGCAGATGCGGAGCAGTTTGTGGGGTGGTGCTCACGCTTGCTTGCGACAACCCACTAACTGACGGGACTGTTGCTTCCATCACACTTCATCGGAAGAACGGAGTGAAGTGGAGTCAACCGCAGCAAGCGCTGAATTGAACGCGCGCAGCGCGCTACCCGATTTACATTCAAGGTTGAAGGAGAGGAGACGAGAGGAGGAGAGATGCGCAAGCGCCGAGCATGCGCCGCGAAAGCAGAAGCGAGAACGCGGGAGAAGCGAAAGGGAAGTGCACGCAGCTGGTAGGAGAGAAGAAGTGGCGGGAGTATCGCGCAGCTGTGGGAGAGAGGGAAGGAGGAGAGTTGCGCATGCGCAGTGTGAGTGCGGACGTCGACGCGGGACATGCCCAGACTATAAGATGCTCCGCATCTAATAAAAAAAATGCTTGAATGCCTGGGGCTGCAAAACAGGCCGTCGGCGTCAGAACTAGCGACTCTATAGCGACTCTAGGCTGAACTAAGGCCTCGTTTTAGCATGTTCTCAAGAGAAAACATGCATCCTTCAAAGTGAACCAGTAGATGGCACTAGGTTACACAGGAAGTTTCAGGCTTTGGCTTTGTACGTACGGAACGACGCCCCCCCCCCCCTTCCCCATAAGCTACATCGAAATGCTCATCAGCGCGCAGCTCTTAGTACATAAGGCAGCAAGCCTGATGTACCGCAAGCTCAGACACCACTGACAGCAACCAAATCTTTGTCGCTTCATCTCACACGGTTCAAAAAAGTTCAACAAATTCAGCCTAGGTTGTCATAACCTCGAGGAGCAACAAAAATTTAGCGTACAGCTGGCGGTCCACTATGATACCCTCAATGTGGACATTTTGTGAATGTGCGGGCGAGACACTTCGAATACGAATTTGCACACCAGCACGGAAATAAAGCTCGAGTGCATGTTGTTGGCTAAACTGCGTAACTAGCCTTGCAATTCAGATATTCGGAAGAAATTGGCCATACTGTAGTTTTCAAGTAATGATCATCTGAACTCCATCACATATCTTCGATAAGCCAGAAATTAAAAAGTTGCAGCAGACTGGGGAAACGGCTTCGGTACGGAACCTGGTACACAATCGGCCGAACCTGTGGATATGCGCTGAACCGGTTTCGGATATTCTAAGCACGGGCACTCAAGGTGGTCGAGTACCGTGTATCATACCAGCTTTATCGCAAGCTTCAAGCATATAATGAAATTACTGAATAGAACTTAATAAACGGCGGTGACTCTCCGGGACTTTTTGGGGACTCCTACATGACGTCACAGACTCTTCTGTGGGCGATTGACGGGCGCTGACCCAAGCCGCCAATCGCCGACGGGCCTCTGGTTCCGTCTGATTCCATCAGGTAAATAACAACCAACAATTGATACACAAATAACTATGTTTTAGAGCTGACCCACAATACGTCACTCTTACGCATATTACTTCTACGCAGCACTACCCGCCGCGGTGGCTCAGTGGCTAAGTCGTTGCTCTGCTGGCCACAAGGTCGCGGGTTCGATTCCCGGCCGCGGCGGCCGCTTTTCTGATGGAGGCGAAAAGCAAAAACGCCCGTGTGTACGAGATTTCGGCGCACGTTGAAGATCCCCAGGGGGTCGAAATTAATCCGGAGCCCCCCCACTACGGCGCGCCTCATCGCCTGCGTTGCGTCGGCGCGCTAAACCCTACAATCAATCAATCTTCAACGCAGTGCAAAGTTTGAAATATTTTTCTTGTTTAAAAAAAACGTCTTTCATATCTGGAGTGAAGCTGAGTTAGTTCCAAAGGCTAGTTTCTTCGAATTGAACAGCCAATTGCATTTTGTCGTCACGACTCCTTCAACTCCCCACGAGAGCAAATGAGAATGTGATCACGTATCCTGCTGGCCCCATTTTGGAGCTGTCGTAGATATCGTAGAGGGATTAGGATTTCGCTAAAGGTTATGGTGTGGTTGCTCTCTCTAGCCTGCCGTTAGGTGGCCTCCTCATAGTCTTGCACTTATCCGTAATTCGCTTGAGGGCAGACATTGCGTAGCCTCACCGGCAGGCTCCCGTTTCACTCACTGTTTTTTCTCCAACCTTCAGTCATGTTGAAATCGCTGCGTAGAAAAAAAAACGCAAAATTTAGGCCCAAACCTTCCCTTTCAGCTGGAGGAAGGAAGTCAGCATGTATGCTACGTTGCTCAAAGTACCGCTATCGTTTTTTTTTTTTTTATTTGCATCGCGTTTAACGGCCTTTTCTGTCTCCCGTATTGTCGGCCCCTAATAATCACAGGGACGTTTCGACATGCACACTTCAAAAACACACCGTGCCAGAAAGCAGCCATATAGGCTGTGCCACGCCAACAAAAAACAAAAAAAAAACAAAAAAGAAACACGCTTATACGAATACTTTAAGTCTGGCTCTCTCGGGAAACCCTACCCTCGAACCCAACCATCTGTTTTTACACACACGCAGACACAAAAGAAAACGCAAGTCGAGTTTTTCTGGCGTACACGAAGAGAGCGTGGATTCGATTCCAGTTTCAAAGACGTCTACGTATACCTGAACGTTAACGCTAGAGAGCTTCGCGAGCGAGCGCTTTTCTCCGTTGCTCAAATTTGCATATGCGAGCTTGACGTTCTGACCATGACGTTTGGATCTCAAACAAGACAGTCAGTGCGGATGAAACTGCTTCCCCTATATTATACCCGGGAATCTCGAAAAGCCGACAGAGGAGAATGCACACGTATGAATGCGGGGGGAGCGGGAGTTGAGCGGCGCGTGAAATCTATGCATACGCCATCCGTGTATGCAGCACCCGCGGTGCGCTCCGGGATTTTCTTTTGTTCTCGAATTCTGAGTGAGCCACGATTGCGGCCGAGTTTCCGAATTAGAGGGGAGAAGGAACTGGAAAGCTGGAATTCTCCGCTTGTGCCCGCGGAGCCGAGTGCACCGGTTGGAAAATAGCGGGGTTCTCCCGGAATCTGCCTTCTAACGTGTACTTGGAATAATCGCTTAGCAATTTGCGTACGCTCATGTCGGAAAATCACTTTTTCATTCCCTCCGTGTTTCGCGTTTGTTTTATTGTTTTTTTTTTGTACTGTGACGTTCTTCGTCAAAAAAACCTGCTTGTGTTTTTTTAATAATGTTAAAAAAAGTGGTGTTTAAGGTAATTTCAAAAATAAGCGTTGTAGGGAGAACGAATCTCGCCGTAGTGATTATGTAATAATATCCTCTATTAGGAATAGAAAGATATGAATTGTGGCATTTTCATACCATGTAAGAGAAATTTACAGCGCAATAGAATTACCGCATTTGTCCGCCGAAGGTTGTGAATTCAAACATGTACGGGTCATCCTCATCATGAACAACATCATTATCAGCCTATCTACGCCCACTGCAGGGCAAAGGCCCTCCCATATATCTCAAAATTATCCCGGTCCTGTGCTAACCGAGACCAATTTATTCACGCAAACTTCGTGATCTCATCTGCCCATCTAACTTTCTGCCGCCCCCTGCCACGCTTGCCTTCGCTAGGGATCCACTCTGTTACCCTTAATGTTACACTAATTGCTCCCTGTTACCCCCTGTTACGCAAATTAACATGTACATGTAAAAATTTAGAATTTTAGAACTTTATATTTTCAGAGAAAATGAGGAACACATTTACCTCAGCGACAGGCTTGTCTATTATAAACAAGTGGTGAAAACAATGTCTAGACTTTCTCGGCGCCAGCACGTCATACGCCAGCAAAGGTGAACGCTTCGGGGAATGACGTCACCCAAAATGGGTCTGACGCTGTAGCCAGAAGTCGCGCCACCTCCGGTTGGGACATCAATTATGCCACCTCATTATGATGCCAACAACGTGTGAGTTCGAGCTAGTTGGTAATCCATAGTACGAATTTTTGCGCTTTAAATTCGTACTATGATGCCAAGTCTGTCGTTCGAGATTTTCGTCGTCCTCCTCCCCCCTAGCAAACACTTCCGTAACCAGCGACCTTGCAAGGTTTTTACACAGGCCCGGAGCATGCCTCTTCATCGGGGCAAGTGCACGGGATACGTAGAGGCAAGAATGTAGGGTGCGTAATCCATTCTACCCGAGTAGATTGTTGAACTTCCTTCGACGTTAGCTTTATTTGGGATGTTGGATTTGCTGCGAAGCATTTTTCCGGCACCTCGCGCTCGTCAGAAGACGAGCGTGCGTCGCTAAGTTTTTGAGATGAGAAAGCATTAGTTAAGTCAATATTGTTGTGTCCTAGGCGCAAACAGCAAGGTGGCGATGCGTCTATTTATTAAGCCGTGGCTCTTCACTGGGAAGGCCCGGCAGCGGGGTACTCGGACGACGAGTCTTGGCGAAAATGGCCGACTCAGGCACACGAGCGCAGTATGATGGCGCGTAAACGCGGTCTTCTTCAGTCGACAGGTAGTAGTAGAAGCCGTAGTAATGGTGGTGGGGGTGGTGGTAGGGGTACTGGTGGTAGTAGTAGTAGTAGAAGAAGCCGTAGTAATAGTGGTGGTGGTGGTGGTGGTGGTGGTGGTGGTAGTAGTAGTAGTAGTAGTAGTAGTAGTAGTAGTAGTAGTAGTAGTAGTAGTAGTAGTAGGGGTAGTGGTGGTGGTAGTAGTAGCAGTAGTGGTAGTAGTAGTAGTAGGGGTAGTGGTGGTGGTAGTAGTAGCAGTAGTAGTAGTAGAAGAAGCTGTAGTAATGGTAGTGGTGGTGGTGGTGGTAGTAGTAGCAGTAGTAGTAGCAGTAGTAGTAGTAGTAGTAGCGTCCGTCACGTGCTCCCAAATACAGCAAGAGGAATACTGTAACAATTATGTGTCAAACGTTTCACCGCTATGCATTTTTTAATAATGGACAAAACTTCAACAAGAAGATCTGCAATAGCATCAAACAACAGGTGTGGCAGTTCCAATAATTCGCGACGGCTACCATCTGTCCTACGTGTCCATCTGCTGTATTTGCCAGATACAGCGCCGTCCTTGCCCCACCGCAGTCTTTTACAACAAAGCCGCCATGCGTCCACAAGGGGCGGAGGACATACCCGAGATGAGCAATTCCCTGAAACAGAACGCGTCCGTACACAGAAAACCGGGTGGTATCAGTGATTTTCTCGCTTATTGCCACACGGGAATGAGCTGTCAGGATGGCCGAGTGGTCCACGGCGCCAGACTCAGGTCTCTGTCATGACCTTAATAAGGGTACGGGATTTCTTGTCCACGATCAATGGTGGGCGTGGGTTCAAATCCCACTTCCGACGCATCTTTTTGTAGCTTTACAGTGAAGCTGTTTGCCTCTGCCCATGCATGTGCATCATACCGTACATGCATTCCTAGGGGCCGCGGATCCCAGCTGCGTGAATGAGGGGGGGATGTGGAGAGAGTGTGGCGTCGAACGCGACACAGCCGCTCCGCCGCCAGCCAGGTGGAAACCGGCGACCGGCGACACGCCGCAGTTTCGTGCTCCTTTGAATACGAGCCTCGGCTTATAGTGCTTTCTTATGCGAAAATGTGTGCAACCCAGACATGTACGTAACGCGGTACAAGGAACGAGTTACTTCTTTTTAGTTCCTATTTGCAGAAACGAGTAACGTATCTAGCTAGTTTTTTGAAAAAAGGAAGGAACGGATAACGTATTTATTTTCTTCTAAAGCCGAGTAACGAGTAACAGTATCTCGTTACTTCTGAAAAGTAACGTGTACAACACCGCTTAGACGGCCTTGTTTTTCTAACCTGTGCATGCGTCGATAGGCACATTGCGATGATGAGTGCCTTAAAAGCAGCAGCGCCGTTATCTACATTCTGGTGGTTCGGGGCGTCATTTCTATTGTCAGTGATGCCAGGCAGGATCGCAGATAGCTCACGATGCTCCGAGACTAGAACCATGCTGAAGGACGAACTCTCGAAGTTTCAAGGAAGCAAGGATGGAACCACGCGCCCAGAGAAACCGATCTACCGGACGACGTTTTCAGTTTTCCACTCTCAATGTCCGTCGAGGCCTCGGATGAACTTTCTCGGTTTCTTCTTTAACCGGATGGGTAACTGCTGACATCAATGAAGGCGTAGTTCCCGAATATTCACCAGCTCTCCTTGCAGTACAACACTGCCGTGACCTCGAGTAGTTCGGTAGAACGACTCTTTAGCGTCGCCGGAGATGTATTTTCGAGAAAACGGTGAAACATAACCGGTGAAAAGTTCGAGAGGCAGCTACTGTTTAAGTGCGACGACTACTAAAAAGAAAACAATGAACCATGAAACAAAACAGTTGGTCGTCAAAGTAACGCGGAAAGTAACTGGTTACTTTTTGGGTAACTCACGCGTTCCTTTTGAGAATTGGTAACGACTAACGTATTTAGTTACTTTTTCAGCGAGTAACGAGTAATGGTACGGTATTTAGTTACTTTTGGGGGGGTAACGTGTACATGTCTGGTGCAACCCAAACAGCTTCTCTCGGCTATCAGCCACCATATGAACAGTCGGGCCCACCATTTTTCTTTAGCGCTTACGCTGAGCGCGAAAGTCGGTAACAACTAGCCAGACTCACATTTTGAGCGAAGGAACAGTTCCTCTCCCTCAACAACACCATCACGACTGCGACGCTGAGTTAAAATTAAGATGCGTGACATAGGCCTATTCCACACACGCCGCATACTACCTACACTCACAAAGGCGTGTAGGGCAAGACCACGATTAAAACAAAATTGGCTGTACATTCAAATTCAATGTACTTTTGGTAAGCCGAGTTCCAATCCAAATCCGTAACTTACAATCACCCCCATCGTGGCGGACTATAGAGGGATTAGTTTTCCTTGTATTTTGACGCTTTTGCGCGTCTTAAAGTCACAAAACCTTTCCCCCCAAAATGACTTTCAAAGAAAAGTATTGATTGATTGTAGGGTTTAACGCGCGGACGCAACGCAGGCGATGAGGCGCGCCTAGTGGAGGGCTCCGGATTAATTTTGACCATCTGGGGATCTTTACCGTGCGCCGAAATCTCGTACACGCGAGCGTTTTTGCTTCTTGCCTCCGTCAGACAAGCGGCCACCGCGGCCGGGAATCGAGCCCGCGTCCCCGTGTTCAGCAGCACAACGCCTTAGCCACTGAGCCACCGTGACGGGTAAAAAAAGGGAAGTACTCCTAATACTCACAATTGACCTAGACATATCGCACAAAGCCACATTACCCAATTGAAAAAATACCAGTCAAATCAGCTTGTAACTACCAATCCGTGAATCCAAACTCTCCTTGTTCGTCCAATCGTTGAATAACTCATCACACTCTCACGCACGGTACTCGCATCGCACTGAGCACGTCTGCTCTACCCTTGGTGGGAACGAATTTACATACTCTCCTCGAAGCGTGGTCGACCTCCTTCCCATGAGCCATGTTTTCTTCTTCGTCAAACTAAGCTTTTCCTCGTGACTCTCCCTCACGAGCTTGGGACAATGCTTGTAATCCAAGCCATGTCGGCTGGATTTCTCGTCAAATGGGTCGTCGTACTCGTAATCACAATCGCATTCGTCATAATCGCAATCGTAGTTCCTTTTTTTTCTTGTTTAAAAAGAAGGCCAGTGACGGTCGCCACAATTACTTTGCTATTGCCCAAGGACGGCCAATGTCTCATCGTGAAAAAACTTCGAGGGCCCTTAAACACTTATCACGAGGTGCGATTGTGAAATCCTCTATGTCAATTTGCTGAACACATATGCCGGTATTGTGGGCGTATAGCCGTGGCGAGATTCCTGGCGCCACCTACTGGTTCACTTTGAGCAGTCCCACTATTTCCTTGCGCAGCTAATAAAAGAACCTGCCTTCGGCCACTGTGGACATGAAGCATATTTATGGACCCCGACTTTGACAGGCTTAGATTCGAGCCCAATGGGAGCACTATTTCATAAACATTTTTTATAGCAAAACCTTTCAATGGCAACTCCAGCTGCCGGCTTGGCAGGATCCTCTGAGAAGTTATGCGCCTCTTCACGCTATATACCCTCAGTGCGATTTCCGGCATCCACGGGGTCCGCCAAAGCGCACTGAAGGCGTGCTACACCGGCTGCGACTTAACGTTGCATACACCCGACGCTGCTTCTTTAAGCTGGGCTGGGTAGAGTCGCCATTGTGTACAGTGTGCTCTGCTACCGACAACATCAGGCACATTTTAAGCCACTTCCCGCGATATACCAGTCAGTGGGCAACAGCATCGAAGGGATTTGTGCGACTCCAACGTGAAGGTCCTCTAGAACTGTCACACTTCCTTGGACCCTGGCGAAATCGTGATGAGGCAGTGCTGGGAACAAAAACTCCGCTTACTTTTCTTGCGGAAAGAGGGCTAGAAGAGGTTCTATGAATCCTGTGAACACATACACTTTATATATGTGTGCCTCTCCCCTCTCCCTCCCTCTCTTTCTTTCTTTCCTTTTCTCTTTCTCTCTATTTTGCGCTGTCAGCTCACTGTATTCACCCCATCTGGAGTAGCAAGCCCTAAAGTTAGTGGGGCTAACCTCTTCAGCTTTCACTCTCTCTCTCTCTCTCTCTCTCTCTCTCTCTCTCTCTCTCTCTCTCTCACTAAAATCAGTTCTCCGTGTTGTTTTAGGTAACCTGGTGATTTGGTATTCTTTAGATCAGTTTAGACACAAGCGCAGCCTTTGACCACGTTCAATCAGCGTTGTGAACCGCTCCGGAATCGCCAGGCGTGTACACGCTTTGTCAGAATTTTGTGGGCCAATCCTAAGCCTCTTGGACCACAAAGAATTCAAAGAATCGCTTTACCTTAAAATGTGACAAAAAAAAATTTTAACGCAGTAAGAAAGAAAGGTGTTTTGTCTAGTTTTCCTGCATTAAAAGTTCCAGCCTCGGTCGGGACTTAAGCTTGTGCATTGCATTTTTTCCAGCCTGCGTTTTTCGGCCGTGGCCTACAGAATTTTGACAAAGACTGTACGTATACATGGAACCGCACTCTCGCGTCTCCGCGGGCATGCAGCGCCCTTTGGCTCGCTGGTGACTGCGGCGCTTCTGGATGAGGCTACGGGGGTAGTGCGTCAGTTTTCGCCCCTTTTTAAAGACGGTAGTCGTTCTTGGGCAACTTAAACGCGAAAATTTTTGCCTGTCTGTCTGTCTGTCTGTCTGTCTGTGACTCGATTCAGCCACCCGGCTAAAGTGAAACAGTAGCTGCGCAATCGGTTTATATACCCACAGCCAAATCTAAACGTCTAGGCCCGGTGGAAATGTTCATACTTGTCAACATTGTTGGACAAGAACAAGACCTTACGCAAATATGAGGCATAAAATCATTACATAAGAGATTTAAGCGCTGTTATATTATAAAAAATTCATGGATGCTTGGTTTTGCGAACAAAATACTGCATTCACTGCATAAAAAAATTCCCTCCGTCGCCTGCTGCCGCCCGCGCCACTATAGCTTCTAGCGGCATTTTAAGAAACGGAACGGAAATAGTTACGACAGGTTCCACTAGATAGGTTCTACGTTCCGCTTGGAACGTACGTGAAGTAGGACAACGTGGTTCTATAAACGTGTAAGTAGGGCGCCTCGATTCACTCGCGTTTCCGCCGTACGGCAGCGCTGGCACTGAGGCACCCGGCCTGCAGCCATCGAACGCGGTAAATTCAAATTGACTTGAGCAAGCCTTTAGCGTGTTTACTTTGGGAGGAGCGCGACGGGAGAGGAACAGCATGAGAGGTGAGCGGGAAAGAGAAGGGAGGCATTTGCTTGGGAAATGTTGAAGAAAGACCGTCATTTGCAACCAAAGGAGCAGACACACGGCCAATTTTTCGTGATTATGTATGCCCGGAACTAGGCAAACATATAGCCTCGCGTACTCTCTGACACATTATCAGCGTCCCGACCATTACCCGTCCTTCACTTACACAAAATGCCTACAACTCACAAATCAGAGCAGGAGAACCATGCGTCGGGCGACGGCGTCCGCTTTTTGGCAAACACAGCGGTGGGTCTATCCTTGATAACTAGGGGAGATGAGTAGAAGAGCCCTGCTTATCCCTATGACGTAAACATTGATATCAGACGCCAGTGGGCTCCAACGACTCAATTACCGTACTTTTGCGTGTATAACCTGCACCAAAAATGCAAAAATTTTAGTGGCGAAGTAGGGGTGCGGATAATACGCGGGGTTTTTTCCTTAGTGCAGCTTCACGGCCATGCGCGTTGTGCCGTGAAGCTCCTACGCAGTAACACTGACTAAGCCTTCCATGGCAGCGATTGCGCAAGCGATAGCTCTAGCGAGAGCAGTGACACTGAGTGAATTGTGACTTCCGCCTTGCAGACAGTTTATTCTACTTGCTAAATATACGCTTTTTCTGCCTACATAGTACGGGATGCGTTGCTTGAGCAGTAGCTTTGGTGCAGCCTTTCCTGTATCAAACGTGCGGGCAATACGCAAGGATTTTTTTAGATGCGAAGCATCTTATGGTCGGGGCCATGTCCCTCCCTTGTTGTTGTTGCGTCGTCCACACCCCCACTGCGCGTGCTCGGCTTGCTGCTTGGATCGACAGTGTTGCCAGTGTCTTCCTGGGCCGGCACGAGACGAGCACGCTTCACGCGCCTTCGACGTTTCATCGTCGTCGGCAGCGGCGTGCGTCGGCGAGTTCCGGCGGGCCGTGATTACAAGCAGCCCACAACAATCCGGGGAACGTGCATCGACCTCATCTTCAGCAACTTTAAGGTTCATTCACTACAACAGCCCTTGACTTTACATTTCACAGACCATAAGGCGGTCATAATCAAAACGGAACGCCAACCATAACTCGACGTCACCTTCGTTGAACATGATGATGATAATGCTTAAATAAAAACAAACTCATACCACGTACAACGTCTCTCTCTCTCTCTCTCTTTAATGCCTCTCCACGCTAACACCCCCACCACCCCCCCCCACCCCTCCAAGAAAATTACACCATCTTCCCGTAGGGGAACCCTGAGTAGCATGCGAAACAGCCATGGGGTTAACACAATTTCCCATTTCGTAGTTCCGGAAAGTGAAAAGTGTGGTAGTTACCATGGAAACCAAACGGTAAATATAACGGTAGCTACGCACCTCAACCTAAGGGAAAGGACGAACTGAAAACTAATGGGCACTTGAATCGACCCCATGCATGGCTGCTTCGCATACTACTCAGGGTTCCCCTACGGGAAGATGGTGTAATTTTTTATTTTCCAGCAGGCTGAAAGTGTGGGCGCGAATTATATGCAAGGGCCGGTTACACGCACGGATACTTCTTGGGCAGCGTAGCCACGATGAGCAGCCGGCGTTGGAGGACTTGTTTGTAGTTACGGGTCTATAAAACGGCCATCACTTCTCGAACCAATTCATTCGAAAAAGAAATGTTAAATGCGAAAACATTTCCCTGCTGATGCAACGCGGAAACTCGTCTGCCACCTGTATCAATTGCGTTGTCACACTTTCGCCGCCTAAGAAAACCGTTATAATGAAATGCACAGGGGTTTTCGTATTTTCACCTAAGACCGCTTACCTTTCTCTTTAGAAAGTGCCTTCCCAGCAATGCGTTTGTGTAGTGTCGTCGACGTTAAAACGGCTTGGCGTATAACTTTCCACACAAACTCATCGGGAGGCTCTCACGAAAAAACCAAGAGTCCAAAGCCCGTCGAACAGCACCATCAAACATCTAGTGTTTATTTGACTCATAGTCAGAAGTAAAGAAGAAGGCCATGCGTACTGTCACCCTATTTTGGTAGGAAACTTCTTGTTCAATCTTCGGCCTAGGTATGTACCTGATCTGAAGCTACCAACCAGCCAACTACTTTTTCCGAGCAACTTTTTAGTGGGCACCTGACCAGCTCTTGTCAACCTTAAGCAATGCACAGCCGTCTTTCAGCCCACGCGAACACCACGAGTCTTTTCGCGCGCTGCGCAAGGTACATCCCTCCCCACATCGTACACTCACAAGGCGGCAGTCCGTCCCCCTCCGAATGACACAGACTAACACATTACCTAATGAACACCTCACAGATCGCTTTCGAAATTTACCCGGCACCCCTACTTGCTCGTTCTGTGGAGGTAACCCAAACATATTCCGCACAATATGGGCCTGTGATCGACATCCAAAGTTGACCCGCATCCCGAATCCAACTCTGGCATCCTGGGAGGCAAGTCTGGCTGACCCCAGCGCCGCGACACAGCTCCTGCTGACGCCCAGAGGCGAAGGAAGCCATGGCCACAGCTTCCCAAGACGACGCCCTGGACTTGGGGTGCCTAGGAAAATAAAGTTTGCTTCCGTCCTTCGAACAGAGGTATTTATTAAAAGGTCGTAGGGTGCCCGTATTTCTTTGCGAGACTGTTGATACTGATACAAAGTAAAGCGGTACTACAAGGGTGTATTTACAATAGTTATTTAGAGGCTAGTTATTTCAAAAACACGGCGGAAGAGAGCTCCGCGCAAGCCAGGGAATGAAGGCCACGGGCTTAACCGTCCGTTTTCTTCATATCCTTTCTTGATGATGATCCCAGTGTAGCGCAGTAGCGTCCTCTTTGTGCGGAATTTAATTATTCCCCGTAACAATATTTCTCCGGAAGTATGTTCTTTTAGCAATGCGTTCGTGTGTATGGTTGAAGCTAACCTTCAGGAAACTCGGTGTATATCAGTACTGATGATGCATTTATACGACAGTTGCCACTTCGGAGTTTCGGCAATTTTTATGGGTGAATCCCCTAAGGAGATCGGGCTGTCGGCCTCTCATGTCGTCATCGTCGTAACCATCGTCTGATGTAGTCACGGTACTGAAACACCGGGACACTCGTCCAAAGGTCGCGCTTGAACGCTTCGTGCTTCAAAGACACGAGACTTTTCAACGCTGTATACCTCTACCCCCCCGTGGTTTAATCTCCATTGGCAAAAACGCCAAGAGTACACTTATACACTGCATGCTTCGCCCCTCCCCAGGTTTCGCGTTAGTGAAGATGTTAGGTTTTTTCACTTTAATTTTTTTTAGATTGAGTATTACTCGCAGAAAATGAAATCGGCGTTAATAAACGCTGACTTTTTCGCTCACAGAAATTGTGTGCGGGGAGTTTGCAAGCGTTTCTTGCAAATACACAAGACCCTCTGTCGCCAGCTTCCTATAGCACAAAATATTTCATACTGTTAAAAAAAGTTCGGGTGACCGGAGAAAGTTTCGTTGCGCAGAGTTTGTCCCCATAACCGTAGGAATAACGAAGACTACGTCTTCCTTATCGAAGAGCGGAGGACTCCGCAGCGAAGCCGAACGAAAGGGTTCCAGAGGTCTAACCGAAGAGTGCCGCCGAAAAGAGGGAGGGAACCCGATCGAAAACCGGAAGCATTCTTCCAGCCTTTAATGGTCCCAGCTCGCAGAGCGTCGTCCATCTTCCTTTCCAGCTCCCAATCGACGATCGGCCAGTTCCGCAATCGTCCGTCTCTCCGAATACAGGCTGCGGCGACTGTCACCAAGCCATGGGCGTGTCTGTCCCCCGAACGGCCCGCAACGCTTTCGCAAAGGACGGGACTGACCCGCAGAAGAGCCGCAGCCCGGGGTCGAAACCCAACTAACAGACACACGCACGCTCAGAGACAGCCGCGTCCTCGCTGGAGAGTCAAGGGGTCTTTTCAAATTCCCCCCTTTGAACCCGGCGGGTCGAGGGAACCTCGTGCGGCGCTGGCGCGGGTCGGCGACGGCGGTCCATCCATCTCGTGACCACGCCGCCGACGCATCTGCGACTAATCGAGTTGGCGTTTTAAAGCGCCACGTCGCGACGACGACCGACTCCAGCGCCGCTCGCCGGCGCCGCCCTGTGTGACCCCGCGAGAATTGGGGGGAGAGAGGGAGGCCGTCCCGGCGGGCGCTTGCACCATCACCCACGGCTTGCTGGACGACCGAGTCGTCGCCGACGCAGCCGCTAACTGTGTTAGCACCCCTTTTCTTCGGCGCGACTGCGGTTCCGAACCCGGGTTTACACTCTCGTGGTTTCTCCAGCTCTCTCGTTGCCCTCCTCCTCCCTCCTGGGCTGCCTCGCACCGCGCCCTTTCGGCGTAGAGTATTTCGATTCGGAGGAACTGGCTACCAGAGGTCGCCCCTGAGCTAATAGCAGGCCGTGAGCCGTACGCTTCTGAACAAAGCTCAACTCGTCGAAGCATCGGCTGCCTCTATTATTCATCAGCTGGCACATACAACTTTCAGCCTCTGAGGAAAACCACCCCCTGTCGTTCGGCCCCTGTTTAATTACGCAATTTGAGGTCTCAGTCTATCTTGAGGGTGACAGCGACTTCGCAATCTCTGCGGAGACAAGGGCTGGGAAGCCGGAAAGCGTGGTGCACTTGCCGGAGTGGCTTTCACGCTGCGGCGGCCGGAGGAGGCGACGGAGGGTACGTTCCTTAATCGACGCCGCCGGGATACGGGACGGGGCGGAACCTCTAACCCGACGACCCCGAGCAGAAAACCGGCCGGGAAACCCGATGTTCTGACCCGAGAACCGGAGTGCGTTTCGGGTCGGGACGCCGCGGGTCTTTCCCCTTTTACGCGTGCAGCAAGCGTGTCGCGGGTCCCTACTCTCCCCTTTCCTTTTTATCCCTTTTTTTGCATGACTCGAAAGAGCGGACGGCAGACAGCCGGCTGTATGCTGCGCAGGCGTTCAGGAACTGCGATTCCGGCTAAAACGGGGTTAAAAAAAAGAGGGGGCTGAAAGCACTTTCGTGAACTGCGTGGTGCGTGTATACTACGAGCTCCTCCGATACGGCGCGAAATGGACGTGCTCACTCGGAGAACGCGCTTGTGAATTATTCATTGTTTGTTTGGGTTCGGAAATCGCCGAATGATTTGTTGTTTTCGAGCGTCGGTAAGCGGGTGGTTCGCGTCGCCGAATCGGCCGGGACCGCGCAAATGTGCATAGAGTGCGAACGAGATGGATGACCTGTGTGTATGCAGCGTGGAACACCCGCTCGGTTAGCGCAATGCGTTGTCGCTCCGCTACGATGCGGATATAGGCGTCGCCTGGCTGAGAGGCGAGGGAGGGAGTTTACGCGTTGACGTCATGTTTCATAATGTACATAAGGTAAAAAAGTAAGCATGAAGGGGTGCTCTGTGGCTCATTCAGTGCCCTTTCCGAAAGATGAGTGAAGTCTGCGTTTGTCTATTCACAAACTCATTTGCGCTCGGGGTTCTATACGCTCGGTTAATCAATATTGTAGGGTGATTTCTGCATGAGCGTAAGGGACAAGTTGCACGTGCACTAATCACAGACTCTAGACCATCTAACTCAATGCACTTCAGTGCTCTTTGAGGCTGATCGCCTCAAAAAAAAGCAACAAACATTTTGGGAGAGTCTATAAATTCATAAGTTGAGTATGTGCGCCATTTACCTGTGGCTTGCTTACACTTAGCTATACCATATAAGCGACCGCTGATTTTCTGTGTACGTATCTGGCCCAAATTTCGAGAGGCGATATGATGTGGGGGGAGTCACGGATTAATGAACAATATTCCAGCTACTTGAGATCTGCGGAGGACAACGTCTTGAACTGTGATTAAAAAAACTGGAAAGAATGCTTCAGGAAGTACAAAAGCTTAGCTGTAGAGTTAAACACAGATACAAAAAATGGCAGCATCTCCACTCCGTGGATGATGGCGAGGGTGCGGAGTACGGGTACTCGAAATGGGATCCAAGTTGCGCCCCGAGTGACACCCGATTTGCGTCCCGACCGTCATTCGGTTTTGAGCCGTGAGTTGCTTGGTTATTCCCTAAATGAAACTGCTACTCACGGCTCAAATCGAATTTCGCCTGATGGTGGTGTGCGCACGGATGGACGCGGACGGACATTGGGAGATCCTAAGGTACTCCGCACCGTTACAGGCGAGGGAGTAAGCCCTTTGACTCTCGGGTACTAGCTCACGGTCGAGGCCCAATGGGCAAGACGACTGACACTAACTCTGTCTGGTCTACCAGACGCAGGCTCGAATCCTGCCGGTGCCTGTGCGATTGTAAATGCTGTGCGCACGGACGCGGACGGAGATTGTGCGGTCCTAAGGTACTCCGCACCTAATAAGGCAAGAGTAATGGTAAACATACATACAGAAAGCGCACCTTTCGGGAAATGAAATACAAGAAGTGGACGAACTTAACTCTCTTGTACAGGCTGTGAGTGATGTTCCACGTCACAATAAGGAATCAGAGGTGGAGAGACTATCGGCCGGAATGCACTCGGCAAACACTCTGAAGTAATAAACTGTAGGCCACCTCAAGGGAAAGCTATACATCCAATGAGTACTCCCAGTGATGACGTCTGACGCAGAAACTTGGGGACTTGTACCAAGGAACTCGAAAGAGACCTTAGGTCGGCCTAACGAGTAATGGAAAGAATCATGATCGTGATAACACTTATGGCTCGAAAACGAACGTCTTGGATTAGGGAGAAAGCTAGAGTTTCGGAAGACATCCCAACTCAAATTAAAAGAAAGACGTGGCATTGGGCGGGGCATGCAGTGCGGAGAAATAACGACCCGTGTACTATCATGGTAGCGCAGTGGCAACCGAAAGAAGCGAATAAAAGAAAGAAGAGACCGATAACTCGATACAGGGAAGGTATAAGGAAATTTTTGGTACCAAAGACCGGATTCGTAGAGCACAGGATGGGAGCAGTAGAAGGCAATGGTAGAGGCTTTCGTCCTTCAGAAAACATACAGGTGATGGTTATGATGATGGGGGTAGGGGTGGTGGTGGCGGTGATTACGCGATATGGGGGCCGCGCACTGTGCCAGGAAATTCCAATATTATGCCTCGGCCCCATCTGCTTGAATTGTCGACTTTGTATTACAGATTGGTCCCTGCATATACCGGTACACCAGCGCTGTGATCCACTTGTGGACCTTGGCGCAGCTAAGTGCGCTTTGGAAATAAAACACATGATAGGAAACAAATATGTGAATTCCACTACTGACCGCCTCGGGAATGCGATTCGGGAATGCGAAGGAAAAGAAAGGCCTAGCGCGAGCGTTCGCAATTCCGCCAAGTTGCGGACAACCCTGAAACGAAGCGTCCTCCCCTGATATCACTGACTCCAATAACAAATAAAGCTGGGCGAGTTGGTAAGGCTTCATGATGAAACTAAAGCGCGAAGAAACAGCGACCCCCAGGAGGAACGATTACAACGGGACGGCAGCAAATCTATTAGGTTAGCTGGGAGTAGGGCAAGTAAGCGTAATAAAACAGGCAAGTCGGTTGCTGACAACCGACGCCCCGATTCAAAGGGAGAGCCACTAATCATCATCATCATCATCATCATCATCATCGGAGCTACAAACTAAACGTTTATTGAAAAAACACGAAAATATATACATGAAGAAAGGACACAAACTAGGATCCTGCATCAATGAAACAACAATTTTATATCGACATCGGGACCTAAAGACGTGCGAAATCGTGGAGGCAGCTCACGTTGCAAAAATGGGTGATAAGTGTGTAAGTTCCCCTTCCATATTTGTGTCTAATCTTGAAGTAGGCTATCTGTTACCTAAGTAGACAGCTGTTACCTTAGAGAAGGTTCGCTTGTGTTTGGCTCAAGTGATGCAGTATCTTATTTTGTGTCTTTTCTTCATGTATATATTTGTGTGTGTGTGTGTGTGTTTTTTTTTTTAGGGGCGAAGCTCCTTAGGGCGTGGGTCTGTCCATCGTCGACATATGTATGTAGCCACCTCTAGTTTAGTTCTTGGATTGTTTACTACATGGCGTGGCTACCTCTAGTTTAGTTCTTGGATTGTTTACTAGATGACGGGGAGTGTTGTAATAAAATCCGTTCGCTGTTGGCGCGCGCTCGGAGTCGCCCGATGGATAAGGCTGCAGATGTGCGAGCCCGCGAGGCAGAAGCGCACCGTGAAGCTGCGCGACGCCGCCGCCAAGATCCTGCCGTACGAGAGCGGGAGGCCGAAGCGTGTCGTCTGGCTGCGCGACGACGCCGCCAAGATCCCAGCGTTCGAGAGCGAGAGGCCCAAGCGTCACGGCAACGGCGCGAGGACCCTGCCGTACGCGAAGCGGCACGGCTGCGGCGCGAAGAGGATCTCCAAAACGTCAGAGAACGGGAAGCGGCGAGAAAGCGCGCGTATCGGCAGGCAGACCCCGATGCAGTGAGAGCTCGTGAGGCGTCTGCAAAACGCATCAGGCGAGCTCAGCCCCAAGGTGCCGACGCGCGGTTTAAGCGAGACTTTCTAGACGTTACGTTCGGACACAGATGTAGTGGGCGAACTTTCACTGAAGAGTCACGGTTTTACCGATGATTTCCCCTCAGGAGCTTCGCCCACTCATCATCATTCACCCCGTGGATATGCTGTGAATTTTTTTTTCAATAAAAGTTTAGTTGATAGCAGCGCTCCGTCCCGTTGTAATCGTTCCTGCTGGTGGGCGTTGTTTCTTCGCGCGTTCGTTTCATTATGAATTATTGACTGCTGCGCAGCTCCTTGCAATTCTTGAAGCCCTCAAGTTGGTCGAGGTGGCACTACTGACTAATAAACGAGCTTGATCCGACTTAAGAACGACACTTTAGCTTATGTGCAATAGCGAGAGCCGCAATGATTTACTCTTGGCTTCACCTGGCATTGCTGATTGGTTGGTAAAACGTTTTTATCTAACTTTCAGGAGATTCCACTGGATCTCGCGTTATTCAGCTCCGGATCATCTCAGGATCAGGAAGGCGGTACGAAGATTGGGACTCGCTGCGAGGCATATACCGCATTTTCGTGCGTATAACCCGCACCAAAAATGCGAAAATTTTAGTGGCAAGGTATGGGTGCGAATAATACGCAGGTTTTTTTCTTTTAGTGCAGCTTCACGTCAGTGCTTATTGTGTCGTGAAGCTCGTATACGCACTAACACTAAGCCTTCCATAGCTACAGCGGCAGCAGTGGCACTGAGTGAAATGGGACTTTCGCCTTGCAGTCAGTTCATTCTACTTGTTAAATATACGTTTTTTTCTGCCTACATAGTACGTGATGTGCTGCTTGAGCAGTAGCTTCGGTGCAGCCTTTCGTGCATCGAATGTGCTGGCAATACGCGAGGATTTCTTTTTCTTTTCAGGTGGGCTGAAAGCGGAGGTGCGGATCATAACCAGGGGCGGGTTATACGCGCGGAAATACAGATCCCAAAAATACAGATCCCGCGTGCACAGATCCCGAAGCGTTCTCGGAGTTGGCGATCTGACAGCAACCGAGATACCAAAAGTGAGAAACACTCGGCAGAAATTATAAGAACAGGTGGCCGGATTTGGCCATTGTTCAAATGTCCCGCTTCGACAGTTGAATGGAAGGTACAGCCACCCAAGTGTGGCCGTCATCGCAGCCTAGATGCCTTGTAATGGCCTCTGGGGCCCCGTCAAGGTGTGTAACGCAGCTTTAGCCCTGGAAGCTTTTCCATTTTGTTTCTGGAGGGGCGATTTTTAAGTCAATAATTAATTTGTAATTACGAATTATTATTAACCAATAACTAAATTAATTAATTGATTGATTGATTGATTGATTGATTGATTGATTGATTGATTGATTGATTGATTGATTGATTGATTGATTGATTGATTGATTGATTGATTGATTGATTGATTGATTGATTGATTGATTGATTGATTGATTGATTGATTGACCTCACCAACTGACTTTGCTCGCGGAGTAGGCAGTGAAAGAGCAGGTGACCCGAGTTGTCTGGCACTCCGCATAGGGGGCAAAGGAATGGAGAAGGCACGTACGAGTGTGTCCGTAGACAGGGAAACATTTCTGCGTTCGTTCAGGAAGTGGAGGTTGTGGAACAAGATGGCAACATTTAGGAGGCCAGGAGGCACATTGGCCTTCTAGACAACGGGAAATCTGATCAACTAGAGAAACCAACTACTGCGTCACTCCTGGGAGAGCCTTTCTGCAGAGGGGTGTGCTCGGTTCCAGAAGGACTTCCAACAGGAGCTTCTTCAGCGGCACTGCGAAGAGCTCGCTCCTCTTTTCTGATCATTTCAACCCACGCTTGAAAAAAAACCAATGAACTGGCGTCGTAACCTCGACAGTTTGGCACATGTTCTCCTCGCTGTTTCCCGTTGAGTTGTATGCTGCAGGCAGTAACACAAGACATGCCGTATGTCTTCCCTTACAGAGCACACAGAGCACAATGGCGAGTCCGCCCAGCCTATCTTTAAAAGAAAACTACGAGTGAAGGCAACGTTCAGGCGTAGTCGGTGAAGGCTGCTGCGCGGAAACTCTTTAGAGCTGCCTCACCTTCTTGGTCCGTGGCAAAATCACGCTGACGCGGCGCGAGGGACAAAGGCCCTTTTAACTTTTTTTGGTCTGACTCGCGATTAATCGACGTTCTTTAACCTTGGATCGTCAGATTTTTTTCTCCTAGTTCTCTAATTTTTTTCTATGTTACGAACTGATTTTATTTTCTTCTCCCTCTTATTCATTGTGGCTGCGTACTTCTTCCCTTTTCTTTGCTTTTTTCGCTTCACTATGTTGGCCCCCATCTGATGTAGCAAGCCCCGCCGTGTGTGGGGCTAACTTGTTCAGTACCCGTATGGCATGTAGGTCAGCGTCCATTATAGAAGTAGTGGATGTTTGTCGAGTGCGAGCGCCGTCTAAACTAGGTAATCTTGGACATCGCCAAGCCAGTCCCATGCGGATAGGAGACACGCTAGCGTCTGTGTAAATGTCTTGTTCATCGGGGAGTTTAGCCGCTAGACTGCGCGAAACAGCATGATGGCGAACTCTGGATCTGGATCTTGGGACGTCTATGCGTCCTGTCATCGTCGTCGTGATCATCGTCAGATATAGTCACGGTACTAAAACACCGGGAAACTCGTTTACGCCTCGCGCTAGAACGTAACGCGTACTAACAAAAACACCGGGACACTCGTTTACGCCTCGCGCTAGCTTCGTGCTTCAAAGACAAAATACTTTTACAGCAAAACTGTATACCTATACCCCCCAACGGTTTCATCTCCATTGGCAAAAACGCCAAGGCGCCAAGAATACACTTATACACTGAATGCTTCCCCCCTCACCAGGTTTCACGTTAAAGGGACCTTGCAACACTTTCGATAAGCGCTTTCACTTATTCCTTCGCCTCTGGAAGCACCCCGAAAGCTACAGTTATCGCCAGCACGGAGCGGCACTGCGTGATTGGCTCGTCGCACCAGATACGCCTTCCATTTCAGCTTAGTTTTTGTGGCTTTTTTTTTAAGTTGCTATAGAAAAGCCTTCATTGCTGCAACTGAAGGAAAACCGGCCAACAGCTGCTACATGGCCTTAGTGGCGTAATTCGGGCCATCGAAGAACGTCAAGACCGGGAAAGAGAGGGAAAATCTTTTGATCGAGCTTACAAGTTATCTGATGGGCATAGATCAGTAATTTCTGGCTGAGGTACTTTGTGACCTTCTAATCAAAGTACTGAGTGTATTGGGTGACTACGTTCTGCAAGCATTTAAGATTTCAAAAAAAAAAAAAGAGTTGAAGAAAGTGTTGCAGGATCCCTTTAATGGAGGTGGCCGAGATTTTTTTTTTTTTTTTTTTCAAGGCACCTCGCCGCATTTAACAAATCTTACGGCCGCCAGCTTGGCGCTGTGCACACAGTCAACACGTCCCCTCCTGTGTTTCAGCAGTCGCTTAATCATCCGGGCCCCGCCGCGTACCACCGCTCCACACGCTCCCGAGAGTCGCGTACACATCGCGACAACTCGCTTTGTTTCTCCCGCGCGAGCTAGTTCAACTTGTTTTTCCGCGCTCCCTCCCTCGCCTGACCCCTGGCGCATTTATTTTGCTCCCTCTCACTAATGGTATATTTAATAAACGGTCTCCGCCGCCACTGAAGAGCCCGCAATCAGCAAGCCGAGCGAGAACTGCCGCGCAGGGAAAGAAAGGCAGCGCATTGGTGCCCAACAAGATGCGGTTCCGCCCCCGAAATCCATTCATCACGAGCGCTGATTAAAACGAGCTCGGCAATTAGCCTATCGCCGCCGCGTGGCGCCCCTCTAATGGTGCGCGTTGAAGCGCACTCGACGCGCAACTCCGCCGCCGCGGTATGTGTGTGTTATTCGCGGAGCGGACAACCTCAAAAGCGGAACGATTAATCTTTGTTTGCTGCGACGCGAACGCGATATATGACGACGTTGCCCTTCGCCTTTTATCGTCGCTTTTGACCCGCGTTTTGTGTACTTTCGCGTATATACATGTACAGCGCGTCGCTTGTGAGAATCCGCGCTGTTTGTTATTCCTCCCTGCGGCGAGAAAGCGCTTATGGACGTTTAACGAGGAGCGGAGGGATCGAGCGGCGCCTTTTGCTCCTTCGTATTCGCGGGATTGGCTGTGTTTACGTGCGTTACGCTCACCGAGTCAGCTGTCGCCCGACTTGCACAGACCGGGCACGGGTGTTTGGCTGCGGTATCACCGCACGTGAGAACGTGTCGTTAATGACTTGGCCCCGCACCTGCCCGAGTTTTACAAGGTATTGCCGGTAGTCACCTAAACATGCCCCCAAGCCCGACCGAGAGGTAGCGGGTTTCTTCGAAGTGCGGATATTAGTTTCGGGAGGTAGTGGTGATGGAGCTGAGGCTGGGTTATAAATGCTCTTCCGTGCTGGCTACGTATAAAATCGACAAGATAGAACCTCTGCTCCCTCTTTAACAATACAGCCTTGCGATGTTTGTGCTATCGCAAATTAAAGGGCATCACTTAAAACACCTCGAACCGAAACAGTTTCGCAGATAAGGCCCTAGAACGTTTGAAAGCGGAATTTTTACGTCTACCAGCTGTACGTACGCTACCAATACAGATGCTGGCAACCATGAGACTGAACTGCGCAGCAACATACGTTTAACTGCGCGTGAGATGAAAAGAGGTGTTTAAAACTTGCCCCCAGGTAAAACAATAATAAAATGCAGCCTTTTCTATTAGGGGTGAAGACCCTTAGGGACTCGGGCTGTAGGCGTCTCATGTCGTCGTCGTAACCATCGTCTCATGTAGTCACGGTACTAAAACACCGGGACACTCGTTTACGCCTCGCGCTAGAACGCTTGGTGTAACGCGTACTAAGAAAAACCGGGACACTCGTTTACGCCTCGCGCTACAACGCTTCGTGCTTCAAAGACAAGGGACTTTTACAGCAAAGCTTTATAGCTCTACCCACCAACGGTTTCATCTCCGAGGGGGGGGGGGGGGGGGGGGGGGGGGGGGGGGGGGGAGGGGGGATGCCAAGGCGCCAAGGATACACTTACACACTGCATGCTTCGCCACTCGCCTGGTCTCACATTATTGGAGACGACCCGGGATTTTTAAAGACGGCAGTCTTTCTTGGGCTACTAAAACGCAGAAATTTTGGTTCGTCTGCCTGTTTGTTTGTCTGTCCGTCTGTCTGTCTCTCGACTCAGCCACTCGGCCAAAGTGAAATGAAATCTGCGCAATAGTCCTATATGCTCACAGCCAAATCTAAACGCCGTCGAAGTCCGGTGTCAGTGTTAATACTTCTCAACATTGTTGAACAATAACAAGACATTACGCAAATATGAGGCAGAAAATGAATAAATAAGTAATATTTGCAGTGGTACTTTATTAAAATTCATGGATGCTTGCTTTTTGCGATGGCAAATAAAATACCACATCAACGGCAGAAAACCGTCGCCTGGTGTTGCCAGCGCTACCTCCTGGAGCCATTTGGGCAATCAAACGGCAATAGCAACTAAAGGTTAGCTTTCGCGTTCCTCTTGGAACGCTCGTGGAGTAACAACGTGGTTTATAAACGTTGTAGTAGGGCGCCTCAGTTCACGCGTGTTCCAGCCGTACGGCAGCGCTGGCATCGAGACAACCGCCTTGGAGCAGTGAAACGCGACTTGAGCACTCCTCTAGCGAGTTATCTTGGGATGAACGAGACGGGAGAGGAACAACATGAGAGGGGAGCAGGGAAGAGGAGGGAGGCATTTGCTTGGCAGGGGCGACAGTCGGCTATCGTCTTTCGGCGACTTTGTAACGAAAGGAGCAGATAAGCGGGCATTTTTTGTAGCGTAAGCTACACTGGCCGAGGTTGAGCAGTTCCGCGTGGACCCTGAAGGGCCGTGCTGCGCAAGCGCGAGGAGCATCGGATTGGATTTGGATCAGATTGGATTAAGTTGGATTGGATCCAATCCAATCCAACTGGAGTACGGGTGTATAGAGAATTGGGTGTGCACATTCGCCGGTCTGCGCATTCCAGATTAGTGACGTCATAGCCGCGGCAAACGCACTGGCGCCGGCGCGCGCCCAGCTGCGCGCCTATGTTGCGCAGTATCCAAGTCTGACGCTGCGCCGGAGTCGCTTGATAGCCGTTTCGCGTGGCTCCTGGAGAGCCGTGCTGCGCATGCGCGCGGAGCAGTGACTGGACTGGACTGGACTGGACTGAACTGGACTGGACTGGACTGGACTGGACTGGACTGGACTGGACTGGACTGGACTGGATTGGATTGAATTGAATTGGATTGGATTGGATTTCTGAAGCTTAGCTCATTCTACGTGTATCCTGGCATAGCCGGGCTAAGTCACTGCGCATTTTTTTTCTTTATGCGGCTTCTTTGCATCACGCGTTGAAACCGACGGTGTACATACCGTAGTGTCCCGTTTAGAAACATGGCGCCCCCTTTCGGTTTTCAGAAGTTTCGTGTCGAATTAAAATATTTCCGCCTGGTTCTTCAGAAAATCCTTGTGGTTACCCCACTGTGTAAAACAATTGCTTTTGTATGGGCTGGAGGGCCCGCAGTCCACAAAAGCAGGTTGGCTGCCCCTTTCTTCACCCGACAAACTTAAAAATAACCGTTATCCCTCTATTTTTATTCTAACCAACGGAGAAGCCTCGCCGGCTTCACTCTATCTAGCTGTCGATGTTGTAAACCAGACGACACAATGCACTTCACTTCACTCGCTTAAACACTGAGGGGCAACAATAACATGAAACCTGGGGAGGGGCGAAGCATGCAGTGTATAAGTGTATTCTTGGCGCCGTGGCGTTTTTGCCAACGGAGATGAAGCTGTTGGGGTGTGGAGGCAGGGCTGTAACCAGAATGGGGGTTTGGGGGTTCGAAACCCTCCAGAAATCTTTGCCAGGCAGCACGTAAGCAATATTTACTGTTGCTTTCAGCAAAACTACCCCCTTCCCAAAATCCATACCTTCCCCCGGAAAGAATTTCTGCCTACGGCCTTGGGTGAAGGTATACAGCTTTGCTGTAAGTCTCGTGTCTTTGAAGCACGAAGCTCTCTAGCGCGAGGCGTAAACGAGTGTCCCGGAGTTTTTTTAGTACGCGTTACGAAGTGCTCCAGCGCGAGGCGTCAACGAGTTTCCCGGTGTTGCATACCGTGACTACATGAGACGAGGATTACGATGACGACGACGACGACGACGACAGGAGACGCCAACAGCCCCTAAGGGGCTTCGCCCCTATCACAGACTGGGTTCAGGGTGTTCGCAAAACCGTTATCAAATTCTTAACCAACTCTCGATAATTCAATTTCAAAGGGAACCCAGGATTTTGCTCGAATTATCAGAAGTTCTCATCAGTATGACTCCGGGCAACATACCGACCTAATGTGCAATGAAACATTCACATAAATTTATTAGTACAACATTCACACACAATGCAGACGTGCTATTCAAACTTTGAAAAATAAAACGCTAATGGATGAGTGCTTTGTAATTTCTTGAGTCCGAAAAATGTTTTCTTTGTTTTCTTTTTCCATGTTTTTTTTTTTCTCAATCCACAGGCGGTTGTTATCGCCCGCGGTCTCGCTTTGACGCGTGTGTGTGCAGGTAATCGGCTTAGGTTGTGACTGGTAATAGTATAAGGACGCAAATGCGCAGCTAGAAGCGGCAAATTCAGCAGATATTTTGTGGCAAGGACAAGCAAAAAGTGCGAATTAACCGAATTTGCGCAATGGAGCAGTTTGAATGAAGCGGCTTTAAAGTACATTGAAAACATAGGGGGGCGACCAAAATTGTCAAATTAGTTTTATTTAACCGAAAGTTTGAATTAACCGAGTTTGAATTCTCGCGAGTCTGATGTATTTGTATGTTCACTCAACGACGAAACTCGTCTGCCAGTCTTACAACGCTTTGTTTCACGCACTCACACTTCCGCCGCGTAAAAAAGAATGCTGTTATCAAATGGTCCTATAAGGCCTTCATTCTTTCGTATAGAACTTCTTCTCTTGTCAGAAAGACTAAAAGAGGGCGCTAAGCAGACGAAGACGAAGTAAGACACACACACCACATACAGGCGCCATGGTGTGTGAGTCTTACTTCGTCTTCGTCTGCTAGCGCCCTCTTTTAGTCTTTCCAATAAGCATGAACCAACTAGCTCAACAAGTTTTCTTAAGTCATACTTCTCTTGTCACCGCAGGAATGCCTTTCTAGCAAGGGGATTCTGCATTATAGTGCAATTGACTTTAAATGGACTCTGTGCATAGAGTTTCACATATGGATTCACGGACTGTTTGGAGGTACTTACATAAATGCACGAAAGCCCCGATACTTCGATATCAGTCTTCTATATTTCCCCTGTAAAAACGCCTTCTCGGAAATATACTTTTCTGCAATGGTGAAGAGGATTTTAAAGGGGATCGGTGCCCTAGGAGTATGTTCTAGGAGTAAATGAAGTGCCTGGAGGTATTTAATATAAGGCGCTAGTATTCTATATTTTCCCGACTACGCATTTGTGTATACGAGTGAAGACGACGTTAAAAGGGCTTAATGTGTAGTGTTTCTTATGGATACGTGTAAGATTGGGAAAGCATTTATTTAACCACCTATGGTCCCCATACTATGATATCAAAATTCTTGCATTGCCTCTAAAAGACGTCTTGCCTGCAATGCATGGGCGTGGTGTAGGGAACACGCCTTTAAAGGGGCTGTGTGTATGGCTTTGTGCAATAAGCATATACCGTGCAAATTTTTCGACTAAAATTTTCCGGTGGTTAATATGCATTGACCTAAATAATTTGAGATCGAGGGCTGATTAGAGTTCATTAGTGATCACGGCTGCTGCCACGGCCGTCAACGCGTCGTATTTAGGCACCGGTGCGGTTCAACCATGGCCTCCGACATTCCCCCACGCGCGTTTTGCTCCCGCCATCCCAATCGCCACGCGCCCCAGCCAAATTTTGTAAACGTGCTGGTTCCCCAACGCTCCGCCAGGCGGCAGTGCGCACCTATTCACCGAATGTATCGTTCAGCCCGTTGAGCAGCTGTTTATGCGGCATTTCTCGGCATATGAACGCCGCAGTTTTTTCTGGTATTGGCACGAGTGTATTTGCGAGTTTATTTGCCGCGTTTATTCTCAGCTCCTGCCGAAGATGCTGACACAAAACACCTGTAATGGATGTGTCCATCGGAACAGCCGAGAACTCGAACCCTTCGAGGCACAGGCCTCCGACCTTGAAGGTCGATTGATGCATAAGGGACCCCACCACCCCTCCCTTGCGCTTTTCCGCGAAGCGGAAGCCAACATTATACTTTAATATACGAATTATGCCATGAGGCATACAATCGCATTTAGGAAAATAGCAGCTTATCGTTGTTGGCTGATTCTAAAGCGAACGTACACAACCGCCAACTGCCCCACGTACGGCATCAAATGTGCAGCCCTGCATTTCCACAGAAATGTAAATTGGCGGAGTAAATATAATTAATCGCTACAAAGCGTAGGTGAAGATAATTAGTCGAACGTAATTTAGAAAAAAACAAAAAACAAAAGTACAGAAAGTAGAAAAATGATAAATATATTAACAAATTCAAAAATATAAATTTTATACAGCTGTTCGACAAAACAAGGACAAAAATGAAGGAGCAGCGAAAATAATGACAAAAGCGTGGAAAAAAACGCACGAACAAACGAACCTTGTGGCGCCCTGCATTTGCTCAGAAATGCATAATTGTGGTAGTTCACGGATTTACTTGTTATAATACCGCGAATAGCGTAATTTATCGAACGGGATATTAAAAACAAAAAAAGCTACAGAGAATTTATAAAGGTTAACTTACGAATTAAAAACTCTCTCCCGCGCAAAGCGAAGACTAGAATAAAAAGTCCTGAGAAAAATTAACGACGGACACACGAATAAAAAATATTATGACTTACCACAGTGTGACGCCCTACGCAATTTCTTAAAATGCTATAATTGGCTTAGTTAACACGTTTAATTAATCGTTATAATAGCGTGAACGGAGATAATTGGTCGAACAGAATCTTAAAGAACCAAAAACAGAAGTAAAATTATAAAAGCTACCATACAAAATAAAACATGCGCATTTATACACCTATTCCAAAAAGATGAATACTAAAAAAAGCGCTGAAAAGAACTACGGAAACGCGCATGAAAATATCGTGAAAACGAACCGTCTAAACCCCTGCATGACGGCCCTACTCGCTTGCCTCGCACTGTGAGTGTTGGATAGTTGCACAACGTTCAAATAACAAGCACACAATCAGACGTGCAGGCACCCCTTTCTTTGCATAGAAGTGTACAATTGGCACGATAACTTGTTTACTATCTTTAAAATAGCGTAAATCGAACTAATTATTTGAACGGAACTTGAAAACAGAAACGACAACAAAAATAAATAGCAAACTTTAAAAGTGATCTTACAAAATAAAAAAAAAATAGCGGAGTTACAAATTCAGCTACAGATTAGTGCACTAATCTAGCTGAGTTTTCTGCGCGCACAGGTATACAACCAAAAAACATTCTAAATTGCAGACACAGGCATGTCTAAGTCGCTCATCACGCAGTAATTATGCAGCTTCATATGCTATCGTGTATCGTGTAGTTTTTGCAGCCCATGATTAGCGTTTTTTAACTGCCGCGCATATGCGCTATATTACTTCGCAAAGCGCTTACTAAAACCTCCCAAACACCGTATTGCAATGAACCGCATTGCGCCGCATTGCAATTAACGGTGGTGCCTGAATGTACCACGGTTGGTTCGTGTCGGCCTTGCGAGCTACGAAAGTTCTATCCTGACAAGCATATATCAATCAGAAGCAATCTTAATATTGTATTTACGCGACAGATGTTAATGCAAGTCGACACTCTTGTAGATAATGTTGGGGAGGACGTGAGAGGTTTTTCAAGGGCACCGCTTGTAAATAAACATCCAGAATCTTAAAAAATAAAAAATAAGGACGCGAAACCGCA
Organism: Haemaphysalis longicornis; assembly: GCA_013339765.2. Lineage (NCBI taxonomy): Eukaryota > Metazoa > Arthropoda > Arachnida > Ixodida > Ixodidae > Haemaphysalis > Haemaphysalis longicornis. The sequence goes on along the minus strand of CM023449.1, from coordinate 81,965,848 downwards.
GCATAGAGCGCCAGAACCGACTGTGCTTTGTTCGGGTGATTGCTGCTTAATCTTTGTACTTGCGCGCTCATATTATTAAGTTAATCATAATAAAGTTATTGGGATTATCTTGTACCTGTCATTTTAAACCCAACTGCTCGACTCAATGTGACTGCACGCTGCGAAAACATGCGTTTCCTCGCTGGCGCCAAGCTGCCGCGGAATAGTTGATGCATACGTGGCGAGCGCCGCGCCCCCTTTTCAACTTACGCTGACCCTTTGCAAAATGGCCAAATCGTTGGCGGAAAAGCAGCAAGCCACTCTGGCAACACTGTGCACCCGCTGCACCGCCATTAGAAAGGAAGCGAAAAGACTGCGAGCACAGAGTTTCTACGGGGTAGCTACCGTCCACCGTCCACGTAATTGCATACGCGTCGTGGGGCAACAGACTCGAGAAGCCGTGGGCGAAAACGTGCAACCGCAACGGCGTTGCTACGACCTGCTTCCTTTCTAATGGCGTCGTCGCGTTCACCACCAGTGTTGCCACCGCTGAATTCTCAGTGTTGTCCGCCTTTTTGCAAAGGATAGAGTTAATACTATTGGGACGGCCGGAGCAGAGCAAAACGCGCGCGCGGGAATCTCGGAGGCCATGGTTCAACTAAGTCACTGCGACCAACGTTACTAGACTGCGGCTGAGCTCCGTTGGCGGCGCTGAAATCACCGGACGAGGTGACGTGATGATACGTCGGCTGTTACGTCCCCGAACACGTTACAATCTCCTTCTGCGTCAAGCGCGCGTACCGAAGTCGAGGGCTTATACTGCGATCTTGTAGTTTGTCTGGTTGCTGCAGTGTTTATTACTAAAAAATGTTTCCTCGTCAACCACGCAAATTGTGCCCTGAAGCATTCAAGAAATCGTCACGATTGTCATTTATGTGATACCAGGCAGGCCCTGCAAGTTTTGGGGGTAAGGGTATAGCAAGGGCATTTGCATCGCCTGTTTAGAGCCACCGATGCTTTCTTTTCTCCCTTCATATTGCGACACATGTAACATACTACAGCAAACAACATACCGAACGCGTTTAAAACTTTCGCTTAAAATTTGCACTGCTTCGTCAACCACCCTACCTGTCCTGAACGCTCCCGAACGTGTGGTTAGTGGTAAATTGAAAATTTGTGTATGTGTAGTTTGCGCATACGCCACTTGTGGGAGAAAAAAATCTAGAATAGCTGGAATTCGATACACCGTCAAGGGAAGAAAAAAAGTATCTCACGTTCTCAATGAAGGCTCTTCCATCTTGTCGAGAAAGGGACACGTTGCATCAACCGAATTGTATCAAGGACGGAAGCGTAGGGAAACCTGTTCAAAGAACGACTGGTAGGTATGCATACGAGAGGAACCGGGAAACAGTTGGTTCTCTCAGTTAGTTCTAGCGAATCAAACATCTGCGCCGTTGACGGCGCTGCGAGGAACACAATTGAGATGAAAACGCTGGCAGAGCTTGAAGGCGTGCTGGAGTCTCAAACAAAAAAGAAGGCGGGCTCCGATTGCGGACAACGAAGTCAGTTATACAGAGGATGGAGAAGGCTTCAGCGGTGGTGACACGGAGACTTTTTGTCCTTCTTCGCAGCTCGGCGCAGCGGTTGAAGTCGGGTTTCAACGCCCTCACGACGTGTCGGCCAGGCCGAGGTGACCCGCTGTAGCTCGGAAGCCCGAAGGACGCCGCAAAATGAAGACATCCGTCACTGAGACGCCCTTTCAAGTCGCGGCGTTCGGGTGATCCATCAGATCGCCAACGACGACGAAGACCTTCACCCCCCGTTTGCGCTTGAAACGAGTTCTCGGCATCCGTGAGGTAGAAAAAAAAGCCAAAAAAAGACAACAATAGAAAGCAATGAAGATAAAAGTTCGGACGTTCTCGGTTTCTCTCTCGTTCGTGTCTTCCTTTAGTGTAAAGGAAACCGTGGGAAGCCCGTTCGTGTTCGGGAAGCCCGTTTTTTCCTCGTCCGCGTAGGGAAATTGTGTCGTCGTTGCGAGGCGCGATGATTGTTGCACGCTTTTGTGCGTTCGTGGTCTCTTATTTTCCCCGAAGGCTTGGTGGAGTGCGGGAAGCGGCGGGTATATAATCGCTATGAAAACCGCGGGGACCCGGAGCTGCAAGCGGGTGTTGATGAAGCCATATGGCACCTCTGATTTGGTGACACACGGTGTCCGGAAAGAAAGTGGAAACGGGGAGTATGTTTTTGGAGCATTCTGTGTTGAATGAGCAGCCCGGAATTGTGACCCCATGTGAATGCTTCATCAAGACAAAATATAATTTTGGCTTAATTAAAGCAGTACTGACACGAAATTTCAAAGTTGAGATAATAACATAAAAGGCTTTCTTTGCATATGAAGATATCTCCCAGCAAGTTTCAACAGTAACCGTTCCGGATGACTTACTTTGAATCCATTTTAACCTTTGCGCGCACGAGAAAGCTCACAACGGATACCCTTTCGCAATCGGCATCAGCATGACGCCATCTGCTCCTCCTGGCCCCAAACTGCCGATGTGAGGGCCCCCGTGACGTGTTCAACACGCTGGCTGCGGTTTGCGTTGGATGCTCCGGCGTGTGTATCACGTCACGGTTTTGGGACTGACGTCATGCTGCCCAGGTGCGTGGAGATGGTGGAGACCACGGCCGGTCTGGGCCCGCGCGCGTCCGGACCGACAGTAACGCGACAAGAACGGTGACGTCACGAGCGCCCTCCTGTCATGGCGGCCGCCTCGGTGTTCGCTTTGTCGAAACCGAAACTGACACGGATAAACGAGGCTGTGAATAATTATTTACGCTGCGACCACCGTCTAATCTGCCATACTATGATTAGCGTGCTGGTAGGCAGCTATAACAGCGAAAAAAGAAACGCGAATTGAAAAGTTCGTGTCAGTGCTCGTTTAAAAAACTACTCTCGCCCCGGTAACAATGAAACCGATTTTATCGCATACCTGAAACAAATAATGGAGGTACCAAGGAAAAAATATGGAGCAGTGGGGACCCCAGACACGTTCCCGTCAAGTCTTTACGGCGTCATAGGGTCTTGGTGCGACTGGCGTCGCCGACCTAGCAAGACACCGCCGAGAGCGAATGACTGGGTGCTTGTAGCGGGGCCTTAGTAGCGTTTGATTGTATCACTTGAATGATAACATACAGTTAACACGCTGCTAACATTGTTTTAGTGCTCGCCCGTAGCATGCCGCTCCTGCTCTTATTTCTTCACTGAAGCGCGAAATTCAAAGGTTTTTTGGTATTTCTAGAAATTTTTTTTTTCGTTTCGGGAAACGTCCTTCATTGCTGAAATAGAGCTCAGTGGGTTACGAAAACTTCGAATTGAACAATTTTCGTGTTTTGCCTTCACAACCCGTTGAATCCTCGGCCACCTGCGAACATATTTTCCTTCTTAGTTCTTCTTGTAACTTCTTCTTATAACATATAACTTCTTACTTCTGTTTTGCAAGTCCGCTGATGGAGGCGAAAAGCAAAAACGCCAGTGTGTACGAGATTTCGGCGCAGGTTAAAGATCCCCAGGTGGTCAAAATCAAACCGGAGCCCTCCACTCCGGCGCGCCTCATCGCCTTCGTTGCGTCGGCGCGTTACACCCTACAATCAATCAATCAGTTTTGCAAGACCGCCATCTGTTTCACTACCGATTTGAGCCCGGAATAATTCTGCCACTTGTTTTAAGCTTCCCTTTCTTGTTTTTGCTCGCAATGTGGACATCACATTTGGCTCTACAATCCACTATCATTCCTATTGTCATTGAAAAAGTGGAGCAATAAACAACACCTCGTTTTTTTTTTTTCGTGCATTTTAGGCCTCTATATTATTCCAGCCAGCTTCCTTGGTGTCGTGATTTAAAAATAATCCCGAGAAAATTGGCTTATTGGTGCCCGTCATTCAAAGATTCCCGAACACTTCTTGCGTTGTGGTCGGAAACGTGATGACCTCAGGAAGCCCACAGGCATTGCTAACGATACGTTAAAATTCCTAACTGTACCTGACTTCCTAACATTCGTGATCAGAGACCCGCCTCTAGTACGACTTGTACTCGTGATTTATTAACCAGTCCCGAAGAGGTTCCTACCAACAGCTAAGACCACACATAGTATCACTCGTTACCACGAAATCGCCATACATTCGTAATCTCGCCTTACTTGAAGTGTATCATGGCCGTTTCTCCAGTGGTTAAAATCAAAGCACATCCTCTTTTAACAAATTATAGCTCATTTTCTGTCCAGATGACATCGTTATGACGGGAGATTACTGTATTTTCACATAATTGGTGGATTCTCAATTTCAAAACACTCATAAACGTGTGGTCTAAATTTCAAGAAGCCCTTTTCGGCCGGTATTTTAGGTCCCGCAGTAATACCCCTGTTACACTAGCATACGAATGTCATTTGAACCAAATGTCATTTGACTCAAATGCGAAGATGTGCTGCTCCACTGCGTTTCGAAATGTCATTCGGCTCAAATGACATCCGAGCCAAATGAGCACCCAGAGAGACATTTGGGGCTCTCGAATGCCATTTCTAGCACGCTCGCGCACAGCGTTCCAAGTCACCATAAACAAATACATTCCTGGCGTACTTAAAACAAACACAATATCCTTAATTGTGGGACTGTTTATTTCTCATTCACTTAAATCAAGATATCAAGCTGTAATTATTCCATACTCTCAGCACTAGTGCGAGCAAGCGACAAACCAGCGTGGCCAGACAGCCTAAAGCAGGACAAAAAACGTCGATTGCGATCTAGAATTAAGCAAAAACCGTGTCAAAGCTTAGGATATTTATGATTTGATATCATTCTAATGCCAAAGACTGCTGCTAAATTTGGTTGTTGCATTACTGCGTAAAAACAAAACTCGACAGCAGCAGCACCTCGCAGCACGGCGAGCGATTGTTAAGGCTTTCAAATGCCATCGAAATCTTAGTGGAGCACGGCGGATTCTGAATGGCATTCGAAGCCCCCCGTTTGAGTCAAATGACATTTGGTTGGAATGACATTCGAACGCTAGTGTAGCCGGGGTATAAGATTCCTTAAATAGAGTCTCTTGAACCTATCCTCAATGTTACAAAGCTAATAAGAACTAATCAGTGTAACTGCAAGCAGTCCACACACTGGGAGCCATTCAATGAAGCCTCGACCTGACACAGCCGACCACCCACGAACAGGAGACACAGCCATCTGCAACAATATATAGACCTCTCTGTCTGCACACGACAGCTGAAGGTTCGACGCAAACATTGGCTCCCTCCGCCTCCTCGAATAACATCACACAAAGGGGAAAAAAACTTCGGACTACGTACGAGGGGAGAGAGACGACGTAATACTACAAACGCTAAATGGCGCGCGCCCACCGCAAACACGGTGTACGTGTGCGCGCGCTGTAGGGGCGCTTGGGTGGGTTGCGACGGGTGGGCGCTTATACGACGCGCAAGGATCGAGGGGACGGGAAAGTTGCGTGAAGATAGGCCTAAACGGTGTGTGTACGACGAGGCGCCGTCTACATCGCCTCCCCGGCGCTCTGAAAGTACCCAGAGCTTCGCCAGCCGGTGGGCCAAACGGCGCTCGACGGAAACTCAAATTTGGCGGTGAGGCGTTGGGGTAGGGAGAGAGAGAGTGAGGGGAACTGACACCACCGGCGGAGCTTCGAGGCTAAAACAACGCCGTATTACGTACTACAGGCGGGGACCGACAACGCTTGCGGTGGTGTGTGTCGAGGGAGGGATGATGGCCCGCCGAACGGGGTGAAATGTACAGGCCAGACGACAGAGATAAAGCGAGCCGCCATGTATTTTTTTATCGTCTGCTTAGGCGCGCGCGTGTAGCAGACGATATCCAACCGGAACGACGGTGCGGAGACTCGCGCGCTGCCGCGACAAGTTCGGGAAGTGTGTTCTGTGGGGGAAACAAGGGGAGAATAAAAAAAAAAAAAGGTTGGTGGCAAAAACGACGCGGGGGACAGGGGGAGGCAGAAATGAGCAGGTTGTTAGCAGCGGTGGTGGTCGTGGTGTAATTGGTCTGATCCCCTTTGCCTGCTGGGTTGTTTCCTCCGCGAAAAACCCATACCCCCCTCCCACCTCCCCGCGGAGTAATACACGCAGAAGACCTCGCCGTCGCTCCCCTCCGCGGGCCTCCCGTGCGCTTCACCTGAGTGAGACAAATGTTTTTTAAATCCTCGCCGCGGACCCAGCGTGATCCCCCCTGTAAGCGGTACGGATTTGGAGGAGGGCCGGTTAGTGCGCACACGCGCCCCAATCTGAACCACGCGAGCCCCGGGGTCGCGAGCGGCATAACCCGGCGGCCGCTACAGCTTGTCTTTACTGCGCCAGCAGGAGATGAGTCGTTTTGTCGGTGGGCGGTTGCAGTGACAGTACACAGGCGTCCGCTGATAGAAAGCGCTGGGAGGAGGGGAGGGGGGGATGCTACGGGAGTTATAGGGATCAGCGGGGCCAGGGTCCTCTCTCGCTCGAGGCATTTGTTTACACGGATCCCAGCCGTCGCCTTTCGAAGCAGACGGTAGCGGCAGCGGCAGCTTCTTCGTCCTCGGAGGGGGGTCGTCGGCACAACCGTGTCTCTTGGGAGAGAGGAAAAAGCGAAAAAAGAGGAATATAAGTGAAGAGAGACTTGGGCGCCAGTGCGACAGTGTTGCGGTCGGGTCATTAGTTACCGTAGAGTGAACGAGGGGCTCAAAGCGCGGGATCCCGTGTCGAGTCGCCCCTGCGGGATTTGTCCAACGACGGTGCCGTTGAAACACCTGCTTTCGGGCGCCGCTGCTGCGTGGTGCGGTGGTCTACTGCGGCCGCACGCACGGATCGGATCGGAATGGGGATTCCCAATCTATTCGCGAGGAAGGCACAATGACACGAGAGAAATCCGGCCCAATAGAAGACTAATTCGCTTCGTTTCTGTGTTGTATTTTTCTATTCGTGGGCGCCCAGTTTTCTGCTGTATAAATGGGGAGTTAGCGGCTGTAATTACACGCGGAGTGTTTTTTTTTTTTTTTTTTTTTCAGAGCTTGCATCGTGCAACCAGGAGCTTTTTTCAGCAGAATGTGTTTTGTATTCCCCGGTTGGTTCGTTTTCGAAGGACAACTGTCAGCGTGAACACAGGACGCTAGAAACAAGATACGAAGGATTGTAACGAATCCTGTCTCGCACGTACGAGTGCATTGTTTGTGTCCCCTTGTGTATGCTTTCTGAGCGCTGCAATTTAAATTTTGTTCCACAATATAGCAAGGAGCAAGCCTGTGCTCAGCGATAAGCTGATTGTAAGGGTATTTGTAACCGAATAAGATAATTGGGGAGGGGGGGAGGGGTACAAAACAGCGCACGGCTCAGGCAGCGCGCTCTGTGCATGCCTTCAATTCCATGTGAGTTGTCTTGATTGTTCCTGTTAAATACCACACATCACTCTTCTTCTACACACCTCACGGGTGTAAAAAGGTAGCACACCCTACCTCATAAATCAATCTAACAACTCTCACAGCTAAAACGTGCACCAAATTGAACAGGAGCTTTGCTGATTAGATTACACCCAAGTAGGAGCAGTCTTAGCAATTTGAATACAAATCAATCAAGTCTTGTTATTCTGATCATATTCGATTGGAGCATTCGGTATTTCATACATTGAAATATTCGGTTGTGGCCGAATATTACGCGTACTAAGATATGCTTGCGCTGAATACGCTGTAGTCACAACATTCAACGCACCTGCCACATGGAGTTCCACACGCTGGCCAACGTGGAAACGCAGTACTAAATCAGTACTAAATCATTACTAATCAGTACTAAACTGTGCTGTTTTCTTTTATTTTGTTTTGTTGTTCTTTAGGCTTGCGCAAGTTGCTGGTCCGTATGTGTCAGCATTTGTAAGTGGCGCTGCATTTTTTTAAAAAAGGCGATAATGTGGCGTCAAAATGAATTGGTTACAGAATTTGACATTTGAAATGGCGATTATATTGAAATATATATTTTTTTTTCATTCTCTAAAAAGATTTCTATTCAAGATCCACCCCACTAAAAAGTTTGTACTTAAAATATCGCAAAGGAAGCAAAATTTGTAAGTGGTCAGGACGGAAGTTGACGGGAGTTTCAATCGCACTTTTCTCGCAAGAACGAGCAAAGGAGAAAAAAAACTTCCGCAAACAGTCACATTGGTTAGGGCAATAAATGTGCGAGATATAATTGACGCAGTTTGACAGCGTTCAGCTTGGCATTACTGGTGACAGCGTTTTGTTCGCCTTCTATTCTTCGCCTCAGTTCCGGATTCGAACCTGTTATATCTTCTATACATACATGGATATTTTGTTCGCTATTATATGCGTGTTTACTCTTTCTCTGACTAACGTTTATATTGGGTTTCAGACCAACGAAATAAATCAGGCGGTAGAAAACTGGACCGATAAGTGACTTTCAGCAGTGAAAAATATGGCATCACTCGCAAAGCAACGACTAGTCAAGGCGACAAAATTTGCTCGCCATTCCGGGCCTACCAAAGTAAATGACATGCGAGGCTTTGTAGCACACGACATAGACGTGACATACTATTTCGGGGAGAGCTATAAGAAATTTTTGAGCGCGGGTTTCCCTAATAAACGCACATACATACATGCATCCTTTTTTTTATTTTACTCTGCTGACCTCGCAAGTTGTGCCTATTAATCATATCTAATTCACTTCAAATGCATATCCAAGTGACGAGACGTGTATGTATGTATGTATGTATGTATGTATGTATGTATGTATGTATGTATGTATGTATGTATTTATGCATGTATGTGTGTATGTATGTATGTATGTATGCATTTATGTGTGTATGTATGTATGCATGTATGTATGCATGTACGTATGTATGCATTCATGTATGTATGTATGTATGTATGCATGTATGTGTGTATGTATGTATGCATGTATGTATGCATGTATGCATGTATGCATGTATGTACGTATGTATGTATGTATGTATGTATGTATGTATGCATGTATGCATGTACGTACGTATGCATTCATGTATGTATGTATGCATGTATGCATGCATGTATGCATGTATGTACGTATGTATGTATGTATGCATGTATGTGTGTATGCATACATGCATGTATGCATGTATGTATGTATGTACGTATGTATGTATGTATGTATGTATGTATGTATGAGTGTATGCATGCATTCATGCATGCATGTATGTATGTAAGCATGTATGTATGTATGTATGTATGTACGTATGCATGCATTCATGGATGCATGTATGTATGTATGTATGCATGCATGTATGCAGGGGCGGATCCAGGTTTTTTATGATGTGGGGGTCAGCTTCTATGAGTTATGATCATGATAAGGAGGACGAGGATAGTAACCTTTTATTCCCCGCAATTTCGTAAAGCCAAAACACAAGAAATAGAAAAAAATAAAGTAGACTTTTTCGACACATCTTCAAGACATCTTATTAACTAGATATCTTCTTGGGAGTATAAATTCAAAAATTCATGGCGGGGTCAGAACATCCGGACCCCCCCCTCTGGATCCGCCAGTGCATGTATGTATGTATGTATATATGTATGTATGTATGTTTGCATGTATGTGTGTATGTATGCATGTATGTATGTATGCATGTATGTATGTATGTATGTACGTATGTATGTATGCATGTATGTGTGTATGCATGCATTCTTGCATGCATGTATGTATGTATGCATGTATGTATGTATGTATGTATGTATGCATGTATGTATGTATGTATGTATACATGCATTTATGGATGCATGTATGTATGTATGCATGTATGTATGCATGCATGCATGTATGCATGTATGCATGCATGTATGTATGTATGTATGTTTGCATGTATGTGTGTATGCATGCATGTATGAATGTATGTATGCATGTATGTATGTACGTATGTATGTATGTAGTATGTATGTATGCATGTATGTATGCATGTACGTATGTATGTATGTATGCATGTAAGTGTGTATTCAAGCATTCTTGCATGCATGTATGTATGTATGCATGTATGTATGTATGTATGTATGTATGTATGTATGTATGTATGTATGTATGTATGTATGTATGTATGTATGTATGTATGGATGCATGTATGTATGTATGTATGTATGTATGCATGTGTGTATGTCATACATTCACAGGGACTACGTCATACATTCACAGGGACACGGAGCTCCACCGCGAGCGGGTATGCATGCGTGTAGCCTGGCGATAAGCTAGCCTTTGTAAGCTGGCTTTCCAACATTGCGCTTTTCCGCGCACCCGGGGGCGCCATGAAATTGCGGATCCCAGCCATAGAAACATCGCTTGAAGAAACATCCGATTGTGTTTCTATCATCGCCTGCGGCAACTTCAGCTTAACGGGACCCTGCAATACCTTTTCTTAAACACTTGCTGAAAGTAGCCAACCAGCGCATCCAGTACTCAGAATAGGGGGTTGCGAACTAGCTCGGCCAAAAGTTACTGCCTCACGTCCATCAAATAATTTACAAAACTTGCTCAAAAGAGTTTTTTCCCTTTCCCGGTCTTGACGTTCTTCGACGGCTCGAATTACGCCACTAAGGCCATGTAGCGGCTGTTGCCCGGTTTCCGTCAGTTGCAGCAATGAACGCTTTGCGAGAGCAACTTTAAAAATGAAGCCCCAAAAACAAAGCAGAAACGGAAGGCGTATCTGGTGCGACGAGCAAATCCCGCAGTGCTGCTCCGTGCTGGCAATAACTATAGCTTTCGCAGTGGTTCCAGACGCGAAGGAAAGAGCGAAAGCGCGTATCGAAAGTGTTGCAGGGTCCCTTTAAGTGTGCAAGTTCGGCGAATGACGTGGCCGAGCATTCAATTTGAGCAAAAAACTGCATCTTCGCAGGGACATTGCGCAATGCAAAACGTCATTCACGCCTTGCGTTTTGTCCCCGCGCGCATGCACTTTTTCCGGTCAGATCGTAGTTGGGCTTGGCCATTTGCCGAATAAGCATTGTGGTGAAGACGACCTACAGGGACTTCTTAGGATGTAGGCTTTCAACTTTTCTTATGACTGATTTCCTCTGCAATAAAAAAAAAAAACACCTTCCCAACAACGCTTTCGTGTAAGCGGTAAAGCCAACCTTCAAGGGGCCCACTATGTAGTGTTAACTTAGAGATGCATTGTTTCTCTTGGAGGTAAGAATTAAAATGCCCTTTGGCCTACACTGATGTCACACTTCCTATTAGGAGCCGGAAAAATGCCTTCTTAGCGATGCATTTCCTATACTAGTCAAGCCGACTTTAAATGGATACTCCTGTATAGCTTTTTGTAGGGCTACACGATGTCTTCTAATAATAAAAAAGTGTTCTAAAAAAACGAATTCTAGTAATAAAACCAAAAAGTATTCCAAAAATAAAAAGTAGCCTAATAAAAGGTGCTAGGGTCGTGTCTCGTTGATATCAGACCCCTTATATCGCGGGTAAGGAAACGTTTTTTATGCATGCAGTTCTGTACCATGGTGAAGCGCACTTTTAAGGAGCTCTATGTAGATAAGAACGACTGCACATTTACCCTACAAATCACACCCGGAAGTTTCCGCCGTTTTTAGATGCGGCGCATCTCTTGCTCTGAGGCATGTCCCTCCTGCGTCGTCGGCGTCCGTCCGCACGCCACCTGCGCATGCGCGACTCTCCTCCGTTCGTCTCTCCCACAGCTGTGCGCAACACTCTCACTCCTGCGCATTAGCATAGCGACAGCTGGCGCGCTTGGTTGGCGCGCGCTTCGCTGCGTTAACAGCGGCTCCGGTGCGCATGTGCGCGCATGCGCGACTCTCTCCCGCGGTCTCCTCTCCTTCAAGCGCTGTGAATATAAAGCGGGTATCGCTCCGCGGCGGTTCAGTCAACGCTCGCTCTCATTCGACTTCGCGTCACTTTGCTTGACGACTGTGTGCTTGACTACGTCGTACTTCACTTGATTCTTCAATGAAGAGGTTATGGAAGCGACGGTCCCTTCAGTGAGTGGTGTGACACAACCCACTATCAGCGTCACCCCAAGCACTGAAAGCAACGTTACGACCATCGAAGATGACAAGGCTGGGAAGGCTACGAAACGAAGAGCTCGTGATGCCCCCATCGTTCCGTGTATGAGAACATCCGTATGTGATGGAAGGCATCCTACGCGTTCACAATACGTTTCTCGCGATGTAGAGAATCAACCCAATGGAAACGCCAATTGAACCCCCAGATGCGCCGCATCACACCAGGGTTCCCTCGCGGGGAGATGGGGGCAATTTTTTTTTAGAGGGACTCTGCAACATTTCGGATAAATGCTTTTGGTCATTCTTTCCTGTCTGGAAGCGCTGCGAAAGCTATAGTTATGGCCAGCACGGAGCAGCACTGCGGGATTTGATCGTCGTCGCAGAAGAACTATCTGCCTTCCGATTCTGTTTTGCATTTGTGGCTTTCTTTGTAAAGTACCTACCGAATGCGTTCATTGCTGCAACTGAGGCAAAGCTGGCCAATAGCCGCTACATCGCTGTAATTACGTCATTCCAGCGGTCGAAGAACGCCAAACACCGAGAAACAGAGAGAAATCTTTTGGGCGAGTTTCTCAGTTATCCGATGGGCCTAGAGCCATAATTTTTGGCTGAGGCACTCTCCAACCCCCTAATCTGACTACCTTTTGCAATAATTTAGGATTTCGAAAAAGAAACGTTGAAAAAAGTGTTGCAGGGTCACTTTAAAAACGCTTACATCTTCTCGATGTAACGAAAGCGTTCTGGTTTTCCCAGTCTGCGGCACACGTCCAGGCATGTCCCACGGAAGCCTTCAACGCTGAGTGGTCGAACCAGGCGTGCTCGCGCTCCCCGGGGATTTGTCGCGATAGCCGGCCGCCTAAGCTCCGGCCCATATTTGCGCAAAAGCAGGGCCCAGCATCAAAAACGTGTGCGTGTCGAACGCCACAGGGGATAAAACGCACGAACAGCAGCGCTTTCGAGTGTCCGTGGCTATCCAGGAGTAAGATACACACTCGGAAAATCGCGCCAAACCCCCCAGAGACTATAATGCCTAAAAGCACATTGCATGCACTTCATCGAGTTTGTTCCTATTGTTTCAGATGACATAGAGGATTCAACTGATGTGGATATCTTTTCGTAACCACAGTGATTAAAAGTACACAAGGTACCGTTCAATTAACCAGACAGTTACATACATCAAAGCCCGTCTGTGTACCTAGACGGTGTGTACCGGGCGAACCACGCCAACACCTGAAGTAATACAATGTCTGAAATGACATTATATACACTATCTTGAGTCTCTTTCTTGTGTGAACTGATATAGAGGAGTCATCGTAGTGTAGATACCTTTCAGTAACCTCGGAAGTTAAACGTACCCGTACGGTGCCGTTCGAATGAGCGCCCAGTGACGCAAATTGAGGCTTTCTCGGTACCTAGGCGGTGTGAGCCGCGACAGACCGCGAACTGCAGCGGCAGGAACAACAAACAGGGAAAGGACGAGTGTGTCGGCGGCCACGATCGAGCCTTTAACCGCGTCGATCACCTGTGCTCGGGTGTCGTAAATCCGCAGTCCACGCGGGCGCCTGCTTGCGCGGTGATCGTAAAAGCGTCAGTCCGGCCGTCGCCCGACACGTGGCAGATGTTACGGATCAACCGGACACCCCGTCCCTCTTTATACAGGCGCCGCGTGGCGGGGGGTTGCGTGTGTGCCTTTGGAGAGGGGGATGTGGAAGAGGCTGCGAGTGATGGGGAGGATGGAAGAACTGCACGGCGAAAAACAAGGAGGCTGGAAAAGCTGAAAAGAAAGAGAAAGGAAACAAAAAAAATGAAAGAAATAAAAAACAAAGTAGGTGGTTTTTAAAGGAACCCTGCAACAGTTTATTCAACTTTCTTTCGGAATCCTGAATAATTGCAGAACGTAATCAACCAACACATCTAGTACTTAGATTAGGTGTTCGCAAAATACCTCAGCCAAGAATTACTGTTCTATAGACCTTTTTAACGTCTTCGTCCTGAGAGCTGCCATTCTATCAGTGGGCTGTGCTAGCGGCACTCTGATTGAGGCATTCCACAGGAAGAGGTAACTGCGCATGTGCAACTGCATCAAAAGTGCATCCAACCTTCACTGAAAGTGCGTCTAATCGATCGTAAAACCTTCAAAAACCCAAATCGCAAATGGAGAAATACCCGCCTCGGGGTCTCAGTGGCTAAGGCGTTGGGCTGCTGAGCATGAGGACACGGGTTCGATTCCCAGCCGTGGCGGTCGCTTTTCTGATGGAGGCGAAAAGCAAAAATGCCCGTGTGTACGAGATTTCGGCGCACGTTAAAGATCCCCAGGCGGTCAAAATTAATCCGGAGCCCTCCACTACAGCGCGCCCCATCGCCTGCGTTGCGTCGGCGCGTTAAACCCTACAATCAATCAAATCAAAGGGAGAACGAACCCACGCGATGATTTTTTGCGCACTAAGTAAACGCATCTACGAACTAGCTAAATGTATACCGATGCGTGCGTTATGAGATAAAGGTACTCCCTTTTCATTATCGATGCGGTATTGTCTTATCTAGAACCATTGGCTTTTTTGTGATTTCATAAGTGTTTTAAAGGAATGGAAGCCTGGTTTCACGCACGCGCTGTGTGTCCAGAGGTCTTATCATAACTTTTCGCTCGACCAATCAATCTATGGGGAAATGCATTAGTTTTTTGACAGGACGACATCTGTCCACACTAAAGAAGATTTCGCTTTAAAATGACGCCTTCCCCTGACGGGTCTGGGGTACTCTTACTCTGACGGAGAATCTCCAGGAACGAACCTCGTAGTGTACCGCTTTTCCACGATGCTTTCTTGTTGACACTCGAACTTTGGGCGGGACATTCAAACTCAAGGTGATGGTCGCTTTTTCTTCTACATTGCGTTAGTCTCCTTTAATGAATACGAATTAAATTTCCTTCCCTCACTTCTCATTAATTTCTTGATTTCAGTTTTAATAGCGGTCACACCACATAAATGGCCACCCGTGCCAGAAATGAGGTTTACGGAGCTGACCGAATTCACCCAATTTGAGAACGAAAAGTTGAAAATTCCATTGTTGACAATTTGATTGTTTACGCAATGAATGGGGCCGAAGCCATCCGCGATTTTTTTTTTTTCATCTCTAAATTTCACATGGTAACGAGTTCTTTCAAGACACATACTGCAAAATGGCGCTCGCGTTATGTAATATGCCGGAGCTTTCGAACTGTTGCCTGAAATTGGTCCACCCTACAACCACTAAACAAGCTACAGTTAAGAGTAACGACACTGATGCACGGCGGCAGCCATTTTGGTGCCTGACGCCAGGGTGGCCAGCTTTATGCGCCCTATTGCGGCTTACATTGACGGGCGGAATTGGTCCGGGCGTCTCTTGGCAACGATGACAGCTGTGTTTAATTTCGAAGATTTCGACAGCACGCCGGCGCGATAAGGTCTGGCTCTGTTACGCTCGCGTTGCATATTTAGTGGCTCTAAGTTACGCTAGAGCCACTAATTAAGCTACGCTTTTTTAAGTGGCTATAGGTTAGGCTAGGCCACTGTCGTTCTTTCCCAGCGGGAAGCGATCGATGCAGGCGTTTTTCACCTCCCCGCCGGTTGAAACAGCCCCAGTACAGAGCAGCACGGCATAGCTACTCTGTCTGGGGGCTTGAAAACGCCCTCTCAATGTGTCATACAGCCGCAACGCGATTTATCGGAGAGAGCGTGCGCGGCAACACAGAGGCACCAAAATGTCAGCGCCCATGGGGCTTCCCGGGGTAAACAAATGTCACGTGACGCGGTTCGACCAATAGCCCCTGTCGGCGGCATAGAACAATGACATAAAAGAGTGCCGATACTCTGAAACCTGATCTAGTGGTTCTAGTCGGCCCCGACCTGCAGCGCCACCTCATGGAGAGCTCGGACGTCAACCTACTTTGTCGCCTGTTGCTAGGAGTTGCCTTCACTAGTCATTAGACCTTTACTACCGGCAGAGCTAATAGCCCTGCTTGTAACCAGTGTTCCAGTGAAGAAACGGTTGGACACACCTTGTGCCACTGTTACCCGTTTACTTGTAGAGGCAGCAAAGTCTGCAAAAGCCTCGCTTTGGTTTTCAAAGGCCACGTTTTCTGAATGATTGTAGGGACCTTAGGAGCGTGCATCGTTTTTTATTTGTCCGTGTTGTCAGGTATGCATATTTTGTTTTATGCCTTCTTTTAGGGGGCGAATCACCTTAGGACCTCGCTTTGTCCGGGGCTTGGCGTGCGTGTACACAGTGTTGCGCGCGCGCAAGCAGAATTGGATTGGATTGAATTTGAATTTGGATTGGATTAGATTGGATTGGATTGGATTTGGATTGGATAAAATTGAATTGTATAGGATTGGAATTGTATATACTGTAGACACGCGTTGTTCCTCATTTACATGCGCCAGTGGGAAATGCCACGGGTGATTTACGGTAAAAACGATCCCCAGTGCTCCGCCCACTCGTAATGATTCACTTCGTGGAGATGCGTGAATTTTTTCGTTCATTATTTTGTCATTGTTCATTATTTTGTATTTCCCCTTCCTTATCCCCCTCCTCATTCTAGGCTTTCAATAAATACTTACTATTTCTCTTGCAATCCCCCTTTTTCTATTTCCCATGTGCAGGGTAGCCAACCAGACGCCTCTTGTTAACCGTCCTGCCTTTTCTGTGCTGTCAATCCCTTCCTTTCGTCACATCCTTGTGGGTGTGACTGACTACAATTCGGTACGTACATACCCCCCTGTAAGTAGTCTGCGCTTTTCTTCGTTAGCGAATTAGAGTATATAGCCTGTTATTTTAATGCTCCTCCCTTTCCCCTATCCCGGCGAGACCTTTGCCCTCTGACGAGAGGCAAAACTTCGGCATGTAAATATATTCTCAATAAACACTTTCTCTTTTTCTCTAGAGTTTGATGCAACGAAGTATGTTCGGCTTCAGGCTTCCGGGAGAATTGAAGGGGTTGCAAAGACTTATAAACCTTTTCATCCGTCAATCTTCAATAAGATCAGAGCATCTTCTGGGCTGTGTTGCGCATGCGCAGTTCCATCTTCCTGTCGACTGCGCCAGTTGTATGGCCGCTAGCACCGCCCACTGATAAAATGAAAGCTCCTAGGACGAAGAAAATAAAACGTCTATAGTTTGAGCTCAGTTGTGCATGAAAGACATCAAATGCGAAAGATGAGTTACCTAAGATACCTCTGCACGCAACCGATTCAGTACAGCCGGGTCTAATATCTAACGCAGCATTATATAACTCCTAAGCTTTATGTAGCTATGACGAAGAAAATAAATGCAAATACGGTTGAATACAGACGCTTCATTTATGAAACCCGGGTTATACAACAACTCTCCAGCGGTGTCATGTTTCTTTCAGGGGAAGTTGCTGGCCCAGTGAGATGGTTTACGTAAAAGTTTTCTGGAGCATCAACCGTGGTCCAGTCTTCGAAAATGTCTAGCCTGTGGTGAAAGGACTAAGACAAGTGTGCGTACTGGGCAAAGAGGGGGGGGGGGGGGAGATGAGAGATAGCTGCGGGCAAACCAACTGGTTGAAAAGGTTGGAGTCAGTGGGGTGAACGGCAGTTCCACATGAAAGTACGCGTCATTCTTGCACTGATACCGTCTTTAGCGGTGATCCTAATGTACCTAACGCCCACTACTAGCCGTAGGCGAATCATTTTCAAGTTGCCTCGCACGTACTGAGTTCTTTGCTTTTCGTAACGCTCGTGATTTCTATCCTGATTGATTGATTGATTGATTGATTGATTGATCGATTGATTGATTGATTGATTGATTGATTGATCGATTGATTGATTGATTGATTGATTGATTGATTGATTGATCGATTGATTGATTGATCGATTGATTGATTGATTGATTGATTGATTGATTGATTGATTGATTGATTGATTGATTGATTGATTGATTGATTGATTGATTGATTGATTGATTGATTGATTGATTGATTGATTGATTGATTGATCGATTGATTGATTGATTGATCGATCGATTGATTGATTGATTGATTGATTGATTGATTGATTGATTGATTGATTGATTTGATTGATTGATTGATTGATTGATTGATGATTGATTGATTGATTGATTGATTGATTGATTGATTGATTGATTGATTGATTGATTGATTGATTGATTGATTGATTGATTGATTGATTGATTGATTGATTGATTGATTGATTGATTGATTGATTGATCGATTGATTGATTGATTGATTGATTGATTGATTGATTGATTGATTGATTGATTGATTGATTGATTGATTGATTGATTGATTGATTGATTGATTGATTGATTGATTGATTGTAGGGTTCAACGCGCCGACGCAACGCAGGCGATCAGGCACGCCGTAGTGAAGGGCTACGCATTAATTTGGACCACCTGGGGACCTTCAACGTGGATTTCTGTCCTGTACCACTTATTGAACCTGCATATCATCATAGAATACGCAGGCGCTCAAGCCTAATTCCTATGATGGCATACCAACTAGTCCGTATTGACACGTTAGTCCACTGGACATCATCCGTTGAAAGCAAATATAGACATTTATATCTGATGAGACGGGTGACTCCCAGAAACACAATCCGTAGGTTATACAAGCGATTGAACAAACGTGTTATCGCTTGACAACCATGCCATCGCACCATTTCGTAAGTTCAGAAGTGCATAGGAACGCTTTTTACCCTGCTACCATGGCAGGAGAAAATAACTCGCCATCGCATCGGAACAAAAGAAAAAAACGCCGTAAAGGAATCCCTCCTGCATGCGGCGAAGTTTCGTAATGGCTCCTCCTTTCTGCTATTCGAATCCCAAGCACTTTCCCGCGCTTTTTGTTCCGAGCTTCTATTGCACCGAGGCTCCCCGAATCGGAAATTGACACCGCACGTTGCGGTCCTTCCTGAGAAGACCCGGTCACAAAGGCGGATGATGATGGCCGAATCTCGGCCGCATCAACGTGTCCCTTTCGCCCGACACCCTTAATTCTCCCGCTTCGGGACGCAGAAAGAGGATATCTTTTAGGCGAGAAAAAAAAAGGGAGGGGGGAGGGAGGGCGAATGAAAGTGAGAGAATGTGACCGGGGGTGATTGTGCCGCGCTCTCCATTAGGGCGTAATTAATCGAGCCCCTCCGCTGGCGCTAACGAGCCTCTCAGACTGGGACGCGTGATCTTCCCGTCGCTGACGACGACGCGTCGACGCTGCTTGCGGCTTCGCCGGGGGTCACGTCGATTGTGTCCGGTGGGTCGCCTTGATTAATGACCCGCACGGCCGACGAGTCTGTCCCTCGTATAGCCTCACACTTCGGCGTGTGGAGCCCCGGCTTTGGGTGCTGGAGCGACGCGCTTTCACGAGTGCGTTCCCGTGGAGGGGAAGGGAAGGGTTAACCTCGTCGCTGCGACGTCGTTCTGTCGGCTGGAACACGGAGCGGCCGGGCTCCGGTTTCGACTTGTCTTGGCTACCTTATGAACAACTGGCGGAGAATTTAGAAACGAGAAATGCAGCCCAAAGTTGACCTGCATTGGGAATGCGGCGACAGGGACAGACAACCGATTTTTGTCGAGTACATTTTCTTTATCGGAAATGAAAGGGCATCACTTAAAACACCTTAACCCGAAACGGTTTTGCTGATAGCGCCCTAGAACTTTTCAAATCGAAATTTTCAGATTTACGAGCCGTATGTGTCCCGCCAGAAGGAATGCCTACCTGGTAACCGTGACCGTGAGCAGTGGGGCAACATGCTTTTAAGTGCACGGGAGATTAAAAGAGGTATTGCAACAATTAGAGATTATGACATTAAAACAATAGAATGAAGCAACAATAATGCGCAGCCTTTGATATTCGTTCATGCGTTTTTTGAATCACGGGTTGGTAGTGTCACGCTTAGAGGCTACGTGGCGCCACCTTTTACACTTAAGATATTTTAGTGCAAAATTGAGCATATTTGCGCCGGTTTATTTAAAAATTCTTCACGGTTACCCCAGTATATAAAACGCTGGCTTTAATATGAGCTAGACGACATGCACTCCGCAAAAATCGGTTGACTGTCCCTTTATAGGAAAACGGATTAGAAAAAGCTCCTGGGTGGGAATTGTCGAATAAGTGCTTAATTTGATGCCCAAAACTTTAGTATGTTGCTTTAGCGTGTTAGAAGTATTTTCGTGATCTAAAAGGAGTTCTGACATCACAAATATGAAGCCAGAAAAAAATTTGGTTCATTACGACAGATACTGCGAAACACTAGGCATTAAACGAGAGAGCTGCCTTGATCCCCATGACTTATGCTTCAAGTGAACACAGTAACGTAAAGCTTATATTGCTATAATTGGTAATAGCAACAAAACTGCATAATTTCGGTTACCTGTCACTAGCCCATTGAGCAACTAGGGCTCGAAGCGAGTTGACACACGTAAACAATATTTTTTTAGCACACCAAATATGTGCTGCTCTCTCTTCTTTAATTTTCGAAGGTCTGGGATCCTTTGTCTGTCGATAGGTGGTTTAAATGTCGAAAAAAAACACAAAGGGCGAGAGAAAAAATATTGTTTGAGTTGTTCCTCCTGAGAAACACCGGGAACGAAAGGGTTAGGCTGCGCTACTAATAACTGAGCCTTTTAAAGTTCTTTCACGAATGCGCAGAGGCATTGCTAAAGAGACATTTTTTTCAGGCACCATATAGCAGTCTGGTGACAACGCTGCCAGTCACCAGGTTTTTTTCATACATATGCATCCGCAAGATCCTCTGCATCTCTGTAAAGCGCTGCATACTAAGTATTTTAAAGTCGGCTTCACCACTGCACAGAGCATTGCTGGAAAGACAGTTCTACAGGCGGGCGGTATAAGCCTTCGATAACGAAGTTCGAAGCCACTAGGTCACTTTGTTTAAAATGGAAGCTCTACAGGGATAGGCGAAAGGTAAGTCTTAGGGTTCCGTGTACGCATAAAACTCCTCCGGCGCAACCACTGCGCATGCGCGTGGAAACCAGGTTGGAGAGGAGTAAGGGGACGGAGATTGGCCGGGTTCGCATCCACCGACACTAATAAGTGGGAACGCCGCAATGGAAGAAACGGAAAATATTTTCTCGCAACAGAGCACGCCCGCAGCGAGCTACTGCGTCAAGCCCCTTTGCGCATCTGTGCCTGCCATTCTTGCTCAGTGGCTATGGCGTTGTGCTGCTGAGCCCATGTACAGAGGTCAAAACTTAATAACAACGCGCGAACGCGTGGCCTTCGATGCGAGCAGCGCAGCCTGCTGATAGCCACCGGTGTGGCCAGCGAGATTAGGTGAGGGCGCTGCGGCGGCTTGGCACGTGAAAGCTATTGCCGATGCTTCCGTGTTTTGGGGGGAGAGGTTCGACGCCGAAAATCTCTCACTACGAGCGCCGATAAAGCGTATACTAAACGTTATCTTACGCTGATAACCAGTGCAGTTTTGTTTTCGCCTTTAGTATAGTGATTTGGGTGATAAGAAATAATTACAAGACTGACTCCTGTGGAGTACTAATTGTAGCACTTTTAATGTGGAACAGGAGGACTAGTGGTCCAAGTAAGCGATATGGGTGATCATGAAGGGGGTTGGGATTATGTATACATAGGGTCGTTTTTTTTTTCGGGTAAAACCCGATTTCTCCACGAATGGACCTTTTCAAAGTAGCGATAATGCACAACGGTGGGATGACAGTCCGCCGTTCTCAACCAGTACTTGCTGAAAGCAAGCCCCACAAACACAGCTGTCGAACTCATAATACAGGTAAACCTCGATGTAACGAAGTTGACGAAAATTCGCAATTTCTCGTTAAATGCAGGGTTTTGCTGCATGCAGGTTTTGCGTAAGACTGGCGTGAATGAAACAGAAACGTAACCAAAATGCTAGACATCAGTTAATGTGATCTCATCTTTCACGAATTTAAATCGCAGTGAAAAACTCCGTGATTTGCGCCAGTTTCTCTCGCACGATCTTAGGCACTACACGCCACCCCAAAGAATCTTAAGTATGAGTGTTTCAAGAACCAAACTTACGCTGAAAGGGCGTCTTTTTGCCAAGTTGGTGCTCTTATCAGCACTCAAAATTGCTGAGAGGGTGCTAGCTGGGGTACTGTGCTATGGGCAGCCACGTTTTTCTTTCTCGCCGGTGGAGGCGGGATTTAAAATTGCGCGGTTGTCTTGGAAAGACCGAACTTTTTCTTTCATGGCAGCAGAACTCATCACCGACGAAGCGACACCACAGATAGCAGCGGAGATGCGTTACTACGCGTCTCCAGGGAGGCCTAGCACCTAACTGACACCGCACTCACACGTGGAAGCACACGGTAGTTTGCGGTGTCGGCGAAATTCACTAAATTAGTGCATTTCTCCTGCCGATTTTTCAGAAAAAGTGCAAAAACGAATGGCTCGCCAGCGAAGCGAATTCGTTACATTAAGGGTAAGCGTCGCAACGCCTTCGTTACATTGAGGTCGCCAACGCATGGTCTTCAATGGGGGTGGCAATGGGGAATTAGAAAACTTCGTTAAATCCGGGAATTCGTTATATAGAAGTTCGTTACATCCAGGTTTAACTGTATTGGCATGACTCTGCCGCTCGCCATACCAGGCTGGCAAGTGCGGAATTGGCATTGTTCTGTCTAGATAATGGAAGCTGCAGCGTTCTCGAGAAAACAAACTTTCTCCCAGCTGGCATACGTTCAACGATCTGGCAGGTCTAGAATGGAGACCGAAATGTTACGCGTGCAAATGGTAGCGCATGTAGAGAAAGATGTGGAAAAAAAATCGGTGGTCATCAATTCGGGAATAAAATGTTTTCATTTCTTAGAAGTTATCAATGGCCCTCAGTGTCATCAATACTGATTCATTTTCAAACAAACTGGAAATTTCGGAGAGTATTTGCTAGGGACTCTGAAAACCCCCCGATTACCAGCCTGAAACAAATGCCAATTTTAACGCGTTAGAGTAAAGGAGCGTCCTGATGCCTTCTGACAAAAAATAAACTGAGTATTTTATGAAGATTTTAACACGAAGAAGATTTTAAAATTTTGGAATTGATGAAAATTTTAACCCGAAAAAAAAAAACAGAATTTCGGATTGGTTTCACAAAAAACCAGATTTCTCGCCGATTACCGGTTTCAGAAACAGCACCCGATTTTTACCCCCCATATTAAAAAGTATCAAACCCGAAAATGAAACAACCTTATGTATACACACAAAACAAAGCCAGCTGCTGCCGACAGAGTTCTCTATGGACACCTTGAATTTGTCCTTTTTCACTCATGCTTCAGTCTTGGAGGTCGTAGAGAAAGATACAATACAAACCCAACACTAACAGTACTTGTGCGCGGCCGCTTTTAAGGAAACAAATGGCTATTTTATGACGTCTCTCCCGACTCAGTTGGTAAGAATCTATGTGGGAATGGTTATCATGGTTCATAGACGGTGTAGTAAAACTGGAAATATCAATTTCGGAGGAATAAATACAAATGAGAATATACCGACTCATGGGCGGCTGCATGCTTCTGGAAGGAATGCTAGTATTTCCTTTTATAAGCTTTAAATGGAGTTTTAAGAAAAGAGGTGGCGTGGGGCGGAAAATTCAGCGTTATTTTGCCAGATTTACGCAAAATGCTTACAGCATACTCACAAATTATCGCGAAGCTTCTAATAAACCAGAATTTGAAATGAAGCCGCAAAGAGAAAATGTTTAACTTCATCGCTTGAGAGATGAGGTCAGATTGTAATCAAAGCTACCTTCAAAAAAATTACTCCCACCTCCCCTCGCGGGAACCCCTGGGTAGATGCGACGCTTAGGGGGTTCCGTTGTTGTTTCCGTTAGGTTGATTCTCCCTTCGCGTGAAACGTGCCGTGAACCCCATGCCGCGGCTATGACGCAACGTGGCGCGGCTACGACGCAACACAATCCAACACAATCCACTTTAATCCAATCCAATCCAAATCCAAGCCAAGCCAAGCCAAGCCAATCCAATGGAATCCAATCCAATGTCCCTCGCGAAAGAGTGTTCGCTATCGGAGAGGAGAGGGGGTGAGCGGCGGAGAGCGCAGCTCGCGCGGCGAGGAGAATGGGGGAGGGGTGTGGACGGACAACAACAACGCCGTATGGAGGGACAAGGCGAGTGAATGAGATGCGGTCGCATCTAAAAGTCGAGTCAAACTTTGGGAGTAAAGGTACAGAACGTAATCTGTGGTGCCCGTTTGCATTGAAAAGGCTGCCTTTTTGCACTTAAAATGAATACCGGGTTTGTATTGAATGTGAACATCTTCGACAGACCTCTGTCTGGTTGGGTTAAACTTAAGAGGCAAATACACCAACCAAGGGCGTTTATTCAAAGCGGTCCCAACGTTTCGGAGCCAACTCGGCTCCTTCATCAGGGGTAACTATGTACGACAAGAAGCAGCGGTTATATAGGTGTCTTCTTCTTTTTTTTTTTTTTTTCTTTTTTTTTTCACTGAATTCTTGCCCTTGCGCGTTGGAGGCCGTGGGCGTAGATGGTGGGAAGGGCTCCGAGAGATCTGTTCAGGCCTTGCGGGTTCCCTTGTATGTGCCAAAACTCAAGCAGTAATCTTTGTAAGTAATTCGTTTCGGTGCCAATCACCTGCGCGCCGTCAAAGTTAATCCGGTGGTCAGCTTTTTCGCAGTGCTCGGCCAATGCACTGCGCTGAGTGTCGGACTTGCGAACGTCGTTTTTGTGTTGGCGGAGGCGTTCCGGGAAATTTATGGTCTCCCCAACATAACTAGCGGGGCATTGTGCGCAAGCGATTTTGTAGACGACCCCTTAGGATTTTTGTTTTGGCGGCCGCTCTTTAGGTCGAGGTATGAGCCGTCCAAGAGTTGACACTGGCTTGTGGGAGATGACAGTGCCTTCCTTGCGAAGAATGCGGGATAATGTTTCACTCGTTCCTTTAACATAGGAAATACAGGTGGGTCGGCGTGCGGAGGGGGTGGAGGGGCAGGCGGGCGGAGACAGGAGAGGGGTTGTTGACCGGTGGCGTCAGTGCAGAGGAATTTCCTTGGTTTGTATTGTCTCAGGTAATATTTGCGTTACAACCTCTTTTTGGTCGAGCTTGTGAATCTCAAACCCGAAGTTCCTACGAGTAAACAGCGAACTTGCGCTTGGTTGACGCACGCAGCTTACATATGACGTGTTATGACTCGCAATCTGTTCAGCATTACTGTTATCCCCTCAAATGACGAAGGGCAAAATTCTGCCGTGAGTTGGAGTGTCACATCCAAAGGGACGCCAGTGTCCATAAGCGCGTGTTTCTTTTTTTTTAATAAAAAGCAAGAAAGAAGCCTGTGTCTTCAAATGCTCCGCTTTTCATTCGACGTGTACGTACGACGCGTCCGTTCAGTGCGGCCTTAAGAAAACATCACGGCTTCCACTTTGCCACTGCTCCCCTATTCAACCAAAATGCAACTAATAATAACAAAAAGGTATTTTAAAGTGTGAAGCCTTCCTGCAACGTTTGTAGCAGAGCTTCGTGCTTGCCTTCTCAATCGTCCTTTTTACACGGACCTCTCTGTCGTCGGCGCTGTCGCACACGTCGTCGCAACCGTATAGCCCGGACATCCGCGACCCCGCCGGGGGATTGTGTGAAACCCGGCCGCCAAAAAGCCCCGTCTCGCGAAGCCGACCGCCGTTACCGACGTTACCGACCTCTCAGATGACGATGCCTTCTCACCCAACCCCCCGCAACGCGTGTTGCGCAATTTGGACAACACTCAGGGCTTCGATGGGGCTGACGTCCACTCTTAGTATCACCGAGCAAGGACGAGATGTTGTCCCAAAATGAAGCTCGAACTCCAACGCAAAGCTCGGGCTTTCTTGTCTAGGTGGCGACGGGGCCCCAAGCACGCCGTCGCTGGCTCCCCTTCCTGAACCCGGGGCAGCGCCCCGGGCGACAGGATACGACGACGTGCATGCATGTATGCATGCATGCATTGCACGCGAACGGTGGCTTCGCGACCGATGGAGACATCGCTCTTACTGCTCTTTTATTTTATTTTTTACCTTTACTCCGGATTCTTCCCTGTTCCTGTCTGGTCGTCTGCGTTGCCTGACAGAGCGGCAACGCATTTTACTTTCATTTATCTTGTTTAAATCGTTTCTCCCTTCCCGCCTCCCGCACTAAAGATCCCTCGTGTGTTAGCATGTCTCCGGAGGTTTTCAACACGACGCGCTGTTTATATTTGTTTGCTCGCTACGGGCCGTGTTGCTTAAAGTGTACGCTATTTCCTCCGCCTATCAACCACTCTCCTTTATCTTCGCATCTTTCCAGAGGCGCCATCTATATGAGGGCTCTCACTTTCCTCCTCTTGCTTATCTCGCCTTATCGCGCGACTCCTGTCTGAGCTGGAACAGCCCGCTCCATTCGCTTTCACTGTTCGCTTTTTTTTTCTTCTTCTCTATGCTTGTTTGAAAATATTTTGCCATTTGTGTTAAAACTGTTCGTTTGGTTTATATTCGGTCTCGTACACTCCTTATTCGTGGTGTCGGCTTTTCCTCATTAGGACACTACTTGCAGTGAACCACTCTTTACAGTTCCTAAAGCGATTGTATACCACATGCCAAGCGGACGGTACGGGCTACTATAGAACGACCCGAACCGAAAATTGTCCCATGCAATGCAAAGAAATTGGAGCTAAATGATGTTACGTATTCAGAAGTTGATTTGGCGCGCGTCCAACCCATCCTGATGCACAGAGCCACAGACGATCCATACTAAAAAAAAAAAAAAGCTTAAAACTGAGACAATTGATTATGTATAAAATATCATATAAAACTCATTTTGGCTTGAATAAGGCTCTTAGCATCTTTTTGTAAGAAATATCCGCCATTCACGCCTTTCTGTATATAAAAAAGACCGGCAAGTGTTTGGGCTAAATGCTGTTATTAAAATCCCTCTGGTTTACATGCAACCCAATAGTGGCCTCGTACATCAAGATGCTTTCTCTCCTTGACATATACTTAACATAGAGCAACCTTTGCGGGAACTTTTAACAGCAGAGCATGATAAAGTTTTTAGTTCCGCTGTCCAGCGTTACCAGAAAACTCAGCCCGAGCGTACGCGAGCGTGCTTCTCATGAGGAGCGCCCGGCGTCCGCCAGGCTTGCCGGTGGGCTTGCGGCACGTGAAGAGCTCGTAAAAAGGCCAAGAAAAAATGCCAAGCGCACGTGAGCGTGCGCCTCGTGAGGAGCGGCCGGCGTCGGCCAGCTCGACCTTCGAGAACACTCTGCGCAACGTTCGTGGCGTGATCTCTCGCGTGCTCTTCTCTTCGCCAGTTCACGTGCGTTTGTGCCTGAAGTGGGGAGCACAGACGCCGTGTTCGCTCTTCAGACGCCGAGTTTGCGAAGGCGGTTGCCGCCGGACCCGCCGCGGTGGCCAGTGGCTAAGGCGTTGCGCTGCTGAGCACGAGGTCGTGGGTTAGATTCCCGGACGCGGCGGCCGCTTTTCTGATGGAGGCGAAAAGCAAAAACGCCCGTGTGTACGAGATTTAGGCGCACGTTAAGGATCCCCAGGTGGTCAAAATTAATCCAGAGCCCTCCACTACGGCGCGCCTCATTGCCTTCGTTGCGTCGGCGCGTTAAACCCTGCAATCAATCAATCAATCAATCAATCAATCAATCAATCAATCAATCAATCAATCAATCAATCAATCAATCAGTTGCCGCCAGTTCTAGCACGTGCTAAAGCGGTCCACTTGGGGAGAAGACGTGAAAGGCTGCGGAAAAAACAATCCAGGCCTGCCAGTCACGGAGAACTTTCAGCAGCAAGTTCGGAAATCCATGTGAGCCGCAACAGCCGGGTCTCCGACGAAGGGAGAGGGGCCGCCATCTCTGCTGTTGCTCCAGCTTTGCGTTACTAGCGCAAGCTGCGCCAATTTTGTTGCCTTTTAGCGTGAATTACTCCCACAGGTATACTGTCGGCACTTCACGCGCAATGTTCCTCAGAGACACAGGACTCCACCACGCGCACCTGTTCTAGTCACGCGCCATCACGTTCACATGTCGTGGAGCACGCATCATGGCCGCTGTTGTTCCATTCCACCGAAGTGCCGGTTTAGCGCCGTGACTGGATAACTTGGCTGCTTATTGGGCAGCCCTGGCTCAAATCACACTCTAGCACAAGTTGATTGATTGATTGTAGGGTTTAACGCGCCGACGCAACGCAGGCGATGGGGCGCGCCGTAGTGGAGGGCTCCGGATTAATTTTGACCACCTGGGGATCTTTAACGTGCGCCGAAATCTCGTACACACGGGCGTTTTTGCTTTTCGCCTTCATCAGAAAACCGGCCGCCGCTACCGGGAATCGAACCAGCAACATCGTGCTCAGCAGCGCGACGCCTTAGCCACTGAGACACCGCGGCGGGTCACGAGCACAAGTTATTTTGTCTTTACAGTGCGGCCATTTTGGTAAGATTAGGGTTGGCGGACGGCGACGACGACTACGGTTCATGACTATTCGTGTTTGATGAGACACCTGAGGCTTTCCCGCTAGTAAACCGAAACAATGGTCCCCGTCGACGCAATCAATATGACCGGGAGGTCATTCCACGCGCTGAGAACAACCAGACACTGTCAACCGCGTGCATGCACTCCTAGAATCATCAGAGGGTCTCTTTTGCCACATCGCCCCTGCATCAGCTGCTTCCAACCTGGCAAACCTGACAAATAACGCGGCCCGACGTGTGGTTTGACACACAGCCGCAGTCCATGTTTCTACATAAATAAATAAAGTACAAGAGTTTCCTCCCAAAAATTGCGGATACCACGGGAAATTACGCAATGAAAACGGAACATTTGCATAGCCTAATGTAACAGAATACCGTATTTTTGCGCGTATAACCCGCACCAAAAATGCGAAAATTTCAGTGGCAAAGCAAGGTGCGGATAATACGCGGGTTTCTTCCTTTATTGCAGCTTCACGGCAGTACGGTTGTGCCGTGAAGATGACTTTGTGTACAACAGTGAGGACTGCGGCTCAAGTGATAGCTCTAGCGAGAGCAGTGACACTGAGTGAATTGGGACTTTCGCCTTACAGTCAGTGTATTATACTCGCTAAATATACGCTTTTTCTGTCTACATAGTACGTGATGTGTTCCTTGAGCAGTAGGTTTGGTGCAGCCTTTCCTGTATCAAATGTGCGGGAAATGCGCGAGGATCTTTTTCTTTTCTTTTCCGGCGGGCTGAAAGTGTGGGGGCGGATTATATGAAGGGGCAGGTTATACGCGCGAAACTACCGTAGCTGCTGACCAAAGTTATGAGCGAGGCATATTAAAAACACGCACACCCATTATGACTCTTATTAAGAGACGTTATATTTTAATGAAGTTATGGAGAGCTTTTCCTGCACTTCCCCTACTAATATTGCATCACATCGTATAAATGTCAGTGAGATAAACAATAAGCACTGTGGCATACAAAGACCTCCTGCGCGTCTTGTCATTGCGTTTTCACGTCATTGGCAACATGGACGTTATCAGTTTTAACCGCCTTCTGCACGCCCTGCGTAGAACGGTCAAAACGGATAACGTCTAGGTTGCCAATAACGTACGAACGCAATGAACGCACGGACGCAATCTTTGTATAACATACTGCATATTGTTTGTCTCAGTGACATTGACGCGAGCTGCACAAAGGACGTAGCAACTGGACACGAAGCATCTCCCCTTTCCAGGCACCTTTTTTGCCGTTTTCCACGTGGTGTACCAATGTGCAGATGTGAAAGGGAGAGCTAAGCCCTTCCGCACAGCTTGTCGAGTTACCCGAGCTCAATATTTTTCTTGGGGACTTTTGTTCTTAAGCCAACCATGTGGCGAAGGTAAACAGCATACACGTTGCGAACCATACATGCAATGTGGAGGAAAGAATCCTCACCGCACACACGCTCGTGCCTTCCTCCCCGCGTTCCGTTTACACGCGTTTTACACGAGCGCGGCGCCATTTTCAAACCCGCCTAAGCGAGGGCCGGCCGCAAAGCGCCCATGTTGCACGCAGGGGCTCTGCCGGTAACATGTTTGCCTAAGGGATATATCCGCTCCCCGGTTTCAAATTTCCCGCTTTAGAGAATATCTGTTTTTGCATCTAGGTATCTCGGGTGCACTTTCGGTTGCCTATAGGTCAACAGACTGGCGTTTGTGAGTTGGCCGAAACGCAAACATTGGTGATGCGTGTATCACAGCTTCTGCTTAGGGTGGATGGGAGGATGGCGGGCGAAAGGGGGGTGGGGGGGGGGGGTGCGTTTGGGAGGACCATATCGCTTACTTGAACTATTTGTACACAGCCCACCCGCGCTGGTCTTGTGGTACGCAGGTGGTATAAGGACGGCATTGTGGTATAAGGACGACAAGTGTGTACTGGAGGTCCGTGCGCCAATTAAAGGCTAGAAAACGATTTCAAAGCCGCTCATCTCGTAAATTTTGGGAGGAAGGCCCAGCAATAATAGTCAGAACTCAAGCACTGAACGGTTCTACCTTTTCCTGCTCGGAGTGGGCCGCACCACCTGAGTCGATGTCCTATCCACCTCCGACCAGGGCTGCCTAGCACAACCTGCACGCCGGAGGGGAAACTGAGGGCACGTGGCTTTTTCTTAAGCATTATAACGAACAAAATATACAGTTCAATCGAAAGATATTGAGCTAGATACAATAAATGCTCAATTGAAAAAACGGTGGGGATTGGGCCGTCGCATGGGTGTGATGTTATCGCACCTTGGGCCTTCCCTGCAGCCCGGCAACGGGGGACCAATGGGAAAAGAAAGTTGTCAAACGGTTCAGGTGATATTTATGCTGCGTGTATACTCTATAAACAGCCTGACAGACTGACGCTTTAGAACATTCTCGCTTCTGTCCCTTCTACCTCGGGCTCTAGACGGCGCAACAAATCGCCATGCAAACTAATATGCCCTATGATAGGCACCGTTAAGGTGGGTTCTATCCTTAGCAGTGTTGCATCCCCTGTTAAAATCACGGTATGACCATTTTCATTTTACATTCCGGAGAACTTTGGCTGTGACAGCTCTAAGATTATCTACCTCCTTCAGTGTACAATAAGCGATGCGCAGTACATCGGCAACACACAAACTCCCTTCAAGATACGGATTAGCACAGGCGGCAGATGTTGCTTTGTTGGTGCTATTCCCCTTTCCAAGCATGCAAACCCATTAGGTCATGCTTTCGTCATATTTGCGACTGCTGGGCTCGAATCAGGTTTCAAAACACACAGATCGCGACGAAGTTCAAGTGCATGGTACTTTATATATAAATTCAACACAGTCG
Organism: Haemaphysalis longicornis; assembly: GCA_013339765.2. Classification (NCBI taxonomy): domain Eukaryota; kingdom Metazoa; phylum Arthropoda; class Arachnida; order Ixodida; family Ixodidae; genus Haemaphysalis; species Haemaphysalis longicornis. The sequence continues at coordinate 81,934,513 of CM023449.1, read as the reverse complement.
TCGCAAGGATAAACGAACACGTGGGCTACCATGCATGCCTCATAAGACCATTCGTTCTTGAGGCGGAAAGTTGTTCATGCCCGATACGCTACTTTTACTGAGAAGCGCTACCATTACAATTTATGTGTGTATTTTTTTATTTACCCGACGGGTCCCCCTTAACACCCCGCAGTCGCTCAGCGGCTGAGGCATTATGCTGCTGAGCACAATTAAGGACGCGGGTTCGGTCCTGGTCACGGTGGCTGCTTTTCTGATGGAGGCTAATAGTGAAAACGCCCGCATGCAGAGATTTCGAAGCATGTTAAAGATCCCCAGGTGGTCAAAATTAATCCGGAGCCCTCCCCTACGGTGCGCCTCGTAGCCGTGATATAGCTTCAGCGCGTTAAACCCTGCAATCAATCAATCAATCAATCAATCAATCAATCAATCAATCAATCAATCAATCAATCAATCAATCAATCAATCAATCAATCAATCAATCAATCAATCAATAAGTAAATAAATAAATGGGTCCGCTTTTCATGCTTTTTGTCGTCCTTTTTAGTGGTTTTTTTTTTTTCAGTTCGCATAAGTATCCCAGTAGCGTTTTAACTATACTCGGTGACAACTTAAGAACGGCACCGAAAGTTGCCGCTGTGCCTCATCACCGTAGCCGGATGTTTCTCCGCGCGGCGCAAGTAGGGCGTTACTGGGAATATTTTGAACATGGCGTAAGCCGTTCTCGCGATTTTTTGGACTTAATATGCTTATAAACGACTCTAGTGACGACAAACAAACTGCGTGAGAAAAGGCAGACGATATCACGCATTCATAGCAAACCCCTTTCAAAACGCGCGCGCACTGACGTCACGGGTCCGGCGCTTTGGCGGAGGGATACACTACATGAGGTGGTGCCGTTCTTGAGTTGTAACCGAGTATACTCGTTGTCGCGACCTGAGAAAAAAAAAAAAAAACAATTTCCTACGTCGTGTTATTATTGCATCAATTTTTTTTAATTTCGTGTTCTATTCAGTTTTGTTATTACCGCCCTCACCAATTGCTATTTCGAGTGCGTGCGCATGCATGTGAATGTTAATGGTGCAATAATATCTTTAGTCAAAGGGCGCCGCCTATCGCTATTTCTTCCCCTTTGAAGCTGAGAATTTGCTTCGAACTCTGTACAGAATTAGCCGGGAATTTCGGACCATGTGCATGCATCCTGAGTTCTTCCGCTCCCATTGGTGAGATGTAACTTAAAGGGACCCTGCAACACTCTTTTTTTTTTTTTTACTTTTTTCAACTTCTTAAATGCTTGCAGAACGTAGTGAACCAACACATGCTGTACTTAGATTAGAAGGTCGCAAAGCACCTCAGCCAGAAATTACTGCCCATCGGATAACTTGGAAACTTGCTCAAAAGATTTCCCTCTGTTTCTCGGTCTTGGCTTTCTTCGACCGCTGGAATGACGTCATTACAGCGGTGTAGCGGCTATTGGGCAGCTTTGCCTCAGTTGCAGGAATGAACGCATTCGACAGTCACTTTGAAAAGAAAGTAACAAAAGCAAAGGAGTGACAGAAGGCGTATCTGCTGCGACAATCAAATCACGCAGTGCCGCTCCGTGCTGGCGATAACTATAGCTTTCAAAGTGCTTCCAGACGCGAAGTAAAAAGAGGGAGCGTTTATCGTAAGTGTTGCAGAGTCCCTTTAATTCAGCAGTCTTCTCTCCCTCTTTCTTCTCCCCCTCTTGGCCATACCGGTCATGCGGCACTTGTTAGCTTGCACCGGGACCTTGTCAACAACGAATAAACACGGATGGCCTGCTTTCTTAACGCAGCCTGGCATTTGCCCCTGGCGCGGCGCAGCAAGTGTTTTTTTCCGGCCCAGGCACCAACAGGTTGCCTCGGAAAAGAAAGCCCAGCATATGACTGCCCTTGTCTCTTTTGCTTCAATAGCCGGACCAGCGACATCGCTCCACTCCTCCTCGTAGTTTTAGGGGCGAAGCACACCTTAAAGGCCGACCTCCATGCAGCGAAATGTCGACGAAAAGGCGGCGAACGTCGCCCGGCGGCGGCCGCTCCACTGCCGGCGTCGAAAATACGGCTGTTCGCCGGCGATCTACGCCAGCTAGATGCCGACAAGGAGGTTAATTTTTTTTAATCTCCTTGGATGCCGAACGCGCGGCGGCGAACGCGACCGGAAGCGGCAAACTGCATTTTGAAGCTGCAGCCAATCACAGCCTTGTACTTCCTGTCCTGTCTTCCATCGGCGGCGTTCGCCGCATCACGTTGCATGGAGGTTGGGGTGGACGAAAACTGAGCGGCGCGTCAAACCGCGGCGTCCGCCGCGTCAAGTTCGCCGAGCAACTTCGCTGCATGGAGGTCGGCCTTAAGGCCGACGCTTGTCCGGCGTCCGGCGTCCGTGCTAACGGCACAGTACCATGTAAATCAAAACATCTGTGAACAAAAGGGTCACAAAAGGCTAACAAGAACAAAATAAAAGGTTCACAAACGGTGAGAGGGAGGGAGGGAGGGAGGGAGGGAGAGTGCTCCTGGAGAGCCGTGCTGCGCATGCACGAGGAGCATTGGATTGCATTAGATTGGATTTGGACTGGATTGGATTGAATTGAATTGGATTGGATTTTATTGGATTTGATTGAATTGGATTGGAAATCGTTTTAGTAGCAGTAAGCACTCTCACGGGTTATTTAGGGTAAGAACGATCCCCAGTGCTTCGCCCACTCGTCATGATTCACTTCGTGGAGATGCGTGAATTTTTTTCCTGTTGCTTTGTTTACGGTATGTGGCGAGGCGAGGAAGACAGGAACGATCACGTCTCCTGCATAAATATCACGAAAACCTTTTGTCTTGATAAAGGTTGGACACCGGCCGCAGCTTCGAAACCACTGTTGCGGTTTCGACGTTTCGTTGTCAAAAATAGTTTAAACTTACCCGGATGAAGTGGTTTGAACCAAAGACAGGTCTACATCAATCGGGGAAAGAAGATATTCTGATATCGGTAGCTACGAGGGCTCAGTCTCCGCAATTCGGGACGGGTGTCTCTAACGGCTGTCGGGTCGAAATAAGAGTTCCTTCGAATCGTTTCCATTTTTTTTTTTCAACCCCCTTTTCCATTCCCTACCCACAGGGCTTTTTGGCCTCCTCTAAGTCATTCATTCATTCATTCAATTTTGTCAGGTATGGCGCCGCTATGATAGCCACTGAGTGATTTGAAAAACAAAGAGTCGCAATCAATAGCCGAGGCGACACCGACTGACCGGCCTCCAAACACCTGCAGAATAAAGGCAATGCCATGAAGCTATATCTGTTCGGAAAGTACAAGTTGCGTAAGCCACCTTTATTTCGCAATGTTTACGTTCACATTCCCTCCTCAACTGCTCGCAGCCTGGCTTCCCTCCACTCCAACTGTCAATGCAAACGGGGTCAAGCGAGACTAGCCTCTGCGTGGCGACGCCGCCATCTTTAATGCAGTGCCCTCCCAGCGACGACGCCGATCTCCGCAGTGCGCAAAGTCGTTCGCACCGCTGCGGTACGTGGTGAACTCTCCGCGAAACTTCTAAGACCATCATAACGGCAGTGGGATACGGAGGGGCCACCCAGCCCGCGGGGCGGAGCGCATTGCGCCTTCACTCGACCTCAGTTCTAACTCCTTTCTGTACCCTTCCCAAAAACAGCTACTCTCCATCTGCGGCCCAGAACCCCCTACCCTCCTCCTTCCCTCGCCGCCGCAGCCGCCACCGATATGCCCACAATGCCACAATGCCAGCTAACCCAACGGTCTTACCCTCTTCACGGGCGAGCCGCTCACTGACCCGTCCACTAGAACGGCGACTTGGCCACGCGGGAAGCCACTAATTACGCCCTAATGGGGAGAAGGCCGATGCGGCAATCGATGATGATGCGCCCGCCTTTCCACCACTCGTTCCCTCCGCCCTTCTTTTCGTTTCCTTCGGCCCGTGCACTTCGCGGAGCCTTCTCCCCGCACTTTTCAATAGAGACTGCCTGCGGTGCCGGACAAGAAGCAAACACTCCACAAACCAGCCCGGACCCGCTTACGGCTACGGGGCGGAGTCCCTGCATACGCGGCTCGCCGGCAGGGTAGGGTTGCGCCGTGAACCCCGTCTCATTTGGTCCAGATGTTTGGCAAAGAGAGATCGCGTGCTACGATGCCGTCGCTAACGGTTATGTGGCGGCTGATTTCAAGGATGCTGCCTCAGGGATGCACTGTTAGATTTAGATGCGAGGAAATTTAACGCTAACGCCGAAACATGAAGTATCTACATGCATCGTAAGTTTATACGCTTACCCCTGAACCACCCGAAAAGTTGTAACCGGAGTTGCTCTGAAGAACTGATTGTTACTGCGTTGAAAAGGTGCATGCGAAACCTTCTAAATGCGAGTCTGCTCACTTTTTGTTAATTTTCTTTTGCTGCATTATTTTTCTCAGTCGACGGAAAGAGCATACAGTAGCAGAAAGAGTTCCGTTGGTTGACAACGTCTCTTATCCGAAGGCCTTGGCAGTTCTCCGTTCAGCGCTGACCAATGGCTATGAATGCGCTTTCCGGGTATTTCGAAAGATGGAGGCGCTACCGTACTCTGCCCATACGTTGTGGTTCCGAGTCTCCATCCCGGCCGGAGAAATGGTCAGGCGAAGCCAGGGGCCACCATGGGGCGCGGGGCGCGGCTCGGAGCTATTGACTTCCGTCCACCCCTTCTCCGCTCCCCACTCTCAGCTCTTCCCGAGCGCGGTTTTTCCCTACGACGCGTCGACCAATCGGGAACCGCGAGGAGAACCCCCGGTGGGAGGAGCGCACCGAGCACAGGCCACGCCCACTCCTCGGTTCCGTCGTCGGTGGCACTCGGCGCTTTTGCGCGGAACGGAAGGACGGTGTGTTTGCCCCATGGACGCTTCCTCGGGCATGGTCAGCCCCATGGCGCTAAAGTTCGCACAGGTGAGTGCCAAGTTTCGTTAACCCCGTTCACCTGTCCTCTACCCGCACGTATCCCAAAGGCAGCGTTTGTAATGACACGACTTGCAAATCGAGAGCTGTGTTGTCGTTCTATTTCGAGTAGGTATCTCGGATGGTTGCTTACCTTTCTCGAAATCCCCCTTACCTGCTGCGTTGTCTGAGATTTTGACGTTGATGGTCTACACGTGTTCTTTACTGACACGACGGCGACGATTGTGACCTACTTGCTACAACGTCTCGCTTCAAATCGCTGGTGATGCAAAATGTCCCAAGTAGGACACGTCGCCGAAATATTAGTTTGTCAGTACCGTTAAGGTGTGCACTAGGAAAGCATCTAATCTGACATATATAGGAAGAAACTGTTCAAACAGTAAGAATGTCAGCTGCAGAATGTTTAAATGCGAACTACCGGTCATCATATGACGCACGCCCAATGACTACTGTATGAATCAACTCACCCGCTACACCTGATGCGTCTGAGCTTCTGCCCGCAATTGCAAAGCTCAATGAAGTGGTGTATAATGATGAGACGGTTGTGGTTTAATTCTTCGCGACTAGTTTTCACGTGTGCAAGCCTGGGATACTCAACCTGGAAGCAAGTCTGCGTGATTGTTCTCGTCTTTACAACCGTGGCCGAAGCCAAGCTTCCAGTCTCTACTGTCGTCTACACCGGCGGAAAATAACTCTGACAGTCTAGCCATCGCAGGACTGCAGAGCGGAGCCTCTATCACTCAACTTCGTGAAGCATCACACATAATGAGACAACACTCAAGACCACGTGACAACCGTAAATCTACGTTGCATTGCCTAGCGATATTCAAGCCCCTGAGAAGTATGCAAGAGCCTGTATACGACACGGCTGCTTTGAAAAATGTGAGTGGACCGGCAGGGCATCACCTCGCTGACCGCAATGCCGAAGCCATCGACATGACATCGGGGTTCCTTTGGATATTATCAAGAAAGATCGGCACATCACCTCTCGTTGCAACGTGACAAAACGCGACCGTACACGCGTGGTTCTGTGTCTCCTGCAAAGACTGGTGTGTTCGCACTTACTGGCACCATACGTTGCGTGTGAACAAAGTGCTTGATACAGAGATATTGGCTGAAATCTGCTCAACCAGCACTCAGTGTTTCATAACGGGGCAGAAGGCTTTTGGATACACAAACATGTCATGCATAGTTATAGCACGGTCACTTCACTAAGTCGTGTACGACACGGAGTTGTTCCATTCAGAAGCATATGCACGAGAATGTGGTTAGGTGACTGCTTTTATCAGATTTTCGAGACAGACGGCGCCCGCAATATGACGGGTGATATTCATACGAACAATCACCAGCTATGTTTGCGCCGCACACGACGTCAAGGTTCTGCGTAGCAACAGTTTGTATCCCCGTTATTTAGGGCGCAGCATATAGATCTAAACTGATCAGAAACAACTGTATTTTCCTTGGCCATTTGTTATTCTTCACACACAGCTAAAAAACAGTGAGAAAGGTTTTTCTCCGGAGCAAGATAAACGGACAATTGTTTTACTAAGGCTATCCTACCTACTGTGCGAATTTATTTTACACATGCATCTCAATGTCATCAATGGCCAAATATTTTTTTTTATTTACTAATCCACGTGTTATCTGGCAGCACATTTTGTTGACGGCATTTGATAAAACTGTCACGATATGCCTCTAAACGGTAGATTGGCCAAAGTTAGGCACGAATCAGAAGAGACCGTATACAGTGACGTATGGCGAAAACCCATACGCACTCAGAGGTGAAATATACACGTCTTGAAGCAAAGGGCATCTGGGTAGGCTCCGAGGTAATTCTTCGCTCAACTTTACACTTCATGATTTGACCGTAATGTGCCGCACACCAGTCATTGTCGCTTTCATTCGAACATGCACCTACCGTTCGGTTTTTGGTATAAATAAATGAATTATCGCTGCTACCAATGACGCTATGCATGTCGAAGTAGGCGCACTTAGCATACCCAAAACTTTATTTCATATGCCTAATAGTGGCCTTTAAAGGGTGTTACAACAATACGACTACGGAATAGGAACGATGTTGTCGACCGTTTTTGGGACATTAACACTACTTTTACGACTATTCTCACGCAAAAGTTATGTTAGTTTCCGGCGCAATTTTCTCGCGTCATAACTGTTTACTGTAAAACTCAGCTTTCCGTGCTCTATTGTATCTAATACACCGGTGTGCCATAATCTCAAAAGATGGAAGCCACCTACATGACAGCTGATAGCAACTTATGGTGATAAATTGAACAAAATTGCTCACAGGCCCATGCACAGCTAATATTCGATGTACAAGCCTTCCCGTGCACGAAATTAGATGTTTCTTCAAATGATTCTTATAGGCACCTGAGCGGTGTGCTCCATTCTTCTGAGGTCCTATAGCCCGTGTTCTCCTTCTTCTTCATCATCATCATCATTTATTGCACCCCTTAAGGGCCACTTGCTGGGTATTACATAAGGGGTGGGGCAGAACGATACTACAGATATAAAAGAATACAGACAGTAATACAGAAGTGAAGACGTACACGCATATAAAGTTTTTGAGTAGTGAAGATCACTGCAGTTGACAACCTTCGTGCATCATTCATTGTGAGCTTCATAAAACATCATCTACATATACTGTCTTGTGGGCACAAATTCACGCGTGGAGGAAGATGCTGCGATGATATAATAGTTGAAAAGATGCATATACAAAAGGTTTTACTCGGTTCTGAATGCATCGGAAGCACTGCGCATAAACACGTCACCAAGATGCATAAACATCATCATAATATCAGTTTGTTACAAAATGAGCTTAGACAGCCACTTGCTTGCTACAAATTGAAGACAGACAGGCTCGGCGCGAGCACGTTTTATATTTTTACGTCAAGATACTTTTCTAATACGTATTTTTTTTATTTTCTATCATTAATATCAAGCGCACGTGTATGTTCAATTAAAGGAAATGCTGCCTAGTACCAACTACGTATCGATGCTATGCCTAATGTTTTCTTTTTGCTCAACAATGTTGAAAAGTGTGAAGTTCGTTTCCAGATACACCGGTTCGGAAAGGTTTTGCCTATTCAAACTTCTCGTTAAAAAATATAATATAAACTTTTGTCCGGTCGGCTGAATGAATCGAGGGACAGACAGACCAAAGTTTTCTGGTTTAAATAGCCCAAGAAAAGATAGACAGACAGACCAAAGTTTTCTGGTTTAAGTAGCCCAAGAAAGTCTATCACCTTGAAAAAACCGGAAAATCCTTAGTCGACTAGTCAAGTTTAGAGGGCCCTTGGTATAACATGTTGTGACATTTTATTAAACCCTTTTGGAATAGGAGGAATAAGCGATTTTGGTGGTTTCATTAGGTGGCCGCAAGATACTGAGGTAAATATTGTGTGTGTGTGCTAGGGGAGGGGGGCGGCGTGCTTGAGTGCGTGCGTGAGAGTGAGAGAGAGAAACAAAGTGACGTGTCCCTTCTTCGTTATGTCCCGGTCCGTTTTCCCTGTTTACAACAGGTGGTAACCTCCGATTATCTGGCAACCCAACCAACCATGTCACACGCGTTCATTTCAACGCCTATACTTATTCGCTATTCAACAATGCAGAGGATTAGGTGTTGGGCCCACCCAAATGAAGGAATAATTGCACAAGTCTTCAGTTTATACGAGTAATCGTGAGCTCTTCACTGATCAATACTCTTCCCATAGTGAAACCTCTTTCGAGCTGTTATTTTGAACGATTAGCATGCATAGATAACTGCGGATACATTTTATAGCATTTAGACACAACTCCTTAGACATGCAGTATAATTCTTCTGACAAAACTGCAGTTTCTAAAGCAGGATAAATTTGGTACTTAAGACGTTCGACAATTGTAAGGGCCTGACAGCAAAGCGTTATTAGAGATGGATGCATAGCGTTGTGACAGTTTGCACATCATCATCATCATCACCACCACCAGCCTATCTACGCCCACTGCATCAAGTTTGTACAAACATTGTAGGTCACCGCAATGTAGTAAAGTTAGCTCACGCAATGTTTTGCCTTCAGGACACAATTAGGATTACTAAATACGTCAAGTAGTTAAAGCGTGTTATCAAAGAGCAAAAGTTGGATACGTAAAGGAGCAGGGAGCCTTTTTGCAAGGACGACCGGGTAACTTTAGTGGGTATCTTACTTCTTACCCCGATAAGATAAAGAATAAAACCTTGGGTAACGTATATCTACGATCCCTCCTGCACAACGACTAGTACCTCATTTCCGTTATTGACGTTTCCTTGAAAGAAATACTTCCTTTGACCCAATAAGATGATTCTAAGACAGTCCCGAATTCAGCCACTTCGCCTTCCCGTTTATGATCACGTGGTATTAATATCAAGCCGTGTGCTCTTTGGCCGCCGCGGAAAGTTTCAACCCAAAGCAAAAAAGCAACTTTGCCGAACGTGTGTTTACAGGACCGCAAACTTGTTTTACCAAGGGGGACCCAAATATCTTGCCCCCGAAGCTGTTCAGGATGGTAGCGGAGATAAGCAATGGAGCCGCCTGGAAAGAAGATTCGAACAGAGCTGGTCAGGGCGAACAGTAGAGTCATTTCCTCCCCAATTTCTCTCCCTTTCTTTTACTTTCTTACATATGCGCACCTTTATCCTGCAGCATATCATGCGAACACGCCGCCTATCATCAAAAAGGGGGTAATAAGACAGCAGGCAACGTAATAATTAACACACAGGCAGGCAGCGAAAAGACTGATTTGCGTGAAGTTGTGTTAGCTGCCTTAAGAAATGCTATCAAACTTGAATGCCTTGTAGGAAAGTTTTATAAACAAAGCACGAACGAAGCGGCATGTATTTCGGATGGCATTTTCTTTTCGTCTTTTCCTGTAAAAAGACCTATGAAGAACAGTGTGCGCTGATAAAACAAGCATTTTTTTAAAAACTCGCAACGACCAAGTTGACAAAACCAGGTCACAAAGACCCAGACGGGCAAAGGATAAGGGACCTCCGGCGACACGAAGGAAAAGAAAGGGGACAACGGGAAGATGCGCAGGGTCGACGGGAGGCGCTCCGGCGACATAAACGCCGGCGAAAAGACGCGCATAAAACGCGACAAGGTGTGGCGAGGAAACAAAAAACAAAACTGAAACGAAGCAATGAGATTGAGACAACCACCGGGGCTCTTACCACGTCGTCGTCGTGCTCGACATCCTCCTCGAGAGCGTGCGAGACAAGAGCCCCTAGCCAAGCCGAGCCAAGCCAGCCGAGCGGGACAAATGGCTCCCGATTAACGACGCGGCCGCGCCCCCGCATGTTTCCCCTTCACTGTCGTCCGACAGCTATAGAATCTCCACCCCGGCCGCGGCTCTGTGCAACACCTCTTAGATAACCGCAAGGCCTGCTGGGAGATGCATCACTCGAAGGCCAGTACGCCACGTGAACGGACTAGTCGGAATGACGCCACGGGAAAGTTATAATGAGACCGATGCAAGGCTTGTTCTCGTCACTCACTTAACACTGATAGGGTGGGGAGAATGAGACAAGCGGCCTTCTTGTGGGTGTGGTGTTGCTGCGTGTGGCTCCGCTGTTGCGTACGCACACGTCCCCCGGCGCGACGGGAGAGCCGTGGGTCCGGCTCTTTGACGATGGCTCCGGAAATCGGGGAGGCTTTGGAAAGAACGAAGCTGTCGCGACGATACCGCGGAGGAGTTTCAGGCAATGTGTTTGCTGCGATAAAACAGAAGAGGTGTAACTAAGTCTGGGAAGGGGACACGTTCAGACTCCCCCTTCCTTTTTGTCGAGCAGTTGAAAAAAGGTCGTAAGAATGAATGCGTATACCATCCTCCGTTCAAGCCCCACCCGCCGCAGTGGCTAAGGCGTTGCGCTGCCAAGCAGGAGGTCGCGGGTTCGATTCCCAGCCGCGACGGCCGCTTTTCTGATGGAGGTGAAAAGCAAAAACGCTCGTGTGTACGAGATTTCGGCGCACGTTAAAGATCCCCAGGTGGTCAAAATTAACCCGGAGCCCTCCACTACGGCGCGCCTCATCGCCTGCGTTGCGTCTGCGCGTTAAACCCCCACAATCAATCGATCTATCTATGCTCCCCCGTCGTATTTGTGATCATACTCGTCATTGAAACAGCATTGGTCCTTCAGCCGTGACGCTTCACCTTTTATCTGGCCATGTCGTTGTCTTTCTAACCTTGTAAAAGTGATAAGGGAAGTGATGTACGACAGGAACGGAAGAGCAAGGTTTGCAATTACAACCACATCTTAAAGGGACCCTGCAACACTTTCGATAAGCGCTTTCACTCTTTCCTTCGCATCTGGAAGCACGGCGAAAGCTATAGCCGCACTCAGATAGCTCGTCGCACCAATACGCCTTTCGTTGTTGCTTTGTCTGTGTGGCTTTTTTTTTTAAGTTGCTATCGAAAAGCGTTCATTGCTGCAACTGAAGGAAAACCGGCCAACAGCCGCTACATGGCCTTAGTGACGTAATTCGAGCTGTCGAAGAACGTCAAGACCGGAAAAGAGAGAAAAATCTTTCGGGCGAGTTTACAAGTTGTCTGATGGGCATAGAGCCGTAATTTTTGGCTGAGGTACTTTGCGAGCCCCTAATCTAATTACTGGGTGTGTTGGGTGACTACGTTCTACAAACATTTAGATTTCAAAAAAAAAGTTAAAAAAAGTCTTACAGGGTTCCTATAATAAAGGGGTAGGCAATCGATCTTTGTCGAGTTTATCTTCTCTATACCAAATGAAAGGGCACCACTTAAAACACCTTAACCCGAAATGGCTTCAATCGCGATCGAGCACGATCCCGATCGAACTCAATCCTGGTTTCCCAAGTGCAATCGAGGTTTCCAAGCGCGATCGGAAGAAAGTGGCGATGCTCTAGTCCCCGCTGAGCAATGACACAGATGTTGACAACTTTAACTAACGCCAGAAATTGTGTCAAATAACTCGACCCTAATAAGCGTTCGGTAACATTTACATAGTTGCGTATTACCTATGACCTCGCAATGTTACCATGCACCGGCCACGGAGTACATTTCTGGCGTCATCTGGCATAGGTGAGTGCAACTGGTGCAATTTTGCAGTCGGGATCGAAACCTACCGTGTAGCAACGGTGGTGCGTCGAGCGCGCTCGAAAAGTCAATCGCGCTTCGCTTCAATCCGGATTGAAAGTGCCCGCGTGACAGGTGCATAAGCCGAGGATAAGGTCAAATTGGTAACACATCCCTCGTGAAGAAAACAGTTGTCTCCCTTCACAACAAAGGCAACGTCCGGTCGTATGCTTTGACCTATTCCTTCGAGAGAGAGAGAGAGAGAGAGAGAGAGAGAGAGAGAGAGAGAGAGAGAGAGAGAGAGAGAGAGAGAGAGAGAGAGAGAGAGAGAGAGAGAGAGAACGTTAATAAGTATCATTTGGGTTGATTCTTGTATACTCGGTGACAACTTAAGAACGGCACCGATGATGATGATGATGATTTCTACTGGTTCCCCCTTTGTATCGGGGTGATTGATTGATTGATTGAAATTTGAAGTTTATTTGGCAGAATGGCGTACATGGTGCCGAGGCTAAAGGCAACGTGAATGTCGCCTGACTTGACCTCTGGCTCCCAGTCATCTTGACATGTCATCTTACCAAAAAAGACTAATATACCTATGTTTTACACTTTTGGTTCAATACTAGCGCTGCTTAGGGCAGGCACAAAAAGCTTATTAGGCACAAAATACTTTTTTTTTTCGTTACAGGTGGTAACTGTCCTAGGCAATATTCCCCTCTCTGCTTTTCGTCCACCAGCATTCTAATCTTCTTTTCGTCCCCTCGACAGCCTTGAAGTTAACTTCCTCTGTGATACCCTTAAATCCTAGGGCTTCTGAAAGCCCAATATTCCCTTCATCTAGATTTGGATGGATACTCTCACATTCTAACACGATGTGCCGCATAGTTTGTTTCTTTTCCACAGACCACGCATACCCCATCATTTTGTGAATACTTCCCCACAAAACTCTTAGTTCGCAGGCAACCTGCTCTAGCCTCAAAAAGCAAAGCACTGCCCTGGGAATTATGGTAGAAATTTTCCTTTCTGATGTTCATCTTCTCAGCCCTGTACATCTCTAACGACGTTTTAGCTTCCATTTTTTCCCTCCATTTATTCGTTTCAATCTGCCTTGCCTCTTTTTTGGTTACCTTGGCTGTTTTGGATTCCCCACTGTTCTTTCCGTATTTTCATCGTTAACCTTCTATAAAAAAAAAAAAAAGAAGTCTTTCTTAACCACTGCGTGTCCACGCTTTTCAAGTATAGGTACCTAAAAACCTTAGCTGCCCACCTTCGTTGATCCATTGCCCTCAACCTCATCTCAAAGCATATTTTACTCTGAGCTTCTCTAATTTCAAAGGACGCCCAGCCCATATCTCCCTGAACTGCTTCGTTAGTTGTTTTTCCATGCGCGCCTAAGGCCAAACGTCCTACCGTTCTCTGGTTTACTTCAAGGCCTGATAGAACGTCTGATTTTAAGCAGAGTACAGCATTCGCAAACGTGAGACCCGGAACCATTACTCCTTTCCACATTCCTCTTACTACTTCATATTTGTTATGCCCCCACAGAGCTCTATGCTTCATTATAGCTGCGTTTCGCTTTCCCTTAACCTTAAGTTGCTCCTCGTGAGTACTTAAGTAGTTATCCCCTTCGTTTATCCACACTCCCAAATATTTATATTCCTTCACTCTAGGTAATTCGCCTTGCTGGATAGACAATACGTCGGTGGTAGCGTCATTGAAAACCATTATTCCTGATTTTTTCTGCACTGAAATTTAATCCGAGGTCAGTGGCTTCCTGGCCGCAAATATTTATTAGCCGCTGCATATCGGTTTGGTTATCAGCTAAAAGAACAATGTCGTCTGCGTATAACATTCCCGGAATATGCTGTTGTACCACTTCGCCTTGCAGCATATGGGTTAGGCTAAACCCTACTTCACTTTCTTCCAGTTTCTTTTCTAACCCTGCCATGTAAAGCATGAACAGTATTGGACTCAAAGGGCATCCCTGTTTCAGTCCCCGATGGATGTTGACCGGAAGTTGCCGCTGTGCCTTATCACCGCCGCCGGATGTTTCTCCGCGCGGCGCAAGTAGGGCGTTACTGGGAATACTTTAAACATGGCGTGAGCCGTTCCGGTGATTTTTTGGACTTAATATGATTATAAACGACTCCAGTGGCGACAAACAAACTGCGTGAGTCAAGGCAGACGATATCACGCGTTCATAGCAAACCCCTTTCAAAACGCGCGCGTACTGACGTCACGGGTCCGGCGCTTTGGCGGAGTGATACACTACATGAGGTGGTGCCGTTCTTGAGTGTAACCGAGTATAGTGTGCCGGTGACCTGAGCTGCTCGTTCAGCAAGTCCTCGCTGGACTTGCGTATACAAGCTGCCTAATCAGCCCTGGATTTCGTTTCATGACTTTATGCCTGAGATACGCCGGTTTCGCCGCCCTCCTTCCATCTCCACCTCTCGCCACCCTTGCTGCCCGCTATTCCTTAGTACCGATAGAACAAAAGGGCCAGTTTTCGAATGCCGGCGATTTGCGACGCGCCCCTTCCGAGGTCTTCGCCTGGTTCAGCTAGTCGCGAACAAAAGGAAGCCATTGTTCACTTGCATAGGGGCGTAAGTGCGACCACCCACCTGCCTTCGTCGGCCCTGGACCCTTTGCCGCGGCGCGAACGTCCGCTCAAATGGTTGCACGTGCGTCGTAAATCCAACGCACCCCGCGACTCCGGCCGAGCCGCCGGTTTCACAACCGCACTAAACTGCTCTCCCGACACGTGCCGCGCCCGACACATTTCAATGGCCATCGACCCAGTCGTTGTACGCGTCCCTTGCGCTTCGCTATGACGAAATTATCCAGCTTCCAACGAAATTGTGTTTTTTAAAGACGATAGTCTTTCTGGGCTCCTTAAACCCAGAAATTTTGGTCTGTCTGTATGTCTGTATGTCTGTCCGTCTGTCTGTCTGTGACTCGATTCAGCCACCCGGCCAAAGCAAAACAATGCCTGCCCATTAGTCTTATATAGTCACAGCCAAATCTACCCGTCTATGTCCAGTGTAAGGTTCATACTTGTCAACATTGTTGAAGAAGAACAAGACATTACGCAAATATGAGACAGCAAATCAATACAGAAGTGATATTTGCAGTGTTCCTTTATAAAAAAATCAAACATGCTTGCTTTTGCGAAATTAAATACTTCATCAACTGCAGAAAAAGAATTCACTTCGCCGTCGCCTACTGTCGCCCGCGCCACTATAGCTTCTTGCGCCATTTTAAGAAATCAACCGGCAACAGTTACGCAAGGTTCCACTAGATAGGCCCCACGTTCTGCTTGCAACGCACGTGAAGTAGGGAAACGCGGTTCTATAAACGTTGAAGTAGGGCGCCTCGATTAACGCGCGTCTCCGCCGTACAGCAGCGTTCGCATCGAGACACCCGGTTTGGAGCAGTGGAACGCGGGAAATTTAAAATGATTTAAGCAAACCTTTGGCCTCTTTACCTTGGGAGGAGCGCGACGCAAGAGGAACAACATGAGAGGTGAGCGGCAAAGCGAAGGGAGGCATTTACTTCGCAATAGCCGATAAAGACTATCGTCTTTTGACGACATTTGCAACGAAAGGAGCAGATACGCGGCCAATTTTTTTTCTTGGTCGTACAAATCTTTCAGTTACAAGTGAATGATGAGGGCCAGACGATGTTTAGCAGTCTGGGTGCCACGGAACCGTTACCTTGAGATCGACTGAGTGACTTCTGCAATAGCTTGTGTAGCCATGCTGTATTGGATGCCTAGTGGTCACTCCCAGCCACAACCTGCCAGAGTTCTTTCCTCACTCAGTTTAAGACTCACTCCTCTTTCCTCAGTTTAAAACCGCATGTAGATAGAACCATGGGCAACATTGGGAAATGTGTTCGAGATTTCAGCACACGTTAAAGACCCCCAGGGGGTCAAAATTATTCCGGAGCCTTCCACTACGGCGCGCCACATCGCCTGTAAAGCGTCAGCGCTCTAAACCCCTAATAAATAAATAAATAAATAAATAAATAAATAAATAAATAAATAAATAAATAAGTCAAACAATCAATCATTGGACGGTCCGGTCAGAATTATTGGACACCATGGTGCTTTGGCCACAGTTTTGTCATTTCCTTAAATCATAATCAGATCATAAACAGATACAAGGAGGGGGGAAGAGGGGGTCGTACGGTGAGGCCAATAACCTTAAAAATCGGCGCAACCAAGCCTAAACGCCGCGCCGTCCTCATACTCCTCCTCATACTCACAAGAAACCTCGTTGAGTGGTGACCCTCACAGTGGGGCCGGCCTGGTAAATAAGCTGATTCTCTTTTTCAGCCCTTCTTCGCTGTCGCCAGCACTGCTGTAATGCACTGCAATACACGTCGCTACTCAGGAAACAAGCACAATTGAGACAGCTGGAGTGACTCCGAAGCCAATAGCCATTCGCCAGTACTGCTCACTGGCCAACTAGGCTCGTGTGTTTTCTTTTTACGTTCTCGTGAGGGTTCACTACGTGAAGTCTTTGTAGGCACCCAAAACGAAGCGGCTGCATTGCCGCGAGGTAACGACCTCCGGAGGCGTCAACAGTCGCTGTTTCTTTTCAACGGCCCAGTTCAAAGCTGCACGGTCGGTGGAACGGAACGGACAATGAGCGAAGCTAAGCTATTCCCGCACGTTCGGAAGCAAGTCTTGTCCCCGATCACAAACGGCTGGAAACACTTTGGCTCGAAGCGTGCAGGCGGCGTGACTGGTATCGTGAAATAACGACTCGCAGCCGCTCTCAGCGTGGGAACGATTGCACGCAGCGGTTCGAGCCCGCCACCCAAAGCTAGCTGCACTCAGTTCAAAACATCTTTTCTTCGACCTTCCTTGCAGTGTTGTTGTTGTTGTTGTTGTTGTCTTCCGCCGCTGGCAATGGCATTTCGTGATGGTTAGGGAAAGAATCGCAAAACCCATTAGAAGGAACCGACTCTTCGTCTTTTTTTTTTTTTTTCTGTTCGTGCTGCCCATCCACTAATGGCAGAGCGGAGTCCTTTTTGACTTGTTGACCCAGCCCCCTGTTCGTTGACGAGCTCCAACTAACTGCCGAAAGCGACGCCAGCTTTCTGCGTACGTTTTAAGCTCAGCTATGCTCAAACTCGTCCCCAGCAGGCGGACGTCTAAGCAACCACTCTTCCAGAAGAGTGCGGCCACGCCGCCAAGGGTTGACCGTGCTCTCCTCCTGTGGCATTCACGGTTCCCACGGGCGGCGTTCCGTCTGTTGTGGTCGGCGCGCCTTCCGCGTCGACTGCCGGCCGCGTCTACTAATTGGTCCCCGTCTGCGCCGCTGAGAGGTGTTCGGCTCTGATGAGCGGCGTCGTTCAGTGGGCAGACGACTCCTCCTTTTCTCCTCTGAGGACAGGGCGCGGGGGAGACGCTTCTTTTTAGAGCTCGTTTGGATCAAAGCCTCTCAGGGGGTTCCGGCATCTTCGCCTTCCTGGGCGCTATTCGGTCCTTGAGGCGACGGGGCTTCGAGAAGGAGACATTGGTTAGGCGCAGATGGACGAAGAAAGAGGGAGGGGGAGGGGGTGAGGCTACAAGTGCTGCTGGCGGGCTGAAGTCTCTCCCACGCTGGCATCATTTGCGGCAGGAGAACCGGCGGGTAGAAACGCCACCTAAGTTTCAGCCAAACACTTTTTCGGTCCCAGCCTGACATGTTTATCTTTTGCTTTCCCTTTAGTGTAGATCAGTCGCACGGATCGTTGAATCCTCCATTTTTCTTGTGGATCCAGTAAGAACAATAAGGCCTTAACTAGCCTCTTGCGTTGACCGTTGAAGTGTCACGTTGTGTTGGGCCCGTGAGGTCAAGGTTCCCTGCGGGCGACTGCCCTAATAAGCCAATCCATTGCTTTCATGAACGAAAAGCGATTGTACATAAAATGATTGATTAGGAGGAGAACCGTAGACAAGTATAACCCGAATTGGCTGTCGCTTTAGATTTTCTCGCGATCTTCCGATCCAAACACCCCAGTTCTTGCTTATGTCACTGTTTTTTGGGTAGGGTTCCTTGGTTTTTCATGTTTTTCGAGGATCCTTTTTCTTTTTAAATTGATTGGTTTTTACGCGCCGAAGCAGTGCCTGGGCTGCGAGGCCGGCTGTAGTGGAGGGCTCCGGATTAATTTTGATCTCCTAGGGGTCTTTAACATGCGCCGAAATTTGGGCACACTCGCGTTTTCTTTTTTTTTTTCACCAGAAAAACTGCCGCCGCAGCCTGGATCGAACCCGCGTCCTTGGGCTCAGCAGAAGGAAGCCTTAGCCACTGAGCCACCGCTGCGGGTGAACTAGAAGTAAAGATAATGAGTTGGAGTTAGATTGTTTACGTCCGTTCTTTTTCTAAGGCGGGAACGCAAACCTTGGGGAGATATTTATGCAGAATATTTTTAAAAAGGCTTCCCTACTTTTGTTTTCTCTCGTGACTGATTAGCGACTTTGGTACGAGAGAGAGAGAGAAATAAACGTTTATTGTCTGAAAAGACTAGCTAGGACTTGGCCCTTGCCGGTCCGAGGTGGTAGGTCTCCTCAGTCCAGGAAACCTCTGACGGTGGCTGCCGTCTTCGCCCGGTTCACCAGATTCTTCTGGTTCTCCGGATCCTCGGAGACGAGCAGTGCCTCCCACTTTTCAGCGATGTCCTGGTCACCGGTGGTATGGGCGCTTGCATTGGTACGAACACAAAAAATAACGGTGAACCATCGGGTGGCACGTTAGACCGTAAGCATGTGGGAACGCATTTGCTTGTTTAAAGGGTTATAAGGTAGCGGTAAAATAGTAAACATAAAAGGCAGTATATGATATCACGAAAATATATTAAAGGGAGCCTGCAACACTTTCTTCAACTTTTTTTTGAAATCTTAAATGCTTGCAGAACGGAGCCACCCAACACACCCAGTACTTTGATTAGGGGGTCGCAAAGGACCTCAGCCAAAAATTACTGCTCTGTGCCCATCAGATCATTTGTAACTCTCTCAAAAGATTTTTCTCTCTTTCCCGGTATTGACGTTCTTCGACGGCTCGAATTGCGTCACTGAGGCTATGTAGCGGCGCTGTTTTTCTTCAATTGCAGCAATGAACGCTTTTCGATAGCAACTTAAAAAAAAAAGCCACAAAAACAAAGCAGATATGGAAGGCGTATCTGGTGCGACGAGCAAATCACGCAGAGCCGCTCCGTGCTGGCGATAATTGTAGCTTTCGCAGTGCTTCCAGACGCGAAGGAAAAAGTGAAAGCGTTTATCAGAAGTGTTGCGGAGTCCCTTTAAGGCCCTATGGACGCTATGTTACACGCGCTGTTTTAGCCACCTCTAAAAATTTCGAGCTAGCACATCCCGGAAGCAATCCTCAATATATTTCAATGAGAGCCACGGCTGTGAAATGTGTATCATAAGGGGTCCGGACAGTTTCTGGAACGCTGTTTTAGCGAACGCCGTTTCATCGAAAGTGTTTTCTCGGCCTTTTCCCGTAACAAAATTTGCTGTACGTTTTTCAGTTCCCTCCTTATATGCAAGTTGCCAATCTTTTCCCCACAGTGAGCCTTTTTAACAGCGTTTGTTGTCTTGCGTTTGTTTCATGCGTTTGTTTCATGTTTCAGCGTTTGTTTCATGCGTGCTTTTTTTCGTGATGCGCGGCATTGGATAAAACAGGCATTTTATTCGATAAAACGGCGTTCGATAAACTGTCTGGGAACCATATCATAAACTTTCTCGTTCGACCTCTTTGCCTGTCGTTGACTGGTATGTGTATGCGCGTGTATCCTTTTGTTGTTCTTGTTCTTGTTTAATGTTGAACAAAAGGGCCCAAAAAATACTGAACTAAGCAGCTGTGTGAACCTTCGTTGGACGTGTGAGTAAATCGTACGAATAATAATATTTACAGGCGCATTTGATTGGAACCCGTTATCTCTGGCGCAAACTTCACTGCTCTAAAGGTAGATTCATGTGTTCAACACACTAAGTGGTGTTGCGAATCCGCGGTTGAACGAGCAAGCCACACATGGACAAGGTGCGAAGCATGGTTCTATGTCAGTAGTGACGAAAAACATTTTTCCGGAACATTAGATGGAACTTTAGACAGCCTGAAGTCTGCTCGGGTGGTATCTTTGTTCTCAACTTGTGTACACTTGTAATCGTATAAATAGGTTTTTTTTGTTTTTTTTTTTTGTAAAACCCGATTTTACCGGATTTTACACTCCGAACATGTTTCAGGAGAATCCGGTTAAACGCGATTTCCCCCCAAACAGACCTCTTGAAAGTAGCGATCTGCACGATCGTGCGCTGACGGTCCGCTGTCCCCAACCAGTAGTTGCGGGAAACAAGCCTCAAAAACACAGCTATTGAACTTTAACGCGGATCGTAGGCGTACCAGTGGGTACATATTTCTGAGATTAACAGCGCGAAAGAACGGGACAACCGAGGAGTTCTTTCCCGTTATTTCGCGCTGTTGATCTCAGGAAATTTTGGAACTCATTGAGTATTGGCATGACTCGACCGTCGACTATCAGAGGCTGGCAAATGACATTGGTAATGGTAATGACATTGGTAATGGCCTAGGTAATGGAAACTGTGATGTCGAGAGAACTTTCTCCCGGCTGGGGTATACGTTCAACGATTCGACAGGTCTCGAATGGAGAAAGGCATGTTGCGCATCCAAATGGCAGTGCATGTAAACAAAGATGTGTAAAAAAATCTATGACCAGCTTTTTGTGGAAAAAAATGTTTCATTTATTTGAAGTTATCTATGCCCTTTACTGTCATCATTACTGACTCATTTCCAAACAAACGGCAAATTTCGGAGAGCATTGCTAGAAAACCCTGATGTCCCCCACGATTATCAACTTGACAAAAACACCAATTTTAATACCACGTTAGAGTTTTAGAAGCTCGTGATAGCTTCTAATAAAGCGAGTGTGTGTATTACTTAGTAAATCTGTAGATTTAACCCGAAAAGACCCGAATTTCAGAATGGTTTCACACAAAAAAAAAAACCGGTTTGTCCCCGATTATTAGTTTGCAGAAATAGCACCCGATTTTTACCGCGCGAATTTAAAAAAAAATATAACACCCGAAAACGAACAAACGTACGTATAAGCTACGCAATATTTTACCCAGTCCTTAAAGCAGGAATTAACAATAAGCTTTTCCGTTGGGACTCATTGTAATTTCATGCGATCACGGTGGTGGGATTCAAGTTTCACGTAGTTAGTCTCTTCAGTATGTATTCGAAACACGAGAATGCTAAAAAAATTAAACTCGCGTTCATCATTGCTCAGCAGTTCTTGTTTTTCTGTTTTCCTAAACCTCCATATGCGCGCTAAAGCAGTGTTTTTGCTGCAGATATTTCTTTTGGGACTCCTAATGGTTTGTCGTTGCCGCTCATGTATATATGAGAGTGCTTATTTAACGTGGCTTTAATTTCTGGCCCACTGTTTTTTAGACCATGCTTGCGAGCCTATTTGATGATTTCATAGAGAATATTGAACAGTAAGTATCTCTGCCAATGGGTTTTAGTAGTGACAATACTAAAAACCCCTGTGTTCGGTCACCCACCATTTGAATTGATTCAGTAGATTTTTAAACCTCTACAGTCCTACAAATTATTGAGCGCACATTAAGTCGAATTGTATTTGCGTAGTGCGTCATCAATATAGACACGCAACATTCATAGCGGTGCCGTGACTTTATATTTCGCCAAGTGCTTCATTACTTCCTTTCTATAGCCTTCAAATGTCACGAAGGCCATATAGAAAATATTCCGTATCCAGCACCGAAGTGTTCAGATGACACAAGGTATTTTTGAAAAGGTGAGAGGGTGACGATAGTCAAGAGGGAAAGGCTTCAACATCGAACGAGACAACGGGTAAAAACGAGTATTATTTTCGTGTCGGACAGCTAGTTGACGTTTAGGTGATCAGTAGTAAGTCAGGCTTTAGCCGGTTTGCCGTCAAGCAGTTTTAAATTTGCACCGGGCATTGCACGCACTTGTATGCTGCAGCTGCACGGTGGTAATGTTTACTTTAGAATGACAATCGATGTCAACGTTCTACGATGGCAATCAACATTTTTGTCCCATAAGGGCATTGATGTGGCTGTCCGAAGGCCGCTACCAACTAGATACCAAGCGTTTTGATTGGTATCCGGTTCGAAGAGGTGCATTTTCGACATCTTTGATATGTTTGAAGATCGTGACCAACGAACTACAATGCATTCTTGTAGGAGGCCTCTAGCAATATTATTAACGATAAAAGTAAAGCCCCAACCACATGGAGCGATTTTGCGAGCGGACTTGGGGCGCGACGCGACTAGCGACGAACTACTTTTCGCCGCGCACCAAGTCGCTCATCGAATCGCTCGGTTCTGGGTCGCCAGAAACAGTCGCTCGCCTCCCGGAAGTGGCCTCAGCGACTAGCCAATAGGAGAGCCCCTACGTAAGCACGCAACCTCCGGTTTTGAAAGAGAACGGGGGGAAGATTTTGCAAATCCACGCAGACGACGTTTGCGGTGCAGCGGCAAAGAAAGCTTTGCGTGGCAAAGCTTGTGTACACGCTGAAGCAGAAGCAAGAAGGCTCCCGCTCACACTGGGTGAGACCCGTGTGGGAAAAACGACGTCTCAAGAAAGCGAATTCTTCACGGCGTTCATGTTGGAGCCGAGAAACGAGGCGCAGAAGGAAAAGCGTGCGCTATCGCTAACCCAAACCAGTTTTTAGAGATGCAACGAAGTGCAAAAAGCAAGGTAGAAAGGCGTAATACTTTTTAGTCATGCTTTTTATGACAAATGAACAAAAGAAATGTTTGCAAACATCCAGCGTACCAAGCGCGTTACTATGCGCAGTGCGGAAACATTGAAATCGCCATCCTCAGTCGCATGCTCAGTCGCTCGAGTCGTCGCTGCCATGTGGTTGCCTCGGCGAGCGACTTCGGTTCGGCGACTGCGGATCCTAGTCGCGTCGCTCGTCGCGTCGCTGGAAAAATCGCTCCATGTGGTTAGCGCTTAACGTCTCCGTTAGCGTGGATCATTCAGGGGGAACCAACTTAAACGGGACAAATTCGACTTCGACAAATTCTGACTAGTTACTTGTCGTACAGATGTTGCGCGTGTTGCGAAGATGTCGCGTAATTCAATTTAGCGTAATTCGCGCTGCGCATAAATAAACACGAACATTTTTCCAGGGTTATTTGAAAGAATAAGGTGGAATTCCGCCTTTGGAACGATCAATAGAGATAAAGAGCTTGTAAAACCAAGAAAAACATATCGGCTGTTCATTATTACGAGTGTCAGCGCAAGTCGCTATTTTGATTAATTGGTTGATTTTGATTAATTTCGATTGATTAAAACACCTTTCAGTACGCGGGAAGTCAGAGAGGCAGCCGAAATGCAAAGCGAAGGCACGGATTGAGTAAATATACAATGCAACGTATTTTAATAAGATTAACGGTGGTATCTTCGTGATTACAGGTTCCTAATTTCACCAATTTTCGACGCTTATCTTTAGCAAACCTCGAGAGCCTAAGTCAAATTTTATACGACCACAACTATTACCACATTCAAGCTAAATCTTTTCAGTCGGTCTATGTCTATGTCTCCAGTGGCTAGAACGATCTTTCGCTCAGGCGTTCTTGCGCGTTTTTCACTCGGTGCCGGAGATGACATCGGCGTAAAGCTGGGTCTTATCCCCTTGGCTTCTTCTCTTGGTACGGCGTTCTGCTCTCCCATTGTCGAAGTCCAAGTGTCCCCGAGCACCCTCCACTTATTTGGGGCGGCATCCTTGAAGTGCGTAGTTGGCCTCTTGAAGAAAGTGTCAAGGCATCTTCACGGCGGGCGCTTCACCGCGCGTCGTCTGCTACTTCGAAGCAGACGATACCAGTCGCCGTCGGTCGAGGGTGCCGACGAAACCAGTCGCCGCCCACAGGCTGAAGTCGACTCGCGTCGTTACGGCTGGCTACCGGCTCCTTTGTAGCCTTTGAGAAACTCCCTATCCGTGAAGATTCAAGAGTCCCGGCAGCCTCGAAGAAGCGTTGAACAGTACAAGAAGCGGGAGCTCCGGGGAGACAGCAATTAACGAAGTCCGTTCACCTTTCCATGAGCCCCACTGACTCTGTGACTCGCTTTGACGGCGGACGTCATTAGAAGCTTGTCGAACGGTTGATCTTCCGAGAAAGGTGAAGGACTTTTGTATAGCGTAGGGCGCACTTTTCTGGTCACAGCGCATTTGGTTCAAACTTAGCCGGTGAAAGTTATGTAAAAGCGCTAAAGTCGCTCTGCTTGTGGTGTAGATGCGGGAGAAGCTGAACGCAGCTACTTTTGAATTTTGCTCAAGCATGCTGGACATTAAATATTCTATGTCGTTTTGACGCATCCGTACCACTATCGCAGCTTTGTGAGCTTTGTGGCTAAACTGACTAACAAGTTGACGTTACTGCATGCGCACTTCACTTTACTGAGGAGTCGTTAATATGCAAATTTACGCGTTTAACCTCCGTAGTAGTAAACAAATGAAACTGGAGTTGTCCCAGATGTAATTACCCGCTGTGTAAGTCAACCTGGAAGCCGTAAAATGCCGTTTAACGGCTCTGTCATGTTTCCAATTTGCATAAATATCACAGCGCTTACAACACCACACCATAGCTCGGATACAACGGAAATTGATAAACCACGCTTTATTTTTTGTTTAACGTTTCCGCTTACACGCCCACAACTATAAAGACATGGCTGAACGGGGCAGAACCGGCCCAGCCGAACTTGATTAAAAGCCCGTTGCTCCCAGCAGGGAGAGCTAGTCCTCTGACGTCACTATTGCACTGCGTCATCCTCGTTTTGTCGTCAACCAACCCACAATCCCGAATTGTGTGTTCGCAATAGTGAGGACTGGAGAACGCGTACGCTACTGAGAATTGCCGTTCAGGCTTCCAATATAGAACCCGGCATTTCTGAATACCTGCACGCAGTTCATGCCGAACTGCAGACAACAGTTAGTTAATTTCCCTTACGACGCGCCCCTTCCCTTCGTTCATATCCCCGTATACACCTAAGCAAGCGACACGCATTCGTTCAATGCTCCCGTCCTTCCGTCGGTACGTCCTGGAACAAGCGGACAGGAACGAAAAAGAAAGCAGACAAAGCACTGCAGACGACTTTCACGGGACGCTTGCGGGACGGCGTAGCAGACGATACACAACAGCGGGTCTCTGTGGCGGCAGAGTCCCGACAATCGCGGAGGAGGGAGGGGGATACCCGACAAAAAGGATCGCTACTCATTAGTGCATTCCAGGGATGGCGTATCGAACACGCTTCCCCAGTAGAGTAGGGCGCGCCGGGCCAAGCGGAAGAGCAATTGGCCGATGCTCTGTCTTGCCGTGCCCCGACCCTTTTGCTATGCATGGCTTCGCGCGGGCACGAGCCCGCGCTTTTATACGGATGGCCGCCATTACTCAAGCATCCGTATTGCTGTCGTCTGCTACTGGGCTTTGGTTTTATTCCTGACTACTTTGTCGTCGCTTCGGCGTCCTTCCTGCGTGTTTGAATGGCCCCTCGTAATATATGAGCCGTTGATTTGCCGGTATTTCTTTTTTTTCTTCTAGTTCACGGGATTAAAACGTAGTCTTTCATTTTGCTCCGGCAATTCGTTAACGGTGCAATGGTGTTTTGTGTGTGTGTGTGTGTGTGTGTGTGTGTGTGTGTGTGTGTGTGTGTGTGTGTGTGTGTGTGTGTGTGTGTGTGATGGGCACGGCATAGTGTTGTAGTTGGCGCCGCCCAGTGGATGCGAGCCAAATAACAGACGACCTACATACAAAATTAACAGAAATAGTTTTTGCACTATGTTACTGTGAAAAACGCCTGTATTTACATTAAAATAGACAATAGACTGGTAGTTACACGGCTTTCAAGGATATTATTGCGATTAACCATCTTGCAGAAAAACGTTTTACGCATGCGTGAGAATTATCAAGGGGATTGGCGCGAACTCCGAACGGGGCCTCTTTTTGTTAACTATGACATGATAAAGGCAGACCCAGTATATTACATCAAACTCCTATAATGAATACAAAAATCTGGAGCTCATAATAAACAACTGAACGATAGCTCTAGGACATTCTATTAGATATCCTAAGTACAGGTGGCCGGCCACATGAACATATTACGGTAGGCACTTCCAGTCTCTTGCATGGTAAACAGAAGGACAAATGCATTGATTTTGATCGATCGTTTCAGCGTTTCAAACGTGCATGCATTAGGCTTCTGGTTCCGAATGGTGCTATGTATTACCCTGCACAGAACTGTGAAAATTCAGTTCACTTCATTCGGAATGTACAGCCGGTAAAAAACGCTTGTCTAATACAGCGATTTCAACTCAACCAGCTACATCCGAAAACTGGCCGAAACATACTCGTTCCAAACAGGTCGGAGGAAAAGCGAAGGGCTAAGACTTCAGAAATTCCGCAGTAGTTTTATTGAAATCCCGCTCCAGCGGTGCAGGATAGGGCTCAGAGTACGAACGCTGTGTTATAGACAAGCCTTTTACCGGCTGTACTTCGTGTACCCATACAAGGTTGCGCATTGTATAGTATCTTGTGGGAAGTTTAAAGTTTCGGGTTATTCTATTTTAAGCAGCATATATCGCGTACATTTTGTTATGTGCGTAAAAGGGTACTTTTCGTGTTGCCTTTTGTTACGTGCTTAAAATGCACTTTTTGTCCTAATATAAATTTCTGCATGGCATGACATGTTTCGGTATTTATTACATGTATCTATATAGGGTTGTTTTGTAGCGTGAGCTACACTGGCCGAGGTTGAGCAGTTTCGCGTGGCTCCTGGAGAGCCGTGCTGCGCATGTGCGAGGAACAGTGACGTCTCACGGTGCACAGCTAACGCTCCGGAGCCGCCGCCGCCGCGACTGGACTGTATTAGGGTTGAATTGGATTGGAAATCGTTTTAGCAGCAGTAAGCATGATAATCAGCGAATCCTAGACAAACAGGAAACCTAACAATAACCAGCTAAACCATAGCTCACGCTATGTATATCCTGGCATAGCCGAGCTAAGCCACTGCTACTTTTTTATTCTAAGCGCTATGTAGTGCATCTTTTGTTAAGTGCTTGTAATTGTCTCTCATGTCTTGCTATGCTTATCTATGGTGATCTGGCTCAGAGGCTTTGTCAGGCATTCCGCGTTTATTTCTGTCCCCCTCACGGAGAATATCTGTGGAAGAAACACTGAACAAAATCTGCTGAGCATCCGGGGATTTAACCATCGAAGAATCTATTAGCGCTCCTCGCTTGTCACGTGAGTCCCCATCTCATTAGGTGCTAGCGTGGTTGCCCGGATGTGCCTACGTCTCGGTGAAAGGGATAAATGGTGAGAAACAAATTTAGCACTTCAATACAAAGGCATTGAATGCTTTATTGAGCGGAAAATCTGCCGTCCGGCATCGCAGTCTGTAACAGCGAATCGGCTCCTAAATTGGCCGATAGCGTAGAGGACGAAACTAAAGAAAATTGCATCGGACAAAAGATTAGGCGACTTCCGGTCTGGATGGGTATCGAACCAAAGCTTCTGGGTTCGCGTTCAGATCTGCCACCCCGCTTTGGCTCCATGACTGTATCTTGCTAAAGGTGGACCGAGTGCATGCGTTGTGGACTTCGACTTTGAAAACGTTGACAACCGATTCACGCTGCTCGATGTACAGCGAATTGGACGTCCCTTGTCATGGTAACTTTCCGTTTAAGCTGAATATACTTAACATCCCCACTTGTATTGCTTGGCCAGTAGCGCTGACACCTGCCTTCAGATGCTAAGAGCTATTTTATCAATTCTCGTTCAGTTTCGACGTCAACATATTCACCCCCAATTCGATGCTATTGGCCGACGACAAATGTCTGAATTTCTCGGCCGATTCAACGACATTCCGTTTCCAAGTCATAGCAAGTCAAGCACTTCCTGTACAACTAGCGCCGTCTAGTGGTTATCTTTGGACGCTGCCGCCATCTTCTGGGTCAACTGTTAAAATGACCGGACTGTTCGTCCTCTGTGTCTTGGCGGGAGCTTCTTAACGCTTACATTTTGGGTCCGAGACCCAGCAATTATTCCTTTATGTTAACAGAGAAGTGGTTTAGCAGATTGTAATTTTTTGTATCCGCAGTTAGAAATAGCAAGAAATTGTCGAGTGCGCGCGTGAGCGCGGTCCTCGCGGTGACCGTTCGCCGTTAACAAAACCAAGAAAATTCCGAGCCCTCGTGTGTGCGTGCCTCGCGGCCACCGGCCAGCATCCCCGGCGCACGTTTTCAAGCCAAGCATACTCAATTAGGAAGGCTGGCCGAGATCCCCCCCCTAGAAAAAAGCTCCAGCGTTCGCCGTAATCGTAACAACACTTACTCGAACGAGAAGAACACGTCAAGCGTACGCCCCTCTAAGGGGATGTCCAATGATTATTACTGCCAAAAAAGTGAAAACACCTCACACTTTTAGAGCAACAACGATGGAGTAAAGGTCGTTGTGGCAGTGAAGAAGCAAATCGGCTGCAATGGTTGTGAAGGTTGTGTACAGCTTCGCGATACTCAAGTCTTACGCGTTACTGTGGGCTTCCTCCATTTTTTTTTTCATTTCTAGGATTTCCTTTATGGGAAAAGTGCTCCCTGAGATCAGTTCTAGGCATTATTTTCGTAAATTTGTTCGTTTAGTACGTTAGGTCGGTTCAGGTGCGGAAAGGAGCCTGTCGCCGAGTTTAAATAAACTTCCACCACTCCCCGCAAGCTCCCGGCCTAAACCGACTTGGAACCGGATTGTTGCGCTCGTTCACTAAGTTCCCATTAGGCTGAAATGTCAACATACCCGCACGAAGAAGCATCTTGCGGCGTTCAAATGAACATAAGTGTTTTTGCATTCACAAATAGGAAGTGCTAAGGCACCCTCGCACTCTTTTATCACAACGAATTCGGACTGAACACTGATTGTTTATATTAGATCCTGCCTTATCGAAATATGCGAGTGTTGTAATGAAGCCTAGCTCAGCGTTGCAATACAGTATAATCTCGATAAACGGAAATCGCTTAAACGGAATTGCCGCTTAAAACGGAACAGTAGCCTGTAAGTTGGTTGGTTTTGTATTCAGATAACGTGAAAGAACTCTCGGTAATCGGAACTAAATTTCCCGCGTCAGCGTGTAAACGGAACCAGAAATGAAACTTCTTGTTAGTCCAATTGGCATGGGAATCAGCTTTTTACGTTTCCGGCTGTTTAGTTTTTTTTTTTTTCTTCCTCCATGTTTTTTTTAGCCTCGTTGGCCTCGTAAGCCTCGTCTCGTTAGTGGTCAGCCGTGTTAGCGCAACGATGGAACATCGCAGTTCTTGTTCCAGTCGTTCGATCTCGATTCAAGACGCCAGCTCCTGCCGCCTCATTCGTGCCATCGTGTGCTATTCGCGCTTTCATTTACCTGCGTTGGCCCGCCTTCTAAATTCGGTGGGCCGTAAGCACGTCGCGAAAGTGGAGGCCTCTATGGACTCCGTGAAGAATCAGTTGCAAGGACTCGAACAAAAATAAGTGATGCATTTTGTATACTGCACCGCGACTCATTGTTGCCAAATCAACTTTGTGAATACTGTGCCTAAACGTCTTGTAGTTTTCTTGCTTTCTGAAAAACTATCAGCTACATTCACCTTATAGAAGACTTAGAGTTCTATGAAACCGGTGTTAAGAGTGTGTACGCACAAATAAATTTGCACTGTTCACCAACTATGTTTCAGTCAACCGAAAACTTCCTGTTAACACGGAACTAATTCTTTCCGTCCCTTGAAGTTCCGTTCATCGAGAGTCTACTGTACTTCAACACAAGAAATAGTTCCATCAAACTTGTCGCAAGTTAGTTAATGCACTTGTCCATCCACCATGGCCGCGTTGTGTGATTAAGTTACAGAAACCCAATATGAAAGAAGAAGAGATGTTTAGATCGAGTTGAACGCGGTTCCCGTGCTTTGTGGGAGACCTGACCACGGTGTGTACGTTTAACACCGATTCGAGTCACAATTGTAGATAGGCCGAATCTGTAATGGCATGGCGACAAATGGGCGGCTCGTCAATAAGAACGTGCATGTCATGCACCGCACCAGCCCGGTGCTTGGCTTTGCTTAAAGGGACTCCGCAACACTGCCAATAAAAGCTTCCACTCTTTTAGATGCCACTGCATCTCATTCACTCGCCTTGTCCCTCCATACGGCGTTGTTGTTGTCCGTCCACACCCTCTCCCCAATTCTCCTCCTCCGCGCGAGCTCTGGCTCTTCCGCCGCTCACCCCCCTCATCCTCTCGGATAGCGAACACTCTCTCGCGAGGGGCATTGGATTGGATTCGATTGGGTTGAGTTGGCTTGGCTTGGATTGAATTGGATTTGGATTGGATTGGATTAAAGTGGATCGTGTTGCGTCATAGCCGCGCCACGTTGCGTCATAGCCGCGGTCGTTCCAGCACCGGCGTTCCGATTTCGGGCACGTGCATAGACTTGATCTTCGCTGTAAATTGCACGGTGGTCCCGTTACTTCACCATCCACTACCCGTACACTTCAGCGGAAACACCAAGTGAACCCCCAAGATGCGTCGCATCTCCACAGGGTTCCCCTCGCGTGAAGGTGGGATAATTTTTTCTTCTCGTCTGGAAGCACTGTCATAGTTATCGACAGCACAGAGGGCCACGGCGTGATCTGCTCGTCGCAGCAAAAGTATACCCACCCTCAGTTTCTCCTTTACTCTAGCTTTTTCTAAAGTGGCTTTCGAATGCGTTCGTTGCTGCAGTAGAAAAGAACTAGCCAATGGGCCTCCTCCATTATCAGTCCCGGATCGTCCGCGGACTGCCCGAGACGTGATCAGGGAGGCTCGATTTTCCCATGTATTCCTATGGAAGTTCCGGTCCAAACGCAGTCCTCGGACTGCCCGCGCACTGTCCAGGACTGGTAAATCGAAGATGCCCAATAGCCGCTACGCCGCTGTAATGAAGTAATTAGAGCGCTCAAAGAGCGCCGAGACTCGGGAAGGGGAGAAAAATCTTTAGAGCATGTTGCCAAGTTATCTCATTGGCAGAGAGCAGTAGTTTTTGGCTGAGGCACTTTGCGACCCCCTAATCTAAGTACTGGATGTGTTTGTTCACTGCGCTCTGCAAGCATTTAGGATTTAGAAAAAAAGCTGAAAGAAGTGTTGCAGGGCCCCTCTAATTTGCTAGGCCCCCTAGCGGGAAATAGGCAATGCTATACCAAAGAAACAGCCAGCCCGGCATAGGAACACCTGATCTCAGACGCAGTGCAACAAGAACATAATAATGTATAAACTTCAATGACTACGTGGGCAGTAAAGCAGACGCGAATAACTCATAAGCAAAGCATTTGAATAGGCGACAGTAATAGCCTCGGATGCACGCAAAGAAAAATGGCAGCGTCTCCACTCCATGGATGATGGCGAGAGTGCGGAGTACGGGGACTCGAAATGACATCCAAGTTGCGCCCCGAGTGACATCCGACTAGCGCCCCGGCCGTCATTCGATTTGAGCCGTGACTTTCACCTTGTTTATTTCCTAAGTGAAACTGCAACTCACGGCTCAAATCGAATTTCGCTTGATGGTGGTGTGCGCACGGATGGACGCGGACGGACATTGGGTTGTCCTAAGGTACTCTGCACCGTTACAGCCGAGGGAGTAAGCCGTTTGACTCTCGGGTACTAACTCACGGTCGTAGCCCGATGGGTAAGACGACTGACACTGACTTTGTCTGGTCTACCAGACGCAGGCTCGAATGCTACCGGTTCCTGTGTGATTTTTTGCGATTGTAAATGCTATGCGCAAGAACGCGGATGGACATTGTGCGGTCCTAGAATATAGAAATACCCTGAAAGATATATGCAATACCTGTGGCCAACAAACTAACCGGACGAGCAAAAGCGCTACGGAGAAACGAGCCTAGAATGTTGCGGGGTAGTAGTACTGGAGCAAGGTCAATAATGGCAATCGTAGAATAGTTAGGAGGATGAGCTTAGTCTAACAGGAAGTAACTAATATATATCGGAAAGAAGTCAGTGTAGCCTACTGCGGGCATCACAAGGAGGCGCTTTAGATTAGGCTGATCCCTGCTTCTTTGGATTTCTGGAGAGGAAATTGCATCAGAACAATTAATGACTAGTTCTTCAGAAAATCCAAGAACCGGCTGTATAGCATCAGGAGCATCGGTGTCAAACAGGGCAACTTGAATAAATTAGCTGAGCCCGAGGACGCGGTTTCGGCGGCGGCCGCTTTTTTGATGAAGGCGAAAAGCGAAAAAGCCCGTGCGTTCGAGAATTAGGCGCACGTTTAAGATCCCCAGCTGGTGAAAATTAATCCGGAGCCCTCCACTACGGCGCGCCTCATCGCCTGTACAGCGTTGGCGCGTTAAACTTCATAATCAATAAATCAAAGCAACTTGAATAAATGCCTTAAAAATAGACTATCAGTAAGCGCAAGAACGTAAAAAATGTTTCACTACCAATTTTATTATCTCGTCCAATCACGTGGACGTTATCTCCTCATTTTACTCCACCTGGGTGACTCTATACCTTTAATATCACCGGTCACGGTTTTCAAACTTCGCGCGCACCCGCGTCCGGGCGCTCCCGGTTTCGGTTTCCCATCCCGGCATCGACCCGAGCCAGACATCGAGGGAGCCGGAGAGTTCACGAAGCGGGTCTGCTGGAGGAAGGGAGGGGAGATGGCGGAGGGAAGCGAGAGGGGGAGAGGGCGGGAGAGATAGAGTTCGAAGGAGCGCCCCATGCACTGCAGTTACCGGTGGCGGTGGTTCCTGGGGCCGACTCCGTAGCTCTCTCATCCGACCAATGGTGTGCGCTCGCCGCTCGAACCGGAGTCCGCCCGCCCCGGGCTCGGAAAGCCCCGGGCCGCGCGCCTGGAAATTCGCGCGCTTGCCGGGGGAGTGTTCATTGAGACCCCGCCTTCTTCCGCACAGGCTGCGAGCTTGCGCTGGAGAAAAAAACACTGCGCTACGGAGTGTGCGCGGACCGGTTACGGAGAGGGAAGAGGTTGGGGTGCGGAAGGAACAGCAGCGGGCGTAGTTTAGTACCCTGGAGTTCCGGCGCTCCTGGTGTCTCCCTTCCTCTCCGCGGCCGGTGCCGCAGTGCCACTGCAGTGAAGCCCGACTTTAGATACACGGGGTTCGTCGTCTCCGCCTAGAAAGCCGTGACCGCTCCGCCCGCTTCATGGAGTGGCGGGAACTGAAAGTGGGCAACGATGGTGACGCAGGGAGAGAGAGAGAGACGGAGGGAGCAGAGAGGAGATAAGACGGAGGAAGAAATAACTAAAGAGAGAGAGAGAGAGGGCGGAAGCGAGGAGTGGGAAAGAAGTTAGATGAAGGCGGCGAGGTCCGCAGAGTTTTGATCAAAGTCGTATTATCAACACCGAGCCTTTGCTTCTGTAGCGTACGCTGTGGACTCGGTTGAGGCACCGCCAAAGGAGGAAGAGCAGTATAGTGCGTTCCAAGTTGGCCTTCCCGCCTCGCGCGTTATTGTGTCTTGTAATTTTTTTGCCTTCCCGGTCTCTTTTCCCCTTTATCGCTCGGGACCACATGAAGGGCTTTATTCTCTCTCATATTTATTTTCCTTCCTTACTTTTTTTTAAAAGCCGCTGTTTTCCGTTACTCCTTTTGCCGTAGTGCCCCCCCCCCGATCCCGCCCTCCTTGCTCTCCCCGCTAGGCCTAACGCTCGCCAGCCGCCATATTGAGCCTACCCGGTTTCGACGTCGTGTACATTTAGTGGTGGATCATCACGGTGTAAGGGATAATTACGGACACTGCGAGATTAAAAACATCGCAGAAATAACTTACCCTCGTAATTACTGCGAGAGGTATTTTCTTTAACTTGCCCTTATTACGAAGTGGTTGCAGCGATAGGTGTGGCAGATCGTTTGCTGCGGCTCGCATTTCACAATGTTGATGTTCGTTTGCTAGACGGAATTAATCTGATTTCTGTCCAGATAACCTCGATTTCGTAGAATAAATAGAGCGCTTTCCTCTAATGTTGGTAATTGTCGGCGGAAATATGCAACCGCGCTCTCGGCTCTGCAGTTTGAAGATATCTGGGAAGCTACTGTTTTGTTCGTACAGCTTGTCGGAGAGAGTGCCGGAACAATGCTTAATTTGTAAATTTATAAATGTGAACTTTACGAGGAATCCCGTTTGTCTGTCTGTAATGCATTATGTGTCACACTTTCGGTGCGTGCAAACGTGTTATTAATAAAAGTAGATAGAGACTGCATAGTTTGAAATCCGACTGCTTATATGGCGATTTACAAAATGTATCCCTAGCAATCCATTTGTGTATGATAGCGAAGCTCACATTTAAGACGCTCTATAATAGCACACCTAGGAATACATCGGGTCATAAAAAGGCATATATTACAATCCCCCAGACCTTCCATATACTGATACAACACTGCTTACATTGGTCTCAAAACGAATTTTCGAGAAACGAGAAGCAAAACGAATTTTCGGGCACTTCGCTTTTCCTTTTTTCTAACCTTTGATATTTCCGCGAACCATGCATTGGGTTTGTTTATGTTGTTTGTGCCGACCGGCTGCGCCGGGCTGGGTTATCTGTGTTATCCGTTGCCAAGTGAAGCCCGTGTTCCATTCCTTATTTTTATGCTGCAAGTGTTATCTCTTTTTATAGGGAGAGCGTTTCGAACTAACGTAAACAGCCTAGAATAATCTTCTTTGATCTACAATGTTCTGGATGTAAATCGACGGCTCGTGAAACACTTCTGTTGAAAGATAAAGGCCTGCAGAGCAGACGCGCGGTATTCGACTCGTCGACGCTCGCCTGGGCACGTCACTTTGTTGACTGCTGCTTCGCCGGCTGTGTATTCTTGAGTTGTTAGGGGAGCACAAGTTCGCTCCAACAACCTTGTTTTCCTTTAAGACAACTGCGTCGTATTTGGCTTCGTGACAATATGACATTTATCTAGCGATGACGGATACTTCACCACAACACAGCAATTATTGCGGTGAAGTATTCACTGACAAGACAACGTTTCAGTCCGCGGGTGTTCTGTTGCCTAGCGGGTGTGCCGGGTTCGTCCTGCCGGCGGTAGTGGCCTATAAGTTTCTCTTGATGTTTGTGATATTTTTTACTGTGATGACTGTATATGCCTCGGGTTACGAAAAATTTTTGCAGCGTCCCGTGCATAAAGCGACCCGGAGTCGCGTGTTCGCGATCGGCGAAAACAAAGAGACATCTTTAAGTGCAAGGCTTCACGGAAGGATTTCAGCTGCACACAGCGTGTGCGAATTGACTCTCAATTAAATGTGTTGCGCAAACTCGAGGCGTCTGTAAACGGTATTATTTCGTGAGCGCTGTAGAATTGGCGCCAAGCTCTTTTTGTGGTTTCCAGGAGCTGAATTCTACTGC
This sequence comes from Haemaphysalis longicornis, assembly GCA_013339765.2. Taxonomy (NCBI): domain Eukaryota; kingdom Metazoa; phylum Arthropoda; class Arachnida; order Ixodida; family Ixodidae; genus Haemaphysalis; species Haemaphysalis longicornis. Next base: position 81,899,031 of record CM023449.1, on the reverse strand, counting down.
GCGTTACAATCGCGGGTGAGTTAGAATCGCGCAAATACGGCGCATGTTTCATCTGATAGTTTCGATACAACAAGCACGTCGTAAACATGGTTAGGAATTTATCCCCGTTTCTTTCGCGCGCCGAGTGAGTTGTCGGATGTCCTCTCCTGCGCTGGCGTTTCCAATGCGAACGACACGCGTCCCCAACGTCCGCATCTGAACCACGTGTACGCGCTGTTGCTGTACCACGTGCGCAGAGTGCCGGTGGGGGCCTGGACGACGGCGGACCGACGTCCCCCTTCCTGATCGGCGGAGTGCCGTCCAGTCCGTCGCCCGACGACAAGGGACGGTCGGCAGGCGTCGGCGGCGCGTCCGGAGGCGTCGGGCCCCTACTGCCCACGGCTCAACCAGCCGGTAAGTACCGAACACTCGCGGCACACCACTCCGCAACTCTCTCCTTTCCACGCTTGGCTCGTCGTTGCCTATAAGCGCGGTCTTAACTTGCGCTTTAACAGCGCAGCTGTTAAACCTCGAGCTTGGTCCGGTGGCGTCAGAAAAAAAATACCAAGAAAAAAACTGCGTCGCCTGTAAAGGAGGCACCACGGTAGATAGGTATCTAGACGGTGTGAAGCTGGGGTCATATTGCGGATAACACCGCAATCTGTGTATCTTAACCCGTCCCTAGCGAATCCCCTTAAAAAGACGCCATGATATATATATATTCTGGAGGTCGTGGGTTCGGATCCCACCCGGCGGGCATTTTTTCACCACTTTCTTTTCGACTCAAAAATTTCTTCATCTCTTTCTATGACCCACCACAACCTCCCCTTTGCTTTCCGAGGTTTTCAATTCACTGCCACCCCTTATTTTCTCCTCTCTCTCTCTCTCTCTCTCTCTCTCTACTATATATATATATATATATATATATATATATATATATAATACATATACATATATGATTCATTAAAAAGTCTGCGTTGTCCAGATAACAATGGTCCCAATTTTATCGATAACATCCTAAATTAATGAGGATATTAAGAAAAGTAGGTGAAGCAGTAACGACTCTACAGCCACTGTTCGGCGATTTCGCAACGACATCACGGAATCTTGTTTGTGCGATTGGCGGCACCACAGGGCGATTGCATTGATACCTTTAGTTTCGTTTTATAGCGTCGCTTGAATGCTAACGTTCAGTTAGCGCTCTGACAACTATGTTTTCAGCGCTGGCCCATATCTCCTGCCCATAATACATCACAGTGGCCCGAAATTGAAATATTCTTCAACATTTCTTGCCTTTTTTCGGCTAAAAAATGTCATCCGGGACTGGAATGTTGCCAAGTGAGTTACCAAAGGCTATTTCCTTTAAATGTAACCCAAAGGTGTATTTTGCCTTCATGATGTGGGGTCACAAGCGGTGTGTGGGATGTGTGGGCGGAGGCTTTCTTCCCCACGCTGGGGCCTGGGCGGCAAGCTAATACGTCACGGTGGCGCGAAATTTGAATGTTCTTTAAAATGTCTCGCATTATTTCGGTCAAAAACGTCCTCCACGGCTGGAATGGTACTGAGTGAGTTGCCAAAGGCCATTTATTTTAAATTTAATACTATTTTGCCCTCATGACCCGCGCTCACGGGCGGTGCGTGCGACGTGTGGGCGCAGGTTTCCCCATGCTTGGCGGCAAGCAGCCCGGCGGCTTCCCGCTGTCCCTGCTGTACGGGCAGCCGTCCTCGTACCTGCTGGTGGGCTCGGCGCCCTTCATGCCCCTGCCGCCCCAGGGGGACCTGTCCAGGGGCCTGCTGTTCCCGCCGCTGCACGCGGGCTTCGACCCGCTCGCCAAGGTACTCCACGCTGTACGTGACCCGAAGCCCGACGGACGTGCGGAGACGCAGATTCGCCCGCAGCGACGGCTTTTTTCTTCTCTCTCCCCATTTCTGTTTTTGCATGGCCACGTATGCCACCGACGAAGTGAAATTCCCTTCCGAGATGGGTACAAGGTGACAGGCACTTCCAGCGTGATTCAGTTAACTGAACGTGTTTATATGACGTTCCCCGCCCCTAAGCCGACTTAAATATTCCGAAACGCCTTTATTTGCGATAATAGTGTGCATAAAAAAGGCAAAAAACATTTTACAGCAAAATATTCGTGGGTCTAGCAAAATGTTTGCAACTGGCGGAGCTCGAACCCAGGTCGTTCACTCCAAAACCCCCGATTCTAACCCAAGGCTACTCAGAATGTTTTTAAACAATTTATTGGACGAGGCCGCCAACAGTTAAATTGGCCACTCAGGCTGAACAGCGGACCTGCTTTAGCAGTTGCTCAAAACAATAAGCAAAGTACCGTAATTATTCAAATATAACGCCAGTTTTTTTTTTTTTTTTTTTTCAAAATCCGTAGTCTCAAAGCCTTATATTCGGAGCTGGGTATGTATTGTCACGGTATAAACAAGGCTACTAGAATTGTTTATTTACACAGGCGAACTTCGCACTCATTACCAGCCGCGGCAATAGATATATATATATATATATTATATATATATTATATATATATATATATATATAGTATATATATATATATATATATATATATATATCTATATATACTATATATATATATATGGCGATTTTTTTTAATCTCCAAACTGCACCATCGCCTAATAATAGTGACCGCCTTATAATCGAATAAATATGGTTGTAGGTGACGCTGGGTTTGCGCAGGAAGTGGCGGGCTTGTACCCACATGGAAACGGAATCTCGCTGCGACGAATAACCCCCCTCAGACGAGAAGGTCCTGTGTACAGACTGTTCTTGGGAATGAAGCGATAATATCCCCTCTTGACCGAAGTCGTAGTTTCAAAAAGAGAAATGCCTGTTTCAATTGAAAAAAAAAATGGCTAAAGCTGTTAACATAGTTCACTCGATCAACAAACTGGGAGCTTAAATCAGTCGAAAATATGACGTGAGGAGTGAGTGAGTGATAAATCAAAATAAGTGAGCAGACCTTCTTATCTGAATGGTGGTGAAAATTTGTTGAAAAACACGGCAGCGTTTACTCATGAACGACTCTATAAACGACGCCTATACAAATGAATATAGTGGCATTTTAGCTGCGCATGTGTATTTAAGTGCTGCACAACACTTTTCTTATGGCTGACATTCTTCCTACTATACAAAGTCTTTCCATGTGTGTTAGAATACGTCTTTACTGGTGCTTAATCAACGAAGAGTACTCAACCATCGTTCCAGGAAACACGTAGTGTACTTGTACTTAAGTTGGGTCGTTTTGTTAGGGGTGCAAACATAGTTCTCGGCGGCCAATGTCTATAGGAAGCGACCATGTGGGCTTTAAGTAAAAGCTAGATGATAATAACCAGCTGAACTCTTTACACCAAAGCAGTCCTAATAATGACAGGATCCACACCACGAAGAGAGCTAGGCCTTCACGCAGATGCTAGGAGAGAGAGACTGCTCTATACTCGGTGACAACTTAAGAACGGCACCGGAAGTTGCCGCTGTGCCTTATCACCGTAGCCGGATGTTTCTCCGCGTGGCGCAAGTAGGGCGTTACGGGGAATATTTTGAACATGGCGTGAGCCGTTCCCGTGATTTTTTGGACTTCATATGCTTATAAACGACTCCAGTGACGACAAACAAGCTGCGTGAGAGAAGGCAGACGATATCATGCATTCATAGCAAACCCCTTTCAAAACGCGCGCGCATTGACGTCACGGGTCCGGCGCTTTGGCGGAGTGATACACTTCATGAGGTGGTGCCGTTCTTGAGTTGTAACCGAGTATAGTTATACTGCCGTGAACGAAAACCGCCGTTTATAACGAGAATACGGAATCCGCGTTATCGCTACTCTGAAGGGAGAACTTCTACAGCATTACCGTTAAATAATGTGTGGTTTCGCACACGGTCCAGCATACGAAATCGTGTACTCGTGCGTCGCAGTAGGAGGATTGATAACAAGAAATCTGTGCCCACGTCTTATGCCTCAAAATCTCCCCACGCCTCCGAAAGAGGGAACGAACACAGAGGACAGAACGATGTATGAGCGGTGGTTTGTTTTCGTAGAGTCAAATCCACCTAAACAAAATTTGAAAAAAAAAAGCGACAGTTTGTTACCGGACCTAAACGCAACGCTGTCAAAGCTACTACTATACAGGTATGCTTTACATGTCAGCTAGGACAAGCTTACGCCGACAAGTAGATAAAAATTATGCGGCTGGTAACTTTGATACGGCTCGTAGTGAATTAAATCACTCAATTTGAAGCGGCTATTTAGTAAAGTGATGCAATGTAATTACAGGAGCAAATAAAAAGACTAAAATAACCTGATTCCCTCCGTATGGGTGGAGCAGACGGGAATGAAATTATTGTTTCTCATCTCCCGGTTTCATTCCGTTCACTTCTGTTCGCTTCGTCGTCGGCGTCTGGGCACAGATCTTCTCCCGATCTCTTAATTGCGTCCGTATCCACGATAAGGCAGCTCCGAAAAGCAAAAAAAAAAACGTTCAAAAACACCCAAGAAACAGCCCGAACAGTCGCGCGAAAAGGCACACTCCCTTTGGGCAAATAGGATTTGGCTCGTTTCGATCCGTGCCACAACAGGATCTGGTCATTTTCGATACGAAATGCTATCTGCGTACCCGTTCGCCGGGCGTTATCTGACCTATTTCGTTGCAACCTCTCTTCTGGGAGAAAGCTGCCGAGTTTTTCTTGTCACTAGAGTTTTATCTGACTTGGTTTGCGATTTGTGGATATGACTCGTTTCCAAAACATGCTCCTCATATGTACAGAGCAGAAGTAAGACAACGGGTGACGTCAGCTCGCGCCGCGCATGCGCAGTGGGGGACCGCGGCGGAGCCCTGGCACGTGTCTCTGCGCTTTGGTGTTTGTGCGCGCAATGGTCACGGCCTGCACCGTCATGAATTAAGTAGAGAGCAGAGGTGCCGCACCTGTATGGGAAACTGAGATAGGCGCAGATAGTCTTATGAACACGCGTTAAAGGGACCCTGCAACACTTTTTTTTTAACATTTCTCTAAATACCAAACGCTTTCAGAACGTAGTCAACAAACACATCCAGTGCTTAGAACAGGGAGTCAAAAAAGTACCTCAGACAGAAATAACTGGTCTATGCCCATCAGAAAACTCAGAAATCGGCTCAAAAGATTTTTCCCGAGCCTTGGGGTTCTTTGAGCGCCCAAGTGTCGTCGTTACAGCGGTATACCAGCTATTGGCCGCTTTCCTTTAATTGCAGCAATGAAGGCATTCGATAGCCACGTTAGAAAAAAAGCCACAAAGCAGAAGAAACGGAAGGCGGATAGTTGCCCTTTGCAGGGTTTTGTAGGGTCTCCTTAAAGGGACCCTGCAACACTTTCAATAAGCGCTTTCACTCTTTCCTTCGCGTCTGGAACCACTGCGAAAGCTATAGTTATCGCCAGCACGAAGCGGCACTGCGTGATTTGCTCGTCGCACTATATCCGCCCTCCATTTCTGCTTTGTTTTGGTGGCTTTATTTTTAAAGTTGCTATCGAAAAGCGTTCATTGTTGCAACTGAAGGAAAACCGCCCAACAGGCGCTACATGACCTCAATAACGTAATTCGAGCCGTTGAAGTACGTCAATACCTGGAAAGAGAAAAAAATCTTTTGAGTGAATTCTTTGAGTGACAAGTTATCTGACTGGCATAGAGCAGTAATTTTTCTCTGAGGTGCTTTGCGACCCCCTAATCTAAGTACTGAGTGTGTTGGGTGACTACGCTGTGAAAGCATATAAGATTTGAGAAAAAATCTTTTGAGTGAGTTGACAAGTTATCTGACTGGCATCGAGCAGTAATTTTTCTCTGGTGTTTGCGACCCCCTAATCTAAGTACTGAGTGTGTTGGGTGACTACGCTGTGAAAGCATATAAGATATGAGAAAAATCTTTTGAGTGAGTTGACAAGGTCTCTGACTGGCATAGAGGAGTAATTTTTCTCTGAAGTGCCTTGCGACACCCTAATATAAGTACTGAGTGTGTTGGGTGACTACGCTGTGCAAGCATATAAGATTTGAAACAAAAAGTTGGAAAAAGTGTTGCAGGGTCCCTTTAAAGAGAACACGACCCATTTTGGGCGGCCAGCTGAGTGACGCAGATGAACCAACTGAGGCGTGCTTGCGCATATATTTCTTTACATACTTCTTTCTTATCTATTTATCTATATTTCTTTCTTATCTTATCCGCTATATTTCTCTTTCTTATCTACGACCCCATCAACCCCCACGTTGTGCGGCGCAGGAGCGCATGGCGTCGTGCCTGGACCTGGCTGCGCGCTCGTACGCGCACCAGCAGGCGGCGCAGCAGCGGCCGGGGGCCAAGGGCTCGCCGCACGACATGCGCAGCACGCTTCTAGGCGGCCCCACGCTTCCCTTCCCCAGTCTGCACGACCGGTGGCGGTCTCCGCACATGGGCAGCCACGACCTCCTCTCGTCCGCGGGCGACACTGCGTCCCCGCCGTCGCCCTTCGGACAGGACCGCAGCAGCGGGTCGCCGCCCAAGGGACTAGACCTCAAGAGGCCCGACCACCTGACTGGTGAGCGCCGCCGTGTGTTCTCGCTGCGGGCTAGACCTCTCAACTTTTTGGACCTTTAACTAAACCTTTGCACGTAGACCTTCTGTCTTTTAGATCGTTAAAGTAGTACCAACACGAAATTTACGTGTTACGTTTTTTTCGCTGCTATGGGTGCCTATTAGCCAACTAATCATAGAATGGCACATTAGACGGTCGATCGCAGCGTATACAATCATTTACGGCGTTGCTTATTTGCGCCAGTTTCGGTTTCGACAAAACGAACGCCGAGCGGCCGCCATGACAGGAGGTAGCACCTGACGTCACCATTGTTGCCGCACCGCTGCCGTCTGGACGCGCGCGCGAGCGAGCGCACGCCCTTGCCAAAACCGGCCGAGGTTTTCAGCATCCCCACAGGCCCGGGCAGCATGACGTCAGTCCCAAAACCATGACGTGTACACACGGTGTAGCAGCGCGCGCCAACCACAGCCAGCACGTCGGCTACGTCACGGGAGCCCCGACGTCGGCAGTTTGGGGCAAGGAGCAGATGATGTCATGCTGGCCCGCTCTAAGGTTTCTCGTGAGGGCAGAGATTAAAATGGATTTAAACTGTGTTATACTGAACGGTTACAGTTGAAACATGCTGGGAGATATCTCCTGATAAAAAGGAAGCATTTTACATAGATCTGTCAGCTTTGAATTTACGTGTCACTACTTTTTCCTTTTAAACCTTCAGCTTCCCCTTTTAATGTTTAGTCCTTTAACTAAACTACTCTACTTTCAGACCTGAAGATCTACATTTCAGCTTTTGAGACCTTTAACTAAACTGTTTCACATTCAGACCTTCCGCTAGACCCTCAACTAAGCCTCTTTGCCTTTAACATTCAGCTAGACCTCTCAACTCATAGACCTTTCGCTAACCATTTTTACTTTTTTCTAACACCTTCAGCTGGACATTTAAACGTTTTCGACATTTAACCAATCATTTTTGAATAAGAAACCATTAGCTAGACCATTTTAATTTTAGACCTCTAACTAGAACTCTGTGGTCTGGGGGCACTGGTTTACTCCCTTCAGCCAACGTGCGGGGTTACGAGCCCCCTCTTCCACTTGAAGCGAAGTGGCTCCCACGTTCACGTCACAGACCCGTCATAGCAAAGCCTCGCATTATTTTCGGAAAAAAAAAGCCTACAAGGTGTGCTTTGAGCAATCAGCCGTGAGTCTCCTCGATTTGCCAGTCCTGGATAGCCCGCAGGTAGTCCGAGGGCTGCCTTCGGACGGAAGGTTCTATAGAAATGCACTGGGAAATCGAGCACTCGATCGCATATCCCGGGCAGTCCGCGGACGATCCCGGACTGATAATCGAAGACGCCCATTGACGCCTCTGTCGCCCGACAACTGATAACCTGCCACTCGTACACGGATAGTGCCTTGAGGTGTGGTCCATCCCCTGGAGTCTCGGATCAAGGGATAACACCGTTGGCACCTGGGAATTCAGTGTGTCGGTAGCTAAACCAGCGCCCGGAAGACAATTGGACCCCATAGTATATATACGCGAGTGAAATTAGTCTTGCAACTCGATTGTTCAGAAGGTTTAGGCTGCCCTGGAAAGAAAGAAGACTCCTGGTCTGGACGGCTACATCCTACCACTAACGGACGGCTATATATGTATATACACATCAAAGATGCAGTCCTTATTGCCAGTGCTATCCGGCTACTTTTAGGTGCTTTATAGTGCCTAATGAGGTGGTTGTCGTTTTTGTATGATGCAGGAATAAAGAAATCAAAGTCGAGAAAAAATCCGCCGGGATTGGAAGCGGGATCACAGCGGATTTTTTCTCGACTTTGAGTTATTTATTCCTGTATCATACAAAAATGACAATCACCTCATTCGGCACTGTAAATCACCTGAAAGTAGCCGAATAGCTCTGACAATAAGTACTGCATCTTTGATGTGTGCTAACGGCATCCCTCGTCCCGAGACCCTCGCTGTTCTATCGCTGGGTCTCGGTTCTGGCAGCCTTGATGCCAAGGTAGCTATAAGAGGGTTTCCCGCCAGTTACCCGCTCATGACAGGCTGTAGACGTTCGCGTCACGCCCCGGGGGTTGAAAAGAAGGTCCCCTTCTCCCCGTGTAAGTCATGAGTGGCGCTGGCTACCACCCTCAAGCGTCAGATACAGTTGTAGTAAATATAAATACCCCAGAAAGTGAAGCAGAACACAGTCGCCCAGATAGCCGAATTGGTAAGGTATTCGAGATCAAATCGAAAGGCGTGGGTTCGGTCCCTACTCTGGGCGCGTGTTTTTCTTTCTTTCTTTCTTAAAAATATTTAAAAATATATGAACTTCACTAACCGTAGTAAAAAAAGAGCCTAACAACACCCCTATGCCTCCTTTGGCGTTGTAGACTGCCGACCTATCTTTCTGTATTTCCTCAACGAGCCACTCATTTGCTAACTACATACATACATACATACATACATACATACATTAATACATACATACATACATACATACATACATACATACATACATACATACATACATACATGTGTGTGTGTGTGTGTGTGTGTGTGTGTGTGTGTGTGTGTGTGTATAGAAGCGTTCACTGCCAAAAAACTTCGACCAGTGCACTGTTACTGCAGTCCACTTTGAGGGCGTATCAGCTATTTCCACCTACCTACGTTTCTGACTGACAGCGACACCGCGCGCGCCTCAGTCGCCCTAAATAGAAAAAAAAACTGTGAGCAGAACGGTTCGAGACGCTAAACGGACAAGTCGGATTCTTCAAATTGGTTTTGAGCCCACCGAACAACAGCGAGTCTTTATCGAAGCCGCACGCTTGGGCGCTCCCGGAAACAACCGATACGCTCAGTTCCGCGAAAAATAAAACAGAAAACGGAGCAACAAGAAACCGAGAAAATTGGGATAACTCATTGAACAAATAGGCTCCGAAACGAGAAGCGCAGAGAAGAGGGAGGCAGGCATATAGTGCCACAGATGTCACCGCCAATTCTCAATCGCCGAAGCCCGCTGACAGAAGAGCTCGCGTTACTCGCCGCCCCAAGTGGGGTCAGCGTGGCTAACAACGAAAGTACCCCGTACTCTACAAAAAAAGGAAAACACACACACAAGAACAAAAAGAGAAAAAAAGTGCACTTGCGTGACAAGCTTCCGTTATTGTAGGAAAGAACAAAAAAAAAAACACACGAAAACTTCCAACTGGGAAACCTTTCTGAAAGAGGAACCTGTCAGCGGGCCAAAACAAATAGCATCGGGATCGACGTGCGGAGGTTTAGAGACGTCTCCATCACGAGCCGGACGCGGCGGACTCGTACAAAAGCAAAAACAAATTGAGGGATGGCTGCTGGGGAAGAAGGGAAGCGGGGGGGCGGCCGGCGTGGCGTTGAAAATGGCGCTCTCATACAAAGCGCACAACGGCGGTCCGACGAATGCGTACATCCGTGCCTACAGAAAAGAAAGCGGGGATGAAATAACCGTGGTTAAAGGCCTCATTGATGACTAAAAACGGAATTCGGGGAAAAAAGGACGCTTAAAGACCTCATTGGTGGCTATAAACAGCATTCGAGAAAAAAAGGACGCTTAAAACCTCACTGATGGCTATAAACGGCATTTGGTAGGAAAAAGGACGCTTGAAGGCCTAATTTGTGACTATAAGTGGCATTTGGGAAAAAGGACGCTTAAGGCCTCATTTGGGACTATAAGGGGCATTCGGGGGGAAAGACGGTTAAAGTGCTCATTGGTGGCTATAAACGGAATTCGGGAAAAAAGGGAAGGAAAGGGACAAGAAGAATCGAGCGCGGAAAAACGAGCCAGGAGATGTATGAAGAAATAGAATAGCTCGACAATAACGCAACACGACCGAAACAATATGAGCAATTGCAGAGAAGGAGGGTGTTTGGGGAACAGGGAGGGGGAGACTGGGTAAACAGATAAAGATCGCGGCCCTGACAGGAAAGCGGTTCAAATGGGGAGCGCGCCGGGGAGGCGCGGACCGAGCGGGACTTTGAGGGAAATGAGGAACAAAAAAAACGGTGGAGACACTGGTCAGTGGAGCAGACACATCACCGCTGCGACTGCTCTGGAAGTTTGAGGGACATGCCGAAAAAAGGGGAAAAAAGGGAGACTGCAAAAACTCGGTTAAAATAAACAAATTAAGTAGAGTGCGATGTTTGGAAGAGAGTTGATGGGGGAAAGCTGAACTTGAAGGAAGGAAGACGTTAGAGTTGGAATCGAAGCCCGTGGTCCGAAACCGAAGCGGTGACCACAGGCGAGTTGTGTGGATACCAGAAATAATAAATTCAAATAAAAACGTTTAGAGCCCTTCCTCTACTATGAAGTGGAAGACCAGCGAAATTGTGTTTGTATATAACTGTTTTGATTGTTATGCGTAGCGACTTACAGTATTGATCGAATAAAAGCACACATCTACCAACCCCATCAGAAATAGTTATAGATTAATCTTATACAAATTGTTTCGGGATAGTTTCAATAAAACAATAATCACAGCCGTTTTATGCAACCATACTTTCTCCGTAGGCGGCCATGCGTCGACCGCAGACGGATTTACAACTTCTCTGTAAACTAATTACGACCAGAAAATGAAACTCGCCGTGATGACGGAGTCTTCGTAGCGGCCAATTTCTGTATAATTTTTTTACAGATACCTACATTGGCCTGAGAGCTACCGACATTTTACACTAGCGCAAGAGAGAGCACGCGCTGTTCTCTGTTGACGCGACCCGATAGAAGGCCGCAGTTTTGGTCTGACCCTAGGCGCCCAACAGCTTCGCCGTAAAATTACGAATCCGCCTAAGCAGGCCTTATGACGTGATGAATGCGTGAGTGGTAGCGTCCAACTGTCGGACGGGTTTGCCAGTATTGGGGACACCGCTGCAGCTCCCTGGAAAGCTCGTCGCTGTGGCGCTGATATACAGGGTGTCCCAGCTATCATGCACCAAGATTTAAAAAAAACAATGGCGGAACTCGAAGAAAACCTAGTGCACAATGTTTACAGTACTGTGGAGAAGTGGGCAGCATTTCTTTTCGTTAATGAGAGTTGACTAATTAATTGTAATTAATTATATAACTCGAGAAGTACGGTCCCAATCACTGAAGTGTCAATGAGGCACTTGTAGGTACCCACGAGGGGCACCTAACTGCGGTATTTTCAGCGACGAACTAGTTGCGTACTCACTTATTCCGACTGATAAAGACAACCCGCGAAATATAAAAAAATACCACGTGACGGCGCTTCCGCGTGCATTGTAAAGAAGCGTCCCCAAATAAGTTGTTTGAAAGCAACTGCTTCACCTGCCACCCGCCCGAAGAGACAGCGCATCACCTTGATAATGGCATGCATGGAAGGAGCAGCAACAGCAAGATCCGCGGGGCGCGTGTGCAGAAAAGGCACAAACTGGGTCGCGATTTCTTCTTTCTTTCTTTTGTTCATTTCATTCTGGCTAACTCAGAGGCAGCCTGTTTGAGGGCATTGCTTTGCGATGCGCGCGGAGTCGCCGTCACGTGGTATTTTTTCACATTCGGGGGTTTTCTTTATCAGTCAGTATAAATGTGTACGCAATTAATTCGTCGCTGAAAATACCGCAGCTAGATGCCCCTTGTGAGTACCTACAAGTGCCTCATTGACACTTCAGTGATTGGGACAGTACTTCTCGAGTTACATAATTAATTACAATTAATTATTCAAGTCTCATTAACGAAAAAAAATGCTGCCCACTTCTCCACAGTACTGCAAACATTGTGCACTAGGTTTTCTTCGAGTTCCATTATTACTATTTTTAAAATCTTGGTGCATGATAGCTGGGACACCCTGTATACATGGTATTCACTGAAAAGTTTAGCTGCCAATTTTTTCGCTTGGCAACACTGGAAACGGCCACAGACATGGCCGAAGTGCCACGGACATGGCGCGGCTTGTGCCACTGCGCGCGCACGCCGCAGAAAAAGAAAAACACCGTGCACGTCGTCTGCTCCGTTTCAACCCGATTCTAAACGGTGGTGTCAACGAGATGTTATTAATCGCACTCACATTGGAATCGAGGCATTACTTTGCGTTCGGTTCGGTAAAGCTTGGATCGTCCAACACATATCATGTGCTTAGCCCGGACAAGTGCCGCCATCCCGCGGAGCCCGACGTAACCAGTGACGGCGCACTCACATGGTTGCCTGCATGCGTACCTCGTCAGTGAATACAACCTATAGGTGCGGCAGCGGCGTGGGTGCGACTATGGCGCTGCGCCTGCTGAAATCAAGTGGTGTCCTTTCATGACAATCACCATCCTTCTTTCTTAGAGTCTTTTTCACCTTCCCTTTGTTACCACGACTGAAAGCTTTGTGCAATCGCCCTGACTGGGAAAAAACTAATTTTAATATTACTTTCGCTAAAGGGGCCAAGGGGACAAAATGCAAGTTTGGTCGGTTCATTCAAAAGACGGCTTTGTCTTGGTGACAAGTGACAGCAATTTGATCGCAAACTTCAAAGATATATCGGAACGAAATATTAAACACGGAATCGGGATATTAAAGAAAATATATGCAGCAATGGCGACTCCCCCGCCACTTTCGCAGAACCTCCATAGCGTCGCAGAACCCTGTCTGCGCGATCGGCGGCCACCAGTTCCTAAGTCACCGCCAAGAAATGTGACGACGATTGCAGTGGAGCCGCTAGTTCCATTTGATTGTTTTCAATTGAATCCCGACGTGGAGTCTAATGCCTAGATAACTACGTTTCAGAGCTACCGTTGCACGCCAATTCAATGGGACGTTTGATAGGAACGTAGTCATGGCCAAAGTAAAATGCGAACACAAAAATATGAACCAGAACACGCAAAATTGAAAAATACTGTTCATTAAGGTCCAATAATGGGGTGCTACTGGTAAATTTTGAAAGCCGCATTTCCCAACTTTGTTTTTTTGTAACTCAGCCACCGGGCATTTTGACTTGCATGGAAAGAAATCGGGCTATTTGTGGGTTTTAGTTCATATTTTCGTGTTCGCGTTCATTTTGTCTATGATTGTACTCTGCTGCTCACGTCATGGCTGCTTCTGTAATTAACACGATTAAATTACAGTTGTAGGGCCCGATTACATGTCTCTAATCCACGTTTCAACTCCACGGCCACAACGCATTCAATAAGTCCACCTTTCACTCAGCTAGAGCCATCTGGCCATCATGGTGTCAGGAATGCGCGATGGCCTGAACGGAACGTAATTGTTCAAAAAGCGGTAATTGGTAACATACTAAAAAATATTTCGGAAAAGTTTCCGACGGTGAATTTACGACACAGCTATGATCCTGCTCGCTTCCTCACCTATGTCCCCGGTCCGGAGTACCCCATATAGTAAAGGCAATGCGTGGTTAGCTCAGCTTAGCGATGACGTACAACTATGATGGGGACACTACGCCGTATTGTCTAGGTGAAGCAATATCTTTAAGGACAGTATAAAAGTAAGCATAGAGGGAAAGAGTGCTAAACCGTGAACTGGGAGAAATGAATCAAATATTACGAAATCCTGGAAACACCCACCAAAACTAGAAAGCAAACTTATGCAGTGATCGTTAGAAATATGAATTAAAAATAAAAAGAACTTAGGCAAAGCAAAACGTGACCGAACCAAAAATAGGTTGACGTGGTTGTATAGGCTGGCGGTTTTGCTCGCACAGATCACATTTTTACCCCAGCTAAAAAGCGCGCTAAAAACACCGACTTGTTTTTGGCGTGATTTTCCCCCCAAAAACACCCAAGATAAAATTCTCTGCTTACGCCTCCGAGCTCCGAATACCACCAACTCCCTCTATTTCCCCCCGTGCCCTCTTGCCTCTGCATGTCCCGACTCCCTTCATCTTTCCACGCGCGGTCGAGTCAAGCTGCAACCGCAACCGCCACAATAAAAAGAACAGGCCACGGTCGAGCGTAATAGTGTGTTGATATGAGTGCTCGTCCATCTTGGTCGCAAGGTCTACGAACGGGCAAGCGCGGGTGCTCGAAATCGGACTCGAGCGCAATCAAAGTGCCTCCCGTCTCCCTCCGGCGTCCCCTCCTCGTCGACTTCGCACAGCCGTCACCCCGTGGCGTCGTCCGTTACGTCACAACCGCCGCAAAGATCTGACCGCAGGTTACCGCAGCCAACGAATCGCTGCGTTCGCTTCGCCGTGTCTTTTACGCTAGCTGCTCGTCGATCCGAGAGCGCGCGATGGCCGCTTAGCGAGGGTGAGGGGCAGCCCGGCGGGGTCGGGGGCCGCAGATGGATTGTCCCGGCCAGCGTAAATTGAGAACAGCTCGGACGGATTAGGCCTAGCCATCCGTCGCTCCACCGCTCGATGCGTCCGGAGTGGAGGGCGGAGAGCGGTGCGGGGTTGCGTTCCGCGCTGTTTCTTTTCGTCGTCTGCTACTGCGGTGCATTTTTTGCCGCGATCGTCTGCTAGAGCTTGTCTGCGCACTCCGTTTGTTTGCGCGTTTGCAGACTACGCTCGAAGAGCGGTGGATCCCAGCATTCACAGCACCTTCCACATCCCCCTCCCCCCTCCACACTTTCGAGGGTATAACCGCACCTGGTTCGTTCGATGTTGCCGCGGCTGTCATTCATAGCTGCATCCCGGACCCCCCACAAGAAATAACACGAACGAAATAAATGAAAACAGCTCGCCGCAAGCTGTCAACAAGTATCGTCTGCTAGCCTTCCTCCTTCACCCTCGCAGTTGCAGACGACGAGCTCGCGCTCGCGTCTTGTGTCCATCGTCGTCGTCGTTGATTACGTGCGCAGTAGTATCGTCTGCTGCGACGTTGACAGGTGGACCAGACTGAATTTCTTTCGTTCCCTTCTCCCCCCTCTCCTGGACAGCCTTGTTTATCTTTTCTCTTCCTTGTCATCTTCTCCCCTCCAGCAGCACAGAAGCTGGAAGCCGCCCACGACGAAAGCGATCTCGTTTCTCGCTTCGTCCACGACCAAAAAATACATATATACATACATACAGCGCCCCCCTCCCCATCTCGGCACCTACGTCTCCTACCGTTCCTCCCCCTCCCGTTCTGTGTCAATTTCGCTCGCGGATCAACGGTCGCCGGCGCTTTACAGCTCGCCGCGGCAGAAAAAAGGGAGCTTTCTTCTTGGCCGAGATTCCATTTTGAAGCCAGGGGCCGCCGGGATTGCGTGCCTATCACTTGAAGGGCGAAACCGTCCCTGCATGCGTGTGTGCGCGCGCGCCTGAGCCATCGACCAAGACCAGACGACACAGTACTTGTTCTGCGTTATCTTTATTCATGGCTCGGCGTCTTTGGCGTTTTTTTTTTTTTTCGCGTAACGTAGTGTGTTCGTGGTGGCTTCTTTATTCTTCCTTCAAAAGAAGGCCGCCGATCGTTTTTGCCGGGTGTCTGTTGCGACCCCCCTATATTGGCACGCCTTGGGCGTTTGTTTGGAAGCAGACGGAAAACGGCTTGTCTGTTTGCGCCCACACCGGGGACGCTTTGCGCCCACCCCCAAACTCCGCCGGCTGTGTGCAGCCGAGGTGGGGGGCGACTTTGGAAGCGAAACACTTTCTTCGTTTCTTCTGTGCGGCCTGAGAATGTTTTTCGGGGCCCTGTTGTTGTCCCTTGGCGGCGTGCAGACGGTTTTCTGCGTTGGCGGTTTCTTTGCAAAGAAGCCGCGTAAACGGTTTATCCATCAAGGACGGGCCGGAACTTTCCGTTTTCTGCGCTTTCAAGCCCTGCGATATTATTTTTTTTTTGTCCCTGTTATCGCATCCTTCTATCCTTCTATTCTCTGCCTTGGCATGTTCTTTTTTTTTTTTAATTTTGTATGCCAGACCACGCTGGTGCCTTAACGTATTCTTTGCCTGAGTTAGGCTTACCACGATACGTCTGCCAGTCATTTTGCACGCCTTGCATCGCTTGATTTACAGCAGCTTATCAGAGCGTTCTTTGGACTTCGAAAATTGTTTTGCTGAATTCGCCGTGGTGCTTTACGTAAGCGATCGGCGACATAAGACAAACGGCGTGTATTTTGACGCTTAGCGTATAAAAATCACCACGTAACTATCTGATGTTGCGCGCTGAAGGCATCAAAAACACTTCATATGTGTTATAAGAACACCCTTTTTTTAGCTGAAATACCTCAGCGAGAGAGAGAGAGGAGAGGTAGAGAGAGAAAACCTTCAATGAAAGCTAAAGAGGTTAGCCCCACTAACGGTAGGGCTTGCTACTCCAGATGGGGTGAATACAGTGCGATGACAGGGGAAAATAGAGAGAAAAGAAAAGGAAGAAAGAGAGGGAGGGGGAGGGGAGATGCACACATATATAAAGTGTATATGTTCACAGGGTTCACAGAACCTCTTGTACACCTCTTTCCGCAAGAAAAGTAAGCAGAGTTTTTGTTCCCAGCACTGCCTCGTCACGATTTCGCCAGGGTCCAAGGAAGTGTGAGATTTCTAGAGTACCTTTACGTCGGAGTCGCACAAGTGCCTTCGATGCTGTTGCCCGCTGACTAGTGCCTGATGTTGTCGGTAGTAGAGCACACTGTACACAATGGCGACTCTACCCAGCCCAGCTTAAACAAGGCGGCCCAGTCACGTTTGCCCAAACTCGATCGAACGGCGTGGGTCTAACGGAAGAACAGCACACCACCTTTTTACTTGTGTCTATTTATTTACATTTGCACTAAAACGGGCTGTGATTGTTGTTTTTATTATTTTTTGTCGTGTACAGAAAACAGTAGGCCATGTAAAGAGTACGTAAAAACACATTTGAGCACGTATGGGAATCGAACCAGTAGGATCAAAATGCGTTATCACAATTTATTCAGCCCGTTCCTAGATGGGAACAAACGGCAATAGCTCTGGTGGTGTATTACTCCGCCGAAGCGACGGACCCGGATGCCAACGCGCGCGCGCGCGTTTTGAAAGGAGCTTGCGCCTTCAACGCGTAACATGGCCTCCTTTTTTCTCACGTAGTTTTCTTGTCATCGCTTCGGTAGTTTGTGAGCCGGCTAAGTGCAAAAAATCACGAAAACGACTCGTGTCACGTTCAAAACACTCGCAGTACGCACTGCAGTTAAACCTGGATGTAACGAATCTCAGTGAATCTCAGTGCAAAACGTCCCACACGAACACTCCGTCCCAACAGTGTATGAGTGCGTGCTCTACTGTTTCTGGCTTTTTACAAAGCAAGCAGTCCGGGCCCCAGGGAACAAAAAAACCGTTTTGAATCATCCAAGTTTTAACAGGTAATACTCTCGCATGTAATTTAAGCAAGCGGTTCTGAGGGGTTAAGTTTAGGGCCTCAAGCACGTGGACATAGCTTCAAACATGCCCCTAGATGGCGCCATGCGTCGCTTGCCTGGACTGACTAGGAAACGCCTATACGCCGACAGCGTGGGAAGACAGAGAAGAGGCTTTAGTTTGAGGGACCCAACGAATTTGTTTTCCTCTCTTAGTAGACGTAGCCCTGTTGAATAGGTGAATAACATATACAGCGAAGCTGTCTCTAGGCTCGGTTCTGACCAAAATTGCGTGCGTCTATAGGATCGTGTGGAAAAAGAAGCGCATCCAGAGCTTGTGTAAAATATGCATCGTAGCTCACAGTTCAATGTTGGCAACTCTGAAAAAGTCATGCTGAAGTTAGCCGCTAAGGCGATTCCATCATTGCGCTGAGTTTCATTTGTTTGTCGTAACTTGTTAGTTCGCAGAGAAGATGCAAACGTTGCAGAATTCCCGTCTGCTGTCAGCACGCGCTGCCGCCTGTACAAGGGGTATGTTACAGAACAGGGCTGCAACTCTAGTTCTGTGGAAACTATCCAGAGACAAATTACATTAGAATTAATTTAGAAATGATTCTAAGGAAATTACGTGTGCGTGCGTCTCTGTATTCGATCAGTGCAGTAAGTCACTAGACGTAACCATACGTAAGAGCAGCTTCGCTGCTCTTCACAGTAGTGGAAGGACCCTAAATTTTCAAACTCCCACCCCACCGGCGCTATATAGCGGTTCCTGCCTCCGTGAAAATGAGAAGAGCATTTCTAGCCACAAATCACAATTTCCAGCTTAGTTTCTGACTAGACTTACAAACTCTAGCTGGGATCGATAGCTTGCAACAAGAAAAATTCTTATTCTAGCTCGAGTCAATTATTTCCAGTTGGCAGGGTTTTTTTTTTCTTCTTCCAGCTCGACGGACAAATGCTAGCTGGAAGTAATGGCTGCCAGCCGGAACAAAATCTCAATCCAGACATAAATGAGCTAGAAAATAAAATTCTCTAGCTAGAAGAAAGTTCTGCTCCAAAATTCCAGATGGAAAAAAAAATATCATTTTCGCCTGGGTGCTCTGCCAGCTGGACGGACAACCAATGCTAGCTGGAAGTAATGGCTGCCAGACGGAACAAAATCTCAATCCAGCTAGAAATAAGCTAGAAAATAAATTTCTAGCTAGAAATATTTCTCGCTGGAAGAAAGTTCTGTTCCAATAATACAGCTGGAAAAAAATGTTATTTTTCACCTGGGCGCTCTGCCCCGCAGGCCCCCTGGGCTCTCCCAAGTGGACCCTTGGCCAGGCGACCAGCTGCCCCGTGTGCGGTATCACGCTGGCGCAGGCGCAAATGGCCGACCACTTCCAACTCGAGATGGACAAGCTGGCCGACTTCTACAGGTGCGTTCGCGTGTCGACAGGGCTGTTCACTCGGTGCTTTCCGGACCCGAACCCGAAACTATAGATGGTATTCACTGAAAAGTTGAGCTGTAAATTTCTTCTCTTGGCAACACTGGAAATGGCCACGGACATGGCGCGGTTTGTGCCACTGCTACCGCACGCCCCAGAAAAAAAAAACAAAAAAAACACCGGCATGCGTCGTCTGCTCCGTTTCAACCCGATTGTCAACGGTGGTGTCGAGAGGTTATTAATCGCACTCACATTGGAGTCGAGAAATTACTTTGCGTTCGCTGGGGTAGAGTTTGGAACGTCCAACACGCATCATGTGCTTAGCACGGACAAGTACCGCCATCCCGCGGAGCCCGACGCAACCAGTGACGCCGCATTCACATGGTTGCCTGCATGCGTGCCTCACCAGTGAATACAACCTATATTTCCACGTTTCATTCCTAGGAGTCTTCAAGGAGTCACTAAAGTGTAGCAACAAGTTTGCCTCTTTCGGGTAAAAGAGTGCCTCGAATTTAAGTACACCACTCACGGCAACATCAGTTGCTTATATAGGCAGAAAAATTCCAAAAGCGTCGAAACAGGTGCCGTGTTCACTTTCCCTCCTACGATTTGTGACGTCACGAATCGTGAGTGTTAGAACGTGCATTGGTGCAGCTTGCCAAAGCGGTTTTCTGAAACAAGCAGTTGAAATGAAACAAACAAAGCTCCTGAAACCAACCCTAAGTGTTTGTTTCAGAAAAACGCTTAGGCAAGCTGGACCAATCCCGCGCTTCAACATTTATGATTCGTGACGTCACAATTCGTTATGCGGGGAAGTTAACACGGTGCCTGTTTCAACGCTTTTGCCATTTTCTGCATTGATAAGCAACTGCTGCTGCCGTGAGTGGTGCATTTACATTCGCGGCACTGTTTTGTGCCCATAGGGGCAAACTTGTTTCTACACGTTAGCGTCCCTTTAACTAGGTGCTTTACCGTACAAATTGAAAGTAATTAACAGTTTTTTTACTGTCTTATTCTGAAACGTGTTTTTTTTTATTTTCAGCTGTCGGCGGTGGGTTGACAGGACTCACGAAGACAGCATGGCACTGGTAAGCCAATCTTTCAAAAAACGAGACTTTCCTTTATACATTTTATTTTTCATCGTACATAATATGTTTATTTTTCTTCTTCTTAGAAAGCATCGTAGCGTATAAACCGGCAGTCGCGGTTCCGAAGATTGTTTCTCAGTGTAATGTCTTGTCATTTTTGCTGATTATAGCTAATTTAGCAACGCGCTATAATTCGCGTAAAGCACCGGGTCCTAATTTTTATTCACTGCCAAGAGACGAAAGCAGAGATAAATAACATAATTTACGTTTGAGTGAACTTCACAACGCCGACTGTATGTGATTAAAGAGGCAGATGCAGCGTTACTGACTCGAAAAGCTAAGCTCGTTCGTCGCCTTCCCTGACTGTGCCTTATCTTCCCACAGCAACCGGAACCACAATCTGCCTGTCGGACAGCGTACGAAGCCGGAAAGCGATCGCCCCTCTCTCGGTGGGAGGTAAGCTGCCACTTTCACTGTGTATTAAAAAAAGATTCAACAAAATTTCAGTACCTCGCGTGCAACGTGCTCTTAAGGCATTCATGCTTCACATTTTTTGGGACTCCTTCCGTATGTGCACGCGTGCGTGCGTCCCTCAAGTTAAACATTCACAGCAGAAAAGTGACCCCTTTATGGCGCATGTAAGTCGGCCGCCGCTACTGCGCATGCGCGCGTGTTCCGACAATGTACCATTCTGTCACATAGCTGCTTTCTAACTGCGAGATGATAATGATGACCCACGGCTGCCCAGACGCATTGCACAGTTCATGATTCATTAGAAAAAGAAGTAAGCGGAGTCTCATGCATGTGTGACGTGACACCAGTCCCATGTGACGTAAGCCGGGCCGCAGAGTAAGGTACCGCGGTCGGTAACGCCCTACTCTGTCTCCCACACGTGTGCAGCTCCGCTGTCGCTTCCATTTTTTCTGTTCTAATACAAATGGTCTCAACACCTTGATGTTTCTTTTAAAATTGATTGCACTGGGCTATACTGTCACGCAGAAAGATTCTCCTTATTATATATTAAGTGCAGAGCACTTGAGGGTCTCGTCTTGTCGTCGTAGCTCGCTCGCTGGAGCCAAGTAGGGCCACATGGCGTTCCGTCATCGCGGCGTAACCCAGATGCTTCGAAAGCCAAGCGGTTTATATAGTCAATAGCGTTCGAAACTCGTGAACCGCTACCGCTGGCACTTGTCACACATCTCCCCGTTGTTTAGCGCTAAGACAACTGTGGGTACCTTTGAGGCAGAATATACGTAATTAACCGGCAGCGCCCGCGCTCAGTTATTAGGAACGCTCGTTGGCCTGGTCTTTACGATAGTAAGCGAAAAAAAGTGGCAGTGCAGCATCGGCACGTTCGGGAGAAAAAGCAAGCACAAAGGGAACAGAACTCCCGCTGGCGCAGTTTCAGGCAAGGGGCGCGCGATAACAGCGGAGGCGGAAAAATTGAATTGGATTTGGTGGTAGCAGTGAGTGGATAACGGCGCTGCAGCCCATTATATAATCTCTGCTCTGCACTTTCGACAGCTTTTACATTGAGTGGAACGGCTTTTATTTTTCTACTTCGCCTGCAGCGCAGCGCAGCCTGTTTTATTTGGGTTGCTTCACTGCAAGTTGGTGTATAGTGCGGAAAAGACAACTTTACAGACAGAAAGCATGCTTGGGCTGAATGTAAGCAACGACAAGTTCTATAAGCGCCTCTCTACGCAAAAAAAGAGAAAAGAAACTTGTTGAACGCAAAGCAAGCTCTGAAGTTCTCTAAGAGCAATTCAGCACAAGCTCACCTCTACACTGATGGTCTGTGGCAAAGCACGTCATCCTGTATCAAATAAGGACCCCAGCTTGCGTTTACATGGCGCGTTCAGAAACGATAACTTAGCATTTTCTCCAAAACCTCTCTACGATTCAAAAGCAGTGCAGTCTTGCTGCATGGTCGACTCAGATGTTGCTTCGGATTTATAATGCCGGTTGTGCGCCCTTATGTTTAGTTTATCTAGCAAACAATGTTACCCGTTACTATTATCCGTATAATGATGTCTACACCCCGTGCAGCTGACGACAGGCGCGTTATTATTGAGTGGTGATTTCTGAAACAAGGTTTTACACTTGGAGTAGCAACATTTTGGAAAATCGCTTCAACCACCCAGCCGCACTATTTATTCCTCCAGCAACTCTTGTTGGCTAAATAAAATGAAAACACTAAGCTTCGTTTAAGCAGTTAGGTGCTGTTCAATAATAGGACGTTTAGGTTCGGTTAGATGTGCGTAAAATAAACGCGAAGGCGATTGATGTGCAAATATTTCAGGATGGGCTAAAACTACGTTCTTTAGCGTTAAATATGGCGTAGCTTTTATCTCTCCTCGCTAGTGACTCTAGTTACATCATACATTACTGCTTACGTCACTAAACAAGACACCCTGCCCTTTTCTTGGTCGCTGCTAAGTAAATGAAGTTTAGCGACGCACGTGAAAGGATATGAACATTCATGAACATACATCCTATCATCTGCCTGCGTTTGATTAGAAATGGCGTAATAGTGGGGCAGTAAAAGGAGTAGTGTGGTATCGTTTCGTCCTGCAGTTCTCGGGTTTTTCTGTGTTCGCAGACGTACCTGAAGGTCCGCGGAAACCGCCATCAGCGACTCAACGGTAAGCATGCAGTTTATGTACCAACCCTTGGCCTCATCCTGTCAATCATGTGACGGGTTAAGTCTAAACGCGTAGCCCCGTGTCAGTAGCTCGCCTATATAACACGTAGTGGATGTACCAACTAAAGCGCTTCCGCTGAATATTGCCATGCTGGCCACAACTCTAAGTTGTGAATAACTTTGCATATTTGGTTATCTCTCTGCTAGCACTGATACAGTGTACTATAATGAGTGGGGGTGACCGTCACCCCTACTGCGTAGACAACTAGCGCCAACATAGACTTAAAGGGATCGGCCCTCCCTGAAGGACGTTAACTAGGTATTTTTTGGAAAAGGCTGAAGAACTAACAAACTGATGCACCGTCTACACTAATCAACACCTCATTGAGTTGGTAACATTCGATATAGCCGTAATCTCCGCTGAAAAACTGAAAACATAGCACACGGATCTGCGAATACGTAATGACCGGTGGAAATTCGAGAACGAGTCACAAACGCTACATATACATTTCCGTCAGCCCAAACTTTGAGTGTGCTGTGCTCTAAACCCTCTTTCTTTTCCTTTTTTCCTCCCACTTCGTCCCCTCCGCTATTCCCCGGATGATGGCGCTCGGCGCAGCGTTGTGCGGCCGTCGGCGGCGCTCCGAGCTTCCGCTGGACCTGCAGTCGGCGGACAGCGGTTCTCCGCCGGGCACTCCGCGGACCCGGGGTCCTCCTCCGCCGCTCAAGGTCGAGCTCTCGGACGCCGCCTACGAGTCGGCCGGTGAGTAGCACGATTGGCGCCCTCTTGCTTTGCTGGCGTATAACAATCACAACGGAAGCCACCCTAGAAATAAAAGGGAAGGCGGTAATAGTAACACCTATAGTGATAGCAACAGTAATATACTTGGGAACAAGTTGAGATCGGCAATAGCTCATGTACAGTATCACTCCGCCTAAGCGACGGACACGGATGTCAACCGGACGCGCGCGTTTTGAAAGGAGATTGCTATGGATGCGTGATATCGTCTGCCTTTTCTCGCGTAGTTTGATTGTCGTCGTTGCAGTACTTTATAAGCATATTAATCACAAAAAGTTACAGAAACGGCTCGTGCCATGTTCAGAATATTCCCAGTAACGCACTACTTGCGGCGCACGGAGTAACATCTGGTTGCGGGGATGAGGGACAGCGGCAACTTCTGTTCCGGTTCCAGAAGCCCTAGTATTTAAGGGTAGCACAGAGGAAGTTAACTTCAAGGCTGTCGAGGCGACGAAAAGAAGATTAGAATGCTGGTGGTCGAAAAGCACAGAGTGGAATATTGCCTAGGACAATTACCACCCGTAACAAAGGTGAAAAAAGTATTTTGTGCCTAATAAGCTTTTTGTGCCTGCCTTAAGCAGCGCTAGTATTAAACCAAGAGTATAAAACATAGGAAGTATAGTAGTCCTTTTTGGTGAGATGACACGTCATCACCCCGCTACAAAGGGAAAACCAATAGCAATCTTCATCATCACCATCATTCCTACGTTGTGACCGAGTATAGTAGTACTGCGGTTGCAGCCCCCTTCCTTAAACATAGATTGTGAACGGATATGAACACTATTGGGGATGACTTACTTTGTTTTATTAGCAATGTTAACTGCAGACACCAGAAAAAAAGAGTTGGCAATAGTAACGGTTGTACGAAGAGCTAAGGCAACAGTAACAGAAATAGTAATTTTTGGGATGGAAAATTTTCCCCTAGACAGAGACAAATGATGGATAATTGGGGTTAGGCACTGTTGGGGAGGGACTCATGGTTATCGGCGTTCCCTGGTTTACCGTAGTAGCCAACGAGATCAACACCACGGAGATTTCTTTCTTCATCAGCGTTTTGAATTTCCTACTTCATTACCTTTACTATAAGTTAGCCAGCACCTATGCGAATTATTACTTTCCAAGCTTCGTTAAAGGCCCGCAACGGGAGAATCTTTGCCTAATTCTAACCACGGGAAATTTATACCCACGTGTACCACTTCTTGCCGCGATGAGAAGTTCCTGGGTACCCATAAGTGGCGTAGGTAGAAATAATTGAAAAAAAGAAAAAATAGCTTGCGCGTAAACATAATTTCATTTTCATTTTTTAAAATCTAATTTTTATTTTGTTTTTGCAAAGTAATATACCGATTGGGAGTGAACAGAATCGACTAAAAAAAGGCCGAAATGCGCTAGGGAGGGGGGGGGGGAGCACAGCTCAGAAAATTTCGGGGGGGGTATTCTGACACCAAAACAACTCCCCGGTTACGTCTCTGGTACCCACAGCCAAGCAGCGATTTAATAACTGTTCTTAATATCGATGTCACAGAAAACGTCAAGTTACCAAGGCGTATCGAGCCAGCGAAGTTTCCACAAAGGCTAAAAATAGGGACCATTTACCAAGCAGACCTATCTTCGTTTAGGACTGTACACACGACAACGTATGTCGTCGTTCGAATCACACTACGTACTGTCTTTTCCACTCCCTTACGGTGTCCACTTGTTTTATTTTTATTTTTTTTACTCTATTATGCACCGTATATTATTCCACGCATGCTGCCAGCAAGTATGAACGCTTTGCAATCATGTTCCTTCGCTGTCGTCATAACCATGTCCACAGCTGCACCAAAAAGTTCGGTGGTAAATTCGACTACAGCCACAAGAAACGAAAAAATTCACGCGTCTCCACGAAGTGAATCATGACGAGTGGGTGAAGCACTGGGGATCGTTCTTACCGTAAATCACCCGTGGCAATGCTCACTCGCGCATGTAAATGAGTGACAACGCGTGTGTACAGTATATGCCATTCCAACCCGATAATATTCAATTTAATCCAATCCATTCAATTCAATCCAATTCAATCCTAATCTAATGCTCCTCGCGCATGCGCAAAACTGTACACGGACGCCAAGCCCCGTACAAAGTGAGGTACTAAGGTGCTTCGCCCCTAAACCAACGAGGCTATCCTCCGCCCTTTCCGGTCGTCCCGCAATATCTATCTCTACCTATAGCGAAACAAGGCGTGTCCGAAGGCAGAAAAACCCGGCCGGCAAGTTCCCCCCTCCCTCCGCACACACGACTGTTAGTTCTGTGCAGCGTTGTTGGAAAGCAGTGCGGGTTGTAAAAAGTCACCCACGACGACGCCTACGCGGCAAAATGTAGTGCAGCGCACGGGCAGCCATTGCCCTTGCGCGTACGTCACCTGTAACCCGTTAATACGTTGAAAACGACGACGACTGGGAGGGAATGGAAGAACGGTTCGAATGGCAGGCTGGAACTAAGCTATTCGGTCAGCGTGTTACGTAGGGTCACCTTGAGATTGGTTCAAATATAATGCACCCGTTCGTTACGAATGGCAGATTTCGATTACTCACCCGGGTTTTAAAACTTTCCTTGATAGTCTCCACGCCTTTTCGCTGTCGCCGACCTGTTTTTGGAATGCGTTAAGAGATTACGCGAACGCTCACCACTTGCTACCCAATGTTCGTTTTATTTTGTAATGAATTTAACTAATGACCCTTTGTTTATCAGTAAAATGACGCATTTTATTCTTGTTACTGTCCTCAAATTGTCATTATTACCGGCACATTTATTGATTCGTTAACGACTGAATTAGCGGTTCTACATTAGGATACCAGTGACATTAATTGAACCAAAAAGCAATCTATAGTCGGGTACAACTTAAGAACGGCAGCTGAAGTTGCAGCTGTGCCTCGTCACCGCAGCCGTCACTCCGCGCGGCGCAAGCAGTGCGTGCGTTACTGGGAATATTTTGAACATGGCACGAGCCGTTTCCGCGATATTTTGGACTCAATATGCTTATAAAGTACTGCAACGACGACAAACAAATTACGTGAGAAAAGACAGACGATATCACGCGTTCATTGCAATCTCTTTTCAAAGCGCGCGCGCCCGGTTGACACCCACGTCCGTCGCTTAGCGGGAGTGATACCGTGCATGAGCTGTTGCCGTGCTTAACTTGTTCCCAAGTATAGTCCATTTCAGCGTGGTGACCTATACCGTTATAAACACACCAGAAACGGCAACCAACAACTACTCAAGCCGGGAATCGTCGCGCACGTCACACAGGCATCAAGGCGCAGTGAACTCTCGTTTCAGATCCTACCCGCAGCACACATTCCCACTGCACACAACTGTACCGAAAGGTTTTTGCTAAGCCTTTTACGCCTTCTGCGAGTATACGTGAGACGTGGACGTACAACGGCGTGCAGCGAAGACAATACCGGGTCGATGCGTCGAGTATTGCCACTTGCTCCAGCGAACTCGCCTCCATCGACACGAAGCTGCCGCTTTGCCGAGCTCCGAAAGCCGTTCTGCACCGTTGCGCCTACGCTATGTCGTGCCGACGTCCGCCGCAACCGACCGAACCCGGGAAGACAGCGGAGATGGGTCCAGTTATTAAAAAGTGGGGACCTTCGGAGAGGGGAAG
The DNA here is from genome assembly GCA_013339765.2 of Haemaphysalis longicornis. Lineage (NCBI taxonomy): Eukaryota > Metazoa > Arthropoda > Arachnida > Ixodida > Ixodidae > Haemaphysalis > Haemaphysalis longicornis. The sequence continues at coordinate 81,871,646 of CM023449.1, read as the reverse complement.
GGAGGGAGGTTCCGGAGTAACGGGGAAAGCGGGTTCGAATGGAGGAGGAGGTTCTGAAAAGGAATGTATCGGACCCGGACGACAGTGTCGTGCGTCGTTCGTTTCATATTCTTCCAGAGAATTCTGTGCTCGCTTTTATTCAGATCCTTCACTCGTCTCCCTTAACCCCATTTTACCTTTTCTTATGCGAAGTTGCTCTTGTGTTCTCATGTGAAACGAACCCGCATGCTTACCCTTACTCCAACCAGGCCCGTAGCCAGGAATTTCTTTCGGGGGGGGCCCACTCGCTGTAGGCCTTGACTATTTCAAGAAAGTACCCATTTTCAGTAATTATTTTCCGTAAAATAGCAGTATATAAATTATTTGAGTTTTTAAGTACTATTCTACTCTTTTATATCTTTAGTTTGGAAAGTAATCTACCAAATAGTACAATATTTTCATACGGACAATATGTCTCAACAAATACCGCTAATAAAAATAAAACTACGTTACTCTGGGCCAAAAATAAAACTACGAATAGCCGAAATATTTTTTGTACGTTTTTATTTCTGCATATAACAGGACTGCGGCAGAAATAAAGTGGGTTGACGTGGTGGAAGACGGGGACCGTGTCCACTCCTTTGAGGTGGGGCGGTATTGAGGCGGCTCTGCGAAGAAGCGGCCAGGTCCTTCTTCCTTAAAGCACTGAAGAAAGGCCTGCCAGAGCCGAAGTGCGTACGATGGGCCGATGTGCGATCGCGAATCGATGTGCGATCGCGGAGCAAACTCGACATAAGAAATTCTGATGCATTGTATATGCGTTCTATTACGCTTTCGCACTTATGTAAAATTGCACAAATCTAGAAAGCTTACCTTCGGAAGCTTGTTGAAGTAGTTCATCAGTGTTGAACCTTGCCGCTTGTTTTTTGTGCTCATAATGAGGAACGCAGAGAACACCACACAAAGGAGGGCAAACACGCGATATATTCCGTCCCAAACACGGGCTGAACTGCAGTGTGTCTTGGCCTCCGTTGCAAAGGACCTCGCCACTGAATTTGACGTCGCCGCCGCAACAGGGATCGACCAGAACGCCGGATTGCCAAGAACCGGGGTAGCATGGGAAGTTGATGCCGGAGCACTCATCCAGAAGTATTTACATTCTTAAACAAGTGGGGACTTTCTCTGTTATTAGGACGATGGGGAAGGGCAGGTGAAGGTTTCCGGTGAGGCAATCTGAGGTCGAAGCCCTTCGGACCACCGATGTTGAAAGCGGGTTCTGGCAATTGGAGAGAGGAGTGTTCGTGAAAAGGAATGAGGCGCCGTGAATCGGAACCCCGATGACAGATTATGTCGTGCGTCGTTCGGGATGTTTCGATGATTCTCGGTCATGAGAAGACGGCTTTCATGTGCTCGCTTTTGTTCAAATCCTTCACTCGTCCCCCTTAACCGGATTTTACCTTTTCTTATACGAAGCTGCTCTTGTGTTCTCATGTGAAACAAACCCGCATGCTTACCCTTACTCTAACCGATTACTCCTATCCTTACTCCGACGATTGCTTACTATTGAGGCAAAAGAAAAATCGCTGTGGATAGGCGTCGACTTTCTCCAGCAAATGGAGGGACCGGAATTTAAAGACTAATAATAATGGCGATGCTGTCTATTACAACTGCACGTCCCGCGCACACGCGCGCACGCACGCACGCACACAAACATACAAAAAGTTAACTCACACAGAGCAAATACTCAAGGATGTAACTGCTAGATAAGAACAGGCAATAAAAACTGAGAAAGGAACGACACAAACGGTTTCGCAACTCAAGGAACTATTTGTTGGAAAAAAGCTTCTTCCCGTTTACCTTTTCCCTTTGTGTTTGTGAGCGCACGCGTAGTTCTGTTGCTTTTTTTTTTTTTTTGTTTGCCCCCAGTGCGAGATTTGTGCCCGTTCATTCAACGCCTCATTCCCCCACGCTTGCAGAGCGTTGCCGATCGGGATCTCCGGGGGGAAAGGATCCCCAGTCGCCGTCGGGAACGCGGGATCGAACGGGGAGCGCCGGTTTCACCGATGCCTCGGCCGCCGACTCTCGAGGAGCTGGCGACCAGTCGTCGACGACGGGAGGACGCGACGGGTGAGCTTGGTTCCCTTTTTCTGCATCGTGTTTCCCTACCATCTTTCCCCCTTTTTTACTCACCCACTTCTTTTCGCTTCCCTATCCGCTGCGTCTTTTTGTTTCCCTAGGCTGCTCCTTTTTGTTTCCCTAGGCTGCGTCTTCACGGTTACCCCTTCTTCCCAATTCTTGGCGGGAACCACCTTTGGGCGTCTGCCAAAGCCGACAACAGCTTGGAAAGCGATTAAAAAAAGCTCGGGAGGAGAAACCCTCAACATGCCTAACTTTGTTTAAAATTTTGTTTAAATTGTGCTTATCTGCATACTGTGAACGATATAAGACTAAAGGCCGGGATGCGACACGAGCGCAGTTTTGAAGGTATGTTTGAAGTGACGGAATACCCAAAAATGCCCCAGCCATGATCTGTGCTGTGCGCCACTAAGCTTTGGGAGCGTAGGAGAGTGGTTTTAATAGGCATTTGCACTAACCCGCCGCGGTGGCTCAGTGGCTAAGGCGTTGCGCTGCTGAGCACGAGGTCGCGGGTTCGATTCCTGGCCGCGGCGGCCTCTTTTCTGATGGAGGCGAAAAGCGAAAACGCACGTGTGTACGAGATTTCGGCGCACGTTAAACATCCCCAGGTGGTCAAAATTAATCCGGAGCCCTCCACTACGGCGCGCCTCATCCCCTGCGTTGCGTCGGCGCGTTAAACCCTACAATCAATCAATCAATCAATCAATCAATCAAGAAATTTCCATTACTTTTCTCCGCGGCGATTTGCAGATGGTCCGTAAATATCTCTTCATTCCCATTATTCTGTTTGTTCGAATCGATGTTTCTGTACCTACTGGGATATAACACTAGTATACATACAAATAAACTAGTGTGCGCTGCTAATGGCTACAGATTATTATATGCAAGGGAACGGGCACAGTTTCGAAAACTTACTTCGCTATGAGGGAGGCGGTGCATGTAATTGACACCTCTGATAGGTTTGTCAAAGCAGGGGTGGTACCTTAGTTGCGTACATCCTTGTGAACCGTGAATAGTATGAATTAACATAATCGCCTCGCTCATTGTTTTATTTATCTTTACCGTATGAAGTGAGTTACTCAGTATTTGTGTTTAACACGAAGTATCCAGCTTAGAGAAGCCTCACGGCGAGGATATAACGACCTAACGGCGGCCATTTTTGACACTCTGCATGCCTACTCTAAAATTGGAGGATAAAAAAATTTGCCGCCGTTTCACGTGGGTGATTTGTGGTTAGCTCGAAAACGTGGTGCTGTCCCTTGACTATCCTTCGTTTAAAAAGGCTATACATAGTTGTGTTAAAAGTGGTTACGCATATACGAATTGGCAGAGACATTCACACAGCACACAATATTGCAGCGGCAGCTGCAATAGCACACATTCATTTCCAGTACTTTCCTGTACATTATTTATGGCTACACTACTGTGAGATGTTTAACTTTGCTAAAGACGCACAAGTTGAACGAAGTTTAGTTAGCTAAACGAAAGGCGACTGAGAGAGAAACGACGTGAAACGAGGCTAAATTTTGCATATTTAACCCGGATTTCGCACGGCGTCCTGCCGCACTATCGACAAACGTTACTGCGCCATCCTCGCCTACCCTAACACCCCTACACGCGTACGCTACGCTGACAGCAACCAGCAGAGACAGCCCAAGGAGGCGGCGCAGCGCAGCGCAGCTTAACGCAGCGCCAGGAAGGCTTCCGCCACAAAGATAGACGTGTCTTGCTGTTCTTTCTTGCTGCCGTGACATCCTTCCGCTCATCCGCGAGCCACTCTGCGCATGCGCAATGCGCCTAACCGTTGTTGAGTTATTGATACACGTTCTTTTTTCTTGCTGGCTGGGTATTCTTTCGCTCAGGAGGCGAACCAATGCGCCTAACCGTTGTTGAGTAATTCGCACAACCACTCTTTTCTTTCCTTTTCTTTTTTTTTTGCTGGTTCGGTATTGTTTTGCTCAGTATAGGTGAGCCACTCTGCGCATGCGCTGAGCGCCTTGGCGGCGTTTAGCAATGGTACGCAACCTCCACTTTATTGCTGGCTCATCTTTCTGTATAGGGCTGCACAAACTCGACGAGTTCTTTTGGTTTATCTCGCTAAGTAACCCTAAAGAAAGTGTTTCAGTGTTTAGCTTCTGCAATGGCAAGTCAGTGTGAACGAGGTGTGACGGCACTTGCAGTCACTGATTTCTGGAGAAGTAAATGAGTTCAGGCACGGATCAGAGTCACGTCCTTGCTTGAGCAGAGTCGTGTCCTCAAGCGCTATGGTGACGAGAGAACACGCGAGATCTATGAAGCTTTTATGATGCACCGCGGCGGCCGCTTTTCTGATGGAGCTAGGCGAAAAGCAAAAACGCCCGTGTGTACGAGATTTCGGCGCACGATAAAGACTTCCAGGTGGTCGAAATTAATCCGGAGCCCTCCACTACGGCGCGCCTCATCGCCTGCGTTGCGTCGGCGCGTTAAACCGTATACAATCAAAATCTTTTATGATGCACGAGCGAGCGGGCGTATGCGTCAGCAGACCATCAGTCGACTTGTCGCCCGAGGAGATAGTATATCTACAATCTTAACTTTTTGCCTTCTTTTTATGTTCTTCCTGCATTTTCTTATACTGCGTGCGCGCAATAAAATTAATTCAGTTGTTAGTCGGCGGCCCTGTTTGTCTTTTTCTTGCCTTCCGTTCCGTTTCTGTGCGCTGTTTTATTTTTTTTTTTTGTCAGGATTATGAACCAACTAGCCCGTCTTCACACTCCAGTACAAGAAGAAACGACTTCTGTTTGTTTGCTTATTTGTTTTAGGCAGCCGTTTAATGTGTTCGACAAGAAATGGGACAGTGAAAGCTTCGCGTATGTAGATGTGTTACCAGTTTCGGTCCTTTGTTTTTTCGAAAACGTAAAGCTCTTTCAAGTACAGCGAATGAAGCGGCAGACGGCGTCACTGGCGTTACACGGCAGGTTGTCTACCACTGCGCATTGCATAAAACAATCGCGGAGTAGGAGCGTTAAAAATGTGCCCCGAATTCGCGCACAAAAAAAAATTGAAAGTGATTAAGATTGCTAGAACTTGACGACGAGTGCGTAACAAGAAAACAGGAGTGAAATGGTTTCTAGGCAGCAAGTTCAAGTAAGACTACACTCACGAAAATAAACATATTTAGAGAGGTAAGGCAAGGAAGCGGCAGAGAAGCGGACTTTCATTTTTCTTAACGTCTGCTCACGCCAAAAACTGTAGCTCTTCTTCAAACGAGAAACGGAGCAGCAACAAAGGCGCAACTTCCCAGCTCCGAGTTCGGCGGATGAACCGACACTACGATGAATAAAAGCGCAAAAAAAAAAAAAAAAACACATGTCACGGTAGCCATTTCGCTGTCATGCAAATGCTCTCGATAGATAATTCAATTAGGACCGCGCGCGCAGCTTAGGGTCGACAAGATGTTCTCCGCTGCTCCCGGTCGTGTAACCCTCCACTGGCTCGGGTTGACTGCGGCTCGGCTCGACTTGGCTCGCATGACCGGAGCCGAGATCGACACACTGGCTTGGTCCCCGCGACTCCATGGCTGCGCTAATAAAAAGAAAGGGAAACAATAGCAGTACGAGAACGGGAGAAAGAAATAAGGGGATCACTTTGAAGGGTACAAAAACTGAGATGTTGAGTGGGACCCCCCGCGCTCTAACAACGATGTACTACTGCCGCGAGTTCAGAAGTGAGACGACGACGGTCGAAGCCGACATCGCCGGCAACGGGACGGGAAGCGACAAGCGGCCGTGCTTTTAGTCAAATTGCCGGCGCGCTGACGGGAGCCGTCCGTTTTCGACGTCGAGGAGGACGGCTGAAAGTTTGTCACTGCATATAAGGCCTGCCAAAAAAAAAAAAAAAAAAGATTTTCCAGTGGTGCGGCGTACTAGGGGAGCGAAAGGAGCTGCTGACATCAGTTCCGGTCGGCTGACGCGACACAGCCGTCACTCAAATTGACGGTGTCAGGTGAGGGAGAGAGCGAAGTTGGGGATGGCGGATTTAGGGAAGGGGGCGAGGTCCGGACGCCGTTGTAGGGGGTGGGAATATATGTTAGAGAAAGGGAAAGGGTGGGATTTGGGAGAATCTTGAAAACAAGCATAAATGAAAAAGGATAACAGAAGAACGATACGCGTGTGTGTGGGCATGCGATATCGCCGCCTATGAATTGTCCGAAATAGAAAAAGAACAACAGAAACGGAAGAAAAGAACCGTTAGATGGCGCGTTAAACGCACGCACGAACACACGTGACCCGGGCGATTCACAGGCTCCCGGGGGCGTTTCCCCAGGCGAGCCTTTCTTTCCCGGTATAGGGAAGCACGTGCGTTCAAGCGGAAAGAGATTCTCCCATTGTCCGTCGCTGATACAGGAGGGGGCGCAGATCGGACAGGCCTTTCCCGTGCTCCCGCTCAACACATTGCTTGCGTGGAAGGGAGTGGAGGGGGTTAGCGAAAAGACGGAAGCGACGAGGGAGCGGCGTTCGACAAAAGGTCTACGTTTGGGAGATATAGCAAACTACAGGAAGCGCTGGTCAAACCTTTGGACAAAAAAAAAAAATGTGGTTGATGCCTCTTTCATAGGAATCGGTAAAACACGAAAGTGGAATTGAAACAGGAGCGTTTATTGTGCATCCATATGAACTTGCACATCGCTATTTACATTACGTGTCGGTGTGGCACCGTTAGACGCATCAATGTTAGACACTGGATTGCACGCGCCGGAACATTGCGGAAGCCCGTTTTAAAACCACAGCCTATGGAAAACCGGGCGAAGGAAACGGAACCGAAACCGAAAGCAGTAGGTGGCGGAGGGTGTCTCAATTCACCCGCGTCCCGCGTACACGAAGACGCTGGCACGGAGGCGCCAACTGTCGGCGCTCATTAGTGTTATGATCAACTACTTCGCTTCCTTTCTCGCGGACGCCAGCACCTCCTAGACGGCATCTGAATGAAGAAAATAGTGGGAAAGATGCAAGGCGCGTTCGTAGACCTACATGCGCATGAATTCGTGGCGCAGTGAGCAGAGGGCTGTACAATCCAGGGGCGGTATTCTCGAGTTTTGTCTCTTTTGCGCCCCTTTCGAAAGTGTCCCTTTTGGCGAGCCCTGATTGGCTAAAAGCAAACAACTGGAAGTGACGTAACGGAAGCGCGGCAAACCTACTCCCAACCTTTCTCCACGCTGCCAACGTCCACTTCTTAACCAGAAGTACGTCACGATGAAAGGGACGCAAAAGGGACGTTTTCAAAAGGGACAGTTATACGAGAATACCGCCCCAAAACTTTTCCTGGCGACGTCATTTCCGTGACGGATATGACGCCGGTGAGGAGCTGGTGTACCCGGGCGTAAAACACTTTCGTGTTAAAAGAGATTGAAAGAATGCAGTACGAAAGTGCCGAAATAGTCATGCGACGAAAGGAAACATCTGACGCCCTTTTCATGAGGAAAGGGGGTTGAAACGCGAAGCTTTCTCCGATAGAAATGCGAAGTACGCAATCCAATCAGCCAAAGCCCAAATCTATGGCAACGCCGAGCTAACCGGGTGTGATGTTACGATTCTGTATCTATTAGGTACAGATGATTCTGTATCTATTAGTTAGCTCGCATTGTCGCTGATTGGACTTGGCTGAATGGATTGTGGGGTTTGGGCTTGGGCTAGTGGTAGCGGTAACCCGTGACTCCGCGTAGCGCAAAAAAAAAAAAAACGGTCAAAGACAGAGAGAGGCGACGGGCACAAGCGCTCGCTCTTCCTCTGTATTTGACCGTTTTTTGTGTGTGTGCTACGTGAAGTTATGGATTGTGAACTTTGCATTTGTATCGGAGAAAGCTTCTCCTTTCATCATCATAATAATAATCATTACCGTCATCATCATGTGCCCTCTCATTGTGGAAAGTTGGCTTTCGCGTTTTACCCTCATCATAATCGTCATGTACCTTCCTATTGTGTAAAGTTGGCTTCCCTGCAGTGCGTTTTGGCGTATAACATCGCCATCATTGAAGAATACAAAGCTTAATTCGCTATAAAAATGATCTAGTTGGGCTTCTTAGTCAATAGCAAAAGGTCGCAGTGGTTAATTTATATTTTAATTGTACTTTTTCTTTCTTTCTTTTTTTGAAACGCGATATTTGACGTCAAAGGTAAACACGACCTCAATGGCTGGATGTGGATTAAAAAAAAGCACCCGCTGATCAGTGGAGTTAGTAAATGTCTAATAAGTGATTCAAAGGGGAGCGAAAAGTTATTGCGAATGCGGAGAGACCTGAGCATATAGCATTCAATAAAGTTTATTTGGTTGAAGGCCGTTTAAATACTATTACTGCAGAAACGACAACTACTAACACACGCAAAACAAAGCAAGAAAATTCCACGAGCCTTCCCTGATTCAACCGTGTTTTATTTCCCTCGGTGTGTCCCGTTGCTCGCCGCAAAGCGTCCAGTCACTAGAGTCAGTACGTTCGGTTCAGTCAGTACGAGACCAAAACCTGTCCAGCAATGCCCATGTAGACATGAACGTACACAATTTTGTTTGCGGGTAATTGTGTTATGAGCTCCTTGACAATTTGGAGCACGCTCGGCGACGTCGTTAATCAGGCGGTCTTGTCAGCGCCCGAGATCGCTGCTTGAAGACTGAAAACAGGCTGGAACGCCGCTCGGGACGGCGTCACATTTGTCGCGCTGAAGCGACACCGCATCGAATTTGATAGCGAATTAGTCGGCACAGATGATGTCAGTGGCGTCAAAGTTCTTCTCGGATACACGCGCATAGTTGCAGTCGAAGCTGGAGTCACCCGTTTCTTGTCGCGGAACGGCTTGCTTCCGTTTCTCGAGCTGCTCTCCACCGCTGGGAAAACCAAACAGTAAAGCTCCTTCCGTTCTACACTTGTACCAGAACGGTCGCCCGGGACACAACATGTGTTTGACTTCCGTCTTTTACACGAACTAATTAAGCCTTATAATAATGAACAGCGTGAGAAGCTCGCTGCGCGTCATTCTCGCACCAGACACTCTACAGGCCCAACCACATGAGCGCGTAATGACGACGTACTCGCGCATCGACGTAAACGCGCGAAGGAGTACGCGCTGACGCACACCTCGCCGCAGGGGGCGGATAGTAACCCCTTGGCCGCCGCCGTAACCGCGGCGGTCGCCGCGCAGCCTAGGCCTAACGCCGCAGTACCGGATTCAACCAGAGCTTGCATTTGCCCTTTCTGACCATTAAATTGCATCCGAACAACGAACGATGAAAACAAAGATCTTTTTTAGCGGTGGAGCTGTTATAGCTGGCTGTAATGTATGACGCGTAACGCATTCTAAATACCAAGAAAATGTCGAGCGCTCGTGTGCGCTTGCCTCGCGGCGACCGCCGAGCGTCCCCGGCTCGCGCAGTGGCTTTACAAAAAAAAAAAAAAGGGGGGGGAAACCCCCAAGCAGCACCTTGCGTTGCCTAGCAACCAACGAGCAACCAACACCTGCTCCACGGAGCCGCGACGCGACTCCAGGAATGCCGCGCATGCGTCGTGCACGTACGCGCCGCCCATAGAGATAATATACTGACTCTAGAGGGAAAGCGCGCCGCTGAGCCAATGCATTGGAACCGTACGACACACAGTGGCAGACATGATACAACAATTTCAATTTGAAGGTTGCCAGCTGAGCTTTTGCTTACTAAAAACGAAAGTGATGGGTTGTAATCGAAAGTGATGGGTTGTAATCAACGTGCTACTGTGGCGTTTCCGCGTCCGGCTAGCGAAGCATGCCGGGATTAATTGTAACATGGCGGACCGCTGGCCAGGCGGATTTTGTGTAGGCGGCGTCGACAGCATTGCGTAGTTTATCTCCTGTGGGTAGGTAACCGACGTGTTTTCGGTTTAGCATGTGACTTGTTTGAGACTGACTATTTGAGCACGTGGCAACGCTCACACAACACTTGCGCGCAAGCTCGAATGCGACGATCGCATGCGCGAGGACGCAAGGAATCAGCTGATCCGTACTGGGCCGCGCAGAAAAATGAATCTCTGTCATGATCTCCGTGCATTTTTGCGCTGTGCCGCTTTATTTGCCATTCTGTGACATTTTGCGAGTCGCTCAATGCTTTTCAAACGAAGTGAAGTGAACTGTGGCTTTAGCTGAATGTAAAACCTTTATCGACAAAAAAAAAAAAAAAAGAACGTTATCGCATGGGCCAACGCTGATATTGCCGGTGAGTCGCGGCCCTTTGAAGCACAGGAACGAAAGAGCGCGGTCGATCGCAGGCCAACGGAGTGGAAGAATGCATGCCAAGGTAGTATGCGAAATTCAGTCAGCGGCGTGTCCCGTTTTCCTTTCTGTCTGTGTTCGTCAAGTTCTAGCTGCTTTCCACCACTTCAAAAGGAAAGCTTACGGGACTGAATGGGCAGTATTAAATGGGCAGCAATTTGCCGCACAGAGCGCGCGAGGAGAGAACATTGACTTATTGACTTATTGTGACTGATTAAAAAAGAAACCGCATTTCGTTACCTATTTTTTCGTTCTACCTTCACGAACGTTTGCGCGAAAGTTCGAAGCACGAAGAGCTGTAAGAAGTTCAATGAATAAAACAACTGGAACCGAACAATTATAAAAGCTCCTTTTATTTCTCTTCCAACGGGAACGATGGCTGGCTGCCACTCCGTAGCCTATAGTGAACTTGCGGTAGTCAAGGTCAGATCGGAATCGCTGTTCCGGCGTCAGTTCAGGGGTAATAGATAGGGTGCTCAACGTGAAGAAACGAATGACAGTCTCGCAAGCGCCCGGGCAGGAACTTGCTCAGCGCGTGCATCTGAGTTGTACCAGTTGTGCACATTTTGTACGCACGCAGATCTGAGCTGGAGACTGCACACACACACTGCGTAAGTCAGGCGCAAGGGCCTCGCCACTTCCTAGCACACTTAAAGAGAATCGAAACCAAAACTGAACTGCGCACTTACTCTTTGTTCGCTAATTAGAGCTTAATTACACTAAAAGTTTTTTACAGAGCTAGTTTTAATTATTAAGGCAATTATTTGTAACTATTTTGCTTCAGTTCTTTGTTTAAGTTAAATAATTACGTAACAACTTTTTAGAAGGCTGACTACAATTGATCTGGCAACCATGAGAATTGTATCATGTCAGCGCCTACGATTCGTACGGTCTCGGAGCTCGCTTTACCCCCCTGGCACCGCCGCTGCGCCCCAGTTGTCGTCAAGGGCTACCGCGCATGTAATGCTTGGCATGAGGAACAGGACGATATCGATGCATGTGACGATGGCTACTACTGGCACTATGCAAAGCGATGGTGGAACATGTAAACAAACAATTTCAAACATATACAAATGCGTGGTGACGTCTCCTTCAGTGCTCACGTAGAAAGAAATCCTGGAGCTTCGCTTTGATTCAAACCTTGCGCGTGACTTAGTGCAAGCTTCGACAGTTGTATTTTTTTTTACATGCCAAACCACTTTCAACCAGAGAATATAGGCGTAGGAAATACGTGACCGAACCCCGCTTTCGCTATACTCGGTGACAACTTAAGAATGGCACCGGAAGTTGCCGCTGTGCCTTATCACCGTAGCCGGATGTTTGTCCGCGCGGCGCAAGAAGGGCGTTACTGGGAATATTTTGAACATGGCGTGAGCCGTTCCTGTGATTTTTTGGACTTAATATGCTTATAAACGACTCTAGTGACGACAAACAAACTGCGTGAGACGAGGCAGACGATATCACGCATTCATAGCAAACCCCTTTCAAAACACGCGCGCACTGACGTCACGGGTCCGGCGCTTTGCGGAGTGATACACTACATGAGGTGGTGCCGTTCTTGAGTTGTAACCGAGTATACCAACTCCGCACGTCAAGCAGCCGTCCACTCAAACGCTGAAACGGAGCTGGTTTCAAAGCGTGGTGTGCGCAGCAGCAGTGCGTCGCTGGCTGCGACTTTGGAGTAACAAACGCGTAGCAATGCGTTCGGCGTACGACTGAGTACGCCGGTTTTACGCGGGCGTGTGGTTGGGACTTGAAGTGACCGCGTCCCCGTCGCTCTGGCCAGCGCTACGCCGCCCCGGGAGCGTCACCCGTGCAGATGGTGGCGCCACCTCGCGGCATCCAAAAGCAGCATAAGTTCGCCCACAGAGTTGCGGAGCAGTTTCGCGACCAGAAAATCATTGAATGACTCTGACGGAGGGGGTTTTGTCTTTTTTAGCACTCAGCTACTCGATTTAGCAGATGTGGGTGATTTTAAATGCATATCGATCTCATTTTGCTTCGTTGCGACTACTGGCGATGGAATAGAGGGAATGGGGGCTGCACTCGTTCTAACAAGAAAGAATACCCCGGATTATGGCACTGACGGATTAGTCCAAGTTCCCGCTAATTTAGGATGCTCTGATGAGCGCTGTAGACAGACGGCTCCCATTAATCGTCATGCAGCCGCAGCGTCCTCCGTTCTACCACGTCGCAAATGTGGTCTATTGTAGCCAGACCTTTCCGCGGTGTACTCATATATCAAACTACAGCAAAGACGGAACACCCGCTGGCATTTGCACGCAGGTTAACAATACGGCTACAGATTGTAATTAGAATTGCGCAATACCTCAGCGGTAAAAAATAACGCCCTCTGGTGTGGGGTGGCGCCTCGATCACCGCAACCGCCATTAACAAGGTTAGCGCAGTTTCGCTAGGAGACAAAGTGGCATACATAAAAGCACTCCCCAAGTACTGAAGTAATGCGCCCGTTACAAAAATCGCTATCTGCACCAGATAAGGCGAAACCGTATCAGGAAACGCTATCCCTAAATCGAGTAAAAGCGCGCAAAAGGGTAATCAGCCAGAAAAACACGGCGAAACTTCATGCACGCACTCCATTTTATAGTCTACCGCGCTTTCCTTTTGTATTGGGAGGGCCTCTCGGATTAGCAAAACGAAATGGACCATTACATGTTAACCATTTGAACTAACGGTAACTATATGCCTGGCTGGCTTGCTCGCCGCAGGTCCCCTTCGTCGTCGGGCGCGGGTGCTGGTGTCGGGAGCAGTAGTGAAACGCCCGGCACCGAAGATGGCCAAGCTGCCGACGAGAGGTGAACAACGTCTCTAGTTTCTGGTAGAAAGATAGAAAGTTCTGTAGAAACTAGACTTGTGTAGATTCAACAGTCGCTGAGGGTTTTATTCCCCGCTTCTGTTGCCGTCGGCGGCACACGGGGTCCCGCTCCCACACCGAAAACAATTTTTATTTTTGCGAAGACTGTTTTTTTTAATAGAGTCACCATGTATGGGTAGGGTAGTAGCCAACGTGGCACTCGTGCGCTGCGACGACGTTAGGTTTCAGAGTATCGACACTCTTTTCTCTCATTGTTGGATGCCGTGGTCATTGGTCTAACCGCGTCACGTGACATTTGTTTACCCCGCGGGACCAATGGGCGCAGACGTTTTGGTGCCTCTGTGTTGCCGCGCGCGCGTTCTTCGATAAATCGTGATTTCCAGAGTGCAGTGTAGCAGTATGACGCGTTGAAAGTGAGTTTTTAAGGCCCATGCAGAGTAGCGATGCCGTGCTGCTCTGTACTGGGCTGTTTCAACCGGCCGGAAGGTGGAAGACACCTGCTTCGCTACCCTCTGGGAAAGAACGACAGTGGCCTATAACATACAGCCACTAGAAACGCTGAACTTATTTAGTGGCTGTAGCCTAACCTAGAGCCACTAATAAGCTGAGCTAACGTAACCGAGCCTGAACTTGTCGCACCGGCGCGCTGTCTCGAAATCGTCCAAAAGTAACCACAGCTGTCGTGATTGTAAAGCGGCGCCCAGACCAATTCCGCCCTTCAACATCAGCCACAATAGGACGCATTAAGCTGGCCACCCCTGCGACAGGCACCAAAATGGCTGCCGGCGTGAATAAGTGTCGCTCATGGAGGAAAGAAAAGGTTAGGAGAGGCCCTGAAGCCGAGTCCCGCCATGACTTGAGCCCACGGAGCCCAGCACTCTATCCCATCATCCTTTGCTGTCTCCGGTTTGATTTGACTAACACGGCGTCGCCCTGCCCTCCCGCTTCGAAGCGAAAACAGCTTCGTCGCTAATTCCTCGGTGCGATGTAATCTTCTAAGCTGTTGATTTCGCCTTCAATTTGCCCATTCTAACCCTGACCCAAAGTTTCAATCGAAAAACGGCCTTCGTTTTTGAGATAGAAGGACGATTTTTCAGCTCTTAAACCTGGCAAAGTAGCGTTTGTCGTCGTCATAGCAACAGGCTCGCGGGATGGCGAATGCAGACGCCTCCGACGGCAGAGTTTTCAAACTGGCCTAATCTAAAAACGTTTGTCGTAGTGACTGCGCTGGTTTGCAAGCGTAGCGAAGTAGCCACATACCAAGCGCCTTCAAAATCTGTCCGTTCTATTCGCCCAAATTTGGCCGCCGCAGTTGTAAACAAGTAAGCAACATTGTCCATGGGCTCAAGAAAAATCACGTGACTTCCTCCACACTTTTTGCAATGCATTGGGGTGATAGGGGCCTCTCCTGAGTATTCTTTCCTTCATGGTGTCGCTACTCTGATGCGTAGCTTATTCAGTGGTTCTACGATGACGGAAACCGCAGGACTTGTCCCAGGCAGATTGTTGCCGCCATTCCTGGCACGGAGAGTAGAAAAGCGTTCATACTCTGCCGCTATCACGACTGTTAAGAGCATGGCTACCACAAACCATGCATGATTGAAGGGTCCACGAAGACGAACACACGTGTGCATCGTGCGAAACAATGTAACAGCAGAATAACAATCACAATCACGCCAATTTTAACACAACTTTGCTACATTTTTTTCGCTACATAATGCGGAAAACACACGCAAGAGTGTATGCAGCCTCTGTACGTCAACTTTGGCATTTCCTTTATGCGTCACAGGCTCTTGTTCTTCTGACCGGCTGCCGCTGACAGAAGCCACTAATAAACGTGATTGTGCGATTGTAGGGGTGCCTCTGGGTCCTTACGATAGCACCACTGTAGTGGTAGACTACAATTAACCCACTCATCACTACAAAGAAATTAAAAAGAGCGAGAAGGACGTGGACAGGAACAGAAGTAGACTGTACGAGCGCTCTCCAGTCTACTTGTGTTTCTCTGTCCCCGTCCTTTGCTCTCTTTTGAATTTTAGGTGCGGAGTACCTTAGGACCGCGCAATGTGCACCCGCGTCCGTGCGCATAGCACTACAATCGCAAAAAATCACACAGGCACCGGCAGGATTCGAGCCTGTGTCTGGTACACCAGACAGAGTTAGTGTCAGTCGTCTTACCCATTGGGCTACGACCGTGAGTTAGTACCCGAGAGTCAAACGGCTTCCTCCCTCGCCTGTAACGATGCAGAGTACCTTAGGACCTCCCAATGTCCGTCCGCGTCCATCCGTGAGCATCATCAATCGAAAATCAAGCGAAATTCGGTTAGAGCCGTGAGTTGCAGTTTCATTTAGGGAATAATCAAGGTGCAACTCACGGCTCAAATCGAATGACGGTCGGGGCGCAACTTGGATGTCATTTCGAGTCCCCGTACTCAGAACCCTCCGTCATCATTCACGGAGTGGAGATGCTGCCATTTCTTCGAAGCCACGAACGAAATCGCCCAACGAAGCATTTTATTACGCTCATCACTGTTTCGATACTACCCGAATGACATCTTCGGAGTCGTTGTGTGGCGGCATCTTTTAAGTTTGTTATATCAGTTATTTTTTTTATGGAACAACGTTCTTGGCGACGCTCCAGAGTCAGTACATTACCGATCTCAGGGCGTAGCGATATAAGCGATGATCATTGTTCATTCGGCTTCATTGTGTTCCGTTTTGCGAATACAGCAACATGAGTGCATGATCTTCTTTTTTGTGTCCGTGCACTAATGAATGTGATGATTTAACAGCGAATAATTGTGCGTTACACGGGCGGGGCCATATGAATTAGGGCGCACAAAAATTCTCTATTTGGTTTGTTTAGAGCCACATACTATCGAGAGAAACTTACAAGAACGAATAGCTGTCATCGCGCTACACAAATGCTTTGGACCTACGCCAGCTGTACCTTCCCTCCACGAACAAACATTTAGGTTTATGTGGGTTGAAGAACATATCCTTCTCTTCGATTTTCGTCATCATCATCATCCTCATCAGGCTATCTACGCCGGATTTTCATGTGAGCCTAATAACGCGCCCTTAACAGGGTCAAAATTGATTTTTAATTGGCTTCAGTAAGCTCTTCTTTCAACAGCAGGGCAGTTTAAGTTTGAGCTCTGGCCGTGCCGAACGTTAACCGGAAACTCCGCCCGGTGAAGTGGAGAAAATGCTAGGCCAAGAAGTGCGAGGGACAGGGGCGAGGAGGCAAGGAGCCGACGAGCAGGTGTGGGGAGTGCGTGCCTCAAAAAAAAAAAAATGCTTCACGTGGCTGGAATCGAACCTGGGTCTCTCGCGCTCTGAATGCGGCATCTATCCGATAGCGCTATCATCTTTTTTTTTTCTTTAATGCATGGAAATTTTAGAGAACTTCAAAAGACAAGCCACTTAACACACAACATAAACACTAACAGACAGCAAAGGGCAAGGACATATCAGTCGAACAAAGATCAAAACTCGGGCAAGCAAACACACGCATCCAAAAGAGGCAGCCACTCTGGTGGATCACTCTGCGCAGCATAAACGCTCCGCACCAACGCCGCCTGTTCCCGAAAAATGCACTTGGTCGGTCTAGGGGGTTCCGCATGCCGATCAGTCATGCGGCACTTCCACAAGCTAAACAATCCTAGGAGAACGAAAACGTCATATGGCACCCGATTAACATCTTCAAATGGCAGGAAGCGAATGGTGTACGGGGTGATGTTAATGTCCTTTTTTAGTGTCCGCTGCAAAACGTCCCAGAAAAACACAGCGTCCCGGCACAACACAAAACAATGATCAATTATCTCTGGTTGATTACAGAGGCGACAATTGTCCGACCAAGGAATAGACATTCCTTTTCGCGCATAGCCATGTCTTAACTGGGAGTGTGGAAGAATGAAGCTTGAAGAAAAATGTTTTTGCATTTGGCGGGATACACATGCTCATTACGCGTTTTAAAACATTGCTTTTCTGGTGGCCTAAGTAAGGCTGGTGATAAACAGGCACCGGGAATAAACTTTCAATAATAATCGGGGCCCTCAGCATTTCCTTTGGGTTTGTAGCGCGGGCGTTGGCTTCGGACTTTGTCTGAGCTTGGCTTCCGACGATGCCAGTTTAGATTTTGGACTTTAGGAGGGTGGATTGTGGACTTTAAGGTAACTCAGTTTGCATGAAGAAAGCTTCGCTCCTAACCATCTTCCTCTTAAGTAAGGGGCAGGCCTTGTTCGCCCACTACATACACGGCGCTAAGCGCAGAGGAAGCTGCTCGAAGCACACATATTCAAGGTGACAAAAAAGAGACGCAAAAGACACCAAAATGATGATCTGGATGGGTTAAAATGGGAAAGTAGAACGTTGCTAGAAATGTACCCGGCAAAGAAGTGCGATGGAGGAACTAAAGTCTTTACAAAACGTCCGAGTGTAGCCCTTTGCTTTTTCAAGGCCGAGCATGGTGTTTGGGAGCGAAGAGTTTTGCGAAGCATACCTAAAAAGATGGAGCATCCCTGTCTGCAGAAAGAAAACAAGATCCGATACAGTTGCTTGAGATGTGGTGGGATCCATTCACGAGAAAATGTGCTGCTTCCCGACACCTTAAGGTTTAAAATAGCACACAGGAAGCAAACTACAAAGCCACTGAAGTGGCTTAAATGATATTTTAATAATAATGAAAGGAAAGGGGAGGGAAACATAATGGAGAACTTCAGTAGAATTTAATCTGACCCCGTTGTGCTAATTAGGAGGGATGTATTTCATATACGTGTATTACAACCTGCGTCCAGACGGCACACGCCTCGATGCGAATATATTGTCCGTAGCAATAAATACAAAAATCCATCACTAAATCAATCACTCGAATCGATCAAACTGCTGCCCTCTTAGCCTTGTAACCATCTTCGCGTGCGCGGGTCCTAAATTTGTTACTTTATCATTTATTTGGTGTATGTCTTATGTTTTCGCAGGAGTGCCAGTGCGGACGAAACCGTGAGGTGGAAGTGCGCCGTGTGTTCGGTGAGTGACAACGAAATTCCCACTTATGCTGTAGACTGCTGATTACTAGTTAATAACCCGTTACTAGCAGAATTAATTGCACGCGTACCATTTACAAGTTTGTAGAGTGTCGGTAAAAACTTCTACACTTCCATGAAACTGGTGGGAGACCTGCACTACGGAAGGCGCGTTCCTTACACTAATGATAACTTGCCTCCTAATGCACGCCACCTACTGTCGCTATACCGAGCAGGCCAGACACTCAAAACCTTCCTAGCGCGGCGCACGCTATACCGAAAGGATAACTTGCCTCCTAATGCACGCCACCGAAAGGAAAGTTTGGCTCGAACGTGTCTGTGGTGTGTCATTGCTCTGCCCGGAGTAAACTAGAACACCCGACGAATATGGGATTGACCTGCCGACGTAGGGTAATCGCAACGACGTTCTTCTACTAAACACGGGGTGTTGGGTTCGACTCTCGTCGGCAATGGGCGCGAAAAGCTGTGAGAGTCGGGACCTTACACACGTTTGACGTGCTTTCGAAAAGGCTGCGGAAACTACCGTATTTACTCGATTCCAAGCACCCCCTTTTTTTCCACGATCGCGATGCCTAAAGTGAGGGGGGTGCTTAGATTCGAAAAAAAAAATACGACTCTAAGATGTGGCTCAGTATGCATAATATGCGCGTGTGTATGGGCATACAAAAAAAAAACAGCGTGTAAGTGCCGTAGCCTCACGCCATCCTTAAGCAATGTACCCTGGAGAGGAAACTGACTTTGTTACAAGCGGTCCTTGGTTAAGAGGGAGACGATTTTGCTTTATATGCAATGCAGTTCTGACCGCGAAGAAACTTTGAACAGAGCTAGAATTCAGATAAAGCGGTTTCGTTGTAACGCGAGCTTACTGTGTTTGGAAGCACGAACTTGCTTGGCTTGATTTGGTTTATCAAGTACAGCGCCTAACTATACTTTTTTGCTTTTTCTTTGTGCCTTCTCCTTCAGGGTCCGTACACAACTCCACTAGTCTCCGTATGCTGCTGGCACGTACACTGCGAGCGCTGCTGGCTCCAATCGCTGGTAAGTGCAGCTACTACATACACTAACGTAGACACGCCAGGACCAAGTGTATACAGTTGAACCTCGTTATAACGAAATATTACAGGGACAGTAATTTAGTTCGTTATATCCAATATTCGTTGTAACAGTAGAGCTAGAAATCGGTCCATACGAATCGGTAATCTGGCTCCCGCCAAAATTCTTCACACACAAAGACGCATTATTTTAAAATCTTCAAATCTACAGTAAACAAGCTAACCCTTATCTTTCTCCTTGTAGCTTTTCTAGCTCAATGAACCACAGCATGAAAGAGGAAATTACAACAGAACAAAGTTCATTTGACAAAACAGGCCTGCGTTCCTATTTTTTCGAGGAAAGATGCAATCTTTGTCTGGTGGCTATTCACAGCACTGAGCAAGATGGAGTTTTCCACCATGTCCACGAACAAGGGGGCCTTTTCTACTTCTAGTTTCGGACGCCTGGAGTTTTCCAAGTGGCTTCCCAGACTACTGGTCAAATATTTCTTTGTTATATGCAATATTATGTTATAGAAGAATAAATGTCAGTGAAATGAAGCGTGGCCAACCAAAGTTTGTGTTTAGTTCGCTATATAAATGTTCCTTAGAGCGAGGTTCAACAGTATCAACATACAGCGGGAAAGGCATGCATAAGTGCTACAGCCATGTGAGACACGAGCTTTTGCCCCATTCGTCAGTTTGTGAAGGATGCGGTCATTGCAAGACAACCAAGAAAATCGACGAGAGGGATAGTCTAACGGAGATGAATACTGTTATTAATTTTCTCAAAACGTGATGTCCGTGTTGTGCGACAGCCTGTCTGACATCACGACCAAAGTAAGCAATACGATAACTGTGGCGAGAAATAAATTGGTTACTGTGATAAAGAAGACACTTTGTTAAGAGAACACGCTGTGTTCAGCTGCAGCCCGGTCTACAGCGCAAGCATTGAAGCCTTTCGTCTCTCTCCGTCTGCCAAATAGGCTCTCAACGGACGGGGATCCGTAAAAGTCGCAGGATCTCCTCCGTAAACCGGTTTTTAGGAGTACGGGTCCTCTTCCGTTGCTGTCCGTTTTGCAGCAGAGAGAAAGAATAAAACCGGCCTAGAAACCGTGCGCTGTATACTCGTCTTTAGAGTTATTGCAACTTCGGTTCACTAAAGGCGAATTTTTGTTAAAAGTGGAGTTGGTCTGCTTTCTATACGCTGAAAAGGGGGTCATGAAACGTGAAAAAAATTGCCTCGAAAGCGCGTCATCCCTATTTCATATTTGCCGCGCTTTCGAGGCGCTTTTTCAAAGAAAGTGCTACGAATTGTGCCGCGCCTCCGCCAGATGGCTCCACGAGTCCCGCGACCGAGAGAAGACGCAGTGAAACATCCCCCTCGCGAGGGGCACGATCAAATGCAGAGCATTTCCGGGGGCGCACGACGTTAAGTAGTTTGCGTTAGGTTAATGTTGTTGCACTTGTGGCATCTGCTGACGAGAGAGCGCTCGTCAGCAGTAATTTGAATGAGTCAACGATATAAGGCGCGTTCGTAGCGTTCCATTCTGTGTCGGCTTTGTGGCGCAATGGGTAGAGCACCATGTACATTGCGTTCCGCCCGCCGGGTCGAGGGATCGAAACCGGGCGTCGGATAGTATTTTTTTTTATATAGTAGGGAGGGGTGCGGTGCGGACTACGGACGTCAACGCGGGTAACATCGTGAGTTACTGAAATGCTCTGCATTTAATTGTTATAGAGCGATTTTGTTGTAACTAGCGTCTACCGTATACTGATATTATTCTATCTACCGATTAGAAGTGCGAAACCAACCCTTCAATTTATTTCGTCCTCTTCCCCTCTCTGCTTCGTTCGCAGGGCACGAAAAGGCTGTGTCCCCAATGCGACGCGGTCACGTGCCCGTCCGACCTTCGGAAGATACACCTCTAGAGGGCGCCCCGTACACCGCCGCCTCTCCGAACAGGGCTCAGCGTCGATACGTCCACGCAAGAGAGGAGGCCCCCCACACCATACGTCATGACGGCGGCGACGGCGCGTCTCCTTCAAGAGACGAGGAATAGTTAAATCGAGAGCGACCCCCCTCGCTGGCGCCGCTTCGTCGGATTTAGGAGTGCAATGATTTTTTGTCGTCGGCTGTGCTCGACATGTTCTACAGCGCCACCCGAAGTGGGTATAGTCACACGTTTTTGAAGGCATCGAGATCTTGTGCACCGAATTTTGACAATCCGGCCGTTGCGAAGCTGAGAAAGGACTTGGGGAATTGGTACATTTCCGGCAGCCCATCACTGGTTTTCTGTATGTCGGAAAACATCCTAATGCGCCGTAACTGCATAGCTAAATCATGCCCCTGGTACCTTCTTAAAGGGACCCGGCAACACTTTCGATTAGCGCTTTCACTCTTTCCTTCGCCCCTGAAACCACTGCGAAAACTACAGCACGGAGCGGCATAGTGCGTTATTTGCTCCACGCACCAGATACGACTTCCATTTCTGCTTTGTTTTTGTGGCCTTTTTTTTAAGTTGCTATCGAAAAGCGTTCATTGCTGCAACCGGAGGAAAACCGGCCAACAGCCGCTACATGGTCTCAGTCGCGTAATTCAAGCGGTCGAAGAACGTCAAGACCGGAAAAGAGAGATAAATCTTTTGAGCGAGTTTCCAAATTATCTGATGGCATACAGCCCTAGCTTTTCGCTGAGGTACTTTGCTACCCCCCAATCTAAGTACTGGGTGTGCTGGGTGACTACGCTCTACAAGCATATAAGATTTCCAAAAAAGTTGGAAAAAGTGTGGCAGGGTCCCTTTAAAAGGCGGAAAAATACGTTTCCCAACTTTCCTTCAGTGATGTTGTATGTTCACCGAACTCCATTTATTTCATCTGACTACGTACATTCCTCCACGTTGTGTTCATACGTGTGTACTCGCAACAGTTGTGTGACCTTTTCCTAGCTAACTCCACTGCTGCGTGTCCCTCCATGACGCTATGGCTATAAACGAAAAACAAAGTTATAACGATATGGAAAAACAAGAATGCACGCAAAAGGGAACATTACCGAGATAGTATGGTTTCAATTAACACCTACATGTAACGACTGTCATTTTTTTTTTTGTCTTCGGTGCACAGATGCTCGATGTCGATTTTTAGTGGTGGGCTGGAAGCCGCTCAGTGCCAAATGGCCTCCCTTTTCGTTCGTTTCCCGAGGCGATTACGTCCGTTTCGCGAAACTTGTTGTACATAGGGTGGGTTCGCCCCGCCACCCCTACCGTGTTCCTGTTTCCCCCTTACTCCAGAAACACTCCTCCCTCATCCCAACCCCACCACCCCCTCCTTTCCCCATCATTGTTCGTCACATGTTGAGTTATTTAAGTGCGCCCGCAGCGTTGGCGTAGGCGCCAATAAAAGAACGACGGTTCCTTTTTTGAATGGTGACTCCCTGTCTAATCTCTCGCCAGTGTTGTCATGTCGCCACTTCGGCTGACCGCACGAGGCGTGAAAAAACTGTGGTTGATTACTCTGTCATAGGAATCAGTAAAACACGAAAGTTAAATGTGCAGCGAAATCTGCAGCTGAGGCATGATTTGCGGGTCGGCGGCTGTCTTGTGGGTGTGCTTGGCGAGCGACGTCCTGCTGGCGGGTCACTTCGGCAAAGATGTACTGGCATCGCTTCTGTCACAGATATGACGTCAGTGAAATCTTGGGGTATCGTGGCATCAAACACTTTCGCGTTAAAATATAAAACCCGAAAAATAACAACCATAAGTAGAACGTACTCCTCAGTGCTAAAGGTTGCTTCCCCGCAAGAAGACCCTGTGTGCAGGGGTGCACCCTTTGCAGGCCAACTTGCTTGCTTTGTACTGGCGTCACTTCCGTGACGATAGGGACGTAAAAAAACATTCGCCATCTCCACGAAGTGAATGATGATGAGAGGGGCGAAGCTCCAATGCTTATCGGTAAGAGCGTGAAACATTCGGCCGCACATCATATAAAAACTCGACACGCCGAACTTTCCACCGCTCCGTTGACAAGCCCGTCGACGACGTCGATGTTTGCGGTGGTTATGTAGGGGTTGTTTTGGACGATGAGAATCTCCGTGGGTAAGTTTGCGAATTCGGTGTGTGACATTTTAGCCACCTTAGCCGTCGCCTTCTGCAGAGCGTATTGTATCGTGTACCCCCGGTACGTGTCTTCAGCTCGTAGGCGACGAACGACCTCTTCTTCTTCCTCTTCTTGTTTGGTAGCAACGAACGCGTTGAACGTTTTGACCTCTTCGGACAATATTTGGTTGGCCAATCCCTAGGGGGATCCTGCCACAATCACCATTAATGTGCCGTGCCGTATACAGCAGCAACGAGGGACGGAACAGGGCCCGAGCAAGAGGAGCTTCGCCCCTAAAACACTTTCGTGTTAAGAGCACGAACCGTTTGAGTGAGTGAGTCAGTCAGTCAGTCAGTGACTGAGTGAGTGTGACAATCGACGGACGAAGAGGCAATAGACCCGTGATCGCCAACATCAACTAATCGCCTGATGTCTCCCTCGTGAAAACACCCCGTGATAGCCCGGAAGCTGCTCACTTGGAAACTTCCAGTGGATCATCGGTATGGTCGCTCTTCATGTATTCGATACCATTTCTTTTTCGCGAAGTTTGTCTAAGCACCAAATAACTTCTGAAACAAGTTTTTAGATGGGGTGCAGCAGGAATTTCAGGTGTATTAGTTTCTGGAAACTTATATAAGTCGTTTATATTTTTACAAACAGAAGCGTTACAGCGAGATTCTGCCCTAGAATTTTGTCCATGTATTTAAGGAATGCTACTGCTACAGGCTTCTTAATTGCTGAAGACCCACTCTGTGAACGGTTACTTTAATTGTGACTTTAGATTTTCAGTATGTAGTTCTCGTGTAAGATACTGTGCGGCGCCAACCGTTCACAGCTACGCAGCACACCCGAGAGTGATTGATTATGAGGTTTAATGCGCCGACGCAACACGTAGGCTACGTAGCGCGCCGAAGTGGAGGGCTCCAGAATCAGGATCAATTTTGACCACCTGGGGATCTTTAACATCCGCCGAAATCTCGACACACGGGCGTTTCGCTTTTCGCCTCCATCACAAATGCAGCCACAGCGGATACCCAATTAAAGAAACCCTGCAACCCTTTCCTTAATTTTTTTTTGAAATCTTAATTGCTTGCAGAACGTAGTCACCCAGTACTTAGATTAGGGGTCGCAAAGTACATCATCCAAAAATTATTGCTCTATGCCCATCAGATGACTTGTAAACTCGCCCAAAAGATTTTTCTCTCTTTCCCGGTCTTGACATTCTTCGACGGCTCAATTTACGTCACTAAGGCCATGTAGCGGCTGTTGGCTGGTTTTTCTTCAGTTGCAGCAATTAACGCTTTTCGATAGCAACTTAAAAAAATGCCACAAAAAACAAAGCAGAAATGGAAGGCGTATCTGGTGCGACGAGCAAATCCCGCAGTGCCGCTCCGTGCTGGCGATCACTATAGCTTTCGAATCGCAGTGGTTCCAGACGGGAAGGAAAGAGTGAAAGAGCTTATCGAAAGTGTTGCAGGGTCAATTTAAAGTAAAAAAAAAACGCGATGACAAACTTTATTCCACCCTACATTGGAAAGCGAGTACGAATGAATCGTCAAATCTGTGCCCCGTGATTTACTGCGATTGCTATGGTCGTAGTATACATGTGAGCAATATGAAATGGAACACATGAACCCGTACAAAACACCTTCAGACGCAGCTATCAGTGATACGTAGCGGCCGCCCCCGGAAACAAAGTGTAAAGGGAGACGCTGTTCTAACAGCTGTTCCCCATCCCGCCGTGCGTCTTATCGGCTGTTGGACGATACCATATTGACGTAAATGACGTAAACTACTGCTTTGTAGAAATGCCAGCGTGGTGGGAGTGCCAACAGTTAGTGGAAGAGCGCCCTCCTTTCCCCCTTCGTATTGCACAGCGCCATCCGCGTATCACTCCGAGTCTGTTTCGAGGCAGTTTGCCACGCGTTCCTGTGTTCACTTTCAGATTCCTCATCATAGTATACTGCATACTGAAAGTACCCGTTGCACCCCTTCTTTCCGCCTCGACCTTCGAAGTCGATGAGCTGCGATCAGCTCGTACTGTCGTAACAGCGCGTGTTCGAGAAATGGGCTTCAAAGAAATGGAAGGAGAGAAGCGGTGCACCTACAACCCTGTGCGTAACACTCGATAACTGTTTGAAAGATGGCAACAACCCATTACGCGTCGGACAGACAGGTCGATACGCGTCGGTCACTCAAAGGGGCCATAAAGACAAAATGCAACTTTGTTCGGTTTGAAATGTTCAGTTTAAGAGAACTAGCCTTCGGTAGCTCTCTCAGCTTCATTCCAGCGCGAAAGTCGTTTTTTAACCGAAAAAAAAAGAAAACGCAAGATGATGCCGCGAACTTTACCTTCTGCGTTTGTTTGCGTATGTTTTGTGGCCAGCGCCGTGCCGCGCCCGGCTGTCTTGCCAAAGTTACAAGTGAAACGTGCGTTTGAGAGAGATAGAGAGCGAGAGAGAGAGAGAGAGAGAGAGAAATAACTTTAATGGGAAAGGTTAGTAATCCTAGGCATCGCCCAAGAGCCCTTAGGCTCTAGCAGCGACCTCGGCCAGCTGGGTGGCCCAGACTTGATCCGCTGGGTCGGAGCTGAGCAACACGGTCTCCCATTGCTCCGCCTGAGTGATTCTACGCGCAGGTGTAGCCGTCTGTTGGCGGGCCCATTGCATATGTGCTATATCTGCCCTTTCTTTACATTTGTGGCATTTGTCGGAATGTTGCCCTGGGTAGCGGTAGCTATACATAACCGGTTCGGATACGAATTCGCCTGAAGTAGTCGCCATACGACGGATTGACTCTTATTGAGTGACGGGTGAGCGAAGGGGGGGGGGGGGGGGGGGGGGGGGGGCGTTCCAGGCGGTAGTGATTTATGTCCCTGTATGACACGAGCCGACCCCCGCTCGACCATCGGAGCGAATGGGCGAATGTGGTGTTAGGGTCGATGCCAGCTCGGTCAGTGAATCCTCGAGCAGCATCGTGCCCGCACTCGTTCCCGGCCAGGCCGGAGTGGGCAGGTGCCCATATTAGGTAGATTTTGCCGGTCCGCGCATCACGACGGAAGCCAGATTTAAGGATTGCGAATGCTTCTGGGGAGATTTGCCCTCTCGAAAAATTTATTATTGCAGATTTGGAATCACTGATTGCATATTTTATTTTTGCGGAGGCCGTCATTGCCAGTGCTATGGCCGCCTCTTCTCCCACTTCCGGTTCGTTCGTGCGAATCGAGCCGGAAGTGTCAGTCGCTTTCCTTTGTATGCCGCGCAGGCTATCTCATTTGGTAGGCATTCCTACCAAATGAGATAGCCTGCGCGGCTATCTTATTTTATCTAGAGGCGGCAGGGTGACACACTCTTAAGAGTGTGCCACCCTGCCGTCGCTAGATAGAATGTCCCGCCAATGTTCTAGATCTGATTAGCTGGTTCTGGAAGGTTAACGCCCGAACATAAATGCTCCCAAGGAAAGCACTGCGGCCTCCGACTCTCCGACGCCAGTCTGCGCAAGCCACTTCGTTGACTGTTTCTACGCCGCTAGTATTTTGAATGATTGACTGTAGGATTTAACGCGCCGATGCAACGCAGGCGATGAGGCGCGCCGTAGTGGGGGACTCCGGATTAATTTTGACCACCTGGGCATCTTTAACGTGCTTGTATTTTCTATAAGTTTTTGTGGAGCACAAGTTTGCTCCAATGAACGTTATTCATCGAAGAACCCTGCGTCGTCCTTGGCGGTGTGACACCAGTTGCGGTCCCAGAAAATGGTTTTAGGGGGGGCGAATGTTTTTTTTTTTTTTTTTTTTTTTTGGGGGGGGGGGGGTCCCTTTTTGCGCAAATTCTGCGGAGGAAGTGCGCGTATGCGGTGTAACCCACTTGCGCACAAATCACTTGGCGACACAGTGCTTTCTAGCGCCCGCTAGGCGGTGCAACGGCTGGCTCGAGCCCGCATTTCTGATAATCGCAACATGTATACGGCCGCGCACAAGCGGGATTTAACCTCGCGCAAGTGGAATGCTTTAAAAAAACAAAAAAAATAGGAAGCTGATGACCTGTTTGGGGGGGGGGGGGCGATCGCCCCCTTCGCCCCCCCCCCCCCCCTTGGGACCGCCACTGCGTGACACTATGTTGAAAATTTTTCAAATTTCGCGCTGCAGTGACGTAATAAGGACAGGAGGGACGTATTATGGGCCAACACTAAAAGCATATAGTTATCGGCGTGCTACCTTTACGCTACCACCTAAGTGATACGAACAAACGAATCTAGAAGCCCTATTGAAACCGCCCTGTCATATTTCTTGGTGGTCGCTGAGGACCTCCTATCGGTCTCCAATTGGTGGTGCGTTTTGAGGAGCCCTTCGTGGTACAGTCGAACCACGTTATAGCTAAGTAGTATCGGGACAGCGAATTACTTCGTTATATGCGATACTCGTTATAACAGTAGAGGTAAAAATCGGCTATACCAAATGGAGAATCTGGCTCGCGCAAACATGCTTGATACAAAAATGTTTTTTAAAGGCTTAGAACCTACTATAACCAAGGTAACCCTTATCTTTCTCCTTGTCGCATTGCAAGCTCAATGAACCGAACATGAGTACGTGAAAATACAACAGAACATAGTTTAGTGTGCAAAACAGGCCTGCGTCCTTATTTATTTGATGGAGGATGTGAACTTCATCTGGTGGCTTTTCATAGCACGGAGCAGGATGAAGTTTTCCGCAGTGTCCACGAACAAAAGGGCCTTTATAGTTCTGCAGTTTAGGAATACGGGAGGATTTTCCAAGTAGCTTCTTAGCCTCCTGGTAAAATATTTCTTCGTTATATCCGATATCGCACGCGGCTCTTACGGTTGCAGTTTCGTGATAAAAAATAAGTGCCATTGAAATAAAGCGTTGCTAACCAAAGTTTGTATTTTGTTCGCTATAGCCGATATTTCGCTTTATCAGTCTCCATTATAATGAGGTTTAACTGTGCTCGCACTTAAATAACAAGTAGTACGTGGAGACAGCTTCTATTGGCAACGTTTCGTAAAAAGGACATATACGAAGGTGTAGTTTTCCTTAACTCCTTTTCGTAGTCAGAGCAGATGCTTTACACGAAGCCACTTTACCTAATGCAAACCTTAAAGCAGTCAACTTAACCCACGTGCCCCAAAACCTGCGCCCCTAGCCCACACGTCTTTGCGGTAAAGTCAGTAATTCGGAATGTCGGCAATTCTTATGGCCCTGCCCGCGCGTCCCTAGCCAACATGTCCCTGTCAATCGATCATTTTACGAGGAAATGTGAAAATCACACAATTATTGTCGAACTCCCCACCGCACTCTTTAGATCACTCCCCTTCGAAATCGCATGGCGCTTGTAACAAGGAATTCGATTTCAGTCATTTTTAACCCCTAAGTGGTTTTTATGCGAACAAGCTTTCGTAAATTATCAGCTCAATGCGTGTCTCGATTACGGCGTCCCTAATTCTTGGGCAGGGCATGTAATGCGAAGGCAAGATAACCGCTGGTCATTAAGGGTAACAGAGTGGATCCCTAGAGAAGGCAAGCGCTGCAGGGGGCGGCAGAAAGTTAGATGGGCAGATGAGATCAAGAAGTTTGCGGGGATAAATTGGTCACAGTTGGCACAGGACCGAGGTAATTGGAGAATAATGGGAGAGGCCTTTGCCCTGCAGTGGGCGTAGACAGGCTGGTGATGATGATGAATGGGGAAGGGGGGAGAGAGGAGTAAGAAACTTTAATTAGCAAAAATAAATTCAGCTCTGTGCGCTCTGTGCGCTCGGTCAACCATGTTAATCGGGTCGTCAAGGCTCGAGCTGGATAACATGCTCTCTCACTGCTCACGGGAAGGGTTGGGAATGGGGGGAAGGTCGGGGCTTTTTTTATTTATTTATTTATTTATTTATTTATTTATTTATTTATTTATTTATTTATTTATTTATTTACAGAATACTGCAAGCCCATTTAAGGGCCCCAGCAGGAGGGGCAAAAATGTAACACTGCACACAGCTGTACATAACCAAGAAAAATAAAAATATACATCATTAGAAGACATGGGTCACGGTTGAATATGATCAAGAAATTCTACAGAGCCGGTTAACGACTGAGGTAGGCAGTTTCAGTCGTTTGTGGTTCAAGGAAAGTATGAGTATTTGAAAATGTTAGTTCTGGCGAAATACGCGTGTTAATGAACGAGTCTGCCGATGGCGTGTTTGTCTTGTCGTCAGCGGTTTTAAATACAAGTCACGGTTTACTGGCAGCTTGCTGTTATTCAAAAGAAAAAGAAATTTGAGCCTGTAAATTTTACGATGCTTTCAAATATGGGTATACTGTTTTCTTTCATAAAGTTTGTGGGGAATCAGTTCTTCGATACTTCGAGTAAACAAAACGGACCGCTTTGCGCTGGATTAGTTCGAGAGCCTCGATATTTCTTTTTGGGTATGGGGTTCAGACGATTGATGCATATTCCAACGTGGGTCGTATAACAGTCAAATAAGCTAGTTTTTTAACAGTACAAGGAGCATGCTTCAGTTTGTGTCTCAAAAAAAACAAGTTTACGAAAGGAGGACGCGCAAGCATTAGAATGTGCTTATTCCAGCTTGAGGTTGTTGGCTAAATTGACACCGAGGTACTTATATTCAACAACCTCGGCTAGTGCCTGGGTACCAGATTGATATGGGAATGGCAAAATACCTTTTTTGTTACTTACTCGCATAAAGACGGTTTTGTGTTTGATGTCTGTGTTTAACTTCATCTTTCATTGCTCGCACCATGCAAAGATATTATGGAGGTTAGTGTTTAGCAGGACCTGGTCATCATGGGAAATGATTTTATTAAACGACACACAGTCATAAGCAGGGTTTCATTCGCACTCCCATACGATGTGATAGAGAGCGCCTGAATTGCCGCAAAACGCACTCCAGGGAGTATTGCGTTGGGAATAGATGATTCAGTCGTACTTGGTTTGGGAACGTGTTCGTTTGAATTCATCGTAACGTGTTTTCCAGCATTTTAGACAAACTGGGTTGGGCGGGGGGATCACCAATTCCTATTCTTACTCTACCCAAGTACTACGCGTGTCCCTCATAAAAAAAGGCCGTGCGCAGCCAAAAAGGAGCCACGCAGCCGTTGTTTGCGCAGCTCCTTCTCGCCCATCGTCTCAAACTAGTTTCCCATCTGCGCATGCGCGCTTTCACTGTACTTACAGCGCATTCTACGGAGGGTAAGGGACCTGGGGCGGTATTCTTGTGCTTTGTCCGTTTTGTGTCCCTTTCAAAAGTGTCCGTTTTGAGAAAGCCCTGATTGGCTAATAGCGAGCACCCGGATGTGACGCTATGCAAGCACGGCGGAGCTATGAGCCGCGTCTTTTCGGAGCCACTCGGCGCAGGCGATTTGGAGCAGACGGTTTTTCGTCGCATTGTTGTTGGTTCGCTGGCGGAACAATAAACACATAAAAGATAGTTTAAAATAGGTTTAGTGGATTAAAATATGTTTACAAGAACAGTTGCGCAAAAGTCAACCCAAAGCCCGCCTACAACTGGGAGTACGTCACAATAAAACGGACGCGAAACGGACGTTTTCAAAGCGGACAATTACCAGAATACCGTCCCTGATCGCTGTGTAAAACCTTCTGTGCTTTTGAAAAAAAAAAAAAAAAAAACGCCCCTCCAACTTTTTGTTTCGTACACTGAACAGCGCAATGCCCCACGTGAAAAACCAGCGTCCCGACGCGAGGCAGTGAAAGCAAATTTGCGGGGATCGGACCCAGTCCGGATGAGAGGAGCAGCGCCCGTTCCCCCTGGTGACCGATGTGCTAACATCCGGGATGACCGCGGCACTCCCGCGATCGACTGTGTACCGCAGCCCGCCGGCGAATATCTGTTTACGACAGCTGAGGGCCCTCTTACGTCGTCGTGCTCGGGTTGGCAGGTCCTCGGGCACCACTCCCTACACCATCCACCGTGTCGCTTACCTTGATTCATAGTACACGACATAAACGGGAAGATAGCGAACAGAAAAAGTACGATTGCCTCGTAGTGTCTATATATTCTGCCCTTCCCTCGCCGCACCTCCTCTCTTCGAGTTTCTACACCACGCCTTTTACGAGCCTTTTGGGATGCTAGCTTCACCTTCTCTTCCGCTAAGGATCCAATAGATCCGCCACCCAAACTGCGCAAACAAACTAATGGTGTCAGTTAAAGCTGTGACGAAACAACCTGTTTATGACGTCCCGTATGTCGTTAAGCGTCAACCCCCTTACCAACAACAGACCCCTTTCCGAACTGCTTCCTTTGAAGTTACCTTGTTTCACCTGTACGCGTTTTTCAGAAATCTTAGGCTCCGCGAAGGGCAATTCTCTGTGCTACGCGATGTACATTCAGGGGTGGCGAGCACATCTTCAAATTTTCTTACTCTCAGAACAATATATATATATATATATATAAACAGTAAACAAAAAGCCGTGGTATTCCTTGATTGATTGATTGTAGCGTTTAACGCGCCGACGCAACGCAGGCGATGGGGCGCACCGTAGTGGAGGGTTCCTGATTAATTTTGACCACCTGGGGATCTTTAACGCACGCCGAAATCTCGTACACACGGGCGTTTTTGCTTTTCGCCTCCATCAGAAAAGCGGCCGCCGCGGCCGGGAATCGAACCCGCGACCTCGTGCACATCAGCGCAACGCCTCAGCCACTGAGCCACCGCGGCGGGTACCGTGGTATTTCTTGAAGCTATTGACTTCGTATTCTTGACTTCGTATTTCGCTTGTCGCTAATTAACCGTGAGGCAGATTTCTTTCGTTGGAAATTGTAACCGCAAGCATATATTTTATATTGCACGGTTTCCGTACGCTTGGATGGCTTGTTCACGCATGCGGTTAAAAAAACAAAACATGTCCAACAAGAACGCACCTCTTTCCTTCACTGGGCACAGCTCTTACATCTACACGCCCCTCTCCGCCCATGGGGGGGGGGGGGGGGGGGGGGGGAGAGGGAGTAAGGAAGACGACATCACTCTACCCACAGCATAACATAGATTAATTGATTCTGAGTCATTCGACCATTTGAGTCTCAGGATCTTTGGTCATTTGAACCTCCGGAATCACTTTACCTCTTCAGATCTCCGAACTTCTGCGTTTTCATGGATTTCTGAAAGTCCTGAATTCCTGGATGTCTGGATCCTTTAAATCTCCTGACTTTTTGTTTGTTTATCTTTGAATGTAACTAATCATTCAGTCGCAGGCCAGAAACGTAAAATAGTTGGGAGGCAGTGCTGCCCGTTTTAAAGCAAAGCTTTACTACTTTCGTCCAGCGATTTCGTGGAGGATGCGCAAATGACCTTCTGACCGGAGACACCCCCCCGGCGACACACCCCTCGAAGCGCATCGCGTGATTCGCCGGGCCCGCTGTTGGCGCCTGCGGGCGCCGACAGTGGTCGCCACCGCCGCTGCGGCCGAGCCAGCTAACCACCCCTGCAGCCTCCCATGCATGCGAACCTGGGTCGTTTCGGGCAACGTGACTCGTCTCGCGCCCGGCCAAGAGGAACGGTGCGTTCGCCATGAATGAACGCCGCGTTCGCCCGGCCTCCTTCTGTGAGCGTTGCACGGAACCGAACGGCTTTGAGACGCGGTTTGCAATACAGCTAAAGCAAAGGTTAACCAAGCGAAACCAAGACTCAACCAGACTAAGCCAAGCTTTTGCTTTGCATATCCAATGTTAGCGGAGCTAAGCCGCAGCCATTTTTTTTTATTTTTCCCGCGCTCTCAGAAGATAAAAAAGGCGCGAACGCTAATAGGGCACTGTGGAAGCGTAAGCCAGTAATTACATCGTGTTGTTCTCCTAACACCGTGCTATACGTATCATAACACCGATAATACATACATCTGCTGTTACAAAATCAGTAGGTCATCAACCCGACAAAGGCAGGACTCGAGTCGCCGCACGCTGCTTGTGTTTTACAGTCAAGTTCTGCTGTGAATACCCACTGTTTATTAACGAGAAGAGAAGAAAAAAAGTAGTTTGAAACGCAGTGTCTAGAGTTACGTCAGACGGAACCCAACATTGAAAACCAAAGTTACGTCCGACGGAACTTTAAGCCTATGTTCTGAGTTACGTCCGGCGGAACCCAATATCGAAAACTGGAGTTATGCCTGACGGAACTTTAAGCCAATGGTTTGAGTTAGGTCCGGTGGAACCCGGAATAGAAAATTAAAGTTACGTCCGACGGAACTTTAGGGCAATGTCTTGAGCTACGTCCGGTGGGACCCGGAAATGAAATCGAAGTTACGTCCGACGAATTCCACAGAAACAATTAGAGGCCGAAATGGGAATTAAAGCGACCTTCGGCGTAAGGCCAAGCAAAAGCAAAGTTCACAGCTTACGGTACCAAATACCATGATGTTCTATGTTTTTGCTGATGGAGGCGAAATACCAAAACGCCCGTGTGTTCGAGATGTCGGCGCACGTTAAAGATCCCCAGGTGGTCAAAGTTAATCCGGAGCCCTCCACTACGGCGCGCCTAATCGCCTATGCGGGGTCGGCGCGTTAAACCTCATAATAAATCAACGTTCTATGTAATCTTCGCAACATCATTGCAATGGGAGTACGCGATACGCGACGTCAAATTTGAAAACAACACGAATGCTACTTCTTAATAATAAGGCAAGGGTAGGCCACAAAAAGCTATGAGCAGCGGTCCTGGAGGCCATCGTATACCAGTAAAGGAAAATATAAAGCAATATAGCGAGCCAAACGACGGAAACTCTTTCGGTCAAATTAAAAGTGGCCCGGAACTAGAAATTCTGCCGCAAGAAGCTCTTCCGTGGGGGTGCCAAGTCATTTTCCGCCGCTCTAAACTCTCCGCGCAAAACCGCTTCAGTTTCCCTTTTCCCTGCCTCATCACGCGCTGGCTTTTCAATCTCCGAGAACAAAGCGAGGCTCCATTAGTGCCGGCCGGCACAACGTTCCGGACAATCTTTTGAATTCGCACAACGCTCACGCCAACGGATTTTCTAAAGCGCGTTGCGCTCGAAAACAATACTTGTATAAATTTGAAAACAAATTCGCTTATTGCAACAAATTCGCTTACTGAAAACAAATTCGCTCATCGCTTATTATAGGAAACCTCGACGTCACAGGCAGCCCGAACGCTGCTTATTACAAGCAATCCGTGTTTTATCACTATGCTCAACTCCGGAGTTCCATTCATGGAAGTCGGCTTCGGCGTTCACAGCGCCCATCTTCGCGCAGTCTCCCGTCGAATAGCCATTTTCACCTCTCGTCTCGCCATTGTTACGGAGACGAGAGAAGGGGCGCTACGAAAAGCGACTCCGTGATTGCGGGGGTCCTCCACCCACCACTCTGGGACGAAATCCGAATAGGCAAAAGAATAGGAACAGGTTCTTGTCGTCTTCCCCCCTTTTTTCTTTCGTCTAACGGTGCAGCTCTTTCCAGCAGCTAACTCTCAAACGAAGACGCTGTATCCACCCTTTCCTCCCTTTTCCTTCTTCCCCACTCATGCTAGCCAAAAGTTAGACCCGCCAGAGAATAAAGCAGAGCTCTAAAGGAGGGTGCTCTGCAAAGCGGAGGCATTTCACGGTACACCGATCCGCTTGTTGCTCCGCGAGTAGAGCGCGTCGCCGGGCGTAACGCCGCCGGCTGCGCCCTAGCCGAAGCCAGAGCCGTTCGCCACCGCAGCTTCATCGAGCGAGCTGACGAATAAAGGCATGGAACGGCGGTCTGCCGCTGTTCTTATTGTATCGTCTGCGTTGCTTTTCCTGCGCTTCGCGGCGGAAATAGGGCACCAGAAAGCGATCTGCTGACGCGGAAGCGTAAGACTTCTCCGCCCCCCTCCCCTCTCTTAGGTATGAAGGGGAAGTAAATAGCGCAAAATAAAAAAAAGAAAGCTCGGCGGGATGGAAACGCGTGCGGAAGCCGCTGCTGCGTTTGACAGAAGCCGGTTCGCGTTTTCTTTTCGGTCGTCTGCTAAACACGCGCGCCTCGCGTCGTCTGCAACGTTCGTCGTCTGCAACGCTGAAGCTGCGCAGCTGCTGCGCCACTGCTCCCTCCTTCTTCATCGGGATGCGCGTTGTTGCGGGCCGACAACGCGATAGCGCGCCGTTATCTTTCCCCCCGCTCACTCCCCCACGAACCTGCGGTCGTCATTGGGCTCATCGACCCGGCGGCTAATTAGCTTTACGAGGCGGGCGCCGCAGCGGTCGCGTGAAAAGGGCTTCTCGCACCTTCGAACGCCCTTCTGCCGCGCAGACGATGGGTCGTTCGCCCCTCCTCCCATGCGGGAGATGCTTCCTTCCTAACCGAATTAAACACCGCGCTAATAAAAGGCGCAAATTATCCCGCTCTCCTAATTGTTTGCTATCGCCGGAACCCGGCCGACCGGTCAACGCATAACCCCCGGTCGCCACCCCCGCAACACTAACGCACAGGACGCGGAGATCGCTCGGCCGATATAATGTTAGCGTAGCCAGCGAATAGCCTCCGCGCTCTGAGTCAGAAAAGCGCCCTGAGAGCCTCGCGGAAAGATGTGTGGCCCTCTTTTTCCCGACGTCCCCGCCGCGGGCGCGCGCCGAACGGTGTGCTGCCAGCCGTTCCTTCCGTTACAAGCTGTCGGCATCTTTTCCGTCGTTTACCCTCCCTCGGGTCCCACTCCGGGCGCTTTCAATTGCCGCTTCACACCGCGGCGTTCGCCGTTTCGGTGCAGCCTAGGGAACGCGCCGCGGGAGAGGGTAGGGAACGAAGGGCGCGTAGGGAGGGAGGGAGGGAGTGGGGCGACGTTTATGGCCCGGCGTTGGGTCGGCGGCGGGTGGCCCGTGATTTGTCGATTTCATCATGGGCTCGTTGCGGGCTTGTTGCTCCCGCGGCGATTGTTTCCGGCACCGACGGTGAGGCCTGAGTTGCGACGGGAGAGTTTCATCGTGCGTGCTATAGCTCTGTCCCGTACGCTATGCTGCCGGAAACGGTGCGGCGGCGCTCGGAGATGGCTGCTGCTGCTGCCAGAGGAGGAAGATGAGAGAAGATGGAGAGCTTGATCTTTCGCCGCTTCTCTCCATCTTCACCGCCGAAGAGTAAAGCGGCGTGCGCAGAGGGCTCCCTCTTCGAGGCAAAATAAAAGTCCGGAAACAGGAAAAAAATAAAAAAAGAGTCAACTTACGGCGATAGAAATCTGCTTTCTTAGGGCTCCAGCCATTTCATACTATCACGGAGGCAAAAGGCGCGGGGATGGGTTGTGAATTGCTTGAAAGATTTTACAGCGAGTTGGGTAAACATGTGAGCATCAAGGAGAGACTAGAAGACGACCGAAGGTTGTCGACCGCTGCTCTGTGCGTAGTGAGACACTACTTCGCGTTCATGTCGTTATATGGACGGGGAAGGTCCATTGTCCCCAAGGGACAACACCGATAGAGTATGGCCCCACGGTGATAGTAGATAGCGCCGGGCATCATAGATCATAAGAAATGGGTACAGCCATAAACGTTCAAACTTGTAGGCGTGCGAAATGCCGCA
This sequence comes from Haemaphysalis longicornis, assembly GCA_013339765.2. NCBI lineage: Eukaryota > Metazoa > Arthropoda > Arachnida > Ixodida > Ixodidae > Haemaphysalis > Haemaphysalis longicornis. The sequence goes on along the minus strand of CM023449.1, from coordinate 81,834,742 downwards.
GAGTTTTGAAAACAAAACTCTGAACTCAAACTGGGCAATTCTTTTATAACTTCAGGCAGTGTAAAATAAAAGGGTGTACATCCCCCATACATACTTCGGAATATTGGTCATTGTTAAGTGGTTATCACCGAACAAGATAAGTAATAATTAAGGGCAATGAAAAGTACTTTAACAAAACGGACTGAATTAAAACGGTGGAACAAAGCCTGTAGTTAACGGTTTTGAACGTTACACTATTTCCTTTGTGCTGCAGGGTGTTACAGTGAAGACTTTAAAGGGGCCATGTGGAAAAAACACGTTTGGTTCATTCGAAAGATTGCCTGGTTAGAATCATACTGACACCACTTTTAACGCACACTTCGCTCAAATAAGCTACATAATTAGGAAGAAGCGAATGGCCATGCGACCCACTAGCTCATTTCCCGCAACAGAACCTATGATGCCATATGAGCACAGCTGTGGGCTGAGGCCGGCAAAAGCAAACGGAAATTAGGCACGGCTTATAAGCTTGCCGAACGAACTATTTGCGCTTAAATGTAATGTATATTCATTTTACAGCAGTAAGAATGGTGCGGTAAACAATGAAAGTTACGAAAATACACGCAAGCACAGAAGTTGGTACTGGGCGCACAATGCTTGTTTTAGCTGCACAGCACTCCGCCGCTTTGAAGTTGTCTTACACGACACTGGCCGATTGGCGTGAGCGACATTGTCTTACGTGATCCTGTTTGTCGAGGATACCCTATGTTTCCCGGAACGATTACTTCCTACAGTAACAAAAACAAGTCAGGTGCATATGCGTTAAAAAGAAAAAGAAAAAAAAAACGGCGGACAACGGTTCGTGGATGAGTATAGTAGCGCCATCAATGCTGCAGAGCCGAATGACGCAGTGGAAGTTCGTTTGAATACACGCATTTATGAATTCCTTGCTGACGTTACGAAACACACGATTTGGCGGGAGAATCAAAATTTTAACCTAAATTGATTCATTTCTGAGTGAATACGGCATCGTTTGCTGCCGACAAGCGCTGGGGGCACTATAAAACGCGAAAACTTCCGAATGAAACAAACTCGTATTTTGTCCGCATGGCCCCTTTAAGTAATTTTAAAAAGTAGGCTCTCGGAAGTAAAATTGTTTTAATTGCGCGAAGTGGTCAGGGGCCGTGGCGGGCGCAATAAAACTGGTTCCAAGAGCTATTTGTCGAAATACCAACTATAACTTCTTAATTAGGTTTTAATTATTATATTCAGGTGTTTGGTTATAATTCAGGAAATTGTTGAGGATCATCAAGCAACCCATAAACATCATTAGATTTGCGAGCACTTGGAACCCGCTTATTGCATCCGCCACGGCCCCTGACCCTTCGCGGCAAGAAAAACAATTGCACTTCCGAAAGCCTACTTTTTAAAATTACTTCAAGTCTTCCCTGGCTGAACACGCCCCCAACAGGAAGATCGACATTGTGTGGACCCGGGACACTCCTCACTAACTGGCAATAATTTTGCCCATAGACAAGCCTGCGAACTCTCCTCTCAGGCGTCTGAGGAAACACCAAGTCTCGTTCCCCTGCTCACATTTCAAGACATCACCCATCATTACCGCACATCAAGACAACATTTCCCCCTCCTCACCCGCAGCTTACTAAACAGAAGAATTAATACTCCGGAGACTTCAAACAAACACCTTTCCTCCCCAACTTGGCTACACCGAATGTACCCCACCCAATACCCTGTCACATGTAAATTCTGCCCTAACCCATGTACCCTCATACACATGATCTTGGGGTGCGCACACAACCCAGCCCTCCCACCGTTACCCACTCCCCTTCCCCTCCCTGAGCTGTGGGAGAACCTGACGACCAGCGCCGGCTTGGATGCACAGCAACTCCTGGTGTCCAGGGCTGAGACAGCAAGGTCGTCCCATGCTCTCCTGGACTAAGAAGCCACTCCCACATCACCAGGCTCACAATAAAGTTTTTTCTTCTCTCTCTCCCCTGTAACACCCTGTATATGTGCAAGCAGTACAAAACGGGGATTGTACAGCGGTTGGTGCGATGCGAACAACGAACTTCGGGGACACCTGTAGGCACTGCTTGAAGGTTCTGGGTGGATGTGACAGCCTTAATTTACAATTTAGTGCCCTGGAGGCAATGTTTTAGCCCCGTGTTATCGGAGGGCTTCTCATCTATAGTCGGTGTGGGCTACGTGGTAATTATATACGGTTGTGAGATATTCCTAGCTCATGAGAGAACGGGAAGGAAGAAGCACGCAGGACAAGCTCTGGAGTACTGCTACACTAGCGTCCGAATGTCGTCTGAACCAAATGTCATTTGACTCAAATGAGAAGTTGTGCCGCTCCACTGAGTTTCAAAATGTCATTCGGCTCAAATGACATTCGAGCCAAATGAGCACCCAGAGAGACATGTGGGGGCTCTCAATGCCATTTCTAGCACTCTCACGCACGCGTTCCAAGTCAGCATAAACAAATAGATTACTGGCGTACTTAAAGCAAACAAGATATTCTTAATTGTGGGACTTTGCTTATTTCTCGTTCACTTAAATCGTGATGTCAAGATGTAATAATTCCGTACTCTCAGCACCAGCGCAAGTGACAAACCAGTGTCGCCAGACAGCACAAAAAACCTCTAATTGCGATTCGGAATTAAGCTAAAACTGTGTCAAAGCTTACGTTATTGATAATTTGTAGGGCTGGGCGTCGATCAAAAATTTTAATCCGATTAACCGGCTTCCTTTAATCGGTTAATTATTCTATTAATCGGATTTGTTCATTTAGGCGATTAAGGCTTAAAAGACACAGAATGTTCAGTTTTTCTTTATGGTTGTTTTCATCTTCACGCTGTCAATGCTAGTTTGTACAAATCGTTTTAGACAATCAGTGATAATTCATCCAGTTGCGGAGACAAAGAAGCTTGTTAACATTTCAGGCAGCAGAGAGTTTCTTTGCTTGTTGACAGTCATCCGGCTGTGTTGACCGCACGCTCGCATGGCGTTGAAGTTACCCGAACACACAGCAGCATTTTTAAACCAAAGGAGAATGACACCAGCAGCTGAGCGCAACCAGGAAAGCGCATGCGCGGAAGGCATCAAAGGCAGCTCTGTTCCGGGAGGTCCAGTGGATAATTGACGAGGCGCAAAGCACGTGACAGCGAAAAAGTTCAGAAGGCGCCAATCTACAGCGCATAGCGACGTCTCGACACATGCGAGTCCCCACTGGCGAGTGCTGTTGTCCTGCAAGCGCATCGCAGCAGCTTTCTCGCTGTGAGACGGAGATCGTCGCGGGCGGTATTTTTGGGAAAACATCTTGGGACGCAGGGTTCGTTGGCCAGCGTACAATGGTGCTGTGCAATCTACTCTTTGAGAGCGTGAATTCTGCAATCAGCCGCCGCCGATCTTTTCCTCTGGGAGGGTTCCCCGATGCGGAAGCATGTTGTTTCGGTTAAACAAACCCCCAAACAGCATTTTCTGCTCAGGGCTGCACGGCGTGAACAGCACGGCGTTTCCCCTTCGCCTGCAGAACTGACAGCGACGATCTGGACAAAGGCAACGCGGTAGTTGAGGGTGGCGGCAGCTAATGGAAAGGAGAAGGCTGGTACGTGGGACGTAAAAAAACGCAAAAAAAAAACGCCGAGTCGCACGCAGGGTTGAAGACAGCAGGCCTTTCTCCCGTGGCGCCCAACACTTCAACCGATCAACCGAATAAAAAAATTAATCGTGACTAAAGCATCAATCGATTAATCGGAAGGTTAATCGACTAATCACCCACCCCTAATAATTTGATATCAATTTAATGACAAAGACTGCCGCTAAATTTCATTGTAGCATTATTGTGTAAAAACAGAACTCGAAAGCGCCAGCGCCATGCAGCACGGTGAACGATTGTTAAAGCTTTCAAATGCCATCGAAATTGTAGTGGAGCACGGCTGTTGCTGAATGGCATTCGACGCACCCCATTTGAGTCAAAGGACATTTAGTTTAAATGACATTCGGACCCTAGTGTAGCCGGGGTGTCTTATTTGCACAAGAAACATCACAAGGCAAGCGCCAAACGCAAAGGGGTGCAAAAAAGAGAGAGGCGGAGGGAGGGGGTGAAACAAAAGCCCCGAGACAACATTGAGCTGCTAAAAATTGTATGTCGAAAACACGGATCGCACTAGTTCTACTCATCTAGTAGATCAAGCAATTCTACTACATCTACTCATCATTAATATACACTGCAGCTTTGTCGACCATCACAGTTACTGATAACAGACTAAGTGCACAACGGCCAAAGTTTTACATAATCTTTCACCATGCGAAACACCATTAATATTAAAGGCAACTTTAGTGCAATATTTTACTACATGTAGCCATACCTCAGTTTAAAATTGCTTCAAACTGTAGATTTTCATTAAAAACGCCATAACGTTATTCCTTTTCATTGTATTCATCATCTTCTTCATCTACTCGAGTGGTTTCAGCTACTCCTCGCAGTGGTGGTTGAAGCGTGATACTGCGAAAAAGACGATAGGGGCGTGTCGCCAGGGAAGCTATGGCTCCAAGCAACCAACCAACCTACCCCGAGCCTTTTGGGCTTCATTGAAGATGGTGTTGCCCAGCGCTTGCTTCCGTCACCCTGAACGTCGATGATGGCATCTCTTCAGCCAGCACGATACCTGTTGGCGGGCTTCGGTGCCGTCTTCCGCACTCGGGCCGTCGAGTTCGACGGCAGCCTGCCCGCTAGCGTCCCGGTGTGCTCTCTCTGCCGCTGCGTGCCGTCGGACCACTACACGCTGAGCTGCAAGCACGTCTACTGCAGCGCCTGCTTCTCAGACGTCGTCCAGACTCGCACTTCGTCTCTGCGATGTCCGGTCGACGGCAGGAACCTCCGGCCCCGCAAGCCCGTGCCCAAAGGACGCACCCAGCCCGAAGACCTCGGCTGCCTGGTCGCATACTGTTGGAACAAGGAAAACGGCTGCCGCTACTCCGGTCCTCTGGACGACATGACTCGCCATTTTGACGGTGAGTGTGCCTTCTACGAGACCCTCTGCTCCCTGTGCTCCGAGGCTGTCCTTCGGTGCGACCTCGCCGCCCACGTAGAAGCTGCCCATCTTCTGAGCGGAAGGCACGCCGGCGGCCGTGGTCATCCGGCAGCCGGTGATTCTGTGGCGAGCGGGGCGCACTTCCGAGCCGGCCGACGATCTACGAATCAGCGGAGCAGCACGCTCTATGTGTACGACACAGCAGGCTTCCCCTACGAAGTCAGCCTTGAAGACACCGCAGGATCTGGAGACGCCCAGGAGAGCGACAGAAGGCGCGTATTGAAGCCACCTTGTTCCAGAGAACAGCTCCAGGTGCTAATGGAAGATGTCGCCTCTCGAACCGCCGAGAACATAAAGAGACACAGCGAAAAGCTGTTCCTTGAGCTTCTCAGCGGAATCGAAGTGACCAAGGACCACTTGCAGCAATTCGCGGATGCGGCGAAGATCGCCCTTCCCGTGGATCGCGTGCCTGCAGTTGCCTTGCCCTCTTCTGTTCTTTCCCATCTCCAAAAGGAAGAATTAGTCCTAAAGCAGTTCGAGTGGGTTTTGGGCAGCTACTCGAGACTGCGAGCCGGCATACACTACGTCGACAGTCCGGTCTTCCTGGTCGTTCCAGGACACAAGATTCAGCTCAAGGCTTGCATCGACGGCATCAAGACGGTAGAACTGAGCGCATCCGTCAGGGTTCACTCAGTCGGCGATGCCCCCAGCGCGAATGGCCTCCTTTGGCCTTTCCAGAGGGTCTGCGCGTTCAAGCTGCTTCACAACTCGGATGAAGAGGGTCACGTGAGAAGCTCGTTCGCTCCTTGCGACGCCTTCAAAGGACGCGACGTGACTTCAGCCGAAGGCGACGGAGTGCTAGTTTCGAGATGGCTGTGCATCGCCAAGATGGACAGGAACGTTTTTGAGAGGGATTACGTCAAGGACGATGCGTTTACCATCCTGTTCAGCATGAAGTAACTGCTTAACTAAGGGAGCTGGAGTGGAGTTCTAGCACTCGACGTACGTGCTTCCCGTATAAGAGCACGCAATTCTAGTTTTCTCTTCTTCGCCACCTGTGCGTTGTATTTTAACAGCGAAGCTGTTTAGCAAATCTTAATTTTTTGTGTCCGCAGTTAAAAATACCAAGAAATTGCCGAGCGTGCGCACGTGAGCGCGGGCCTCGCGGCGACCACTCGGCAGATATCAAAACCAAGAAAATGCCGCGACGACCTCCCAGAGTCCCCGGCGCATGTTTGTCAAGCCGAGCATCTGTCCAAGATTGCGGTGACCGCCCGCCACTTAAAAAAAAAACAAAACAAGAAAATGCCGAACATTCGTGCATGCGTGGACTGCTCAGCGTTTCCGGCGCATGTTTGCAAGCCAATAAGCATACCCACTTAGGGAGATTGGAAACGATTCCCCCCCCAAGAAAAAAAACTTCAGCGCTCGCAGTATTCGTGGCAACAGTTGCACGAAACAAGAAAGACACTTCATAGCGTACGCCCCTCCAAACCTCCAAGGTGATGTTCAATGATTATCGCTTCCAAAATAGTGAAGGAAAATCCCACTTATAGAAACAATGATGGAGTAAAGGTTGTTGCGGCAGCGAAGAAGAAGCAAATCGGCTGCAATCGTGGACTTTAATCGTTGTGATGGTCGTCGGAAGGTTGCGTGCAGCTTCGGTACCTCCAAGACTTACGCGTTAGTGTAAGCTACCTTCATTTTTTGTCCATTTATAATTGACTAGTGGCCTTTTCTCGATCTCCACTCAATTTTTGGTCTGTAGTTATCCGTCTAACCATGCACTTTCCTATGGTATGGCGCCGTGTTTAACCTCCAAACAAAGAAGGTTGGGGAGGGGACGGGATGCATGGTAAAGTCACTTTGACTTTCAAACTGACGAGGGAATTGAGGGTCGCGTGAAGGGGGTACTTCATCATACAAGTCTGTCACAATCGAAAGAATGCTGTTAGTGTTCCATCAACCGTAACCGGAAATGGCTGCTGCCTGAACTTTTCTTTAGTGTTTTCACTGATGCCGTTGCACGCCCATACGCCCTGCAGGTAAGCCAACTTTCTCTGACGATGATGATGAATGATCGTGGGGGAAGTGGAAGAAAATAAATGGAATGAAATGGATTACTTTATTATACGAGGAGGCCAATAAGCCCTGTCGTGGGACATGGGAAAAAGGGTAGGGGAAGATGGTTCATACAAGGTGTTACGAATCGGCCAGCGCCGCAGTACTTCCCCGCATCACTCCTCGGCTGTGCGGCGAAGCCACTGTGCGCCTTTGAAAACAGGCGCCACCATGTCGGTGACAAGTTGTGACAAGCTGCGTCAGACGCTTCACTTTCGGCGCATTTCAAAACTTCGGCGGCTGCCTGCGAGGCTCGTCTCCAACGCTCTTCAAGGACACAGAGGCCCCGCGAACTCAGCGAAGTCCTCCTCTCCCCCCCTCTCCCGACTCAACGTGCGCCGAGGCTATGAACGGCTTACGAACTCTGGAAAGAGCGTTGTGTGTGTCTGTGACGTTCGTGGCGTGTTCCAGCTTGTTGGCGTTTTGACCGTTACCGCTTTTGGGTATAAATAGACCCCGCAAGCGTTGTAAACCATTCGTGTTAGAGCAGCGAAACGACGCTGTCGCTCTGCTCGAGTCCTGTATTGTAACCTCGCCCGTCGGGGCGAGGTTACAAGTCAAAGTCAAAGAACAACTTTGACTTCGGCTCATTTCTCGCTATGAAGTAAACAGTTTGCGTTAGCCTACGGCTTCTGGACTTCTTCACGGCTGCAACAGCGGCTGGCCGCTCGCATCATACACGCTACCACTCGTATGTCGGAGGCCACGGAGCTCGGATCGGGTGCCCCCACTCGGTCGCAACAAATGTCTTGTCACTGCACTGTGAGGTTCACTTAGCACGGTATGCATAGTTTAAGTTGTGGCGAGGACATTCTAATACGACCATCACCGGGCTATCCAAAGGAGCCGTTCAGGAGCCACGTGGGTGTTTTGTGGGGGTCATCTAGAGAGTGGGTGAACGATCCGCCATCATACTACTTTATAGAGACCTGTTTTGAGCCCCAATTCTGTAATTTTCTGTAAAATTTGGGGGTTGTTTCTGACATGTTGGACATGTTCTTCAGAAGTCGTGGGGCGTACTTGCATTGCTTTTCGCCTTTACTAATGAAGAAAAAAAGGCTCCCGGGGCCGGAATCGCGCCTGGGTGCACGCCTTACGAAGCCGGCGTCTACCGGATTGCTCCATTTCGACATGGCCAAAGCGAACGCCAAGCAGCAGGTACCGCGATTATAGTGCTGTACACCCTAAACCGAGACGTTCGAACTTCGGAGTGCTCTCCCGAGAGTTGCTGTGGGTATTCTAGAAAAGCGGTGCATATATACCTCCAGACTAGCACATAGTCGCAGTGTGGGATTGGCCAACCAAGGACTCCATCACGAGAGAGCTTCGCGTTCAACCATCGTCGTCGTTAGCGGGATGGGTGCATGATTTTTTTTTCATGCCTTGCGTTTGCAGCGGCATCAATTTTTGGTCCCCGTTAAAGAATGTTGTGTGTTTTCGCTGTCGTATTCTTTTCATTCCCGGTGTTGTTGACGGCTGTGATTCGATAGCGTTTTGTGTGCGCGAGCGTGTGTGTGTGTCAACTTTATTGCATTTGAAGTGTCAGTAACAAAAAATGGCCGCGCATTTGCTCGTTGCGCTCCACGTAACTGCCTCCCCTCTATCCCCTGCACCCCTGCCATGTTGTTCCCAGCCTTTTTCGCTCTACAAATGAGAAGCGTTTGCTGAATTCAGTTCAAACTTCCCGCGATGATGATGATGATTATTGGTTTTGGTTTCCCCTTTGTAGCGGGGTGATGCCATGTCATCTTACCAAAAAGGACTAATATACCCATGTTTTACACTCTTGGTTTAATACTAGCGCTGCTTAGGGCAGGCACAAAAAGCTTATTAGGCACAAAATAGTTTTTTTTTTCCTGTTACAGGTGGTAACTGTCCTAGGCAATATTCCCCTCTCTGCTTTTCTCCACCAGCATTCTAATCTTCTTTTCGTACCCTCGACAGCCTTGAAGTTAACTTCCTCTGTACTGCCCTTAAATCCTAGGGCTTCTGGAAGCCCAATATTTCCCTCATGTAGATTTGGATGGATACACTCACATTATAACACTATGTGCCGCATAGTTTCTGTTTCTTTTCCGCAGACCAGGCATACCCCATCCTTTTGTGAATACTTCCCCACAAAACTCTTAGTTTGCAGGCAACCTGCTCTAGCCTCAAAAAGCAAAGCACTGCCCTGGGAATTATCGTAGAGTTTTTCCTTTGTGATGTTCAATTTCTCAGCCCTGTACGTCTCTAACGACGTTTTAGCCTCCATTTTTTTCCCTCCATTTATTCGTTTCAGTCTGCCTTGCCTCTTTTTTGGTTGCCTTGGCTGTTTCGGGTTCTCCACTGCTCTTTCCGTATTTCATCGTTAGCCTTCTAGTCTTTCTTAACCACTGCGTGTCCACGCTTTTCAAGTATAGGTACCTAAAAACCTTAGCTGCTCACTTATCCATTGCCCTCAACCTCATCTGAAAGCATATTTTACTCTGTGCTTCTCTAACTCCTAACGACGCCCAGCCCATATCTCCCTGAACTGCTTCGTTAGTTGTTTTTTCCATTACATGCCTAAGGCCAAACGTCCTACCGTTGGTGCTGGCTGGCTGCGTCTTGCTGCTGGCGAGCCATCTGTTGGCACATGTGGTTGGTGTTCGGGGTTATCGTTTTGGGCCATGAGCTAAAGGCTCAGGCGCGAGTCTTGTTTTGCATATTGTGCTTAAAGTATTGTTCTTATCGCGTTTTTGTTGGTGGTGTTGTTTGCTATCGCAAGCATTACACCCGCATAAATTTTCGGCCAACACTGCTAGCATCAGTTAGGTATTTATGTTTTGCCTCAAATCTGCCTAAAGATTTTTTTTTTTTTTTGCTGAACAATGTAGACAAGTATTAACTGTGGTTCCGGACTCAGGGTTTTGGAAATGTTTCGAGTGTAGTCGACGCTCCATAATTCGAATTCGGTCATTCGAATTTTCCGTAAATTAGCAGCGTGCTGGTCCCGGAAATTTTACAAGCAATCCAATGAAAAAGATTGCCCGATAATTCCAAGCGAAAACCCACTGTATCTGCCAATTGGAAGCTTGTTCGAATAAAAACACGGAGGTGACTGCCATTTCTCGATAAAATTGAGAATTTTCAAGCGCATAAACACCGTGGTCTGTAGTATTTCGGCGCCATCGCAAGTGAGGAAACGCGCAGTCGATAAAGCGGCCGAACAGTTCAGACTCGCGCCAGCGTACGCCTCTCTCTCTCTCTCTCTCTTGAATTCAGGCACTCAACCTTCTTTGTTGCGGACAGCGTCGTGTGAGCAGTACGCGTGGCGGACGCTTCAGGCTTCAAATTTAGCAATGAGCCCGAACTATCCAAACCTGCAGCGCCACGCCGTCTCCCTGGCCATGGAGGAGGCGGGCATTTCAAGTAAGCTGCGGGGCTTCATCGAATCGTTCCTGACGGGCCGCACGCAGGTGCAGATGGGGGACGCCCTGCCGGCTAACTCCCCCCCCCTCGCCGGTGGACGTGGGTACATCGTAGGGCTCCGTCATCAGCCCCTTCCTCTTCAACCTGGTGATGGCAGCCCTGCCATGCCGCCTGCGCAGAGTAGGGGCCACCGAGTGTACATTTCGGTGTACGCCGACGACATCGCCCTGTGGGTGCAGAGGCCCAAGGGTCATGACAGAGCCATAGTGCGGCAACTGCAGGCGGCGATGGATGCAGTCCGGGCCAGCGTTCGGCGACCAAGACAGACGCCATGCTGGTACAACCGGTTGACGCCGCCCGTGGATGAACCCGGCGCCTGACCATCGATGGCGAGAAGCTCCAGTGGAGGGCCACGGTGCGCTACCTGGGGCTCACCCTGACCACTAGCTGAACTTCCGGCAGGCAGCCAAAAAGCTCCGAGACAGGGCGCAGCTGGCCACTACGGCAGTGCACAATATGGTGGCCCGGAGCAGTGGCTGCTCACAGCTGACGACCCTCCAGCTTTACAGCGCCTCGGGTGTGGGTCTCCGTACGCGCTGCCACTGGTGAACTTGGGCAAACGCACCTCGCGGCAGCTGGAAAGAGACCACCGCAAGGAGGTCTCCACTTGCCTCAGCCTGCCTCAGAGCTCGCCATGCTAGAAGACCCTCGAGATGATGGCTGACCGGCGGGCGCTTGGCCAGATTGACCGGCTGCGGTGCGCCGAGGGAGGCAGTCTGCTGTTGCAGAGGCTGCGGATGCCACCACCACTCGCGCGTCGGGCGCATGCTGGCGCTCTACAAGGAGGTGGTGGCCCCTGTGGATGCGGGACCTCGTGACCCGGCTCCTGCTCTGGCAGCTGACGTGCGGCTGGACATCCGGGCTAGCGCAGCAGGCAGCGGACGCCCCACTGCGGACAACTGCAACTGGCTCAGCACGTCGTCTGGGGCGACCTAGACAGCCACGCCCTAGTTTACACTGACGGCTAGGTGCGGCAGCAGCAGGGGTCGGCCGCAGCGGCCGCAGCGACCGCAGTGCCGGGAGAGGATGTTACATTTTGTTCATCAGATGAACAGGAATCGCCCAGAATAAAGAACAGGACGAGGCAGGGGTCGACAGAAAGAAAGCGAAGGAAGACGATGAACCCTCGGACGCCATGACCACGTTAAACAGGAATTCAGTCTAATGCAAATCGAGATTTTCTTTCTTTTGCTGTGGCTTCGGACTCCTTTCTTCCGCAGAGGCCACCCGGAAGGCGCGGCTGCCATATGCTACTTCTTCGGCCACAGTGGGGTGTCGGACTGGGCCTGGACCTGCTGATGGAGATGTAGCCCTTGCCCAAGCGCTGCACTCTGCTGTGCGACTCCCGGGTGGCCCTGGTGCGTCTCCGGGACGGTTATTCGCACCCCGTGTTCGTGCGGGGCATCCGGGAGAAAGCGGCGCAGCTGGAAGACCGGGGCACTAGGCTGTGCCTGTGGTGGGTCCCCGCCCACATCGCGCTGGACGGCAACAAGCGGGCGGGCGAGCTGGCCGCCGGGGCACACGCGCTGCCTCCCACGGACATGGTGGCCCAGGCGGCAGCGGACGACGCCCGCCTAATCACCCAGTGACACCTCCGGACCAGGCATCCAGACCTGTGGATGCGTGTCGGAGGGGGCCCGTTGCCTGTGCGGGCTTCACGCCTGCCTCGTCGACTACGTTCGGCCATACTGCGCCTCTGTATGGGGTACGTCCGCGTGGACGGCAGAGCGCAAACACCGACTGGGGCGGGTGGACAGCCCCGCCTGCACTCACTGCCGAGCGCCCGTGCAGTCCCTGCCGCACGTACTGTACGAGTGCCCCAAGTTTGCGGCAGGGTGGGCGGAGCTGCTGGCCTTGCTTCGAGGAGTGCGGCCGCTCGAAGAACTCCTTTGGCCCCCGGGCAGTGCTCGGGAACGGGACCAAGTGCTCGAAGCCCTGGGTGCATACCTGGGTACCTCGGGGCTCCACAGCGCACTCTACTGCAACACCATCTAACCGCCCAAACTGTAGTGGAGTGCTACTGCGGGTGCAGCTTTTCTGGATGTGTGTGCCTGAATATGTGTCCCTTTTACATGTATGTCGTACATTCACGTTTTGTTTATATGTATATATGTGGTGTTCTCTCTGCTTTAATTGTTGAACTCCTTTTCATTACCCTTTATGCTTTATGTATGGTCCTTGTTGACATTCCATTTGTGTTGTATATATGTACCATGTTAACCTTCTCGCCTATCCCCCAATTCCTATGTACTCTTTCTTAACTATCCATCTCCCCTACACCAGCAGGCGTTTCGGTTGGTTTACGCCTTCTGGTGGTCCTTCCTCTCTTCCTAAAGATCAATACATACATACATACATACATACATACATACATACATACATACATACATACATACATACATACATACATACATACATACATACATACATACATACATACATACATACATACATACATATCAGTGCAAGCCGTGTCGTGTCGTACGCCCGACTTGGCGGCGGGTTCGGTTAATTCGAAGTATTTTGCGGTCCTCGCGTCGTGTAACGGGAGTCGGCTGCATAAACGCCTCGTTCAAGAGTTTTGTTACGTTTTAACCGGGCGGCTTTTGAACGGACGGACGGACGGGCGGACTGACTGACTGACTGACTGACTGACTGACTGACTGACTGACTGACTGACTGACTGACTGACGGACGGACGGACGGACGAACAGACAGGCGGATGGACGGACGTACGGACGTATAGACAGACAGACAGAGGACGGACGTACGGACGGATCAAAATTATCACGTTTAAGTAGCCTAAGAAAGACTTTCGTCTTTAAAAGTACCTCGCATCATTCTATTCGCTTAGCCTGTATTTGTGTATAGGTGCGAGATTTTTAATACATCCAGCATTTTTGTGTTCGTTACCATATCTTTTGGTGTTCGAAGAATTTGTCTAACCGTTTTGGTATGGCTAAATTTTAGCTTCAAACTGAGAGGATGGTGGCAACAGCGGAGAGGGGGTAAGAAGAAATGGGAGGGCGGCGAAAGGGAGAGGGGTGACTCGAGGTTCAAACCGGGTAAGCACCGCCCACAGGTATCTTAAATCACGTCGACAGTGTTCAAGAACATTTTCTAAGTCTTCAAAGGAGTACTCACACAAAATTTTACACCAATGGTTTTGGTCGCTCGCTGGTTGGAATTTTTTATTCCGTTTTCCGTCAGCAACCAGTGGATAAAAATTGCGCGAGCTGCTTAAAGGGACCCTGACACAAAATTTTTCATCTTGCTTTTTTGCGTTGCTGCGGCGATAATGACCTCCTTATCACGTGTGGAAACATAATTTGCTTTAGCGCGTGACGGTTGTTTAATTAGAGGCGTTTTCAAGGCGGCCATTCGCAGTTTCGGTTTCAGCGGTTGCCGCGAAAGGTTGGATTTTGTATAAACAAAGCTGTCCACGTGACTGTCGGACGGATATCACAGAGCAGAGCTGCCATAACACTGTGAATTACGCGTCGCCGGCACTTTCTGATAATGCCCCTACGTGCTGATCTCGTCAGCCGCTTAATTAAAAAGCGATCGTCGACGTGCAAGGCGCTGCGAGTGCAATTCGCTGCCACGGCCACACAACACATACGCATGACACGCCTGTAAAACACTGTCCTTATGGTGGCCAATGTAGGGCTGGCGATAAACGGGCACTGCGAACAGAATCCCTAACACAGTGTTTGTCAAAGCCTGCTTAGACAGGGGGAACAGATATTGCAGGGAAAAACTCGCAGAAAGAAAGGGAATAGTGTCGACCACCTCCTTTAGAAAGCCCCATGACGCCTTCGTGCTAACTTCACCCGTGGGGACAAGCGAAAAAGGTAAATAAAAACTTATTCACTGTCCAGTAACGTTGAATAAAAGTGGACGATGCGTCAATTTATAAAAGAAAAAAAAACGAGACACAATCTATATCATCGCCTTCCGGTAGCACTGTATTTACTTTGGGTTTGTAGCGCGGGCGTTGGCTTTGGACTTGGCCGCGGGTTCCAGCGCGGGGTAACGCGGTCCACTTTGGGAGAGATGTGCAAGCCTGCGGACTTTTTAAAGCGATCCGAGTCTGCCAGTCATGGAGAACCTCCAGCGGCAATTTCGGAAATCCATATGACGAGCAACAGCCGGGTCCCCGGTGTAGGGAGAGGCGCCGCCAGCTCTGCTGTTTCTCCAGCCTTGCTTCATTAGAGCAAGCTGCGTCATTTTATTTATTTAGTTAGTTAGTTAGTTAGTTAATTAGTTAGTTAGTTAGTTAGTCAGCCAGTCAGTCACTCAGTCAGTCGGTTAGTCTATTTAGTTAGTGAGTTATATAGTCTATCTACTTAGTTGATTAGTCTATTTAGTCAGCCTAATTAGTCAGTCAGTCAGTCAGTTAGTTGGTTAGTATATTTAGTTAGTCTATTTAGTTAGTTAGTCAGTGTATTTAGTTAGTCCATTTAGTTAGTTATTGTGGGGTTTAACGCGCCGAAGCTACGCATGGGTGGAAAGCTCCGGATTAATTTCTGGGGATCTCTAAGTGTGCGCCGAAATCTCGTCGCACGAGGTGAACTTCGGTGGGGACCGTAGAGGGGGCGGTTGGCAGATTTCGAAGGGTCGAAGACCTTCTGCAGAGTCGCGTGGGCTGCGTGATTCACGATAGGCGGCACTCCCTGTCCTGAATTCCAGTCAATGCGTGTACTTGGAGGCCACAAATGCTGAGTGTGGTGGTTTGGTTCATGATGTGATGGACATCATCATCATCATCACCACCACCAGCCTATCTACACCCACTGCAGGGAAAAGGCATCTCCCATTAATCCCAAATTACCCCCGGTCCTGTGCTACCCGCGACAAATTTATCCCCGCAAACTTCTTGATCTCATCTGCCCATCTAACTTTCTCCCGCCCCGTGCCAGACTGGCCTTCTCTAGGGATCCACTCTGTTACCCTTAACGACCAACGGTTACCTTGCCTTCGCATTACATTCCCTGCCCACGACCATTTCTTCTTGATTTCCACTATGTCCTTAACACGCGTTTGTTCCCGGACCCACTCCGCTCTCTTCTTGTCCCTTGACGTTACACTTATCGTCTTACGTTCCATTGCTCGCTGACTCGTCCTCAGTATACGTTAAACCCTTTTAGTGAGCCTCCAAATTTCTGCCCCGTAGGTGAGTACCGGTAAGATACACTTTCTTCTTTAGGAACGATGGTAGGCTGCCATTCATTATCTGAGAATGCCTGCCGAATGCACTCCTGATGGACTTAGTGGAAGAGAGAGAGAGAGAAACAACGTCTTTATTTGGCCTGCGGAAACCTCGGGGGGTGCCTACTATCGCCGGCCTCCCTGGTGGGGAGGTGACAAGTTCGGCCGCTGGCGATCGATGGCCGCTAGCGCGAGCTGCGCAGCCATCTTCTGTAGTTCATATTCCGCACTGGTCACCGCACTCTCCAAGCGCGGCGGCAGCGGATCCGCAGTGGTTGAGTCCGTTTGCTGGCATTCCCAGAGCATGTGCTGCATGGTAGCGAAGGAAAATCCAGGGAGACCGTAGAATTTCGACCCTCAGACAGCCATCGGAACAACTGAGCGAAGCAGCTGACTCCCGCCTTCCTGGGGACGTTCCTTCCAAACCTCAAAATTCTACCCCTAGGCTATTGAGGCAAAAACCCAGAGCTGTTTAGCAGTTGTATAGAATTATAGAAGCAGCGTTCCAAGTGGAGGAGTAGAGGGCGCTGGGTGCGCACCGCGGCTCCGACTTACAGGTCCAAAACGACAGGTAATGAGACGGACGAGGACGGGGGCAGAAGTCACTGGAGCCCTGGACAGAGGGGTCCACCTGTGATTCGCCCATCTTTCTCTCCCCACCCGCCTTTCCTGCATCTTTGCTTCAAATAAAGTTTATTCAGTGAGTCAGTCAATGCCGGGTTTGTATCCACAGCCAAACGGAACCTCGCGACTTTCAGTGCTGGTGATGATGATGATGGTCTGGAGAAAACGGACACACGCACCTAGGACTTTGGCCGGATCATGCTGGCGCGTCCATCTTCCTTTTAATGCGTAGCATTCCTTGCCGAGTACCCCCACAGCCAGGACCGTGTAACGCCCTGCATTCCCACAAAAAGCAGATATCACGGAAGTTCCACCTGTAGTCACTTTAATGGCGTAAATGGAGATAATTTTTCGAACGAAATTTTGAAAAACTAAAAAAATAGGAATCGTATAAAATAATTACGGCAAACGCCGAACCGTACAACGCCCTCCATTTCCACAATAATGCAGACTTTGCGGAAGTTCCGCCTGAAATCGTTATATTAGCGAAAATAGAGGTAATTTGTCGAACGAAATTTTCAAACATTAAAAATAACAAAAATATAAAGAAATTGCGCAAAATTGCGAATAGTGGAAACACCCTGCAATTTCGCAATATGCAGATTTCGACAAAGTTCCACCTCTGATCGTTATATTAGCGTAAGTGGAAATGGTCGAACGAGGAGGAGGAGGAAAAAACGTTTATTGCTCCCATTGAACGGGAAGAAAGGAGTGCGGGATGGTTGTCGGTCACCCATGGTGGATGGCGTCCCTAATCCGGGATGCAATGGCCAGCTGCAGCTCGAATGGCCCTGGTCACCAGGCCACGCTGGTTTTCCAGGTCATCGCCACTCAGCAGGACCTCCCACTGCTCCTGTGTCGGTGCGATGACTTCAGGTAGTTCGGTGACGCCTTTACACTCCCACACCACGTGGTAAGGGTGTTGGGTGTCCCAGAGCAGAAGTTGCAGTCGTAGCTGAAGAGCGTGGGGTGTATTTTGGACAGCTGTGTGGCGTGCGGAAATGAATTTGTCTGCAGTCTCCGGAATTGTGTGGCTTCTTCTTTGGTTAGCTTCGGGTGGGGTGGCGGGTATCGTCTTCTTGATAACCTGTAGTGCTCTAATATGTCTCTGCTGCGCTTGGGGATGGACGGGTGGTTGTCGGCAGAGTGGTGAGTGCCTATGAGGGTTCAAGCCCGGTGTGAGTGGCCTCGGGCTGCGGTATCTGCCGCTTCATTACCCTCTAAGGACTCGTGTCCTGGTGTCCAAATGACATAATTTGGAAAATTAAAAGAAATAAGAAAAATATACAAATTTACGAAAAATGGCAAACCGCATAACGCTTTGCATTTCCCAATAATGCAGATTTCGCGGAAGTTTCACCTGTAATCGTTACTAATAGCGTAATTGGAGATAATGGGTCGGACAGGATTTAGAAAAAACCAAAACTTTAGCTGTAAAGAAATCACACTCAAGGCAAGCGGCATAACAATGCTACGCATAGTAGACAATTCTCTGAATTTCATCAGAATTTATACTTACAAACAAACATATTGGTGTGTTGATTAGAGTCTTTTTTTCTGAGATTGGTAGATTGCTTCAAAAGAGTCTGTGAGGATACGTACGGGAGAGTGGATTCGGATTAGAGTTAATACATGACGAATACAAGGGTTTCATTTTTTTTGTCCATGGAACTGGTCGTTATTGCTTCCAGTCATTCCGTGTGACACTTGATTGTAATATATAGAAAGTGCTTTTTAAAATTCTGGTTCAGGGAGAAAACAAAGCGCAACAACCAAATACTGTCAAATGAGGATATGTTGGGAGCAGGACAGAGCGAGAGAAGAGAGCGCCGAAAGGACGTGGGCAAATATGGTAAGTTGTCACGCGGGGAGCAAGACGACGAGAGAGAGAGAGAGAGAGAGAGCGAGAAAGAGAGAGAAAGGATGAGAGGAGAGAGAATAAAGGAGAGAGAGACCAAGTGACAAGAAAGGAAAGAGAGAGAACGAAGAGAGAACAGACGAGACAGAAAGGAAGAGAGAGAGAACAATAGAGGGAGGGAGGGAGGAGGGGAGAGAGAGGAGGGAGGGAGGGAGGAAAGAGAGGAGAGAGAAAGAGAGAGAGAAAGAAAATTAGAGAGAGAGAGAGAGAGAAGAGAGAGAGAGAGAGAGAGAAATGAAAGAGAGGGAGAGAACGCGAGAGAGAGACAGAGAAAGGAAGAGAGAGAAAAAGAATGACAGAGGGAGAGAGAACGAGAGAGAGAGATAGAGAAAAGATGAGAGAGAAAGAGAACGATAGAGGGAGAGAAGAGAGAGAGAAAAGAAAAATAGAGGGGAGAGGAGAAAATTA
This sequence comes from Haemaphysalis longicornis, assembly GCA_013339765.2. NCBI lineage: Eukaryota > Metazoa > Arthropoda > Arachnida > Ixodida > Ixodidae > Haemaphysalis > Haemaphysalis longicornis. The sequence goes on along the minus strand of CM023449.1, from coordinate 81,815,968 downwards.
AGAGAGAGGGGTAGAGATAGAAAGAGAGAAAGAGAAATGAAAGAGGGAGAAGGAGAGAGAGAAGGAGAGCGAAAGAGACAAAGAGAGAAGGAAAGAGAGAAAGGAAAGAGAACGAGTGAACGAGAGAGAGACGAAAGAGAGAGAGAGACAAAGAGAAGGAAGGAAAGAGAGAGAAAGGAAAGAGAGGGAGAGAACGAGAGAGAGACGAAAGAGAGCGAGAGACAAAGAGAGAAGGAAGGAAAGAGAGAGAAAGGAAAGAGAGGGAGAGAACGAGAGAGAGACAGAGAAAGGAAGAAATAGAGAGAACGAGTGAGAGAGAGAGGAAGGAAAGAGAGGGAGGGAGAGGAAGAAAAAATCAGAGAGAAGAAAGAAACAGAGAGAGAGGAAGGAAGAGAGAGAGAGAGAGGAAAGAGAGGAAGAAAAATTGAGAGAGAGAGAGAGAGAGAGAGAGAGAGAGAGAGAGAGAGAGAGAGAGAGAGAGAGAGAGAGAGAGAGAGAGAGAGAGAGAGAGAGAGAGAACATTTATTGAGCGTAAGTGCTGATGGCAGGCACTTGCTCCGTGATGGCAGGGCACTCGCCAGCTGGAGGGCATCCTTATTCCTAGATACCCAAGCTGCCACAAAAAGTAAAAAATTCAAATTATGGCGGTTTCCCGCGCCGAGGCTACACCTGTGTGAGGCGCGCCGTAGTGCAGGGCTCCGAAATATTTTTGACCACTAGGGGTCTTTAAAGTGCGCAGGAATCTCGAAACACGCAGTTTTCGCTTTTCGCCTCCGCCAAGAAAGGCAGCCACCTCGGCCGGGATCGAACCCGCGTCCTTGGGAGCAGCAGCACGACGCCTCAGCCACTGAGCCACCGCGGCTCGCGGAAGTCGAGTCGCGGTGATGCAGTTCTTCTGGATGATAATGCACATCATAGTGCGCAAGTCCGAGTCATCAGGTAGTATAAGCGTACGTTCAACCAGAGTCCTTATTGAGGGACTCTGGTTCAACCTCCTGGTGCTGGCGAATAGACTGGACCAAGCTTTGGCAAGTTGTGCAGGATTCTGAACAGCAAGGACGTTGAATGCCAAATGGAGCAATGTCCTATAATATGTGGCGTACCTTGTCAGTCCCTGTCTTTGAAGCGAAGCTTTGTATTCATCAATGATGGCGCCGTTCGTCTCCCAAGACGCACTATACTAGGTTACAACTTAAAAACGGCAAAGGAAGTTACCGCTGTGCCTCATCACCCACAGCCGGATGTTACTCCGCGCGCAGCAAGTAGTGCGTTGCTGGGAATATTTTGAACATGGCACTAGCCGCTTTCGTAATTTTCTGTACTTAATATGCTTATAACGTACTGCAGCGACGGCAGACAAACTACGCGAGGAAAGGCAGACGATATCACGCATTCATAGCATCTACGTTCAAAACGGGCGCGCTCGTTCACATCCGGTCCGTCGCTTAGGCGCAGTGATACCGTATATGAGCAATTGCTGTTCTTAACTTGTTCCCGAGTGTACACGACAGCCAACTTTACACAAGCGCCTCAAGAAAAAAAACGCTTGCCGTGGTCGGAGTCGAACCTGAGTCCCTCGCGTTATGAAGCCGACCTCTATCCGATTGCGGCATTCCGACATGGGTGAAGCAGTTCATAAAAATCAAAGCCCCTTTCTTAAAGGAGCCATGAAGACAAAATAAAAGTTGGGTTTATTAGAAAAACTGCTTAGTCCCGATAACAATGATACCAATATCATCGCAATCTTCGAACAAATAACGGAGATATTAAAGAAAACGTGTGAAGCAGTCGCGACCCCCTAGCCAATATCACGCAACTTTCTATGACGTCACGGAACCTTGTTTGTGGCGGTTGGCGGCCGCCTAACTCACCTGTCGTGACGACACATGACTGGACGTCTGTAATGGGGCCTCTAGTTCCATTTGACCGCATCACTTGAATGCTAACGTGCAGTTAACCACTGAAAATTATATTTTACTGTTGGCCCGTATGACGTCATTCTTGCTCATAACACGGCACTGTGGCGCAAAATGTGAAAGTTTTTAAATATGCCTGGCTTTTTTTCGTTAAAAAACATCTTTTGTGGCTGTAATGGAGCTGAGGGAGATACTGAATCCTAGTTTTTTTCAAATTAAACGAAGTTGTATTTTCTCTTCATGGCTCTTAAGAGAACGGTGGTTGAAACGCGAAGAGTTATCCCACGCACCCGAGTCAAAGTCCAAGTCCAGAATCCAAAGCCGACTGCAATCCGATTGTGCAATTCCGATGCGGACGAAGCAGTTTGGATTTCCGACTTGTACTGTGACTCCGGTTGCAAGGGAGAAATCTTCGCGTTTCAACCATCGTTTCTATAAGAAAGGGGCTTTGATTTTTATTCATGCGGCATGTCAGGGAAAGGGCGTCCTCAACTAGCGTCACTGAATAAAGGCTTTTAGAGTATCGGCACTGTTTTCCTCTCATTGTTATGTGCCGCCAAGGTTTCATTGGTCGGCCGGCACCACGTGATATTTGTTTACATATGGGCGCAGCCATTTTGTTTCTGGGTGCCTCTCCTCTCTCTCTCTCTCTCTCTCTCTCTCTCTTCTCTCCTCTCACTCTCTCAGAATCCCACTCCTCATACCCTCTCCTCTCTCCTCTCGTCGTCGCGATCTCTCTCTCTCGTCTCTCTCTTCTTCTCTGCTGCGCGGACGCTAGAGCGCCGGTTACACTCTGCCCTCACAACCGGCGGCGGTTTCGTTGGGAGAGATGGCAACACTGCAAGCCAGAAACAAAATGGCCCCCAGACGCTTCCGGGTGCACGAAGTGGCGGTTCTCTTAAGCGTAGCTTTATTTAGTGACGCTATCCTCAACGTATGAGGCGTGTGAGACGAGACGGGGGAAAACAGCTTTAATTTTTGACAACGTCCGAGCGCATGGACGGCGTGTCGATAATTTGTAGATGCTGGTGAGCAAAACTGGCCGTGTGCGATGGTGTCTTCTTAATGAAGGAAACTACGCCTTCGCTACGTCGTGCAGGTGGAAGACTACGTGCTCTCTAATCCGAACTAACCGTTCCGCCGGTTAACGCCACTGGCCCAAGCGTAAGGGCCAGTCGTCGACGTCTTCACATTCGAGGTCACCAGAAACTGATGGACCCCGATGTCTGCATCATCATAATCATCATGACCAGCCTATCTACGCCCACTCCAGGGCAAAGGCCTCTCCCCATTAATCCATGACTCCGATGACTGATTACTCTGATTAATCATTAATCCAATGACTGCAAGTCCATGGCAAATGCAGCCCACCTGCCAGCCAAAGCGTGGAGGGGTTTACTTCCGGTGTCATGCGGCATCCTCAGAGGCAAGACGGTGACCGGAACCGAGCTCCAGAGATGCGATCGGGAGTGATAGGCGTCGGGACTATGCCACTTGAGAACGCGACCGCTGTAAATATGGAGGGACGCCTTCGAGAATGTCGCCACAGGGCGTTTATTCGGAGCGGCAGCGCAGAACTCCAGCGCGCGCAGCGCAGACTCCAGCCCCGTGGACGATGATGATGATAAGGCTCGTTATGAGAAGCAGACAAGGCAGGACATGATGACAAGGATGGCCCTGAGAAGCAAATCAACTGCAAGATGGCCCAAACACAGTTGTACCAAGGCACTTCCATGTGCCCGGGTGTTAAATATATTGCAACAAGGTCGAGAACTGGGCCAGTTGGTATACATTCATTCTGAGGGAGCAGCGCAAACTAGACAGGACAAAGGGTAGGACACAACACGAGCGCTTACTAACAACTGAAGTTTTTATTAGAAAATGGAAGAACATATAAAGGAGCCTGCGTACTAACACCCGTGACTCCATAGGCCATGCGCACAACACTCTTGCACACACTGAAAGTTGCAGCTCATGCGCGGTCAAGGTAATCAACTTCACAATCCAGCAAGCACACCGAGGGGGAACTAATGCAGTCATCACCATTCTTTTTGATAAAGAAGGCTTCGGATATCTCCCTTGTGCGCGCGTCTTTGTGTGAAAACAAAATACTTGTCCCGTTAAGTTTCGGATAACATCCATGCTTAGAACAATGTGACGAGAGCTGGGACGAAGGCTGGCCCTTTACATCGGAAGGCTTGCCCTTTACATCAGAAGGTTTGCCCTTTACAGAGTTGCGATGTTCCCGCAAACGTTCATTTATGCATCTCCCCGTCTGTCCGATGTATATCTTATCGCACGACAAGGGAATGCGGTACACGACGTTACTTCTGCACTCAACAAACTGTGATCGGTGATTTACGCCACACCCCTTTTGCACAACCTTACTTTTTCTTTTCGCCTTCTTGTCAATTGCGAGACAAAGATTTTCTAGCTTATTTTTGGCGGAGAAAACAACGTCAACATTAAATCTCCCGGCTATCTTTTTAACCCTGTGCGAAAGAGCGTGAATGTACCGATGTACCGATGAGCGTAGTATCGATGTTACCGATTTGTTCTACTCTATTCCCCATGAAAAACTTATGTCCTGTGTCAATAATTGCATTACAGAACAAAACGACGAGTTGCAGTTTGTCAACAGGTGTGGCGTTCCCCTCTCGAGTTTCCTGGAGCTTTTGAGCTTTTACTTGAAGTCTACCCTCGTCGCCTGGGGCAATAGTGTTTTTATTCAGAAATCGGGGGTGTGCATTGGTTCTCGCGTGGCTCCTGTGTTGAGCAACATTTTTCTAAGTGCCATGAATGTCGTTCTTGAGAAAGAATTAGAGACCTTGATTGTGAAGGCCTTCAGGTATGTCGATGATTACCTTTTGGTTGTCCGGGACAGTAACTTTAAGCAAAAAATGTCTCGTATCATTTGTGCGTTTGAGGATAACGGTCATGGGTTGGCCTTCACCACCGAGTGTTCCAAAGAAGGCGTTATTCAGTTTTTAGACTTGTCACTCTTGTTCCAGGATAAGCACGTGTGTTGGACTTACTTGCCTAGGTCAAAAAAACCTTTATTATGTTTTTCTTCTTGCCACTCCAAGGTGGTAAAATTGGGAATAGCTGTAAACAGCTTGAACTCGTCCATAACGAAGTCATGTGTGCACAGTATGGGTGCCAGTTTTGCGTCCCAGGTTAATAGACTAAGGCAGGCTGGTTTCCCGGATCATTTTATTGAATGTGCTGCTAGGAAGGTGCTTTCAAAACTGAAAAATTCTGGAAGGTGCACTCAGTCAAAGGATAAGCCCCAGCGGTTTGCGGTTATTCCGTACATTCACGCTCTTTCGCACAGGGTTAAAAAGATAGCCGGGAGATTTAATGTTGACGTTGTTTTCTCCGCCAAAAATAAGCTAGAAAATCTTTGTCCCGCAATTGACAAGAAGGCGGAAAGAAAAAGTAAGGTTGTGCAAAAGGGGTGTGGCGTAAATCACCGATCACAGTTTGTTGAGTGCAGAAGTAACGTCGTGTACTGCATTCCCTTGTCGTGCGATAAGATATACATCGGACAGACGGGGAGATGCATAAATGAACGTCTGCGGGAACATCGCAACGCTGTAAAGGGCAAACCTTCTGATGTAAAGGGCAAGCCTTCCGGTGTAAAGGGACAGCCTTCGTCCCATCTCTCGTCACATTGTTCTAAGCATGGATGTTATCCGAAACTTAACGGGACAAGTATTTTGTTTTCACACAAAGACGCGCGCACAAGGGAGATATCCGAAGCCTTCTTTATCAAAAAGAATGGTGATGACTGCATTAGTTCCCCCTCGGTGTGCTTGCTGGATTGTGAAGTTGATTACCTTGACCGCGCATGAGCTACAACTTTCAGTGTGAGCAAGAGTGTTGTGCGCATGGCCTATGTCACGGTGTGTTTAGTACGCAGGCTCCTTTATATGTTCTTCCATTTCTCTAATAAAACTTTCAGTTGTTAGTAAGCGCTCGTGTGTGTCCTACCCTTTGTCCTGTCTAGTTTGCGCTGCTCCCTCAGAATGTTAAATATATCTATTAGCTCGCTTCCCTCTTGGCGACAGGTGATACGTCTGGACCAATTACCGACGTAATAGCTGCAGCATGGCACCAGGTAACGCCACCCGACAGAAGTTACCAACTTAACCCTACATAGACAGTCGCATTTTAAAAACTGTCCACCAGCAGCATTCAGTCGCCCGGGGGAGTGCGAACAAGCCCGTCAGCATGTCCACCGGCCCTGGCAGCCGGCCATGCCCATCGTGGGGGCCCTAAGATGCTCGCTCTACTTTTTTGCCTTCCCGTCCACTTTTTTGTCTGGCGAGCACAAAGACTCGCTCGCCTGCGCAAAATCCGTCCGCGGGCGGGGCGCACTGGCCTGTGTAACCTCTGCTCGGGGTGTGAAGCTTTTCGCCAGCTCCTGCAGCGTTGCTCTCTCTCTCCCTTTCTCCCACCCGTACCCCCGGTGGCTGCTCGCGCCACCGCCAGAGCGAGTGACACGCAGACACACTAACACACGCGCGGCGCTAACAACCACCGGGACGGCGAGCGACGCAGCTAAGGCCGTTTCCGCAGCACGTTCTCCGGCTGTCCTCGCCCGATGAGGAGCAGGAAAGGATCGTGGAGAGTTGTTCAAGTAGAAAATTGAGCCCCCGACGACGGGAACGGGACAGGGCACGGGGGCAGGGAGGGGGAGGGTAAGCAGATAAGGAGTATCGTGCGTCCCGAATGCGACACCTGCGTCTGCGCAGTCCGCTCCTCTGGCAGTTCGCTTACAACGCCTGCCCTCCTCCCCTCCATCGTGGCTTCCTCTCAAAGCGACCCCGCGCAGTGAAAGAGCGGGTGTCGAGTCCTTTTGTGGGACCACGACGGAGCTTCTGGCTTTCCCTCTTTCAGCGGCAGTGGCATCGACACTGGCAGGAGTCACTCGTGGTGGTGGCGAACTGCAGCGGGAAGAGGAGGGGACCCGCCCGTGGCGGTTCCTTTGTCACCCCCGCCGAGCGCGAGTCACTTGAGAGGCCGCGCGGGGCATGGCTGTGTTTAGCGAGCGGGCACTGATCTTCTTCTCTCTCTCCTCTTCCTCTCTTTTTTTTTTTTTTTTTTTCTCATCTCTGCCTGGGCCGTAGTTGACACTTCTCCAACGTGTTTGGGCTCTTTTTTCCCATTACGAGCTCCCGCGGATGTCGGCGGCGTTCGTAGCCCGCGGATGTCGCAGCTGCCAAGTTGGCAACATTGACTTCCACTAACCACCCCCTCCTCCCTTCCCCTCTCGGCACTGCCCTTGACTACAACCCGACCCGGCTGATGACCTGGGGCACGTGCTTTCGAAGTTCAGCGTTGACTACGCCCGCGGAGAGCGGGGATTCCGTTTCTGTCAGCGGAGAAACGGGGGAGCAGCAAGAATTTGCGCCGTAAAATGTCAGAAAGCTCGTTCCGATCTCTACGAAAGCAACTGGGGCTACAGACCTCCCTGTCCGCAGGCAGCCCGAGAGCCATTTGTGACTGTCAAGCGTAGAGGTTATGAACGCAAAGAACGGCTGGAGGCGGTTTGTTCGAACTGGGTGTCCCCCTGCTCCGCAAGAAAGAGAGAGAATAGTCTTTGATGACACTGGTGAGGTTAGCCTGCAGTCAGCACCGCTAAGCGACGCGTGGCACCATCTAGGGGCATGAGTTAAGGATTCCGAGTCAAGAGATCCAAAGAGTCAAAAGATCCAAAGAGTCAAAAGGTCCAATATTAGACACTCCTGACTTCTATCTTTTGACGGGGCTTAGGCCAATCAAGTGATCTAGTTTCTTTATGAGCCTCACCTTGGCATACTTTTGTTTGCTAAGGGCCAAGATTATAACTCCGTTGCCTCTTCGTTTTCCCTACAAGGAGCGTGTTCATTCATTCTAAGCACCAATTTCCGAGCCATATATGCTAGTTTTTCTTTCAAGTATATGCATGTTGCTCTCATACAAAAATACGTTTGCGTCGCGGGCATGGGAAAGTATTTCAGTGGTTAAGCGAACATTAACAATGCCATTTACCGGTTCCGGTCTTTTCAGTATAGGGCACGTTCGGTTTCGGGGGCCTTTCGGTACACGGAGCTTTCGGTACAAAAACATATTCAAGCGCGCGTTGTAGGCAGCAAGATGTGTGCGTCGTAGCAGTTGTAGACACAAAATCGTACTTATTTATTACTCGTGTTTATTATTTATTTATTATTCTTGCTCGTAATTCTGCGTTATTTTAACGTAGTGAAAAGGTCATGCGGCCTTCCCAAATGAAGCACTATTTATCTGCGGACTTGTTGCCGTAATAACTGTAGCTTTGAGATAATATTATTGTTGCGTATATCGCTTTCTTTTTTAGCGACTTATTATCACCATATCTTTGTTTAAAAATCAGTGACGCTAACAATTTTTTTTCAACTTTCGAGAACCTGTGATAAAGCTGCGTAATTGATCGCCTTCGCTAGGGGATAGGAACCAGTCGCTTCTAACTCAATCAAACAACTTGTAATTCTTTGGCATTTTGCATCCATGTGCTCTTCTGTTTGCTGGTAACACAACGCGCATAATGCCTTATTACGGATGCGTTACCAAGGGCACCTTCTCTACCTCACCGGACGTTTCTGTCCCGGCGTCACCCCCATTTCCAGGAAATCGGGGTCTGTGTTTAGTGTGTTTGTGGTTTGAAATGCCCAAAGGCATTTTTAATGCTATCTGGAACATACATAGATTTAATTGCAGAAAGAAGAGGTCATTTGTGATTTTCGGCGTTCTTCCTCAAAGCATACTGGCCATACTTTGGCCGTGGCTTTGTTCTTACCCGAGACCAATGTCAGCATCAGCTCCCCACCGCCTGTAGCTCTCTAGCTGCACAAAATGGAAAATGGAAGCGAAGCCACACAAGCAGGGGTTGGCACTACACTATCGAGAGTGTAAAAAAAGAGACACGCCGACGGCAACTAGCGGCTTCAGGTTATCATGACGTACTTCAACTCAGGTCGCCTGGAAACCTAGTAACCAGCTTCCCAAAGGGTAGCAATGTAGCACTGCTATTTGAACTACTCTTGATTTTTTGTGGGTGTAATCATGAGCCATATAAGGGTCATTTATTTGATGGATATTGACTTTGATAAACGAGATGCAAGAACATTTGTCCGGAATATTTTCAGCAGCAATCATACAAGTCAGCGCAGCGTAGCCGAACATGAGCGCGTGGCTCGTCGACATCGCTGAAGCTCACATTTTACATAAGCAATAACTACCAAAATATTCTAATGTAATAGTATCAAATGACAGAGGAGCGAGAAACGAGAACAACCTGAGGAAAATAATCAGAAATAAAAACAAGCTTGATGAATGGTGTTGTTCATAACGTTCAAATTAGCCACGGCTTCATTCGGCGCGCCAAGTGCATATCATCTACATTTAGAAGTGAAAGTTCAAGTATGGGAGCGAAAATAACACTAAAAATACAATAAAATGACGCAGTCTATAAATTGCACACCCTAGCCATGGCTCCGAAGGTTCTCATAATTCCTCGGACCTTCTGACGCGGTTTCGGAATTATTGGACCTTTTGACCCCTTGGATTTCCTAACTCGTTGGATCTTTTGACTCGCTTTGGACCTTTTGACTCATTGGATCTTTCTGACTCTTTGGACCTTTTGACCCACATTGGACCTTTTGACCCGTTGGATCTTTTGACTCGGCTGTCACGTGATTATTGGATCTTTTGACTCTTTGGACCTTTTGACTCTTTGGATCTTTTGACCATAAGCGTGAGTTAAGCTACGTCCACGTGCTTGTGGCCCTCAATTTAATCGCTCAGGACCGCTTGGTCGTGGTTCCCCTACTGCGAAGCTAACATCCTAACGTGGGTTCAACTCCCGTTACGGCTTTTTTTTTTTTTCAGTTTCAGGCGTTGGTCATATTTGAAAATGAACATTTGTTATTGCGCATATAATCTATTTATGACATCTTAATGCGTTATGAATGGGATTTCGGGTATTTTCGTTCGGGTAGTTTCAGCTACTGCTTCTTGTACGTTCTTGCGGGTTTGCCCCTTTTAGGTCGGTTCGGGCTATTTCTGATTAATAATTTTCTACGCCGTGGTTTTCAACCATTGCAGGTCCGTTTTGGCTGTTATTTATTCCAGTTCGGGTGGGTTTGTGTGCTGTAGTACGATTATGCTGTGATATAACCCCCATAAGCAAGCTCAGGTGACCGCTGGCTGTACTGACTAGGAAACGCATATACGCTCGCCGAGATTGCTATACCAGATGTATGAAAAAAAAATAAAGAAATAGATGAGTAATGATGATGATGATGACGATGATGCGCTCATTAATATAGTCCTGTTCAGAGGGTCTGATCCAGTCCTGTGCTTCACAAGAAAGACAGTAGAGCTTTGGTCACTCGAGACCCTCGTTTAACGTTAGACCAAGGGCCTAACACGTCACTTAGAGTTAGTTCTCTAGAAAGCGGAAGGCCCAAGGACACTAAAAGGGACCTCCTAGCTGCTCTATACCGCATACATTCACATAATATGTGGTTCAAGTCCTCGCGCATGCCACCAAGAGTGCAGAAGGGGGAAGCAGCCTGCTTCGTCTTGAAGCGAAAGTGACTTGTGTAAGCGACAAGTTATACAGTCAAACTCCGCTACAACGAAATTCACGGGGATCGCGAAAAATTTCGTTGTAGCGAGAATTTCGTTGTCGCGGAAAAATCAGTAAATAAAGAAAACAGGGCAGGCGTCTAACTGGCATCGTGAAATCTCCCACCTACCTTTTCGCCCCAATGTTGCCAACTTGCTTGGAGCTCGCTCCGCCAAAAACAGCACCCTTTTTATAGCACGGAGTTTATATCGTAATTTTGGGTCACAACGCGTCTCGCGGCGCTTAGACCAGCGTTGTAATATGCGCGTCGTACTCGTGGAGATCCGCGCAAAAGCAGGCGTCGTGAAATCACAGCGCGGAGTTTATATTTTAATTTGCGGTCACGGATATGCACAGGATATGCACGACACTCTGGGAGCATTTTATTTCCAAAACTTGAAAAAATCGCTGATTTTTGACTGTTTGCGGGTTCGCACGAGCAACGGGAGAATGCGCTGCTCACAGTCTGCGAGGAGCTCCATGGCGACATCATCGTCATGGGCGCCAAGGAAACTACGTAAAACTTCCAAGGAGTCCATGACCTGCGACGCGGTCACTGACGTCGGGACTGTCGGAACACCATGCCCGACTTCTTCGTCGTCGGATGAATCGGCGGCGGCGGCGGAGGCGGCGCGAGCACTCTTGAGGATCTCGGCATCACTCAGCTCCTCGTAGACGATCACGTCCGCGTCGGCATTTACGTAGTCGCTCAATGCTACGTTCTCAGGAACAATGCCGGCTTCCTCGAGAGCTGCCCATGCTTCGGCCGTTTCCTCCTCCTCCGCCGCCGCCGCCGCCGCTTTTGAGCGCCGTCGGCGCCGGTAATCCGGACATCGAGAAGCGGCAGCTTCTCGATGTCCGGATGTTCGGAGAAAATGTTGCTACTAATAATTTACATTGTTAGAACTTATCAAAATTAGTTAGAGTGGTTCAGTCCGTTGCAGATCGAGTGACTTGTGTCCCGGGAAAATTTCGTTGAACCGGGAGAACAATAAAAAAAGTGGTTCGTTGTGGAGGGAGTTTTAATACATTGGGGCCTATGGGATGCGGGCGGGGAATCGAAAAACCTTCGTTGAAGCGGGAATTTCGTTGTAGCGGAGTTCGTTGTAGCGGAGTTTGACTTAGCTTAAAAACATTTTGTAAGTGTTGGAAATAAAAAAAAGAACATTTACCGCCGCTGAAAGTGTTGGGAAACGTTGTTTTTCAAACGTTCGTGGATTAATTCCTTCTCCCCCCATGCAGCAGCGACGGCCCGGACAGTTCGTAACAGGCCATTTGTTTGAAAAGTACTTTATCGAACGCCCTTTACTGAAAACAATTTGTTCCAAGGACGTTTTTACTGCTCGACTATTGTATCCCGCACACCTTGAGAAACGTGCATTTAAGCGCTGCGTATGCAAAATTGTTTAGTTGGAAATCACCAAATTGGAAATGGGAAGGCTGGAGACGAGGACAAGTATTTTCGTCGTTTAATCAAGCAAAAAAAGAGACCGGGTAAATATGAAGTTGCCGTGGAAGGTTGATCAGCACTCCCGTCTTTAATGTAAACACCAACAGCCTGTCGTACACTACTTCCTTTCGTGACGGCGGTGGCTTTCACGCAATGCAAGAAAACAATGCGGGAAATGAACATTTAAAGGGATGGATAACCGATTTTATACGCTCTTCGTCCTTCATTATACGAAATCACTTTCTTCGAAATCTCGCTATATCGAAATCGTTTCACTGACCCGACTGTGAACATCCGCCTTTTAACGACGTCGTTTGTTGTATCCAAGACTTCGGTATAACCAGGATGTACTGTATAACAAAACGATAGCGATACCTTCTGTAGAGAGGCACGCCAGTGTCTCAAGAAGAGGGGCCTGGGAAAGGAGGTCCGTGGCGTCTTTTCTCTTTCTACCGTCCTTGTCTTCTGGGTTCCCTCCACAGGAGTTCGTTTCTTTTTTTTTTTTTTTTTTTTTCCCACGTACTCGCAACTTGCGCTCCCTTCAGTTCGTTTTACCGGTCTCTCATAACGACGATCCTTCACGGGGGCTTTAACCAAGCCCACGCCGTACATCCGAGCCCTCCGCGTTTGTCCGATAACCGGAATCGAAACAATGAAATGAAGGCCAGCGTAACGCGTCTTCAAGACACGTCAGCAGGGGAACATAAGAAGGCTTGCTTCCAGAGTTAACTCGGCACAATACGCGGCGCTTTTCCCCTTACTTATTATCCTCGCTCCGAGAAGAAAGTCGCGGCGGCTGCCACGCTGAGAGCGCCGCATACCACGGCTAACAGGCTTACACGCTGTTGTCAATGCCGTTTTGACTTCCACCAACTCCGCCGCCACCCCGTGCCTTCCGGGACGTCCCGTTCTGCTCGTGCGAGCTGCGGTAGCCGTTCGCCGACTCCTCCGCCCCTCCCTCCCCCTTTCAACTCCAGTTCTCTTCGAACTGCGCCACCGACTCCTTTTTTTTCTTTTTTTTTTTCTCTCTGACTCTGCCCGCATGTCCCAGTGAACTACTGATACCTAAAGAGGGTGACAGAACGCCTTCTTCCTAAGAGAAAGCCCCCACAATTTTTCTCTCCCGCTTTTTTGTTTTCTCTCCCGCCGCACCCTAGGGATGTTTTTGCTTTGTACCAACCTGCATCACAACGAAGACTCAAAGACACGTTGGCGGTCGCATACTGCGATGACACTCTCGAGAGAAGGCCTTCTTGTCTAGGGGGTGTTAGTCGACAGCGCTGATGAAAGCAGTTCAGTTGTCCGCTGTCTGCAGGGGCCCGCAGCGGGCAGCAGCTAAGTCTCTCTCGTGAACTTTTTCACGAGTCCTCGTCCGCTACATCCCTTTTTTCTCTCTGCCCACCCCGTATTTGCTTTGCAAGGGCCCCGCCGCGGTGTAGGAGTCCGAACTCGACTCCCGTCTCTTGTGTGTCTGTCGTCGGCCGCGGTGGAGTCAACGACGGAATGTTGACTGCGCTGCCTTCTCTGAGGGGCGTCCTCGGAGAAGTCAACGAGCCGAAACCCTCGCCGGTGTCTCTTTTGACACCGGGAACGAGGGTGGTGCGAACACTGACCATGAATCCAATTCCCCCCCCCCCCCCCCCCCTCCGGCCCCCGGAAGCCGCCCCCCGAACCCCCTCGGCTCCTGCAAAAACGCCCACAGCGCAACTAGAGAACCCCGGGGAAAGAATACGCGGGGTTCCTTTTCGGATGTCCGACTGCGCAGCCTCGTTTTGAAACCGTTATGGGTTGACTTTCTCACTAGACTCGCAGGTGTTGCGGGAACGCGCGCTGCAGGAATGCGCAGTATGCGGTCGCTGCCGCTGTAAAAGATGCTAGGAACGGGGCGAACGAGGAACGGGGCGCGCTGCGCTGAAGTGCTCCGTTTCCTCGTGCGTAGCAACGCTAAACTCGCAGTTAATCGCGTTGCTGTCATCTCGTCGCTGCACGTGTCACCTCAAAAAGAAAGAAGAGAGAGAGAATGGCTTTATTGAGGTAAGGGGGCCAGATGCCCTGGGGGGAGAGAGGTCAAAAGGTAGGGGAAAGAGCAGTTCAGCGGTGCTCCCTGTTCACACAGTTCTCTTTCTCTGCATATTAATGCGCATGTTCGCTGTTCATATGTGGTTCACAGTTCACTAGCTTGTATTCTTCTCACTTTTCGTACACAAACCGGGCAGATGGAGCGTGCTCGGTGCACTCTAGGGGAGTCGGACAAGCTGCTACACCATTTTAAAGAGACCATTCTCAAGAGCGCATTCAGTAATCAATTCAAGGGTTGGTGGATCTTCCCGCACCCGGCGTATGTGTTGGGATTCGGATGTAGGTACCGGGCCAATGGCTAAAAGCTGCTCACGGCCTCTGTCGAAGGCGGGACATAGCCAGATTAAATGAAATAAATTTGGTGTGCCATCACAACCACAGTGTGGGCAGTGGTGGAGCTCGGACCCTGCAGGGGCTGTCCATTTGTAAATGACGTGAGGGGTGTAGGCCGCATTAGCGTAGACTTTGTTCGCGAATATTTCCCCCGAGCGTGAAAGAGGCTTGAGAAGTTCGAGGACTCCGTCCGGGGTCACATCCTGCGTACGTTGTCTGTTCAGTTTCTTCGGATGCCGAAGCCGAAGCTGCCAATCCGACTGGAGAGAGGGGGTTGGAGCACTGTGCACCCAAGGAGGGGCTTGAAGTGGCTCCGTGGAAGCAGCGTGTGCCAGAAGGTTGCCATGTGCAATTATGGTGTGCCTCGGCGTCCAGGCAATGAGAATCGTGAAGCCTTTGGCTTGTAGGTCACGTCCCGAAGTCAGTATGCGGATCGCCGTGCTATTAGGTGAGAATACGCGGTTCAACTCCCGAAGTGCGAAGTGGGAGTCAGTGATTATTCGGAACTTCTCGATGGAGAAGGTGGAGGAATGTTCGCCAATGCGCCGGATTGCTCCCAAAATTCCCCTGAGTTCCCCTTCTTCCACAAGCCCGTATATATTAGAGACGTGACGGGATCCATTTATTTTGGTCCAGAAGAGGTCCAGGCTATGGCCGCCGTTGCTTCGTCAAGCACAGCGTGCGTGTAAATGTCTCCCTCATCTTCGGCCTTGTCGTTGACGAGGGTTCGAACATACTGCTTTCGGGCAGTTTGACGGCTTCTTCTAATTCGTCTGCGACGCGGGATGTCGATCGAAGGTCGCTCTCATGGAGGAATGGGTGGCGGAAAGTTCGTTTGGTTAGAATCACGTTTTAGTTGATCCCATTCGGTAAGCACTCGTCTCTGAGGAGAATGCTCCACATGATGCTGGAATCGCAGCTTGGTTTCCTGTATAAGGGTATGAAGGGCGGAAGGGGGACCATTTGATGCAGTATATCGACTCGCGTGAAGTTAGGAAGGCCGCTGATTACATGGAGAATATGGCGATTTAGCTTGTGAAGGGCATTAACATGGGACGGCCGTAGATCATGCACCGCGAAGCCATAGCTTGATCGTCCATATTCCACTGCACGAGCGAGCATGGTACAAGCGTGTTGGTGTGCCCCACCATATTGATTGGACAACCGGGTGACCAGGTGCGAAGTAGGACGCCAGGTCTTCCTAAGTTGGGCTACCCATTGTTTCGGGCTGTTGCAACTGCTAACGGGAAGACACAGCAGACGAATAGTGCCATTGTGAGACTCTATTAGAGTGTCTCCTACTTGAAGAGAGATGGTCTGGTCCTTATTCGTTGCACGTTTACCGTCGACACTGAGCAGTTGCGTTTTGGCAGTGGATAACTGGAGCTGGAAGCGGGACAAGCTGTTCTCCAGGCTGAAGATCGCAGCTTGCAGTTCACTCTGCATGGGCTCTTTGGAAGGGAAATCGCTGGCCTCGGTCCATATCACGACATCGTCCGCGTAGAAAGCAAACCGGGCGGCAGTGTCTTGCTCCAGAGTACGAGCCACGCGATTCATCGCAAGATTAAAAAGTAGGGGCCCCAAGATTGATCCCTGAGGGACACCCCTATCAAGATAGTAAGTGGTAGGCTGATGTGTCTGGGGGTTGAGACGAATCGGGCGGTGCTGCAGGAAGTTCCGAACCCACGCTTCAGCCTTCTGACTCGGAAAGGCAAGTGCGAGTTCTTGTAGAATGCCTGGTTGACTAACGTTGTCAAAGGCTTTATGGATATCTAGTGCGAGGACATAGTCAGGCAATTCCTTGCGGGATGTCCTATTAATGACACGTCTAAGCAGCCACAAGTAATCATGAGTGCCAATGTGAGGACGAAAACCTGTGAGTGCAGGATGAAACCAGCCTGTACGCTCGAGATGATAAACAATATCCTATTATTGATAAGTCGTTCAATAACCTTACAGATGACGGGCGTTAGTGAAATAGGACGGAGGTTTTGGGGATTGCGAGAATCCTTGCCGGGTTTGGGAATAGGGTGGATGATGGTGACCCGGAGGGAGTCAGGGACCTCCCCTGAGTCCCATAGCTTGTTCACCAATTGCAGTAGAACATCTAGGCCTTGCGGGGGGAGATTGCGGAGGCGCCGACTTTGGTCTTCCCTGCGAAATGGCGATCTGTAATTCTCCCATGGTAAAAGGGGAATCAAGTTCTTGAAGTGAGTGGTCGATGTCGATGACAGGAAGAGCCAGGAGAGTAGAAGGATCATCCACAGCATGCGGAAAAAATGTGTGGATAAGGGTGTCTTCCACTTGACGGTAGTCCATTTGAAGACACATCTCGTCCAGTATGGGGAGGCGGGTCTTCGCACGACCACTCATACCGCGAAAAATGCGCCATAGGCGAGCGAGTCCGGTCTCGTGGCCAAGTTCTTGACAGAAATTGTGCCAATTCTCACTTTGAAGCGTAATTTGATATTCCCGAATAACACGGTAATGATGTTTCAACTGCATCAAATGATGGTGACGTTTGCCCTGTGTTCTATAACGCTTCGTAAGGCGTTCAGCCTTGCGAAGAAGTTGAAACATGTGCGTATCCAGGCGGTCAACTTCAGCGGTACTGGTGGTTGTTTCAGTAGCGAGCGAACGGGTCATGTTCAAGGACGCGACGAAATCATCCAAGGTTGAATGGGGGCCAACCACGAATCGCTCGCGAAAAGAATTCCAGTTTACGCGATGGTATGTCGTGCTCGTTCTTAATTTCTTGCCGTTAATTTGAAGCAGTATCGGGTAGTGATCACTTCCCCAGGTACTGTCCAATGTGCGCCATGTCTTCACTGCTCCGGGGGTGGTGATGGTCAAGTCGGGTGCGTATCGCCCTGGGAATGGTGGAGGCCAATACGGGTGGGGACTCCATGTTCATTGCGGAGTTGCAAGTGCCCGAATTCGAGGGTTTGCTCTAAGAGCCGGCCCCGGCGGTTCGAGGAGGAATAACCCCAGAGAGTATTTCGGGCATTAAAATCCCCCCCTATAATGATGGGGCCTGAAAAATTAAGAGAGAGGAGATGCGGTATCCAATCATACGGATTGGAAGGGATGGCGCCCGAGTTCGGTTTATAATACACCGATGCAATCAACATAGGTTTCCCGCCCGGGGGTGTAATACGTGCAATGATGACTTCTCTGGTTTCATTGCAAGCGCCATCCCAGCGGTGTTGTACCGCTCGGCAGGAATTATGCGCTAAGATCGCAGCCTGTCCCGGGGTTTTTTGATTATGGCATCGAGTATAATGCGGTATAGTTGGATCCATAAGTGTGGTGTAGTTGGGTATCTTGCAGGGGCCTCGTGTTTCTTGGAGTAGGAGGGCGAGAGGACGCAGAGTTGACACCTGGGATTTTAGGAGCGGTCCGGACTGTAGAAAGCTACGGCAGTTCCACTGTAAAATGCACAGATTTGGGGGGTGTACGGGAGACATATTGGATGTTTAATGCTTCTTCTTCCTTTTCGATTCACTCGCAGAGGGCGTTAGGGTTTGCTTCACTAGCTCCATGAACTGGCGAAGTTCTTCTTTAATCGAGGTAACCTCGCCTTGGAGGGCGACTATCTCACTTGAAGCTCTTTGCCACTCCTTGTTATTTTCGAACTTGAAACGGGCGTCCCGCTGTGTAAGCATCTGTTCGGTGATGTAAGTTGGGCTAGGCTCTCCAGTTTTCAGAACTGCATCAGAATCGGGCTTGCGACGACTCGTACGCGAGCGACTACGGCGTGTAGGCGCGGACTTATTCGGTGCTGGAGAGACCGACTGACGGCGCGTTGAGACGTTCCGAAGGGCTGTGAGCTCCTTCCTCATGGCTGCCATCTCGGCGCGTAGCTCGAAGAGGGTGCGGCGAAGTTGAGAATTTTCTATCACCAACGGGTGATTGTCGGGCAGAGAGACAATTGGAGACAACTTCGGGGGGGTTCCTGTTACAGTAGAAGCCCAGGTGACGCCCTGTGGTGTAGAGCGTAGGCCAGTTGACAAAGCCGCGTCAGGGAGTTCTTTCATAGTCGAAATTGACCTAGTGCTGCGCTCGTCCTTCTTGGGCATGCGACTCGGGCAAACCTTGCTAACGGCAAGGTGACCGGTTTCTTTACATGCGACGCAATACGTGGTAGAACCGCGTTCCGCGGTCTCGGCATGGGAGCGGCCACACTCTTTACACACCCTCGGAGATGGACAGAACTTGGCCATATGTCCCAGACTGTGGCAGTTAAAGCACACCAATCTCATTGGTCGGTACTCAGCTACTCGTACCAATTCCATGTAGTACTTGACTGTTTTAGGAAGGGTGGGGGAATCAAATGTTAGAATTGCTCGATCTGTCTTTCCGATTTTCTGGACCTTAATGACATCTGCTTGTTCACAGCGTAACCAGTTTAGAATTGTCTCGTTGCTATCGGCAGGGTCGACTTGTATGACATCGCGAGTAGTGTTCCTAGTCGAAGGGGTCAATTCTACCACCACATCGATTGGCTCAACTTTGCCGTTAAGCCGGACGGTGAGTGGTCAATTTCCGCGAGGCGAGCAGCATGATTTTTATCATTAAGTGCAATGTGAGCACTATTAGCCGCGTCATCCAACGTGACCGCGTCCATTTCGGCCAGTTCTGCCCTAGGAGCTGTGCGTCCAATTACAGTGGCTATAGCTTGGCGGGGAATTTTGCTTATTCGGACTTTGTTGAGTGGTCTCAATTGTAAGGGTGTAGCGCTGTCCGACTCACCCTGTCTGTGCCGCGTAGGCCTCTTCTTCTTCGGCAGATGGACACGCTGCCAGCCATCGTCGTCGTCTTCTCCAGTTGTTGGCTCGTCGGAGTCTTCCATGTGCCCTTCCGCATCTTCGGCATCTTCTCAGTTGTCCATTTCTGAAACGTCATTGCAGGGCGGTGCTTGGTGTGGTAGGGAGGCCATTTGGATCGCCGATTCGTTCTGGAGAGAACTTAGTCCGTAGGCACCTGTTGCGGCCTAGTCTCGTGGTCATCGTCTGTCGTTGTCGTCCGCGCTTCGTCGTTCCTTGCAGCTGGGGCGGCAGCCGCGCCGGCCGCTGGGGCGCGGCAGCTGCGGCCGATGGAACCACTTGATGAGAGTCGCAGCCGGGCCTTTAGGCCTAAATGGCGGCCTGCCGGGGGGGTACGGTACTGGCGGGGTCGATCCGAAGGTCTGGTAGGCTGATCGGCCAATCTTGGTGTCGATCAAGTCAGCGCATATCATAAACATAACAAAACCAAAGACGGTGCCAGGGACGCGTTATTTACGCGCACAGAGCAGAAAACAGCGGGAGCACCTGTGGGGCGCAACCGCTCGGCAAAAAGAAAGAAAAAGGCGGACTACTCACTCCCAGTGAATGAAGTTAGAACGGCGGTAGCTAAATAGCACTTCCGCAATACTGGATGTATGAAATGCGATTGGAATTAAAGCGGTGCGCGATCGCGAATGACGGTAATTTTATTGCAGAATGCGATGTATGCCTGGCTCAGAAAACAACCAGCCGTAAGTGGTGGCTCAGAGCACGTATAATTTCACTTTCGTCCACAACGAACGCTTTTTCTAAACAGTGCGGTCTGTGCGTCGTTCCGCCTCCTTGCGATGTGGCCTCCTTGATGCCCGATTCCACACTGTCACGTGACGAACATCGATGGACACCGGGTCACATCGATCGCGGGAGCCTAGTCATGCAGGTTACACGCTCTAATTCGTGTCAGCGCACGTTGTTAGCCTTACCCCTGCGTTAGATTGATTGATTGATTGATTGATTGATTGATTGATTGATTGATTGATTGATTGATTGATTGATTGATGATGGATTGATTGATTGATTGATTGATTGATGATTGATTGATTGATTGATTGATTGATTGATTGATTGATTGATTGATTGATTGGAGGGTTTAACGCGCCGACGCAACGCAGGCGATGAGACGCGCTGTAGTGGAGGGCTCCGGAATAATTTTGACCACCTGGGGATCTTTAACGTGTGCTGAAATCTCGTACACACGGGCGTTTTTGCTTTTCGCCGCCATCAGAAAAGCGGCCGCCACAGCCGGGAATCGAACCCGCGTTCCCGTGCTCAGCAGCGCAACGCCTTAGCCACTGAGCCTTTAAACGTTGCCCGTAACAAATGGTTACTCCACTACCCTGCGTTTCCCCCTTTGTCTGCCCTGTCTTCATTTCTCTGTCACCATTTCTCCGCATTTCCCTGTCACCACTCACTCAGACGCTCACTCATTCACACTGCTCAATCACACTCACACGCACATAGAATCTCCACCAGCATTCCAACCAATTGTTTCCACAGCCTCAAAGTTAACTTTCTTCTGCATTTCGTCTCAGCCGCGGGGCTTCAGGAAGGCGAATATTTCCCGTATATAAATTTAGACGGATAGAACCCCACCCCAACGCAATGTGCCGAATCGTTCTGTTTCCTTAAATTTCCACGAGCTACGCGTGCCCAATCATCTTCGGGATATTTCCTCGCGAAGCTCTTCGTGATCATCTCATACGACGTTTTCAATTGAGTTGCTTCCCTAAATTTATTTGTTTCTGTTTGTCTAGCTCCTGTTTTGTTTGCCTTAATTGTCTTTGATTCTGAATTGTATTTTGCATATTTCATCGTTTGCCTTCTAGCTTCCCCTATAAAGTCGCCTTTGCCACCAAGCAAGTTTTTAAGTGGCTTTACTGCCAAGTTAACTCGCGTGTCTCGAACGGGCGTTTTCACGCATCTGACAGTGATGCGGTCCCGCTGACTGTCCCCCCTTGAATGAAAGCCGTCACCATGGTCATGTTAGTTAACATTCCGCCAATACTTCTGATGCTACGATTGACGAGATCGCTTGCGTTAAAATTATTGCCGGCATCGATTTAAAGAGAGCTGTTGATTGATATTTCTTTTAATGAAGCAATGACATAATCAAGTTATGCCCAAAATTGCGAGACGCAGCTGTGAGCGTTGCCTGAGTTCATGTCGTCTGCTTTGTATCAGTTCATTTAATTTGTTTGTGACAAGTGTGGGGACCGGCTCTCCGTCCTCCATATGTTAATTGAGGGCACATCCTGCAATCATAGGCCAGAAAACGGCACTTTCCTAAAATCCATACCTACAACATTCCGCCACATATTTCACTGTTTTTAGGAGATGAACCTTTGTTCACAAACAAATGTCTTAAGTTATCTTGCAGACATCAAATTTTTAAAGCTGATCTCGTACAGTGCGTGACCTCAGAGCTACGAGCATTTAGCAAAAGGCCCTGGTGTTTCCTTTGTGTGCAAGTGGGGCCCGCTCGCGTATAGAGCAGGTCAAAGAGCATGCTATAGCCAAAGAGCATGCTATATATAAAGCATGCTCAGGCATGCTCAAGCCAAAGAGCATGTTATAGCATGCCCTTTGGCTTGAGCTGCATAAAGCTACATAAACGTTGAACATAGGACGCTTGTTGAAACGTCCAAGGTCTGTAGTTGTTCATGTGTTCCTAGCTTTTGTGCCAACAATGGGCTTCAAGGCGTGTATGTTAGTGCCATAGTTCAAAAGTTTGTCAAGAACTGCGAGCTTAAGCGTACTCTTTAGACCAGCGGCGTAGTCAGAAATTTTGTTCGAAAGGGGGGGGGGGGGGGGTGGGGGCTGAAATTTAACTCGACCTCCTCCATATGATTTTTCAAAGGGTTAAAATATGAATAATAAATACATAAGTATTAAATGATAATATACGCAACTAATAACTGAAACTATTACCTGAAATTTATAACTATTAACTGAAAATGCCTAAATATTAAATATCAAGACCAAGCAAAATAAAATACTTCATGAAAATTTCTGCTATCACTGTTAGCAGTTTTCTGTTCGTCTACATGAGAAGAAATGGCATTTAAATAAATATGGAAACGTACAAAAAATAAAATCATATATGCTTAACAGGAAAAACTCATGGAAGTAAAGAACTAATTCACCTAAAATTAACAAAGCACGTAGCGTACATTATAAGCGAGAAAAGCCCGAAACAAACAACTTGTGGGTCGACGTTTTATTTCATTGCCGCTAACATCTTTTTTTTTTCATTTTTGCACACATGCGACTGTTAGGGACAAATCTTAAGAACTTCGTTTTTTATGCCAATATAGTGCGTAAGAGTAGCTTTTACTGCGGATAATTGCACTAAAATTACTGGCACAAAAAATACGTCAAAATGTACAGTTGTTGCGAAAAAAGCGTGATTATATTTTGACCAGGGGCAACAAAGTGTACGCTTACACAAAAACCCCGTCCTGCATGGTACGAATTTACCTGAGAATTTGCTGCTGGCTGTGGCAATAGATCGTTTTGCCGCACGAACGGCGCCGCATCGCCACATTCGAAGTAAATTCGCAACATGTTGAGAAGAGGCGAGGGGGGGGAAGGGGGGGGGGGGGGGAGAGACGAAGACCGAAGTAGTTAGTGCGCTGGTTTCCGGCGGCGGTCCTAGTTGCACGGAGGTAGCGAAGCAGCCAGGGCTGGGGTTTCGACCACGAACCTTTGTTCTGAGCAGCGCCTCGCCGTCGCGTCGCGGAGCGTGCGCTCGCCGAACACCTCCGTGGATGAAGGCCTTGCATAGGAGCAAGGAGGTTTAAAAAAAAAGAAAAAAAAACTGTGCTTGAATCCTCCGTCATAGGAATCGTTAAAACACGTAAGTGAAATACGCAGCAAAATCTGCAGCTAAGCATGATTTGCGGGTCGGAGGCTGTCATGTGGGTGTGCTTGGCGAGCGACGTCCTGCTGGCGGGTCGCTTCGGCAAAGGTGTACTGGCGTCATTTCCGTGACGGATATGACGTCAGTGAAATCTTGGCCTTATCCCAGCATAAAACGCTTTCATGTTAAAATACGAAACCGGAAAACGAACAACCCCAAGTATAACGCACTCTTTAGTATTAAAGGTTGCTTCTCCACAAGAAGACCCTGTGTGCAGGGGTGCACCCTTCGCAGGCCGACAGATATGACGTAAGTGAAATCTTCGTGAATTCCGGAATAAAACACTTTCGTGTTAAAAAAAAAAAAAAACCTCCTTGCATAGGAGTTAGGCATGCCAGGACGTAAACGGGCCACCAAGGAAGATCAGGTGCGTTTTCTGGACAGGATTCCTGGGGTTCTGGACAAAATCCTAGGAAGGTTTCCGCCGCAGGTGGCTGCCTTGATCGCCGTGCCTGACAGCGCGGCGAAACTTCGGGGGGGCTGAAATATGCCCCCCCCCCCCCCCCCCCATTCCCTAAGCCCCTGCATTAGACAACAGCCTTCGGGTAATACTGGAAACCAGGTAAGGAGTGGAATAGCACGACTCCTAATCACCAAGTGTAAAATATATAAACGGTTATATGAGCGTATCAGCGTTGTTTTCGTGAGGTACCCACTGGCAAGCTTAGCAGCGGGCCACCAAAATTCCTCAATACTCTTAGGGGTGAAGCCACTGAGGGGCTGGGGCGGTTGGCGTCTCCTGTCGTTGTCGTCATCGTCGTCGTAATCGTCGTTCGTCTCATGTAGTCATGATACTAAAACACCGCGAAACTCGTTTACACATCGTGCTAGAACGCAACACGTACTAAAAAAAAAACACCGAGACACTCGACTACGCCTCGCGCTAAAGATCTTCGTTCTTCAAAGACAAGAGGCATCTACCGCAAAGCTGTATACCTGTACCCCACAAACGGTTTAATCTCCATTGCCAAAACCGCCAAGGTGCCAAGAATTATTAGAATACACTGCATGTTCCACCCTTCACCAAGCTTCACGTTAGTGGAAATGGTCCGGGATTTTTTTTTTTTTTTTTTGCGGTCAACATTATGGTTGAGAACTGCTAGTTATCCAGTGCAGGGCTGTACACGGTTAGGGGGACCAGGCCCTTGTGTGAGTTACGGCCGGAGTTCTTCCCCCGCCGCCAAAAAATAGAATTCTAACAAACAAGTTCTTACTCCATCTTCCTTTTTGAAGACGTAACGTAGATCACTAGTTTGACGATACCGACAACGAGCAAAAAGGAACTTGCTCAATCGAGAAGTTGATGTCACCGACAAGGCAACAGATATTCGAGCGAAAGTACGACAAAATTAGACTGACGGAGTTGATTAAGTAGAAAAAAAGAACAATATATAAAGAATTGTGAGGGAAACTCGCTATGTTAAAATGTAAGCGCTATGAAAGAAATAACGAAAAATTCTTCTACCGAAGGAATTGGCCAGAACACCAAATATTAAAAACAAAATATAAAAAAAAAAACATTCGTTCACGTTCACTAACTAACTCGCTCACTCACTCACGCATGCACTCGCTCGCTCGTGAGCGCTTCCGCCCTCGCCCTTTACTTCATGTACTCACCTGCTCACTCATTCACAAACACACACACACACACACACACACACACACACACACACACACACACACACACACACACACACACACACCCTAACACACGCACACACTCAGTCACACACACAGACACTCACTCACTTACTCACCCGCCCACTCACTCACACACACTGACTCGCTCACTCACAGACACTCACTCCCTCGCTTCCTCACTCACACTCACCCGCTCACTCACGTACTCTCCTGCTCGCCCACTCAATCTCACTCGCTCACTGACTCACTCGCACACTCACTCAACAAATCCCACATACACATTCACTCACTCACGCAGATTTACGTACACAATTTCACTGAATCACTCACTCATACACACTCTCACTCACTCACTCACTCACTCACTCACTCACTCACTCACTCACTCACTCACACTATCTCACTCACGCACACTCATTCACTCTCTCTCTCTAACACACACACACGCACACACACGCACACATGCTCACTCAACTCACCCCATCATTGACACACTCACTGACTTACTGACTCACATACTGGCTCACTCATTGACTCACTCACTCGCACAAGCTCACTCGCTCACTCACACTGACTGACTCACTCCCTCACACACACGCTCACTCATACACCCACACTGACCGAATCACTTCTCACATACAGATTCCTCACTCACTCACTCACTCACTCACTCACTCACTCACTCACTCACTCACTCACTCACTCACTCACTCACTCACTCACTCACTCACTCACTCACTCACTCACTCACTCACTCACTCACTCACTCACTCACTCACTCACTCACTCACTCGCTGTGCAAGATTTCCTTTGCACATATCGTATGCTACGGTGATGTGTCTCTAAACTTAACAAGGACCACGAAAACAAAAAGTCTGGTTCACTGAAAAGATTGCCATGAACCAATAAAAATCGGGCCAATTTTGACGACATCTTCAAGCAAATAATCAATACGGAAAACGTATGATTTAGTGGAAACTCACCAGACCTTGCTCGACCAAAGCCATTGCCGAGAAACACGACTGCGCGATTGTAGTAATGCCTCCCGTTCCGTTTGATCGGCCCCCTTGACGCGCTCACGCAGCGATGACTTCGGCTACAAAAAAAAAAAAAAAAAAAAGCTGTGCAGCTTTTTTTTTTTGTAGCCGTATGGCTGCATTGAGGTGGGTGTCAAACTTTCCTTCGCAGAAACTAACCTTGGGGATTTCCCCAAAATCTGGTCGATTAACCGATGACTTTGTTTTTGGTGTCTTTGCTGTGTCGCCACTACTGGCGCTGAGTAGTGCAAAGTTTGAACGCCGTTTTTATTTATTTCAGTTAAAAAACGTTTTTCGGGCCCAGAATAGAGTTGGACGTGATACAAAAGTCCCTTTCTTTCAATTACTATAATGCTGTACTTAGCCTTCGCAGTCCCCTTAACCGTCGGGTTTACGTTGTCAGCGCTCTTAAGACTATACGTACAGTCTTTGTCAAAATTTTCTAGGCCATGCCAGAAGTGCATAGGCCATACAAAATTCAAATTACCAGCTTGCCTCTCCAGCGAGGCCGAAACGTTTTATGCCACAAAGCTTAAGGAAACACCTGTCTTTCTTAGTGTCATAAAGCAATTTAATTACACTTAAAATTCAAACTTTTACTTTCAATTCCTTGCGGCTCAGAAACCATTGTCGTGGCGTAGAGAAATTTGACAGACTCTATGTCTGACTCTTCTATACGCTCTGAAGTCGGAATCCGCCCCCGGGAAACCCTTTTTTTGACCATAATGCCGAAAAAAAAAAACGCTCAGCCGTACAACAAATACAGATAGAGCTGTATACTTTCTAGCGGTTCTTCCAACATCTCAGTGCGATAATGCGTGTGAATTTTACAGGTGCGGGGGATTTGGACGAAAGTACCTCCTCCTCTGCTCCCCCCCCCCCACACACACACCGTAATTTCTCCGATACAGAAGCTTACTTCAAGCCCTTTACGCCCCGTATATGTGAGCCAGAAGCAATGAAGGCAGTGGAAACGCGAAGCCGGCACGACTCAACCGTTAAGCGAACACTTTTACACTTTCGGGAAAAAAGCTGAACGTTGGGTGAACACCCGCGTCCACTCCCAGAGTAATGCACCGCCCGTAAAATTCGTAAAATGGACTCTTTCTGTTCTTTTAGACGCTGTATTCGCAAGGAACACCCCTCACTCTCTCCTTTCGCTGGAAAAGGGAAAATAATTCAAACTGGGACTTTACTCGCTGGAGCTGCACGGCTCGGCGTTGGATTAGGGCTAGGGATTAGTCTGGCTCACGGATAGTTGTTTAACGTGCGCCGACAAAAAAAAGCCGATGACGTTGTATCATGAGAATGATTTAAAAGGACCCTGCAACGCTTTCAAGTGCTTCCCCGCTTCCCTTCGCGTCTGGAACCACTGCGAAAGCTATAGTTATCGCCAGCACGGAGCGGCACTGCGGGATGTGCTCGTCGGAACAGATACGCCTTCCATTTCTGCTTTGTCCTTGTGGCTTTTTTTTTTTAAGTTGCTATCGAAAAGAGTTCATCGCTGCAACTGAAGGAAAACCAGCCAAGAGAGAGAGGAATTTTATTGAAATGAAAAAACACAGAAAGGTCGGCCTGATGGTAGTATATCTGGCCAGCTATCCTGTGTGTGGAAAAGGAAAGGGGAGGAAAGAGTGTGGATAGAGGACGAGAGAGATGAAGATGGCGGAGAAATAAATCAATGGCAATGAATTTATAGCTGCTACATGGCCTACGTGACGTAATTCGGGCCGTCGAATAATGTGTAGACCGTGAAAGAGAAAAATCTTTTGAGCGAGTTTGAAAGTTATCTGATGGGCTGATGGGCATAGAGCAGTAATTTTTGGCTGAGGTACTTTGGGACCCCCTAATCTAAGTACTGGGTGGGTTGGGTGACTGCGCTCTGCAAGAACTTAAGATATCAAAAAAAAAAAAAGTTGAAAAATTGTTGCAGGGTTCCTTTAAGCCAGACCCGAGCAAGAACCTGTCCGTGCATACGCCCAGACGCATCACCACCGCCACCATCATCATCATCATCATCTCCCCACGTGTTGTTGCTCACTAAACTTAAAATCGTAGTGGCGAGTGTGACTAAAGCTATTTTCAATATTTGAATGCACCTATCAGATGTCCCTAATCCGCAGAGAAGAAATTTAGGGAGCATCCATTCACGCGCAAGACTTGAATGACGGAGCTGTTGTAGGTGAGCATTGCCAGACACATAGTTATGTTTCAGTATCATTGTTTAATATCATTGTTGCGGTGTATAGTAATCGTCGTCATATGCGTCGAAGAGGTCGTCGTCTTCTTCACGGCGGGTGGTGGCCGCAATGTCATCCTCAGCATTGTAGACTTCCACCAACTCTTTGACATCGACTCCAGGCAGCGGTGGCGGCATCTGCAAGTCGTCTCGGGAAGGATTCGCACACTCTTAGCGATGTCTCCGATTATCCATAATGGCCTTTAGAGAGCGCGGCGGCCGCGGTGACCTCTCCCAAGCAGTGTGTCTTTCCAGATGTAGCATTAACGCTGGAGTTCTTGGGGCGAAGCCCCTTGGGGCCTGGTGCTGTTGACGTCCCATGTTGTAGTCGTAATCGTCGTCTCATCTAGTCACGGTACTAAAACAACGGGACACTCGTTTACGCGCCTCGCGCTAGAACCTAACGCGCACTAAAAAAACCCCGGGACACTCGTTTACGCTTTGCGCTCGCTTCGTAACGGCACTAAAAAAACACTGAGACACTGGTTTACGCCTCGCGCTAGAATGCTTCGTGCTTCAAGGACACGAGACTTTTACAGCAAAGCTGTATACCTCTACCCCACAGAAGTTTCATCTCCGTTGGCAAAAACGACAAGGCGCGAACATAGAGTTAATACTACTGGAAGGATATACTTATGGACTGCACGCTTCGCCCCTCCCCAGGTTTCCCGTTAGTAAAGATGGCCCGGAATTTTTAGCAGCATGTTTTCAGCAAACCCAATGGACTATCATTTCCGTTTTTTTTTTTTTTTTGCTAAAGCCACTGCGCGAACCGGGGACTCGGTGGTCGGTGCCAGGCACGGCGAGGCACGCGCTCACAAGCGCTCGCCATTTTCTCGCTCATCAGGGTTTCTGCACTTTTTTTGCTAAAGCCACTGCGCGATGACATACACTCTCCGCAGCAGACTCGAAAGGCAAGCTGGCGCGGGGAGTGTATGAACGTATGTGCGCGCGCGCGCGTGTGTGTGAGTGTGTGCGAGTATGTGTGCACGCGTGTGTGCATTCATGTGTGTGTGCGGGCATAAGTACGCCTGCATGGGCGGAAGTGTCATGGGGAAGAAACAGCGCGGTGTGACGAGAACACAAGGAAAAGAACCAGACGGGACGGTTCTTTTCCTTGCGTTCTCGTCAAGCCGCACTGTCACGTGGCAATACCAACTCGCCCAACTTTTCATCCTGCTGGTGTCAGTGCATGTGTGTGCGCGCGCGTGCACGCCTGACCTAGCGCAATAGCAATTGCTTATTTGGGATGACACGCTGAGTGAGTTAACCTGGGTTCACACAGGAAATTTCTTCAATGGAAGGGGGGACTAGGAAACGCAACATTCACCACAAAGCCGCCACCAAGATGCCTTTGTGCCCTGCACTATCTTGGTAGGGTGGCTTCCTTACGAAGCCTACGCACTATTCTACAAAGCCAACATTGTGGTTTGTGGTTTGCTGGGCAGTATAAACGCTGGAATCCTTGTAGTGGTACGGTGAGTGGGAAGCGAATCACCAATTACCCCGACTATGATTCACAACGTCCGAGAGAGAGAGAGAGAGATAAAAAGAAAGAAGACTTTATTATCTAAACAGACCTGATCCGGCCATCGTGCCACAGTTCCTTTAACTAAAGATGGCCGCTCCAGAGAATTCCCAGAGGTCCTCACTAACACGAAGGCAGTGGGCCGCCAGGCTTCTTGCGTCAACTTCCCGAGCTTTTAGATCTTGCGGGAGACATTTACGGCTTGAACTTCCGTTTGCAAGCACCAAACTTCGGCATATTTGGTAGATAGAGTGGATGCGATTGTAAAGCCCCGGTGTCTTAATAACCAAAATAAAAACATTTTACTGTTCCATTAAGAAACTAAGAAGAAGAAATGGACGTGGGCAGGGTATTTAATGCGAAGGCAGCATCACCGTTGGTCATTAAGGGCAACAGAGTGGATCCCTAGAGAAGGCAAGCGTGGCAGGGGGTGGCAGAAAGTTAGATGGGCAGATGAGATCAAGAAGTTTGCGGGGATAAATTGGTCGCAGTTAGCTCATGACCGGGTTTATTGGAGATTAATGGGAGCTGCCTTTGCCCTGTTGTGGGCGTAGATTGGCTGGTGATGATGATGACTGTTCCATTCATCCTAGCTCCTGCCAAAATTCCTGCTCCCCCTTCAGGATCAAATGCAGTTGAAAACGGCTCGTCTGACAACCAGGTCATTTGTGTCGCAATCCTTCTCTATTGCCAGTCATGCGAGAGACAAGGGTAATAATTTTAACCGGAATCTTATAACCGACACTGCAATTACTGACTGTCTGAGCCACTGATCTGCAACTATTCGCCGCGAAATGGTATCCTCCCTTACAATGGGAATGGTCTGGATCAGAGGACTGCAAGTTTTTCTTCAAAAGTCGTTCCAAACACCCCACTATCAGACATCAAACTATCCGATGTCCTGACGGTAAAAACAACCGTCATACTTAACATGTTAATTCTCGTAAAATGTGTCGTCCGAAAACGAACACGTCCGATTAAAACTGGGCGATTTTGCAGGGTTAAAGTTTTTAATGAATGTCCTACCGTATAGCGACCGCCAAGAATAGTTCGGAAAATTCACTTCCAAAATGGTAAACGATTTGTTGCCTTTAAAGTGCTTTCAAATAGACACAGATATAATGCGCTTATAGACAATATTTATAGCCTGTCGGGCGTGAGGGAGGCAGCTCACTGCGATTATAACCATGATAATGGCGAGGTATTTTCTAATTTTTACTTATTAACAAGAAACTCATGTAACACCCCTTGACTGGGGCCCTTGATGTATTATAAATAAATAAATAAATAAATAAATAAATAAATAAATAAATAAATAAATATAAAAAATAAATACATAAATAAATAAATAAGAGAAAGTGACCATTCGCAGCCTCAAACCAGTCTCCGCGTTTCTCGTTGTTGGTAATGCGATTTTTTTTTTCGAATGGATTCTGAGCATGCCCAGTAATTTTTGAGTTTTTGGATTTAAACTTCACGTTCAGTCTCGTGTACTGAAATCCTCCCGAGTAGCACATACCCGCAGTGTGAGATTGGCCAAACCAAGGAATCCATCCCGAGGAAGCTTGGTCGTAAGACAGAGGTATACATGATTTTTTAAAAGTTCAGCGAACATTTTTAATCCACTGACATTGCTACGACGCGGAGATGCAACGTAGATATATTTACAATATTTACAATGCACAGGTTCCACCGCTGCTTGCAATGCAATGTTTACAATGCACGATGGTT
The DNA here is from genome assembly GCA_013339765.2 of Haemaphysalis longicornis. Taxonomy (NCBI): domain Eukaryota; kingdom Metazoa; phylum Arthropoda; class Arachnida; order Ixodida; family Ixodidae; genus Haemaphysalis; species Haemaphysalis longicornis. The sequence goes on along the minus strand of CM023449.1, from coordinate 81,784,616 downwards.
CCACTGATGGTTCCACTGACGCGCGTTGCATTGATGGTCGCTGCTCTTCCTACCAGTGCATTGTAAATATTGTAAATATATCTACGCTGCGTCTCCGCGTTGTCACAAAAATAGTTTCGGGAATTTCGTACTCGGTGTTTCCCCATAGTCTACCACTTTGGTGAATATCTGGCCGCAGTGTTGTTGTCAAGACACGCTCTGATATTTGCATTCCGGCATCCCTGTTACACCAAGGGATCGCTTATAGCGTCAGCCATAACGCGGAACACTTAGCCACAGCACACGTGATCTGTAACGACACTGCCGAGCCAAGAAACCCTTCCCGTATACAACTCGGGTGAGGAGGTTTTGCTGTTCAATCACTAAGTTCGTGTCATTTTGTGCACTGCTGCCCATGGTTTTTTTTAAAGCGAAGTTTCTAATGCCTAACTAATGGTGTTAGATGTGTTAGATCGAGCAGCTTGATTCATTCATTCCACATATTCGTACAATGTGAGTGTTTCATCTCGTCAACAAGAATCTGATCTTTTAAACCTTAACATTCGTCGCCGAGTTGCCAGGCTCATTTTGTTCCACAAGTTCTATCACAGTCCACTCGGTCACCCGCCCTATACAGTCAAACCCGATTTTAACGAACCCGGATAGAGCGTATTATGCTATATATCGAACAAGAGCAAATGCGTTACCAAAATGCATGCGAAGCATATTCCTTATAACGAAGTTCACATCGGATATATCGAAGTCGGCGCGCCTACCACTGCCACCGAAATGCACGGTCTCGGAGCGGCGATTGAGATGCTGATTGGCCATGATTGAGATGTTGCGCCTCGCATGGAGCGACGGGACGCCCAACATCTTCCGTAACTGTTTCCGACGCACGGGATTCACGACGGAGCCCATCTAGTCAGCGAGTCTGGACCAACACGGCAGCATCAGCGAACTGCGTAAAGAGCTCGCCAACGTTCCAGATGCTGCACTGAAAGAAGTGTCCTTTGAGGACTTCCTGAGTGTCAACGACGACTTTGCCATCACTGTGAGCCCTCCCCCCCCCCCCCCCCCCCCCCCCCGACCCCTCCAGGCACAGACAGTGTCACTGATGTCATGGCAGCTGGTGCTGCTGAAAGCACCGAAGAGACTGAGGATGCCCCCACGTAAAGCCATCGCTGCTTAGAAGCGCTTTTGCCAGTCGATGTGCTCCGCCAATATTGCATCGATACTGAAAGGCATGGGCTTGAACTGGTGCAAACGATGTCTCGTGTAGAGAATGCGGTGCCAGTTGGTGCCGCCACATACGAAAGCGAAACAAAAATCATCCCTTTTTTGCAAATTGGCAGTTAAGGCGAAAGTATAGATTTATTGCATGCAATAAATGATTGTTTGGTGTAAGGTAATGGGATACTTATGATTTCGTTTCTTTATGTGACAATGGCATTGGGGGGTCCCGCGATTGCGAACTCGTAACGAAAAAATTCATTATAGACGGGTTTGGCTATATCGGAATTATTGGATATATCGAACCATTGGCGGTTGCATATTACAGTTCGCTATAACTGGGTTTGACTGTATCTTGCCTCCTGCCCGCATATCTCACCGCGACACTCATTCTTTTCATGTTCGCCCGGTCACGCGCCCGTACCACGACATTTGCCGCCTCCTTCTTTTTTCGCGCAGCCTCCGACTGGAATGGCCTTTCCGCTGATCTTGCCACCATAATGTGACACTCAACATTCACACAAAATGTCACTCGCTTCTTTTCAATTTGAATACTTAAGAGTGTTCCTTTTTGTACCCCTGGTTCTCGCTTTGTCTTTTTTTCCTTTTTTTCTTTCGGCAAGGTGTTACGCCTGTTAATATTTACACCGATCCTGCATATGTATTCTTTTCCTTTCTGTAGTGGTTACCCCTGTTCACGCATCCTGCATATGTATTGCATTTGTTGTATCTGTTTCCCACCCCTCATGAGGGGGTCTTTAAGGTAATAAAGTGATGTGATGTGATGTGATGTGATGAGATGTTGTGCCAGAACGCCCGGCAGAAAAGCCAACTTCGCACAATGGGTTCACAAAACGACGATGATGATACGCGAAGACACATGAAACGCCTCAAGAGAGAAACGCTTCCCGAGGTCTGAATCGAACATTAGTCCCTCGCGTTATAAAGCCGACGTCTATCAGATTGCTCGATTCCTACCTCCTTTTCATTTATTAGGCCATCTTTGCAGTTGGACGAAGGGAAGTTTTAATTTTTTATTCAATGAAACTGAAGGGACACTGAAGCTAGTTCGTTGAAATCTTACTTGTGGCGGAAGTTCCACCCGTGCAGTTCATTATACGACTTTTTACCGAATCTGAAACGGGATATAGACGACACACGGGACATTCACTGCCGCCTCGCGAAAATATTGCAGTTACGTCGCTGACGACACGCTGGTCTGCATTGTGTTTTCATGCTACGTCACCCTTCAAAACGTCTATTTTCACCAATATTATGGTTGTGTGTGTGAACAACCGAACACCAACCGACCTGAACAGGTAGTACGTAGCAAACCCGCTGTGAGGATGGACACTTTTGGACACCACTCTCTCGTTATACAAAACTCATGCAACTGTGTCTGCCAGAAATTTTCGGTACATAGCTTGACATTCTGGAACTTAACCTGGGCAGGAGAATTCAGAAATGTTTCGACTCGTTTCATGGTACCTTTGAGGAACTCGGTGTGTTTGTTGTTTTCTTCGCACGCCTGCTGCTTTGCTATTCATGTGAATTTCTGGCAATGCTTTCTCAATATCCACCAGGATATCCGCCAGCGCCCCCCTCGCCCCCCCCCCCCCCTTCCTGTTGGGGCTAATTTGTTCATATAGCTCACGGGCTAACACTGATATGAAAACAGGGCCTTGTAAACTGCAGTAAAAAAAAAAGTAAAATCAACAGTCCTGAACGCGTAACGCCTCAGCAACATTTAGCTTTTAGCATAATATAGGAATACGAAAAAAGAACAGTTGGTATCCCCTGTGATGTCGAAAACTCTAATGTGTAAACATTGGGCCCAGCGCCACACCAATAAAACTTCTTTGTTTTCGTTCAAGCGACTTTATTTGTTTTTTACATTTGAAATTTCGCGCGGTAAACACGTTGTTTTGTTTATTGTCTAGCAGATGGCGCCACAACAACACGTTTTCAAATCCTTCCCGGCACACATTGCGTGCTCAGCTGCCATGTTTACAAATGGCAGCCCCCATGGCTTACTCCGGTAGTGATCGGTAACAGAAATCACATCTAATCGCGGAGATTACTGAGGCAACAATGTCGTCGGCATTGCCGCGTCGTAAAGAGAAGTAGCCGGAAGGTCTCCCGGATTATTATTGCGCCTGCTAATGGATGACAATCGGGTGGTGAACGTCGCGATGAGTTGTTCCGACGAGACAGTTTCCGAACAGCTCGCGTCGCCGGACCAACCTGCGCTGTGCACGGATTGTCAGTCTCGAATCAGCGACCACGGTGAGTTTTTGTTTCGTATTCGGGGCCCAGCGCGGAACCTGAACGAGAAAGATCGAGCGCGGAGTCATGAACGGTTAACGGGTTCAGGTGGTGTTGACAGCGTTGCTTATCTCTCCTGCAATGGCGATCGGATTGCTTGGTTCCTTCCGTGTTTCCGTGTCAGTGTAAACAAACCAACGAACGGTGGTCGTGAGCGTGCAGAAATGCACTGCGCGTGTTTCGTCTGCCCTGCGCATACTATGCGAGATGAGCGTGAAGCAAGTGCAGCTGCTCGTTATTTAAATTGGAAACAAACTGATGAATAAAATCATCAATCCGCAAGAGTCGCATGTAGCCTTCCTTAACGTTTGTCAGCGTGGTGGAGTTTTATCACTTGTGTTGCCGGTTATTATGATCGGGAACGACATTTTGTCTTCGTGACAGTATAAAATCATGGTGCTAGTCCTTTTTCAACTAAAAAAAATGACCCCCTCCGAGTAAAAAAAAAAAAAAAGAGAGAAGAGAGGAGGAGAGAGAGAAAGCAACGCGCGTGCGTTGACGCGATGTTTTCACACAATATGATGAAATGACAGCAGGTGAAATGGCTTCACACTTTCCCTATTATCTCCAAATAATTGCTATTGTTATGGGCTATATACCTGAGCAACCTTCTCAGGAATCGGTCTTAAAAAAGCCGTGATGTTTCATAAAGCTACCCTGGAACTGTGTATGTTTTTGCCCCATAAATTGTCCCGACTGGCATGAATTATCAATCAACGCTGGTTTAAAGCATTGACGAGCCGGAGCTACATCTGAACGTCTTGGTTTAACACCTAAAAATCATTTACTAAGCAAAAAAAAAAAAAAAACAAAAAACCTACGTCCTTTAAAATATTGTTTTCGTCGGCTTCTCCACGGATATCCGACTTAACACGAACAAATCTCTTCATAAAGTGCATTAAGTTCAGAAAGTCCTGTTATGAGCGGTATTCCATGAAGCCTCTACGCGCATGCGCGCGTTTCTTCTCCGTTCCGTGGGTGTTTTTGGCTTTCCGCAGAATAACAAACACGGTGGTGCGTTGTGTGACAACCCAAGGGGAACGACTTAGCACGTTATGTGCACGAAACATGTCTTGTGAATTCACTGCATTAAATGCGCAAGTAAAAAATTGTGTGTCGAGATAAATGCTCTGAAAGCCCAAATGGTCGGAACCACGAGGTACAGCTGATGCTTTCTAGCAGACGACAGTAAGGGCCAGATAAGGAGGTCACTTCCGATGAAAAAAAAAAAAGGTTGCCTATGTTACGTACAAAATGCGTGCATCAGCGTATCAAATCATGTGGTGCAGTGGGCTAGAATAACGGGCAATAATGCCGCTCTGTAGGCGAAAGCGGATGTTTTCCTTCGTCGTTACAATACTTTATTTATTTTTTTTTTTTGCGATGTAACAGCTCATATATAGGAACTTACATAGAGGCGCCGATCCTGGAGATCACGTTCGCGCCGCTTCGAGGGCTGGCGTTGTCGCTCGGCCCTGCATGACAAGTTGGTGTTCGCCATGGGTGCGCGCATATTACGTTCGCAGGCATGTGTGATGACGTGTTCGAGACAGTGAAGCCGCGGAAAGAGGCGAATAAAGGCAATAAAAAGCTCCTACGACGCGCGTTATTGTCTCGGGGAGGCTGTCGAAACGAGCGAAAACCCAACCGATGTAGTGCCTACCCGCCTTCGTCCTGTGTAGGCCGCGCGTCCCTCTTCAAACGCGTTCCGTGCTGAGCGTGAAGAGACGAGTGCGTGCTGTTGCTTCACCGCCAGACACGCGAGCCACGCGGCGAAGTGGACGGTCGAGCTAGAGCCATTCGACGCGGGCCTCCCCCCGGGTGACAACCGCGACCGAGCGAGCTTTGCCTCGGCGCGCGCGCTAGGCGGGGAAAACATGCGTGAAGGAGGGAAGCGGTTGTATGCATGGACGTGTTCTCGGCATACCAAGCGCCTTCATCGTCGTTGCGGGAGGGTGTTTGACGCCAGAGCCGCCTTTTGTATTCTCTTGTTTTTGACGGCGGGATTTGGTGTAAGTGGGGAAGTTTGCAACGCCTGCCTTGCGTTATTATGCTCGGATAGGGTTGCAAGCGCGTGGTCTGTGCCCGCCGTTTGACCTGACGCCGTGGATATTCGTAGCAACTTCGCATTTTTGCTGCGTGAGTGTTTTTTGGACTTTTAGACTTTTTGGACTTAGGTATGCTAATAAAGTACTGCAGAGACGACAAACAAACTATGCGAGAACGGCAGACGATATCTATCACGCATTCATAGCAATGTCTTTTCAAAAGGCGGTGCGCCCCTTGACATCCGGGCCCGTCGCTTTGGCGGAGTGATGCCGTACAGAGCTATTTGCCGTTCTTAACTTGTTCACGAGTATAGTAATCGTTTCGTGAAGCATGTAGTGTGTTTGACAAACAGGGCCATGTAAGACAATGTCGCTGATGTCAACCGGCCATTGTCGTCTGAGGCAACCCCAAAGCTCCGCACTGCTGTACAGCTGTAACAGGCATAGTGCGCGCAGTACTAACAGCAGTACGCACTGGTACTTCTATGTTTACCTGTAGTTTCGTAGCTTCTTTTGTTTACCCCACCATTCTTGCTGCTACTAAATGAATATGCATTACACTTAAGCGAAAATAGCTTGTTCTACAAGCTCATAAGCCCTGCCGAAGTTGCGTTTACTTTTGCCTGCCTCGGGCAGTCCCAAAGCTGCGCATATTACATCATACGTTCTAGTGCTGGAAATGACCTCGCGATTCGCACGGTGATTCCCCTTTTTCCTGATTGTATAGTTTATTTGAGCGAAGTTTATGCTAAAAGTGGTGTCAGTATGCTTCTAACGAGACAATCTTTCGAATGAATCAAGCTTGTGTTTTGTCTGCATGGCCCATAAGCTATGCCTGAAAGTGTCTTTCGTAGCACCACTGGTAGTCCTTTGAGACGTAATGGAATTTCAAAATACCTTTGAATAAAACTGTATTTTATTAAAACTTCTGTGTCAATTGCAGAGTGTGTCAGTGTCGACCTGCCACTGATTTTGGACTATGAAGCAGATGATGGCTCCATTCGTCACCTGAGTAAGTATACAGACTCTGGTGGCTTGTCAAGTATAGCTTAGAGAATGGCTTCTTCAGGTTTGGTAATTCTAGCATTCTAGGCCACTGTGTCAGAGACGTGTGGCTGTGAACATGTTACTGGTATTAGGTTTGTGATAGGACGAGGGGGAGAAACAACTTTATTTCGTCAGCAACGTTGAGTTGTTAGATTAATGGTGGGCTTCTTCTTGGCTCCGTGAGGTGGCAGACAGAAGACCTTGAGGCGACCTTCAAAGCCCAGTCCATGGCCGGAATTTTTGGAGCTGGTCAACGCAGTTTCCCATTCTATTTGCTTAGAGAGTTGCCATTCGGCTTCAGGTTGGAGCTCAGGGCATTCATATAGGATGTGGGCTAGGTATAAAGAATTTGTTTTTACCAAATTAAAGCCCTTTTTTTTTATATAGACTACAAAATGCTTTGCACCAGTCGTGGAATGTGAGCAGAACTTGTCATTTGGAGTGAAAAAAAAAAAGGAAGATCTAGCAAGATGGATGGTGATGGCATATCAGCCAATGCATGTGGATAAATTTTTGCGAGTTTAAAGGCGGCACACTGATGCAGAAGCTGAAGGTTTGTGACAGTGCAACCCTTGCACACACACAAAAAATGTAAGAAAGGTGAGAAAATTTGAGTAAAAGTAGAAGATAAAAGTTCAGAGGCAAGCAATTTTGAGCCAAGTTTTTCACGCCCCCCTTTTTCTTTTGTGGCCGCAGCGTGCAAGCCTCTAAAACGTGCGCCTTCTTCTTTGAAAGCCTGTTTCTTTTATCTGAGGCAGTTCCTTAGATTATAGGAAGCTTGAGGGTCTACTCAGTAAACCTTACATGAGGTTGCGGCTTTATTTTTATCTCAAAGGTAAGGTGATGCTCACTGCACATCACCAGATTCGAGAAATTTATGGGTAGCCAAACGTCAAAGATCTTTGCTTGCAGATTTTGTGTTGGCATTCATCCCAACAGGTGTCTCTGTGAGCTGACCTAAGAGTGTGCGCTCCATTTCTGTGTTTAAAAGCAATAGCTAGATTGTGTCTTGTAAAAGCCAGGTAAAAAAAAGCAAAGAACACTAGGGCCTTCTGCTTAATGTGGCAGTGGGAACCATTTGAGGACTTCAGTTTCTCAAGGCAATGTTGCGAGCGAAATTTGGAATGAATTGGCAAATGTTTCGTGGTCATGAGTGTTGGGGGGGCCACTTTGAATTGGCGGCACTTTTCGTATGCATCACACTGTCTGTCTGTCAGCTTGAGTAACTTGGTGCAGGACTGGTTGTCGTTAGCATTTCTGTCAAAAGTCTTGAGTTGATGCTCCGTTGAAAGAAGGCATCTGCTATAGCTTTAGAGTATAGTGAAGTACAGTGGTGTATACCCTGGGGTACAGTGGTATATCAGAGGTAGTGTGCAGGTGTACAGGTCTCATGGGTATGGGTATAGTGGGTACACGGTGGTATGGCAGGGCTTTAGTGTTCAGGTATATGGGTCCACAGGGTATGGGTATAAGGGGCATACGGTGGTGTAGTGGAGCTACAATGTTTCGCATATGGGTAGAACGGTTATGGGTATAGCGGGTGCGGTGTAGAGGTATTGCTTGTATTAACTGGTGAGGCACGCATGCAAACAACCGTGTGAGTGCGCCGTCACTGGTTATGTCGGGCTTCGTGGGATGGCAGTACTTGTCCGTGCTAAGCACCTGACTGTGTTGCAAGTTACAAACTCTACCTCACCAAACGCAAAGTATTGCCTCGAGTCAACTCTTCCAGAGACTCTGGTATTAGGTTTGTGATAGGATGATGGGGAGGAACAACTTGCCTCATCGAGGGAAAGTATTGCCTGGAGTCCACTGTGAGTGGAATTAATAACATCTCTGTTGACACCACCATTGATAATCGGGTTGAAACGGAGCAGACGGTGCATGCCGGTATTTTTTTTTTCTTCGGCGTGCGGGTGTAGTGGCACGAGCCGCACTACGTCGGTGGTGTGTCAGCCATGTCTGTGGCTGTTTCCAGTGTTGCCAAGCGAAGAAATTGATAGCTAAACTTTTCAACGAATACCACCTATACAAGTATAGTGGGCATGGGCGTGGCAAGGGTGCGAGTATAGTGGGCGCACATTGTACAGGTATGGCAGGATAGGGTGGTATGGCGGGTACAGTGTACAAGTGAATGGGTGTAATGGGTATAGCTATAGTCAGTAGTGCAGCAGTGGTAGAGCAGCCTTGTTGTTTGCCCGCAGGGCCCAAGCGTCGAAATGTCCCCGCCGCAAGCCCCCTCAGCTGTCCCGTGTGCGGGGTCACACTACGGCCAACCGAACTCGAGCAGCACTGGCTTCTTGAACTGGACAGGTTGCAGGGCATAGCCAGGTATGTGCGCTAGAGTACGGGGCTAGCAAAGCAAGAAAAAGAAAAGGCCTGAGAGGGCATGGCATGCTCTTTCTTTTTGGGTGCAGGCATCGCCACTTTCCTCTTGCATGTGATTGCAGTATCTGTATTCAAGAAAAGCCATGAACAGGTGCTGAGCGAATATGTATGTTTAAAGTCACTCGCAGGCATGCTGCAGAAGTAATGAACGAAATTATCTGTACAAAGCGGAGCGCTGTGGTTGGCTGCATTAGGAAATACATACGATGGGCATTTGTTTTTGAACTTCGGCTTTGGGGTAATTGCATCGCTGCTTTCAATTGTTTTAAATGGTAACATTGCACAAAATGTTAGTGAAATCGTAATATTATGTCGACACCATGTGTGGCGTTTGTTGTGATGCCCAGATGTCCGTCATGGCGAGCAGTAGAGCCTGTGCTTGATATGATGCAGCATGCTTTGTCAGCACCAGTCACTGAAAAATTTCAGTAGCATTGTCAGGCGGGCCGGCTAGTCGAGCGAGATGGCTCTTTGGAGCGCGTCTTTGGTCCAGTGCCAAAACGGGTGCGATTTATGAGCCACTTTTGAATCCTCATTCAGTGGGGGGCTAGTGAGATATACAGTCAAACGTTGAAATCGAACAGCCTGAACATCCCCTTAAAGTTCCCATGCAAATGTATAGCGCGGTTGTACTCGTGTATCGAACTCCCTATCCTGGGCGCGTTTGATATTGGTGACGAAGCCAAAGACGACGCAGTTATCTTCAAGGAAAACACGTGTATTGGAGCGAACTTGTGCTCCCCTAACTACTCAAAGAATTACACAGGCGGCGAAGCAGCAGCCAACAAAGTGACGTGCACAGGCAAGCGTCGGCGAGTCGAATGCCGCAGGTGTCTGCTCTGCGGTCATTTATCTCTTGTGCGAGGGCTTCTCAACAGTCGGTTTTGCATCCAGAACACTGTAGATCATAGAAGATTATTCTAGGCTGGTGACATTAGTTCGCTACACTCTCTCTATCAAAGGAGATAACACAACCTCTCTCTATCAAAGGAGATAACACGTGTGGCATAAAGAATAGAACATGCGCTTCACTTGGCCGACGGATAACACAGATAACATAGCCCGGCGCAGCCTGTCGGCAAAAACGAAGCATAAGCAAACAAAGCCCAAAACATGGTTCGTGACTATCGAACACTGCGCCGCAAGTGCCCCTGCAAGAGCGCTTCTCCTGATGGGAGGATGCGATTATGACGACTTCTCGCAGGCGCTGCCATCGCTCGGTGAAAAGAAGGAGTCTTCGCGTCGCTTCGATGAGCCTTCAACACCTACTGCTCGCACACTAGTTCCTCCAGGGACTAGCAGGGGGGCAGCCGGGGATTGATTGCGTTAACTGTCTGCTGAAGTCAAGCTTGCGTAAACGTTGTATTTTCTCATTTTGGACAGCGTTTGTAAGGTTGAAGAGAGTGTGGTTGACTTTATGATGCAGAAGATGAAGCAATTGGATCTCATAGGCTTTTTTATGTTAAATAAAGTGCGCTGGTTGTTGCGCTATGGTAAGTGTTTTCCGTGGTGAGAGGAACAATGGTAAGCTGCCGACTCTCACAATCGCGGAAAGCTCTCAGTGGTGTACAGAGCTATCAGATAATCTTCAGGCAGGCATATTTTATATTTCAAATTATAGATATATCGAGCTATTTCGCGATCTGCGTGTAGTTCGATATATCCTTGTTCGACTGTTTTTTTAAAAATACGTGCGGGCTGCCCTGTTGACAACCTGCATGTCCCGGGAAGCACCGCTTCTCACATTAGGGTCTCTGAAATGCCATTTGATGCGCCGGCTAACGCCTCGACTTCTGGCAGCTGCTCTGCAAGGCTTTGTTCATTGTGGGAGAATGTTTGGGTGGGTTGAAGAGTGAGCACGTTGCTTTTGCTACCTGCAGGAATGTCGCCAGAAGGCACCGTTCGGACTCCTCTTCCACTGGTTGCGCTAACGGCACCCGGGGTCCTCGGTGGGAGGTGAGCAGCAGTTGCGTCACAAGACACAGTTCAATTTCAGTTTCAATTATTTCACCACTTAATACAGGAGAGGTCCAAAAGCAGAACTGTGAGGGGAACCTTCTATAAATACATACGGCGGGCAACAAATAAGTGCACATTTTCTGCGGGGGTGTATTGTTTTGAAAGCGAGGAGTTGCGGAGGGTTTCTGTGCTAAATGAAAGTTTAGCTAGGCTGTAAAGTGAACTAATGAATTGACAGATGGTGAAGAAGCGGTCGCAAAGGAATGGCACGTGCAGTCAGTTTTGCAGTCAGCAAACCAAGTACCACGGCAGTTGGTGTACTGGTAATTTATGAGTTAGCACAGTGATTTCAAGGAGCATGAAATTTAGGCAGTCGTAATTGTAGACCAAGCTAACTTGATCTTTATGAGTGGCGTGGGAGGTGTAATGCTTCTCGCTGAAACAAGACGGCTGGCTGTAGCCTAATGCTGAGCAGGATAAGATAGCGGTGTGTGGCTTGTCAGTGGTAACAGAATGTAAACAAGGCGATAACAGAGCATGCCTTGCAGTAATGTCACACCACAACCTTTGCATCAAACTTTGGAATGAAATTAACGTAATGGTACTTGTTTTAATTGAAAGCAACTGTAGTGAAGGGGCCACTGGTTTTTCCGGAAGAGTCGCCAATTAGCCAGGGTCCTGAAAGGTTTTTCTATTGCAGTATGGCCTACACAATCTGGAAAATCGGTGTCGATGTGTGCCAATACAAAGTGAATTCATTGTAAGTAAAGTCATGTGAACAAAACGAATAGTACGTACGCATGGTATCCCTAGCAAAAATTCTGATACAAATTCTAATACACGTATATGCTTATTGCCACTAATAGACCTATCAGTCTGTATTAGTCTATCAGTTTGTATCAGCCTATTAGTCCTATCAGTCTGTATTAGTCTATTAGGTCTATTAGTCTGTATTAGTCTATTAGGTCTATCAGTGTGTATTAGTCTGGTAGGTCTATCAGACTGTATTAGTCTGATAGGTCTACCAGAGTGTACTAGTTCTATCAGAACCAGTGCAAGTTCGAACAAAGCAATGAAACATGGCAACACATTTTATTATCAGGGTACACAGGCAAATTCCTCTGGCTGACAGAAATCTGGCTGAATAATTTAATGTAGTTCGTAACCTGATTAAGAACGAATGAATAAATTGCAATGCGAATCCACAAAATAGCTGCAGCATGCAATCAGAAAAGCTCGTCAAACCTGTACGGTCCAGCCGTAGGTACATATCGAGCGCATTAATGGCCGATTGAACACCATTCCCATTTCGATGCAACTTCAAAACGGCATTCACCCTTCCGCAAAACGCGATTCGAATGGAGTCTCTTCTTCGTGAGGCATTGCGTTGAGAATGAACAAAGGAGTCCGAAGCGGCGAGGTGACGGGTCAAAGATGGGTCGGGCGGCGGCCCGGATCACATTTGTCAATGTTCGGCGGGCGCTAGACACATCGCCAACACTTCTGGATGACGTGATGCACACGCTTTCTTCGATGTCAGGCGTTCGTTACACAGCATAGCAGACAGAGCAAAGATGTCCGGAGCCGCGAGGTGACGGGTCCATGATGGATCGCGCTGCAGCCTGGTTCATACTTGCCGAAGTTATACGGGCGTTAGACACATCTCCAACACTTCTAGATGACGCGATGCACACGCGTCTGATGTGAAATAACGCTAGAAGCCGCTTCCTTCTAACCGTCTTCTTCCCGAACGTACACACACGCCAGCCGCACTTTGATACCGTCGCCATCTTGGCTACCCAACAAAGACCATTGGCATGGCTTGGCTTGACTTCGTTGCAGTTTTTTCGGCTTAGTTAGATTTCTTGCTGCTCTTCTTGCAGCCTCGCAGGTACGGTCAGGTTAAAGCATGGAGGAAAAAAAAGTTAGGAGACGGCATGACGTCACGCAGCTAGCCTTCGCAAGCCCAGGTCCGTTGAAGCCGCTCCCTCCGCCGTTTCCCTTTCTCAAGCCGCCGCAGTCGGCCCTCCAAGGTCGGGTGGGCCGGCGGCGGCGGCGGTCTCCGACTCCGGGGCATCTCTCGTGTTTCGTTGGCGGTAGCTGTTCCCCGTCCTTCCTGCATTTGTCTGCTCGGCGATCTCATGCCCGTGTGCGGGCAGGAGTGCCGCGTACGTGCGGAAGACAAAAGCCGTGGGAAAAAAAACCAACATGTAGCAGGCTTCGCAACAACGGGCCGCAGAGAAGTTTCGAGCAGACGAAATTGAAGAGCGCGGCGGCCCATACAGAGGCGGTGCGGTGGGGTCACGTGGTGCAGTGACGCCTGGGCCGACTTCGATTTTACTTTTTATGTATAGGTGGCGGTGAGCGCGAACACAGGCGGCGCTGCGAAGCGCGCCTCGTTGACGTCAGCTTAGGGATTCTCGCATTTGTCGTCTGCTTCACTTAGGATCGCTCTCCCTGCTGTTTCTTTGCGCTCGGTCAACGCCTGATGCTTGTCCGCACCAGAATTGGCGTGTGGGTAACTTTTTATCACAATAATAGGCTTAAAATCGCATACACTAGCTCATGGTGTCAATTAAAGTATAGTTTTGGATACCGCTACGGAGAAACATTGCCTGCGCCCCCCCATTCATTTCCAACCCGGCCCTGTGCGGAGCGCGAAGAGTCGGAGCTAGGCGTCAGCTTCTCATGTAAGCATTCGAACAAAAGGAACAGTCAGCTGCCTGCTAATAACCGACAACAGGGGAAATGGAAGACCAAAACAAATTCTAGGCCTTCAGGGCTGTCGGCTTTGGCAGAAGGCATCGCGATTCCCGGCAATCATATGTAAGGTAAAACAGTTTTTGCAACCTTGCCGAACGCTCGAACGCGTTTTGTCACATCACTTTACGTTGTCAAGGCATGAAAGTTTGAAGACACGCACTATAGACTGCAAAAACTGTAGGTTGAGTTCCAAATAACCCAGTGTGTATATACGCGCGTGCTGATTCTATACCAGGCATCTCACCAGCATGGAGGTTTATTGAGCAAAACGAGTCACGTCTTCGTTAAATTTGTAGTAACACATATATGTTTGTTAAGACCTGGAGGAATATTTCGGAATATTTTGCACAGCCATATCTTCCCGATATTCGGATATGCGTTACAGGAAAACTGCACTCAAGAGGAGGAGGAGGAGGAGCAAGGGTAGGAGCGGAAAACTTTGTTTAACAATTAAATCGATCTAGTTAGTGGGCCGGGTCCTCAGTCCAGGACAAGATACTTGAGTAAAAGTAATTTTCTTCAAATCATAGAACGCCATCCCGAGTAGAATAGGATTTGTTCTTCACAGGGTTGAAAAGCAATAAAGAGCTACTTGGAATTCTTCTTCGGTTTCGAGTCTTGTAATATATGCAGGTACGTTAGTTAGCGAGCATATCATGCCTTCAACAACGTAATCATGCCATAATTGTTCGAGGTGAGAGTCAGTTCGTTATGATAACGATATAATTACGATAGAAATTCGTAGCACAAAAGCCGCCTTCGAGTACTGTGGACCACGTTGTTTAGGGCGCGATCGCGGTGGCGTAGCTCAAACCTTCTCATTGTATTTGCATGTGAATAAACAAAGCACGCTGTGAATATGCACCTTCTTGCACGCAGCCGTAATGAAAGCCAATTTGTGAAGAAGGGAATGTATGCCATACAAAATGAAGGAATTATCCACACGACCTTTGTGAGGCTCCCAAACATCCCGAAACCTCCTAATAAGAAGTTGGTGACGGCGCAGAAAAATTAATGCGTTGGGCAGAAAAAAAAGCAAGAAACATTAATCCGATACAAGACAACAACGAAAGAAACAGAAGAAAGCCGCTTTATTTCCTGCTGTGCAATGAGCGTGTAGAGGCCGCTGCTTGGTACGTAGTATTAGACTGTTGAGTCTTCATAGGAGCATCCCGAAAATACTGCAGGGAAGCCTACGCATTTTGAATACTTATCGAGAAGCACTGATCGCTGATCCTCGCGAATAAGCAAGAAAGGACGAGTTACACACGATCTTCTGACCGATACTCTGAAGAAAGTTGTTCTCTATCTCTTCGTGTGTTGCAAACTTGTGGGGATACAGCTTCAAACTATTCAGATGCGTCAGAAGCTGGCAAAATAACTGAGTCGCTAGAAATACGCTTTTTAACGCACTACAGCAACGAAGCGGGCGATTGCTATCCCAGGCACTGTTGCCCCTCACAAGCGGAGTGTAGCAGACGACAGCGGCGCGAATCCCTAAGCCGACGTCAGAGCCAGGGGGCGCCACTCAAAGATCTCACCGCCAATAGGCTTCACGTTTCTCCGGCGGCGCCGTCTCCTAACTTTTTCTTCCTCCATGGGTTAAAGTCCCATCATCTGCTTTAAACGCCGATCAAGGGCCTTTAGGTCAGGTTAGCGTCACTAAATAAAAGCGTAGCTTGTTTAGTTACGCTAGGTCAGGTAAGGTGGCTTATCGCTGGCGCAGCACTCCCAAGTAGCGCATTTTTTAGGAGCGAAAATGAAAAAAAAAGTTGACCTATTTTGCATAAGAATTTGGTTGGAGATTTGTTAGTGAACAAAACGCTTCATAATAATATACCAAATAAACATTATTTCTCAAGGGTGATCATTTCAACCTTTTTTGGCTTGTGATTTTCCAGAAAAAATAAAAATTCAGGAAATCGCACTTTGCGGGTCCATTTTGTATTAGTTTTTATTAAAACCAAGACGTCTCTATTAGTTCGTATTAGACTCAAGTCTATCAGATCTATTAGTATTTGTAAACTAATACAAACTAATAGGTGTATTTGTATTAGACTAATACAACTTGTATATGAAACTTATAAAACTTATACAAGTTTGTATAAGACTAATACATGTCTTATACACCTAATACAAAAATGTATAAGACTAATACAAGTTTCTATCAGAATTTTTGCTAGGGATACACTGCTGGACCCCAAAATGTTGTTAGAGAATATCTAACCAAATAATACTTTACTTGTGTAAGCAATTAGTGGTGACGCTTTCAAGCATGGCGATTTCTATAATCGCCCTTTCTCGGTACCTGTGCAACCAACTGTGCAGTCTCTTCGCCGGGTGCGTCTGAATCGCCGCCGTCGGAAAGGCCCGTCAACGGGCGTCCACTGCCCCGTGTGTCACGAGGCGCTCCGGGGCACACCTGACGAGCTCGCTGAGCATGTGGACCGCTGCCTCGCCAGGACTGAGGTGTGTGCATGCGTCTCGCTTTAAAGGGGCCCCGAAACACTTTTCGGAGAAGCTGCAGCAGACATCTGATATGTCTCGCAGTGTTGGCGCAGCAACGTATTCTCACCGGCAGTTTTCGTCCTGCATTTAGTATCATGAGCTTTTAAAGGTGTCTCCCCTTTGCTACAAGAGAAATGCTGTCCCTCCTGTTTGTTCTTCAGAATTTATATGCCCCCTTCCCCTTCAGGCTGATAAACTTTTGGTTTTTGTCTGTGCACTGGTTTGTAGCTCTTCTACTTATGTCTGCGTTCCTCACATGGACTTGCATGTTCAGCCTTGCCAAATCCTCTTTATTCTGCACTTACCGTAAAAACCCGCGTATAATACGAGGTTTTTTTCCAAATTTTACTAAGTAAAATTTTTGCCTCGTATTATATGTGGATCCCAAAGTTTTCAGCCGAAAATTTGCACTTTCGGTTTCGGTTTCAGCGGAGGGTGGGCCATCTTGCGGTGGCGTTAGCTGGCTGCTGCTTCTCTCAGCCGGCGTCATTTTGATTGTTTTGACCACGCGAAGGATAGGCACGTTCACCGCAAGTCTATCACGATGTCGGGTGCATGAAGGCAGTATTCAGCGGCAATTAAAAGAAAAGTTATTTTATGTGCCGAGACCATCAGGAATTGCGCCGCAGGACGGCAGTTCGGCGTCACCGAAGGCAGCATTCGCGGGTGGAGAGAGCAACTGGTGCTTGACTGGATAAAGTCTGTATGGTGTCGGCGGCCTGGAGCACTGTTGGGGGTTCCCGTCAGTGCTCGTGTTGGACGCCTTTCGCTGCCACCTGGCCGATTCCGTGAAGAAGTTGTTGCACGAACCCCGCATCGAACTCATTGTCATTCCAGGAGGAATGACATCCCAGCTGCAACCGCTAGACGTTTGCATCAACAAGCCTTTCAAAGACTGCATCAGGTCCTGCTACCAAGAGTGGATGAGGTCAGGAGACCCGTAAGTGACAGCTACCGGATGGCTGACGCGGGCTTTTCCAACGGTGCTTTGTGGCTGGATCGCGGATGCGTGGGCCAGCATCCCAAAGGAGCTCGTCAGTCGCTCTTTTAAGAAATGCGGCATATCGAACGCCCTTGATGGCACTGAGGACCACTTTCTGTGGGAAGACATTTCCAACAAGGCGACTTCAGGAGACAGCGGCAGCGAACCTGACGATGACTGAACGGACGTCGGGAGACAGTGCCAGCGAAAACTGACAATGACTGAAGGGTAACTGCAGTGCAAATAAATGTTTTCTGTGCTCTTTACCTCGTATTATATGCGGAGGAAAACTTTTTTTCTGATTTTGCGGTCCCCAAATCACACCTCGTATTATACGCGGGTCCGTATTATACGCGGGTTTTTACGGTAAGCCCATGCAGGGCGAGGGATTATGTTGTTGCATTCATTGAGCGTACACAGAGTGCACTTTTAACACCAGTGGGCATGCTGCTGAAGCAATAGGTTGTTGCATTCAGAAGGCGCTCAAGAACCTGTAGTAAAATGCTGTCAAGCACGTAGACGTAAACAAAGGGTTGCTTTACTGTGAATGCAGACGGTGCAACCGAGTGTTAATTGCACACTGCTGCTTTGATCTGCGTTCAAGATGTCTGAGCCAGTGTGGTGAATGGTGGCGTCGCCGGGAATCTTTCTTACACACTTCAGTAGCAGAACAGTCCCTTAACGGGAAGTGTACGGGTAATTGAAACACGGTCGCATAAATTTACAGGAATTTCTTCTTCCAGGAACGGCCTGGCTGTATTGCAATGCGTTTAAAAGGAGTCCTCCCTAATAGAAAACACTTCCTGTAAACCGATTGTGGCTGTCATAAAGCCAGTAAGACAAATATTTTGTGATTCACAAATCCTTCTTCCAAATAACTTATGATGGCACCCATACCATTGGTTCGTTTCCTTGTGGCATCGCCGGGAAGAAGCAGTGGCAGTCTTCTCCATTCGATGTCGAACGGCAGTGGTTTGCAAGCATGAGCATAGCAGTGGCAGCATTGTCAACTGAGATAGGCTATCTTCAAAACTTGTTTGTGAGGGGCGTACAGGGTTCATATTTGTCCCAAGTACTCCCCTAGATCCCTTCTATCAATTCAACGAATGTAGGACGCGGGTTCGACTCCTGGCCGCGGCGGCCGCTTCTCTAATGGAGCTGAAAGGCCAAAACGCCCGTTTGTACGAGATTTCGGCGCACTTTAAATATCTCCAGGTGGTCAAAATTAATCCGAAGCCCTCCACTACGGCGCGCCTCATCGCCTGCGTTGCGTCGGCGCGTTAAAACCCCACAATCAATCGAAGGCATTTGCCAGCTTTGAGAAGTGTTTCTGTGTACCTATAAATTGTGAAGGCGTCTCTTTCATATGGCTCGCTACCCAGATCCGTCGGTATCTTGTGTGCGTGACGTTACAAGCACAACGTTACATCCAGTATGACGATGACGAGGACGAAGATGTGGACGTGGACGGGACGGAGGCCTTCGGCTCGGGTGGCGGCAGCGGCGAGTCCTTCGACGAGTATGAGTGGGCGGGTCAGGTGCGCCTGCGTGCCACCGCGCTGCTGGAGGGTGGATTCCGGGCGGCGGGCTGGGCTACGGCGGGCAGCAGCAGCAGCACCTCGGGCCGCAACACCGCCGCCACCGTGGACGACGAGGACTTGGACGTGGACGGGGACGACGCGGACACCTTCGGCCACCCGCAGTATCCTTTCGGGGGTTCCTTTGGGGCAGTGTGCCGTTTCCAAGTCGGCTGCTTTCCAACTTTCAAGGGGCTGTGAAGGCAAAATGCGATTTTGTTCAGTTTGAAAGACCTGGCTTTTGGTTGTGCACTCAGCTCTATCCCAGCCACAAGAGCTGTCTTTTTTATAGGTACCCGTATATATATATATATATATATATATATATATATATATATATATATATATATATTTTTATAGGTACCCGTATATAGGTACACGTATTTGGATAGGAGTGTGTGTGTGTAACGCACCATGTGGTTCACGCTGATGCCCGCGCAGACGATTAAGCTCCGATAGAAACAGAAACAGTGCGCCGGCCGTATATGCGCGCCACGTTTTCTTTTGCAGGAAACGCTTCACGGAATGAACACTTCATTATAACCGCGAATTTCAATGTAGCGAAATTTCAATGTAACAAAGTAAATTACGAATTTTACCGAATTCGTTACATAGAGGTTTAACTGTAGTATCCGCTGTAATGAAGTGCTTCTATGCTGAATGGATTACACGAATAAATTTTGATGGTGATTTACGCTTTGGTTGGTGCCAAAGAAAATTGCAAAGAGTGCCGTTCTGGTGTAAGTATTTGTTATGGAGGCAGGTAGAACGTACGGCTTTCCGAAGGTGGTTTTCAGTTTAATAAGATATGATTAACACATGCCACTGTGGCTCAGTGGCTATGGAGTTGTGCTGCCGAGTCTAAAGACGCGGATCCGATCCCAGATGTGATGGCTGCTTTCCAAATAGAGGCGTAAAACGAAAATGCCCGTGTCTTGAGATTTTGTGTCGCGTTAAAGCATAGAGGTTCGTACTAATATACACTAGAAGGAAATCTGGCGCCACTGTCTAGGGCAGCCACGCTTCGGCAAGTGTTTCATCATGTACCGGGCAGCCACGTTCCATTGTCCTTGGCGTGGCTCATGAACAGGCTCTGGCTGCAAGTTGGCTCTGGCTGCAAAAATGCGACAATATTACTGCAGAAGATTATTCACATTTGTTTTGTTGTTATAAAATTGGAGCTCCAAATTGATTTATTTGTCAGGGATTATTTAGAAGCCTCATGCAAGATGAAAAAGAAAACAACGTTATCCTTTTTTGTTAATTTTGGCTTCGAGACAAAACAGAAGCCATGCGGCTAACCAAGCCAAGTTAACGAGGAACATCGCTAGCTGCAATAACGCTGCCCCCGGCGGCTCACGATTGCAGCACCAAATTTCGCTCTCGTTTATATTAGTGTGAAACTTGATGTGTGAAAGATCCCTAGGTGATCAAAATAATCCAGAGCCCTTCATTACGGTGTACCTCATAGCCTACGTGTAGTGGTGGCATGTCAAATATCATATGAAAATTTTATTGGCTATTTTTGGTGCTGTAACTTCTGGGAGGCCGATTGGTGTACAGCTGGAAGCATTGTATTTTACAAATGTTTTGCACTTGGGGCTTGCCCACAGCGTTGAAGTGAACAAACATTTATTGATTGAAAGGGTTTAATGCGCCGACGCAGGCGATGAGGCGCGCCGTAGTGGAGGGCTCCGGATTAATTTTGACCACGTGGGAATCGCTAACATGCGCGGAAATGTCGTACACACGGGCGTTTTTGCTTTTCGCCTCCATCAGAAAAGCGGCTGCCCGTGGCCGGGAATCGAACTTGCGTCCTTGTGCTCAGTAGCGCAACACCTTAGCCACTGAGCCACCGCGGCGGGTGAACAAAGGCGGCTTGAGAGCCATAAAAATGATCCAAACCGTACTGTTCAGGTTGGTGATCTGTGCGAGAGATTTCCCCATCTTTCTGCTGGCACATACTGCAGAGGACGATTTCTACTGCAGAGGACAATTAATGATTGTATTGATTTTATGGCTTACCAATTGTTTACCAGGTAGAATTCCTAGTGTAGGCACAGTAATTCACTGTGGGGAAAAGACAGGTGTAATAGCAAGGAAATAGGCAGAGTTATATTCAAGCAAGTGGGGAACACTCGTAATGCTGCACGTAGCTGGCACAGGGAATTTGTGGCATTCACTTCAGGAAT
This sequence comes from Haemaphysalis longicornis, assembly GCA_013339765.2. Classification (NCBI taxonomy): domain Eukaryota; kingdom Metazoa; phylum Arthropoda; class Arachnida; order Ixodida; family Ixodidae; genus Haemaphysalis; species Haemaphysalis longicornis. Next base: position 81,763,615 of record CM023449.1, on the reverse strand, counting down.
GACGTTACATCACTTTTATTTCTTAATCCCGCATGATTTCTCGCTGTTCAGAGTGGCCGCCTGTGTTGCTGCCCATTTTGTGAAGCTGAGTGTCCCCTTAACCCCTGTGACTTGTGGCAAGGTTCTCGGAGGCGGATCTCATCCCCTTGGAAAGCAGCGAGCCGTCTGAAGAGCGGGACAGGAGGAGACTGCGACAGGCACTGCTCTTGTGAGTTTCTAATAGTGTGCGTTTCATTTCATTTACGTATATTTGTTCCTTAAAGGGACATCTAAGTGAATTTGTCAAGCTCCTGTTCTTGCTTGCACTGCATAGACTGGCTGAAGTAAACAAACTTTTCATCGTTTATCCAGGCTATAAGGCAGTACTATTTATTTTATAACGCCTGAAAGAAGAAAAGCTACCATGCACGGTGTTTGGTGGCCGCACCAACTAGAAAAGTGACGTCCATACGAGGTACTACGTGATTGGATGATGTCCAAGATTAGAATTCAACCAGTTTCGGTTTAAGTTCTGTGAAATAACACGTTTGGCATCCGACGTTATTCTTGCCTGGGCACTCTGGATATCTCAGTAATCGGTATATCGCGCTTCTGCCATGTTGTCGGCTGTGAAATGCGTCGGATAAACCTGTCAGCACGGCTTGGGATCGTAACAATCACTATCCGAGGCAGTGGATAAACGCCCTCCGCGTCACCGACAACGCTCAAATGCGATGCACTTTTCCCCCATCTTTGGAGCTTTCCTAGCTCGTGCCTGTAATCGTAAAAGGCGTGTTCGCACCAGGCCAAGGGTCGGCTGATTCCAGACTAAGCCCGCAAGCATTCGGGGCTTATGGCAACACCAAACCAACAATAACTCGCCAGCGCGTCAGTGTCAGTCTGCACGCGTTCTGCGAACTCCCTCATAGAGCAATGAACGTTACAGCGCAAAAATGGTGAATTCAGTATAGAAAACATTGCCCAGAAACAAATAAATCAACTTTAAAAAAAAAAAGTGCATTATCGGAAATTTGACCTTGTGACTTGTGAAACCATATACCGTATTTTCCGGTGTATAAGTCACGTTTTTTTTTTGAAATTTTCGTTGGTGCGTCTTATCCAGTGGTGCGACTTATGTATGGAATAAATCTGGTTCGCCGCGGCGTGGCCAGCGCACGTTGAGACACAGCTCTATGGTGTAAATCAATCCCAAGTCCACCGGTACGGCATTTCTCATAGCCCATAGGTCGCTTCGGGACATTGCACCAAAGAATTTGCAGCTTTTTCTAGTCAAAAAGAATAATAATGGCCTGCGACAACCACGCGCCACTTTAGGCCATGCACAGTAACTACAGTTCAGAATAAATTCAAAGTAACATCAAACTGGGTTGCAAAAACAAAATGCAGCTCATGAATTATTACAGACAGTTACTCTGAAGGAGGTAAATGGGCTGCTAATTTTTAAAATGACAGCTTGGAGATAAGTTTTGATTTTCGTGCCGCTTCCCGTCGCGTCACTTCCATCCGCCATGACACCTTTATTGCGCTGATTTACGACACCACACAAGAGATGCGCGACGTTTGGAGAGGTGGCCAAATGGGTCTCCGACTCTTGGGACTCCATTTCTACCAAAACAGTTGTAGCCGGGTTGATAAAGGCTGGAGTAATCCGGTCCGCGATTGGTAACGATGTTGGCGAAGAAGACATCAGAGAGTCGGAGGACGACAGTGATGCACCGGTGGAACTCCCACTGAAGATACTGAATTATTTGTTAGCGAGTCTGAGGAAAAAGACTTAGATGGTTTTGCCTAAATGCCGTCCGTAAGTACATGCCATCTGTGTGTATCCATAAACCATTTTTGAGAAGTTAGTTATGTCCAGACTTTGGATGTTATATGCCCGTGTCTAGCCCTGCTTACAGGGGGATGCGTTAATAGGCGGCGGCCGCCACAACCATGTACTTTCGCCGCACTTTCTAACGATCTGATTCACTACGAGTTTACCTAATTAACAAGTGCGTCTTATATACCGGTGCGTCTTATACAACGGTGCGACTTATATACGGGTTTTTTTTTGGAAAAACTAATTTTGAGGGGGTGCGACTTATATAATGGTGCGACTTATAGACCGGAAAATATGGTACCTACTGCTCCAGACCACTCGGCCATAAGCCAGGGATGTTGGGCGAAAATATAAAGTATATAATGTATATAGCCTGTCCATATTTTTATTTAGTTTTAGCATTTCAAGCCGCGTAGATTACTATTTCTTGTATAGCGCTCGTGCAGTGAGCGTCCCTCAAATTCCCACAATATCTCATGGCTAGCGACTCCATTCCTTAGATGAAAAAGTGTTCGCAGATGTGTGGTCATGGTGCTGACCACGGTGCTAGCTCACCCAGTGCAAAAAGTGCTTCTTGCACCCTTGTTTTATGCTCTACGATAAAAGTTTTGTACTTAGTACCTTAGTACCTATATTGGTTCCTTAGTACCTATAATAACTTCGCTGTCTCTTCTCCCTCTTTCAATTGGCCTTACATTTTTCTACTAGCGTACCAGTCAGCTTGTGTGGAGAGACTTGGACCTAGAGCTTGATACAGTCTACAAACTAATCAACTAAAGGCACATTCTTCCAGGCACCAACGTGTTGTAGCTTAGCTTCAACTGAGTGAACGAATTGCGACAACTAAACGCTGGGCCGACTGATTTTGTCAGAGGGTCGGCGAGCCGTGCCGTCCAAGCCAAGCCATCTTGTTTGAGCGTCATACGAAATGTCATAGGAAATTGGCTAGGAGGAAGCAGAGAGGAGTACAGCATTTTTTAATAGATTTTTCTATTGAATAAAGTCGCATAGACGCAGTGAGAGTGGTTGAAACATGGCCTGGAGACTCCAGACTACAGTTTGTGCTAGTAATCCCGCAGTACTTACAAATCACTTCAGTGTCCCTTTAACTCTTTCGTTACGGCGGAAAAACGGCCGATTTTGAGTGCTTCCACAAAACTATTTTTTTCTCTTGAGCTAGTGGACACATTTAGCATTGCTATGCATGTAATTGTAGCTTATAGGTTGCTCTTACAAACACATACCAGCAGTTTTGTGAAAGGTACAATTACTTAGTTTATTAGTCAAATAATCAGAAATAAGTGCATAAAAAGTATACACGCAACGTATATAGGCGATTGTAATGTGCCTAAAAATTATTTTAGGAATTCTAAGATATACAAATTGTTCCTACATTTCTTGGCTATGATTCAATGTATATATCAACGCTGTACACCAAGTTTTGCATTTTTGTGGTGCCGTCAGCCTAGCGGAACTGACGGCTGTGCCACTCCTCGAAGCCACTCGAGTGTAAGTCGGTCATGCATCCAAGCACACTTTTTTGTGTTCTGACACAAAATCCTTTTCGCTTTAGTGGTAAAAAAACCTGAAAAAAAAAAAATCCAGCACTCTTGAGAAGTGTCGCGCATCGCTCCGTAGCGGTAATCTGACACGAGTGCTAGGCTATCATGAAGGTGATAACACGATATGACGCAGCGCATTTGGCAAAATATCCCTACCGTACGTTGTCCAGACCCTACACATCAATGTGTAAAGCCGCAGTCGTCAGATACGAAGCCCGTTTTGTTTATAAATACAGCCCAAATACAGCGGACGCCGTATTTCACTCTTGGCGCGGTCTCTGCACGCAAAATATCAACAAAACATAATACAATTGAAAAATGAGTTGTCAGTAAATACGCCAGATGGCGTTAGTTGTCTGACAGGCGCGTTTTTAGCTTTCGAGGGACGTTTGTAATCATCGGACACTGGCGTCCGATGGCCTATGGCGTCATACTGAAAGAATTAAGGGCCCGAAGACATTATACAGGCGGGGGGTGGCATAGCAAAATATATGTTGGTATAATAATGTTTCGTGAGGGCAGTAAGTTATACATCAATAAGTGCAAGAGGAGTGCGGCAGTGAATAAAGGCAATAACAGTGGCAAACATACTGATACATCAGTGAACAAAACTAACAAAAACAAGAAAAAAAAATAAAAGGAAACCAAGACCGATTGCACAGGGTCAAAATAGTAAATAAAACGCATGGATTAGGATATCAGTAGTTGTTTACTCTGCAGCGGACTCGGGAAGGACCTGTTTACCATCAGATGGTGCCACAATACTGCTCAGGCCCGCTGTCCGCCCACGCTTTGTTTCTGACCATATTTGCACGTGGCTTGTTTTTGTTGCGATGGTAGGTAGTAGTCCTTTCGTGAAGCATGGGGTGTGCTCGGCAAACAGAGTCACGTAAGACAACGTCGCTTACACCATTCGGCCATTGTCGTGTAAGAAAACCCGAAAGTGCCGCACTGCTGTGCAGCCGTAAGCAGCATAGTGCACGCAGTATCAACAGCAGTATGCACTGGTACTTCTATGTTTACATGTACTTTCGTTCCTTCCATTGTTTATCCCACCATTCTTGCTTCTATGAAATGAATAGCTCGTTCTGCAAGCTTATAAGCCCTTCCCATTATAACTTGCATTTGCGTCTGCCGGCCACAGCCAGTCACACAGCTGCCCATGTTACGTCATAGGTTCTAGTGTGGGAAATGAGGTAGTTGGTAGTATGCCTATTAGATGCGACTGCATCTCATTCACTCGCCTTGTCCCTCCATACGGCGGTGTTGTTGTCCGTCCACACCCCTCCCCCATTCTCCTCACTGCGCGAGCTGCGCTCTCCGCCGCTCACCCCCTCTCCTCTCCGATAGCGAACACTCTCTCGCGAGGGTCATTGGATTGGATTCGATTCGATTGGCTTGGCTTGGATTTGGATTGGATTAAAGTGGATTGTGTTGGATTGTGTTGCGTCATAGCCGCGCCACGTTGCGTCATAGCTGCGGTCGTTCCAGCACCAGCCAAAGAAATAAAGAATACATCATACGCGTTCCTCACACGTTTCACGCAATTAGAGAATCAACCCAACGGAAACACCAAGTGAACCCCCAAGATGCGTTGCATCTCCACAGGGTTCCCCTCGCGGGAAGGTGGGGTAATTTTTTCTGTTTCTATCATTGTACAGCTTATTTAAGGAAGTTTGCATTAAAAGTGGTGTCAATTTTGTTCTAACGAATCAATCTTTCGAATGAACCAAACTTGCATTTTGTCGCCGTGGCCCCTTTAAGGATCTACCAATGGATCTTACATTATTTTTTTTCCCTTCTGTCTCAAGACGATTTCATGAGCTGTTTTGTAGGAGCCTACATGGTAGCATAATTGTTTGTCAAGAGTTTTTTTTTTTTTTTACTGATTTCGTGCTTAGTGTTGTAGATACCCCTGCTACACTAGGGTCCTAATGTCACTTGAACCAAATGTCATTTGTCTCACATGCGAATTTGTGCCGCTCCACTGGGTTTTGAAATGCCATTCCGCTCAAATGACATTCGAGCCAAATGACATTTGGGCTCTCAAATGCCATTTCTAGCACTCTCGCGCACAGCGTTCCAAGTCAGCATAAACAAATACATTACTGGCGTACTTAAAACAAACAAAATATTCTTAATCGTGGGAATTCGTTAACTTCTCGTCCACTTAAATCATGATGTTAAGATGTAATGATTTCATTCTCTCAGCACTAGTGTGAGCAAGTGACAAACCAGTGTGGCCAGACAGCAGAAAACAGCACAAAAAACCGCGATTGCGATTCAGAATTAAGTAAAAACCATGTCAAAGCTTATATTTATAGTTTGATATCATTTGATAACGCCAAAGATTGCTGCTAAATTGTACTGTTGCATTATTGTGTAAAAACAGAACTTGACAGCAGCAGCGTCCCACAGCACGGCGAACGATTGTTAAAGCTTTCAAACGCCATTGAAATCGTAGTGGAGCACGGCGGATTCCAAAAGGCACCACGCAATTGCCACCAGCGGGCAAAGAACCATTTTGAGCGCCCATTTCAAACACCAAGGTTTAATGAGCTGTAAAATTAGTTTCAAATGATTCATCAAAAAACTGCTTCGTTCATTGCATTCACCAGGGTTCACACTATTCAAAAATATAAAGATTACAGTTTTGTGAGTAACACTGTTTTGTCTATTGTCGATCAAAAGTGGCTAATTATCTCTAATTACTTTCGGAACTAATTGACCGACTAAAAAAATAATGGCGTATCTGAAATCAGTAGAGAAAAAGCAGCAAGACTGACAAGTTTCACAGAGTTTACTTGAAAATTAAAAGAAGTTATATTTCAAGACCAGTGCCCTTCCTTAAAATTTGTGTTCTGTTTTCGTTCTAGCAGTGGCATGCCTTGTACTCGGGGACATAAAAACTTTTTTTTGTTGTTTTTATCTTTTTTTGCCGCCTTCCGGTATTTTCTCTCCAATTCTTGATAGAATAAATAAAATCGCATCATTTTTGTTCATTTGTTCATTTGTTGTGCTCTTGCAGGGCCCAAGGCAGCGTGGGCCGATCTAGTTTATCGCCTCGACGAGACGGAGACGTCGTGTCGGTGGAAAAGCCAGAGTCTCCGAGTAAGCCGCCTAGAGCTCCCTTTGATGTGTCCTTTTTATTAATGTCTTGCACAGCAAAGCCCCAAAATAAGGAGAAGAAAGTTCATGTGGAACCCATTTGCACGTCGTGTTTGTTGGTTTTTACCGTTTAAGGCTGTAGCTTTTCCCAAGGGGCTGTTGCTTCAACATTCAAATCTGCCAGTCTCCTGTGCAGCTTGACACATGCTTGAAGGGCACATTGCCTCTCGTGCAACATGTCATGTATGTGCCTTTCTCACAAGTGCCCGGGAGGGGAGGAAGGGGCATGGTGGAGTGAAGGGGTGATTGTGAAGAGTGAAAAGGCGCTTTCCGTGCCCTATCGTCGTCGTGCACGTACGTCAAGTCACTATTGTGATGGCTTCGTGAATTTTTAACAGCGATTCTGTTTAAAGGGGCCGTGCAGACAGAATGCCAGTTCGGTTGATTCAAAAGATTGCCTTGTCAGAATAATGCTGACATTACGTTTAATGCAAACTTCTCTCAAATAGGCTATATAATCGGGGAAAAAGAGAACGGCCATGCGAACCACTGGCTGATTTCCCACACTACAACTTATGACGTATTATGGGCAGCTGTAGGATTGGTTGAGGCCGGCAATAGCAAACACAAGTTAGGCAGGGCTTATAAGCTTGAGAACGAGCTATTTGCATATAAATTTAATGCATTAGCATTAATGCTATGCATCATAATTAAAGCATCATAATTAATGCAATGCATTAATGCAAATAGCATTTACAATATATTACCAATGTTTTCTTCAAAATAAATCAGTTGTGAGTGCAGCGCTGTCCTGTCTACTTCTCGTTTCTTTTTTGTGCTGTTTTTTCCGCGCTGGTTTGTCAATCATGAAATTTAATGCATATTCATTTTATAGCAGTGAGAATTGTTGGGTAAACAATGGAAGTTATGCAAGTAAACGTAAACATAGAAGCCCCAGTGCACACTACTGTTGCTACTACGCGCACTATGCTTGTTATAGCTGCACAGCAGTCCGGCACTTTAGGGTTGTCTCACACAACACTGGCTGATTGGCGTAAGCTACATTGTCTTACATGACCCTGCTTGTCGAGCATACCCAATGCTTCACGAAATGATTACAACCTACCGTAGTAACAAGAACAAGCCAGATGCAAATATAATGAGAAACAAGGCAATGGCGGTTATCAGTCAGGCTCAGTATGGTGGCACCATCTAGGAGGACTGACTGTAAACAAGGCGTTTAGCCGTCTGCTGCAAACTAAACAGCGCTCTAACATTTGCTTGGAAGACCTGTCCTGGTTACATCATCGCAGATGTCACCAAACACACGATTTGACGGGAGAATGAAAATTTCAGACTGGAGAATGAAAACAATTACATTGATTAATTGCTCAGTGAATAAAGCATAGTCTGCTGCCGGACAAGCACCGGGGGCACTATAAAACACCAAATCTTTCAATAAAAATAAACTTGTATTTTGTCTGCATGGCACCTTTAACGCTGGTGTTCGGCCGGCAAACGTGCGCAAAAAAAAAAAAAAAAAACCTCTCTGAGCTATGATATCAACACGGGCGCCAGCGCCGCTGGACCTTTGACAACACTCTGCCCAGCATCAGTGGCATGAGAATCTCGCGTGCTGTTCTCTTCACCAGTTCACGTGCATTTGCGCCTCAAGTTGGAGGCACAGAAAAGGCCGCGCTACAGACGCCGAGATCGTTGCCACCGGCTCTAGCACGTGCCAACGTGGCCCACTTTGGGAGAGATGTGAAAGCATTCAGACAAAATGTCCCAAGCCTGCCAGCAATGGAGAACATTCAGCAGCAAGTTCAAAAATCTATGTGAGGTGCAACAGCCAGGTGTCCGGGACAGAAGAAGAGTACACAGCAATTTTGCAGAGGTTGAACACACTGGGATGTGGAGCCAGGGTTTACAACTACATCAGAGATTTTCACTCTGGAAGGAAAGCTGTGTTAAAAGTCGGGGAAAAAGCTACGGACCCCTTCTTATTAGGTGGGCGCGGAACACCACAGGGGGCTGTATTGTCTCCTATCCTTTTCCATATTGCCCTGCTAGGCCTGCCGCCACTCCTCGACAACATCCAGGGGATCCGCCATGGCCTATACGCTGACGACATAACCATCTGGTCGTCCACAGGGTCGATCGGAGAGTTAGAGAGCCGCCTACAGGAGGCAGCGGATGTGGTGGCTGCTTATGCCAAGTCATGTGGTCTCAGCTGCGCCCCCAGAAGACTGAGCTACACAAATCGCTACCGAGAGATCAGGAAAGGTTACTGCGTGCCCTGCAGGTCAACACCTTCCCGCATCCCACCAGACTACACCTCTTTGACCGGACACACGTTTCTCCCCTTTGCCGCTTCTGTGGAGAGCCTGGGACTCTCAGACACATAGTGGGCGGCTGCGACAAGTCCACCCTAGACCCCCCTAACATCCACCTTTCCACAGAGCTTTGGGAGAGAGCCTTGGCCAGCTCCGGCCTCGAAGATCAGCTGCGCCTGATCGAAAGGGCTGTCGACGCGGCCCGAGCTCAAGGCATCCTGGAATAAGGACGCCTCTCTCAAGCATTTTCTGGATTAATTGTTTATTCTCTCTCTCTCCTGAAGAGAAAGTGCGGCGTGAAAGCCACTGCCCCACTACTCAAGAACGGATGTGATGACTTCGGTCCAATCCCAAATATCACGCTGGTGAAGCGGCAGGGAAACGTCAGTGAGTTGCAGAAGATCCGGAGTTGCGAGCTCCCGTACTTTGCAAATACTTTAATGGCCAAGTGTTCATTGCTGTTCGAGGGGCTGACGACGAGACCACGCAGAAAACTTGGCCGAGTCTCCAAGCATAACCACGCATGAACTTAGCTGAACCCATAATAAACTTGGTGGGGTCACCAGCTTTGCTGTTTGCCCAGTTTCCGTGCCACCAGTGTAAAGCTTACCCCATATTTAACAGCGTAGCTGTCGTTGCTGGCCGTAGTGTGTGCGGCATCATCAGAAAACCCTGGGTCATAGTTACTCCCGCTGCTTGTTGCGCACGTGAGCAAGTGCCATTTGTCCAGGCTTGCGCATGGTGCTCACAAAAAAAAAAAAAAAAAAAAAACAGGTCACATGCGTCCACGCCTCAAGAAGGGAGCACAAGACAGCTCGCACTACAGACGCACAGCGCACAGTTCACGAAGCCGGTTGCCGCCAGTTCTAACTCATGCGCTAAAACGCGTTCCACTTTGGGAGAAACGTGAAAGCCTGCGGATAAAATGATACGGGCACACCAGTCATGCATGAGGAAGACGATATAGATGGATATGGCGATGACTACTACTACCAGAGTGAAAAGCAACGATGGAACGTGTGAATAGACAATTTCAAATCTAGTGCAAATGCATGGTGGTGTGTCCTTCAGTGCTTACATAGAAAGAAATCCTCCAGCTTCTGTATGGTTCAAGACTTGCGCGACTTAGTGCAGGCTTTGCTAATTTTTTTTCCCCTCCTAACTCTGCAATGTCGAAGTGAGCAGCAGTTAACAGAACAACATGTTGAAGTCGGCTGGTGTTGCGCGATGGAAGTTTCAATAATTTTGACGAATGATCAATTTTTTTTTCTCTTGCATGGCCGGTGGCAGCGGAAGGACGCGTGCCAGATGGGTGAGTGATGTTCAACTTTGTGGCATGATGTACTCCGAAACAGAGGGGTTGGTGCGTGAGATATGGGGGAACCTTGAAATTAATGTTGTGAGCACACAAAATGAAACAAAAAAGAAGTTAAAAGATGGAGGTGGCAAGGGATTCGTTTTAAAGGGACAGGAAACCGCTTTTTGTCCAGTGCATATCCTCTGGCTCATATGAAAGCCAGCGTTTTATATAGTGGTAACCATGAGGAATTTCTAAATAAATTGAAAAAGTTTTATACCCATGCCACACCTGCACAAAAAATGACATTCAGTGCTTGAGGGGGGACACTGCTCTTCAAACAGCTTCTTAATTTAATTGTTAAGTAAACTTAGTGAAACTTGTCAGACTTGCTGCTTTTTTTCCCACTGATTTCAAATATGCCATTATTTCTTCAGTAGGTGAATTAGTTACCAGAATAATTAGAGGTAATCAGTCATTTTCGGAGGAACAATAGACAAAAAGTGTTGCCCATGAAAGTGTAATCTTTATATTTTCCAACACTATGAACCCTGGTGAGTGCAATAAGAGAATCAGATTTTTTAATGCGCCGCTTGGAACTAATTTTACAGCTGATTAAACTTTGGTGTTTGAAGTGGGCATTCGAAATGGTTCCTTGCCACTGGTGCCACCAATGTTTAATAAGCTGTAAAATTGGTTCCAAGCAGTGCATTAAAAAATCAAATTCTCTTATTGCACTCACCAGGGTTCATAGTGTTGGAAAATATAAAGATTACACTTTCATGGCCAATACTATTTTGTCTATTGTTCCTCCAAAAATGTAATTACCTCTAATTATTCTGGTAACTAATTCACTTACTGAAGAAATAATGGCATACTATTTGAAATCAGGAAAAAAAGCAGCAAGTCTGACAAGTTTCACTAAGTTTACTTAACAATTAAATTAAGAAGCTGTTTTAGGAGCAGTGTCCCCACTTAAGGCCTTAAGAAACCGAATTACATTATTTGGGTGGTCCGTGCTTAAATGAAATCAAAGGCTTTAAATGTGTTGGGCATGATGGTGATAATGACCAAAAAGAGAAGTGCACTCATATTCTAGAATTCTTTAACATAGAGAAAAACATCTTAGAAAAGTTAAAAATGATTTTGTGAAAGAAAACAAGTGTTTTCTAAACAAATGGCCTAAGACATTTATAAAAGTGGCTTCAGCAGCTGCTGCCGTTAAGGTGGCTAGGTGGAGGTGTGAGTACCGCGGCGCCTTTCTTCAGCCGCGCGTGACTCCCTTGCGCACGGATGACACCAGGGAAAATGTGGCGCTGCCTGTCGAGGCACGGTAGCCGCAGCCGGCCGCCCCATCCTGCCCGCGCTCGCCCTGCCCTTGTCGCGGCCAGCTTCGTCGTGCCTCGCGTCGTTCTCCCATTCTTGGCGCAATGCAGTTGACAGCAAAGAAGACGGATCAAATGGAGAAAACAAGCTAATTCGTGCATTCAGCGTAACACGTTTGCATGCTAAAGCGGCGGCAGAAATTCGCTAGTCAACGAGTGATGCGCCGCAGATTGCCTGCCCAGGGCATTCTGCTGCCCTGACAGCAACTGTTGTACGGTTTTATTGCATTACGAGGATACACTTTACACTTAAGGTGTGAACCAGCAAGGTAATTAGAAGAAACTGAATGCAGGGAAGCCTTGCGTGATGTAGGCTGAATTTCACAAATTCTTGTTTTTTTTTTTAATTCCTCACCTGTAAAAAAATTCAGGGAAGCTTGCATTTACGCGGAGTACTTGAATGGCGAAGCTCTTGTAGGTGGGCATTGCCGGACCCATAGTTAAGTTTCGTTATCATTGCTCTCTCTTCACCTGTAAATACTTTTTATTTCTTCATCACCTGTTAGTAGCTTGTTTTTCTAGTTTTTTTCCTACTTCATACTTTTTTTGTTTCTTCTTCACCTGCAAACAGTTATTCCCCTCTGAATATTTTTCTTTCTTTTCACCGGTAAATGCTTTTTTTCGTGTTTCATCACCACGTGTAAATATAGTGTGCATCTTAATAACCTGCAAATAAGCCTTTTTTTTTTTTTTCATTGTAAATAAACGATTTTATGATGAGACCAGATGTGTTGCTTTAATGTGTACTATAATTTGTGATGTGAGCGGGAAAACGGCGTGCGGGCTGCCGGTTTGTTACGGCCGGGTAGCAGAAAGTGCTGCAGTGTCTGTCGAGATGCCTTCAGTTAATGACAGTTCGCAGGCTCTTTGGTAGTGCCGATCTGGAAGACGGCGGCTGTATTCCGAGGGAGGCGAAATGCATGGCGCCCGTGTACTGGGCGGTGTCAGTGCATATTATACAACCCCACGTTTTTTTTTAATAGAACCCGGAGCCACTTCAAGTAATGCGCAAACGCATTTGAAACTGCAATGTGAGCTGGGCCCATAAAACTACATATCACAGGTGTAATGAAATGGGCTAACAAAAATTTTTTAGTGATAAATATTCGTTCTTTTACTCTTCTAGAAAGTGTGCGATACCGCAACGGGTTCGTTTTCAACTTGATGGTAGAAATGCAGCCGACGCGATGCCGGCGGTGCTAGAGTGAACTAGAATAGGAGAGTGGCCCGAGCGGGTGGAGACGACGTTGCTTTCGGCGTGCCGCGCGCCGTCGACCACCGCTATGGTGGCTAGGGGTGCTCGTGCACGATCTCGCAGCTGGTCAGCCGCGCCCGCGCTGTCGCCGCAGCCCTCAGACCGGACGAAACGTAGAACTTGGAAGGCGGTGGGTGCACGCGCGTTCGGTGGAATCGGTGCGGAGGTTCTGACGTGTTTTTTAAAACAATGAGAGAGTGCATTTCGTCAAGGACCAGCATGTGAGGAAGATGGCGAAAAGAAGAACTGATGCGCACTGTTTTGACCAGGCGGTCACGCCGGCTATCAGGGTGCTCCAAAGGTGTATTTGTTCGCCGCCCCAAGAGACGAAGAGGTTCGAAAAAAGTGGAAGCGCAATTTGCGCCGGCAGGAGAGAGATACAAAGCTTTTTTATCGAGCTTTTAGGTGGGGTGGTTCCTCATTTCAGGTAACCATGTGCCGTCCCGGCTCGACTGGCCCTCTCGACCAGCAGAAGTTGATCTTGAGAAGGGAGCTGGAACGCAGTATGTCCCACTGCTTAGGAGTAGGGGAAGGAAAGAGAGGTGGGAGGTCTGGGTTCTTGACGCAATCCCATATTATGTGTGCCTGGTTGAGTACAGAATTTACATTGTGCGTCGAATTGTGTGGGAAATAACAGGTGCATCCTGACTGAATGGGCAAACGTATTTGTAACTATTAGGACAAACCCCTCACAGAATCGTCTGCTGCAGTGTGCGAGCTCCACTTTGTGTACAGGCCGTTCTGCACCGGTTTGTGCTAAACATGGAGAACGCGTTCACTGAATGTTTCAGTGATCTTGAGCTTCATTGGGATAGCATCCTTGACATTTTGAGTGTGGTGAAGGCTAAGCAGCGGTGGGAACTTGAGTGCAGTGATCATTGTAAGGCTGTTGCGGCAGAGGTGCGTTTTGCCTCACGACCCGCATTCACTTCTGCATCAAAAGCATAAACAGAAGCAATGCAGAAAGACGGCAATCTGCAAAGTATGCTAAACTAGGTAAATGCCCGTGGTACTGGACCAAATTGCGAAATAAACATGACAGCACACTGAAAGGTAATCTGTTCTATCTCGTTCACTGTATGTATATTATAAAAATTGTAATCGGGTTTGAAAAAGGTGAAGCTGGGTCATTATATAGCTGTACACAACTTTGCTTAACATATAGCATTGCATGTAAGTGTTAACATTAGTTACTGTTCTTTTTTTATAGTAATTATAACAAGACATAACTATAAAATAATTTGCCTTTCGCCTGATAGCACCCTTGATCTCTGAAAAATAGTAAAGACTCCATACCATAGTGGCAAGCAAGCAGCAGTTAGTTTCGTTTTTGTGCTGTGCGGCGGGTCTAATCTTCCTTTTAGGAGATTGGGGGTGAGGGGGGTCAACGTGCTTATTTGCGCACATGCGCCGAATAATACATCAGAGTTTACTGCAACACCTCAGTTAAAAAAATTGTCGCTCTTAAATGCTGCTATTCGAGCAATGACATATTTTTAGAACCGCGATGCTCTGCCCTGTGCAGAGACTAGCAGTCCATGCTGAACACCTGCCAGTTCGCAAAAAGTAGTTAATTGTCAATCGTCAGGCAGTATTCGGCGGGGTTGCGGAGAACACAGGTGACAGTTAATTGACATTCAGAAGCGTCCGCGCCAGATATAAAGCTCGGGGTGAATCAAAATCGTGGAAAGCGGAACTAAAGTGCCTGCAACCAGAACGGCTCACCACATCGAGGTCACAGGTCTTGTGCTCGACCTGGAGCAGCAGTAATTAAAGCAAAAATTACATTTGGCCGTTTAGAATCTTGCTTAGCTTCTGAATGCCTTTGAAAGCCGAAAGAGAACGCGAGAACATCATCGTGCAAGGCCAGACGCGTAGTCTCACTGCGCCAGACCAGCTGCGAAAGGGCGCAGTCGCGCCACCTCGTGGTGTCGACGCCAACCGGAGCGCCTCGGCGCCGCCGCTCGGGACACTCCCTTATTCTAGTTCACTCTAGCGGTGCGCTCATTCCAGCCGCGCGCCTTACCGCGCTCTACCGCGCCTTGGTCACCAGCGCCGCCCGTGGCATCAAGGCGCTGTGGAGTCACGTTTCCGCCGCTGGTACTCACACCTCCCCATTCTAGCCACCTTACCGCCGCCAGCTAGCGGTTGCCAAATCCAGAATAATCAAAACAACAAGTAACGTGATGTTGTGCCTTTTGCCGCTGTTTTAGTGAACTTCGCCTTCTTCAGAACTGGCGACAAAGAGGGCACAGAAAATCATTTTATTTCGAAGTTCAGCTATGTTTCCACGTCAATACCCTGGTGCTGAAAGTTTCGTGGATCCTATTTCGTGCCCATTGTGTTCGAGAGCTCCCACATTTAAAGGGGACATGAAGACATAACAGAAGTTTCGTTCATTCAAAAGATTACCTCGTTAGAATCAAACTGACACCACTTTTAACATAAAATTCGCTCAAATGAGCTATGTAATTAGGAAAAAGGAATGGCCATCTGACCCACTAGCTCATTTCCCGCAACAGAACCTGTGATGTCATATGTGCCCAGCTGTACTATTGGTGGAGGCCGAAAAAGCAAACGCAAATTAGGCAGAGCTTATAAGCTTGCCGAATAAGCTATGTGCGCTTCAATTTAGGGCACATTCTTTTTAAAGCAGTAAGAATGGTGGGACAAGTTACGAAAGCACACGTAAACACAGAAGTACCGATGCGTACTGCTGTTGGTGCTGCGCGCACTGTGCTTGGTTTAGATGCACAGCACTGCGGGGCTTTGGGGTTGGCTCAGACGACACTGGCCGATTGACGCAAGCGACGGTGTCTTATGTGACCATATTTGTCGAGGGAGCACAATGCTTCACAAAACGATTATTTTCTCCCAGGACAAAAAAAAAAAAAAAGCCAGGTTTAAATATGGTCAAAAACAAACCAAAGGCAGAAAACGGCTCACTGTGGTATGGTGGTGCCATCCAGGTTCACTAATGGTAAACAAGGCTTCGCAATTGGCTGCAGAGCGGTCGGTTCCTGCGATATCATTGCAGACCACGAAAACGCACGATTTAGTGGGAAAATCAAAATTTTAACTTAAATTGATTAATTTCTCAGTGAATAATGCATCGTTTGCATCCGGGCAAGCGCTGGGGGCACTATTCGCCCCGAGCGCGAACACAGTCGGCCCCTGGCGGCGGCGGGACGAACCGCTCCTAGTGTGGATGGCGCGCTCGCGTCGTCTGCTTTTTCACGTTGCGTGCGGCGCAAGACGCGTGCTGCACACGACAAAACAACCAATATGTGTGCTCGTTTGGCAGTAAGCAATGACATGGTTATCTCTGCTTGCGCATTTCCTCTAGAAACGCAATAATCAGCGGCCGTTGCGGGTTAATGCGCTGGTTTAATTCCGCGAAACATCTTCGCCCTGGTCACCGCTTGAGTGTTTGCTTCAACACATTGCACTTTTTTTTTTGTTGAGTGCAGTCGTCTGCCGTTGCGGGAACGTCGAAGGGTGCTTTTTGAAGGTGGCGTGGTGATTATTTAAAGGATAAAAGTTTATTACGCGAAACGGGTAAGAAGCGACAGGACCTGTGCATATGCGTGCTTATAGAAAGAAGAAACAAACAATAACATTTACACTGAACACGACCCGTGCGCTATCGCCCATACATTACCGGACACGTATTTTACACCCGCAAGCGCCTGTGTGATCGTGAATTTCCGCAGCTTTTCTAAAATAAACACCATTTTTGGACAGTCGTTGTTTATACTGAGGAGGAGGAATAAACATTTATTCAACTGTATCGAGTTGCTAATTTGACGTATTATTTAAAATACGTTTCTGTAGATGCGCAAGAGTATTTAGGGGGGATTTTTCGGTAAAATTCAGCAGTTGTGAGTTTGCGTCTGTCATGTGGCATTTCGTGTGTCATTTTCGTATATATCATTTTCAAATCTGACATCAATTACCTTGTCGAGAAACGTGTCTCACTCAGCATAACCAAATGCCTAATATTTTCACGTCTTAACCTCTTGAGGTGGAACTAAGTTTAAAGAAAAAGGAGAAAACACGTAATATAATGCACGTTGTTGTCCACATGTGTGAGAAGTGGGTGCCATGACTCGCTGATTTTTTTTAAATTTTTTCCCACAATGCTTGCTTTCAATACAATTTTGAAAAAGGCGAGCCACAATTCCTGGACAATCCGGGACCAAAGGGGGGTTAATCAGTTTTGAAAATACGTACTGCTTTTTCACCACTACAGAACACGGCGCCTAGTGTAGTTTTGATTGTAATACTTATAACCATAGTTTGGCTTTTCGCGTTACATGCGTTCTCTTCTCGCTGCTCTTGCAAGACCCCCACCCCCTCCTTCCCGAAAAAAAAAAACTACATGCACAGAATTTCATTTTTAAATCAATCCTCAAGAATTAAATGCCAAGACAAAGGCGATATACAGTATATAAAACAAAGTAGTTACCGGGAACCCGTTGCGCTGATTCGCAACGAGAAATAAAAAGGAAATGTTTTACTACATCTGCAACAGCGCAACTTCATTTATTACCATCTTTTCAATTCAATTCAATTCGCAATTCGATTCAATTCAATTCGTAAGTTCACTTGCGACGAAAGCCGTAAATAATTGATCCGACACCGTTATTCATCAAACCTTCCTTCAGAGTCGTTAAAATTTCATTTAAAAGTCCCGTAAGAGCGGTTACATTTATATCTCTGCGCTGATCAAAATTTAGTAATTTTATGTTGCCTTTTGAACACACAAAAATATCGTAAGCTCTTAGAATTTCGGGGCAGTTAAGTAGTGATAATATTTTAGGGCATCCCACAAACGCAAGAATGCGTCATGCTACCAGTGAAAGCGATTGAGATTGCCGTTTAAACTGAATTTCAGAGATCGAGGCTTTCTGATTTGTTTCTATTTATGCTTTTATTGAAGGCTCAAAGCCATAGTCTGGAAAGATCGAGCTTGCTACGAGCCACAGCGTACAAGTTCATCGTCACAATTACGGCCATTCTGAGATTCCCGATGAGTCGTTGCTTTTTTTGGCGTAGTAATGAAAACTGACTGCCGCTTCCATGCTATACAGTAAACGTTGAGGAACCGAACTACAGCATACCACTCTTGTTTGCACCTTTCGTGCGCACATACGGCGGGAAAAAGGCGCGAAGAGCGCCCACAGTGTGCATTCTTACGGGCCGCTCAGCGGAGCGTCCACACTAGCAGCGCGACGCTGTCGCCACCTACATGTCGAGCTCGCGGCGAATAGAACACGAAATCTTTTGAATAAAACAAACTTGTATTTTGTCTGCATGTCCCCTTTAAGTCGTTCGGGAAGCCGAATGAGTTCTGCAGAACTCCTTAAACCGAGAATGGCATTGGATTTTTGCGTGTTGCAGCCAATTGATGGCATTAAAACTTCAGGTATTAAGCACTTAAAGGCCAACTGCACTCATATTTTCGACAACATAAAAATAATGTCACCTATACTCGGTAACAAGTTCAGAACGGCACCGGAAGTTGCCGCTGTGCCTTATCACCGTAGCCGGATGTTTCTCCGCGTGGCGCAGGTACGGCGTTATTGGGAATATTTTGAACATGGCGTGAGCCGTTCCCGCGATTTTTTGGACTTCATATGCTTATAAACGACTCCAGTGACGACAAACAAACTGCGTGAGACAAGGCAGACGATATCACGCATTCATAGCAAACCCCTTTCAAAACGCGCGCGCACTGACGTCACGGGTCCGGGGGTTTGGCGGAGTGATACACTACATGAGGTGGTGCTGTTCTTGAGATAGTACTTATACATATGGTGCGAAATGCAAAATACTGCACTTCAAACATCAACGCGCGCGACACAAACGGCTCACGACATTGGTGTTTTCGGAACCGAAACTGAATACAAAAGGCGGCCATAGCGGCGGGTGGACGTGACAGACGTGATCGAACAGAAGCGGCCGCGCCAGGACCGGCGGCCGCTCAGAGCCGCCTTCAAATGCGCGTGGTAGCGCCACGTTTCGCTCTGTTATTTCCACAGAAGAACTTTCACTAACGTATGCCCACGATAGTGGAGTTACACGCACTTCCGGCATCCCATTGCTATCAGTAGAGATGAAGTAGACTGCCCGACAGTCATCATAATAACTGCCGGAGCAGCAATTTTTGGCATTGCAAATAAAAAAGCAGACCCTGATTTACAAAGCTACTTGCCCGTACAATTTCAAAAAGCAGCTTTCGTTATAGCCGACGCCTCGGCTATCACATCGCTCTCTTTATAGGGAACAAACCGCACGCGGGCGGGGATCAATCACTATTCTACTATACATTACGTACAAACAGCTTCGCGAATATCGGCCCAGTATTTTTCGCCTTGCTGCACATTGAGAATCGAATTATAAAAGTGGTCTGAAACTATAAGCCAGTTTACACAGCTAAATGATGCACTAAAACACGAAAACATTTCCTATCTACCACTGTTTTCTACTTTAACCAGAGACAGGTGCTGTTGGAAACATTTTGCTTTCAAATAAACTAAATCTAACGCTCAAAGTAAATATTTCACTCGGGAATTGAACAAAAATCTAGTCTATTATTTAGGAGAGGAGAGTTTCGTTAGTTTTCGCACTTCGCGAAGACGATGGCCTATATTTGTGGGGATGTGTATTTGTTACTACAAGAAAGGCTGATTTTGATTCACTAGCGGGTAAGGCAAAAGTCACACAATTGTTTATAGCTGCGTGTACAACAACTCTATTTAGGTTGTCAAACTTTTGGAAAGGTCTAGAGAATGCGGGTGGCGTTGGGCCAGCCCAAATATGGCCAATATTGGACGCGGAAGTGCAAGTGGTCAATAATATATAAAATATATCTTTTTTTTTTCTGTGGTAAATGCAATAGGAATGACAAATGGTGCTCATTTAGTGTTCATTTCGCGCTATTTTTTTCTTTTAGTAAAAATATTATTTTCAAGTAAAAAGAGTTTTGCTAACTCCAAGACATTCGCAAGTGCGTGAATAGTTTGTATGTAGGCTTCTAATCTTTTTTTTTTTTTTTCATTGAAAGAAATGGCGGATGTTACTGCATATGCGGTTAATTTAAACATGTGATGGCGACGGTGGTACAGCGCGGTGGTGTAGCAGAGAAACCCCCGGCAAACGCATCCCTGCGCCCAAGACAGGTTCACGGGACAGGTTCCCCAACCTCCGTCACAACCCCTCGGAACTTGTTTCGGCGACTCTCCACCAGGTGCAAACGTCGTCTGCTCGGAGGTACTTTGAACGGCGGTACCTAGTGCTGTCTGTGATTACGAAGCTAAGGATTTCGCCATGGTGATTTTAAGAGCATAGACTACTTATTTGGACAAAGAAAAATTTGAGTGCAGTTGGCCTTCAATTTCATTTTTCGTGCACGTGTGGCGGCACAGGTATAGGTTTGGCCGAGAAAAGACCACTTAGTGTTCATGGAGCACTGGAATCAAATCACTGAAGGGTATTTCACGTTCCTTTGTGCAGCGACATAGCGGCTGAAAGCACGACCAGCGAGGATGTGCCGAAGGGGGCGCTCTCTCACGTCGTCACATCACTGCAGGAACGGCTGCGGCAGCTAGAGGAGCGGCACTCAGACTCCACCAAGTGCCTCATCTGCATGGTAAGTGTGGTAGCGATGGCTGTGATGATGTTGGTTCAAACGCTGGCTGCAAATCATGGTCGAAACACGCTAGACAGGTGGATGGGCCAAAGCAGAAAGTCTCAACGTGTCCCACGATTGATGGTTAAAGGGGGACACACTGGACTTAAACCAAAAAACTGTATTTTTGCAGTTAAGATGATGAAAATTGGGGAGCATATGTAGTTTTTCGTTCTGATAGTAGGTATAAAATTTGTTTTTGCGTAAAATGTCTATATTCAAATTTATTTGGATTTTACTGTTTGATTTTTTGACAGCATGTTTGAAGAAAACTGCTGGAGGGATGCAGCTGAACAAGGTGCAAGTGAAGTGTGCACAAACCAAGGAGTGCAATAAGACTAGCATTATCATTCTATCTGGTATGTAGCAGAAGTTACGACCGTTTGAAGTTTGGGCTTGAAAGGTGGTTACCAGGAAAACCAGTTTTGCCTTCTAGGCCCAAACTTCAAAAGGTCGTAACTTCTGCTACAGACCAGATAGAATGATAATGCTACTCTTATTGCACTCCTTGATTTGTGCACACTTCACTTGCTCCTTGTTCAGCTGCATCCCTCCAGCAGTTTTCTTCAAACATGCTGTCAAAAAATCAAACAGTAAAATCCAAATAAATTTGAATATAGACGTTTTACGCAAAAACAAATTTTATACCTACTATCAGAACGAAAAACTACATACTGCCCCCAATTTTCATCATCATAACTGTAAAAATAAAGTTTTTTATCAAAGACCCATGTGCCTGTTCCTTTAAAGGCGGGCCATCTAGACAAATAAAAGTTTGTTTTATTCAAATGATTTGGTGCTTTATAGTGTCCCCACAGCTTGTCTGGCAGCAGACGATGCTTTATTCACTGAGAAATTGATCGATTTATTTTATTTGAAGTTAAAATTTTGATTCTCCCACGAAATCGTGTGTTTCGTGATGTCTGCAATGATGCAGCAAGGACAGGTCTTCAAGCGGACGTTAGTACGCCATTAAGTCTACCGGGGAATCTGGAATGTCTTGCTTACTGTCGGTCCTAGATCGTCCCACAATACTGCTGAAGCCCACTGTCCACCTTCGCTTTGTTCCTCTCTGTATTTGCACCTGGCTTGGTTTTGTTACGCTAGGTAGTAATCGCTTCGTCAAACACTGGGCATCCTCGACAAGCAGGTTCACGTAAGACAGTGTTGCCTATGCCAATCGGCCAGTGTTGTGTGAGAACACCAAAGTCCCGCACTGCTGTGCAGCTATAACAAGCATAGTGCGCCCAGTGCTAAGCATAGTGCATGCAGTTTGAAAACACGCCCCTGGAGTGGCGTGTTTTCAAACGGTTAGCTCAAAGATGCTGCATGCATGTGGAGTTTAAAATTGGGTCACAAGAGACTTAAGTGGCGTTGAAACAGAATTTGGGGCAGGTAAATTTTCTTCGCAGTTGGCCTTTGAAACACCTGAATGCGAAACTGTTTTGCTGATAGGGCCCTAGAACTTTCCAAATGGAAATTTTTAGATCTAGGAGCTGTATGTGTCCTCCCAAAGATAATGCTGGCAACCATGACACACAGCGCGGCGACATACTTTGGTCTGTATGCGAGATAAAAAGCAATATTTAAAAACTTGTCGCCAGCAAAAAAAAAAAAAAAATATTGTGAATTGCAGGCTTTCTTATTCCTTTATGTGTTGTTTTAAATATTAGAAGCAGCCAGCTTATGTATTATGGCCACGTAGACATACTTTATTTTGTACGAAGGCGTCATCTGTTGCGGTGAACGAGAGGTTGAATACTGGCTTCACGTTGTGTAGGTCGGCAGTTCGATTCTCCCTAAGTGCATCCTTCCTATTTTTTTATTTATTTATTTATTTATTATTATTTTTTTTTTGGTGCTGCCGTTGGCGTTTTTGGAAACTGAAAACAAATATTTCGGCTGAAGTAACATCCCTGACTCGGGCAGAATTGTCAAGCAATGTACATCACAAGCAGGAAGCTCCTTCACTCGGTCTGTTTACTGAACACTGCCGCTGATTCTGGGTATGGAAGCTGTTAGCCACACTGAGAGCAACCCAGTAGCGACACGGCTGTGACAAGCGTGTCTTCAAAATTAAAAAAAAAATGTGTAAAAATACATATAAAACTTAAACTTGTACAAATGCTTGTGTTAAAAGGTTTCCAATAAGTGAATAAACATTTCAGCAGTTTCAGTAGCTGCAAGGTTTGCAGGTCACGTGACCAGGACACTTATTAAGGCAGTGTCATGTTTGTACGCTACAAACTGCCACCTTTCATATTTCAGCAAGTTTAGGGCCAAATTAAAATTATTTCTGCCAATTTGTTTACAAATTACTTGCAGTCACCCCACTATACAAAACGCTGGCTTTCATATGAGCTAGAGAACATATACTCGACAAAAATCGGTTGTCTGTCCCTTTAACTAGATACGCACGAGCTATCGCTTTGAGTTAATGAGTTTCAGGGCCCATTGTATTAGTGGCTAGGGTGACGTACTCATTAGAGTGGGACGCAAAGGTTGTGCACTGCTGATTTATTGATTATGAGGTTTAACACGCCAACGCAACGCAGGCGATGAGGTGCGCCGTAGTGGAGGGCTCCGGATTAATTTTGAACACCTGGGGATCTTTAACGTGCGCCGAAATCTCGTACACACGGGCGTTTTTCATTTCGCCTCCACCAGAAAAGCGGCCGCCGCGGCCGGGAATCGAAGCGCGTCCTTGGGCTCGGCAGCACAGCGCCTTAGCCACCGAGCCACCATGGCGGGTGGTTGTGCACTGCCCTGGTTTCAGTTGGTCACAGGCTTTGAACTTTTTCAGGAGCCCTACACGAAGCCGGTGGTGTCTGTCTGCTGTTGGCACGTACACTGTCAAGACTGCTGGCTGAAGACTCTGGTGAGCTGATGCATTGCCTTTAACAAAGAAGCGGAAAACTGTGACAATACTCTACTCTTTCACTCGACAAGATTTCTTTCACTCGACAAGATTTCACTCGACAAAGTCGAGTGAAATCTTCGTTAGGTGCGTCACAAGAGATGATTAGAGCATCGCCACTGCCACAAGCAACAGCTGCTTGAAAAGTGTTTGATCTGAATCCTTTCAGACGCTATGTACACAACGGTGTACATTTCAATCCTGCGTTTTTTTTTTTTTACAAAAAGAAATACCAAAGCTGGAAGTTTTTGCTAGTTTACCGTAATTTTGTATCCTTCATCTAACAATGAAGATTTTAGGGCTATCTGGCGGGTAGTAAGATTACTAAGGGCATAAACAAACAAAATGACGACGCACGCGACGACTTAAAAGCAGGTGAGCTTTTTCAACTCTTTCTCCTCGTCGTCTCAAAAGACTTGAGGCCCTAAAAAAAATATAGAAACAACGCATATCACACAAATATATCCGTATGTGGAAATATTTAGTGCTACTTGACGCTCCTGACCTCTGTGACGCTATGTACACAATTCTGTACATGACTGTAAAAAAAGAAAAAAAAAAAAAAAGAAAAAGAACTAATATTTTGTTGGGGTCACTAACCTGCCAATGCATCTTATCTGGGTATACAGCATAGAAACAACAAAAAAGATTTTGTAGGGGGAAATAGTGAGCGGCGTCTGAAAGGGTAATGTGGGCGTTTGCAGTGAAACAAAATTTTCAGTGTTTGCCCTCTTTTCTATCGAAGTTCTTCGAGTATCATTGCAGCGATGGAGCATTGGAATGCAAGTTATCACCAGGGGGCATTTGTGTTCACGAACAACAATACATTTTGTTATAAAAACGGTTGTCTTTAATTTAAGATACCGTATATAAAAACGGTTAAACCTGATTTCGTTTTCAGCGGACAGGGCGCTATCCACGCAAATACCTACGGGGGTGAAGTCGGGCTGTAGCCTGAACCGCAAATTTTTTCAAGAAGAAAAGAAATATTTCCACTGAATATGAAAAGATTGGCGTGTCCCAAGTCTAGACCAGAAATGCCACTGTAGTGACTTACCTTCCAAGTGTAGAATCCTCTCTATTTTGCCAATGTCCTACACTAACTAGCTTAGCAGTGAATTTCACCTGTGAATGCTTGAACAGAATTGCCTTATTAACTTTCAAGTGAGCCTTATTAATTTTCAATGCTTTCAAGTGAGCCTTATTAACTTTCAATGCTTTCAAGTGAGCCTACTTGGATTTCATATATTTCGGGAGCCCAAGGTTTTTCAACATCACTTCCTGCACAGTTAAAGTGCTGAATGGAGCAAACATCCTTTGACCAGGGTTTGCAGAGGTCCTTGAAAACCTTGAAAACCCTTGAATTTAGAAGTGTCAATTTCAAGGCCTGGGAAGTCCTGGAATTTTTAAACGGTCCTTGAAAACCCTTGATATTCCTGGAGAAAATCAATGGCCGTCTTTTCACAAGAATTTAAAGTGTTTGTCATGGATTTTAGGTGTTAAAAATTTAAAGAAACAGCGTAACAATCAAGTTTCAGTGTATTGCATGAAATTACGAGTTTAGTGGATTGTCATTATTACGAGGCAAAATTGGGAGAAGAACTCCTCAATCCAATCCATGTCAGGATACAATCCAGTGAAAGCCAGCTTCTCTTCTCTACCTTGCATGTTCCATTTAGTCTGTGGACGGCCGCTCATTGCATGGTTGCTGTGCCTCATATTGTCACGAAGACAAGGACGATGCAGTTGTCTTGAATGAGAAGCACGTTTATTGGAGCGAACTTGTGCTCCCCTAACAACTCAAAAGAATACAGAGGCGGCGAAGCAGCGGTCAACAAAGTGACTTGCACAGACGAGTGTCGTCGAATCGAATGCCCCGGCGTCTGCACTGCAGGCTTTTTATCTTTTGGCGCGCGTGGTTCTCGAAACGTCGATTCGCATCGAGAACAGAGTAGATCCAAGAAGATTATTCTGGGCTGTTCACGTTAGATCGGAATGCTCTCCCTATCACAACAGATAACACATGCGGCACATAAAGAAAGAATGGAACACGTGCTTCCCTTGGCGCAGAGATAACACAGACCAGCGCAGCCGGGCGGTAAAAGCAAAACACAAACTAACAAACCCAATGTATGGTTCGCGGCAATATGCTCCATCTGTGTTTGCTTTTATGTGCAAATGGTGGAAGTGTACATAGTTCATCCTGCCTTGCAGCAACACTTTCCGATTTAATTTCAGCTGATACTCTTGCTGAAAAAGCAGGAGATGCAGGCAACATTAATGAAGTTTTGAAATCAAACAGCCTCAGCAAAGCACCAAGAAAAAGGAAAAACCTCCAAATACCAACTGTGAAATAAAAAATAATACTGGGGAGCATTCACGAACCCGTTAGCACCTATCTAGATGTGCACTAATGTGCTTAGGTATTGGGCAATAACAAAATTTTGCATTGTGTTGAAAAAGTTATAATCCCAGATAAAACATTAGATGGGGGCCTTGAAAATGTGTTTTCTGGTCCTTGAAAGTCCTTGAAAACCCTTGAATTTTTGCTTTTGAAGCCCGTACAAACCCTGTTTGACTGAAGACCACCTTGTCGCATCTCGATAAACAGTAAAAGCTTGTTCGTCCGAGTAGGCTGTGTGCTTGCCACCTCACCTGTTGAACTGGGTGTTTATAGGAATTGCGTCTTCGTTTCATACCTCTGTTTATTTAACCTTGCCATCTGTGCACCTCTCTCTGGTTTCAGGGTGCAAAAAAGTTGTGTCCCCAGTGCAACTCCATCACGGGAGCTGGCGACCTTCGCAGGATCTACCTCTGACGTACCGTGGAGACGTTCCGCTTTGCCGGTGGTTTTGCATTGAGTGCACTCCGAAGCAAGACTTGTGTGGCAATTCCATATTCAACTGGCATGCGTTCTGTTCCGACAAGTCTTGGAACGCGGTGGAAAAAAGGAAGGACTTTTCAGTGAAATCTTGCCCCAGTTTTGTGCGAGACTGAGATTTTCACCACCAAGTGCCCGGTTCACACGCTCGTTTGCTGGCCAGTGCGTTGTGTGATTTTATTGTTCAAGTCGAAATGCCTGAAACAGCAAGTTTTGTGCAGAAATGGTCGTGCTGAGACAATAATTGTAGAACGCAGTGAGGCGGTTTATTGAGTAGTAATGATGATGAGAGTGAGATTTAAAATGTGTATACGAAACGTGATGTCTGTTTTGCCCCTCAAAAGAAACTTTTACAATGACCGCATTTCTGAGTTTGCAAAACATTTGTATATAGTGTGCGATGCTTGAAAGTCCTTCAAGCAGGTCACTTACCCAGCCAACTTATGGGTTATGTACACAGCTTTGAAAGGATTGATGTTTTGCATAAGCCTCTTAATTTTCTTTTGCACGTTTTAAGCCTCCTATTGCAAATGAGAAAAATTCGTGGCACGAGTATCGCCGGTGCACAGGACATCCCCTTCACTGCCTGGAAATGAAGCGGACTGCTGTAAATAAAAACAAGTATGTTTATAAAAATCGTTTTTTATCTTTAATTAGAAGAAATATCATTTATCGATGCCCCCCCCCCCCTCCCTTGCCCTTTTCATCCTGACATAGCCGTACATCATCACAGCCTGGGAGAACAGAACCATGAAGTCAACTGTCTCTGTTCAGGTTTGCGTTTTTTCATTTTAGTTTCAGCATTTTGCAATGAGCGTGCGTGGGAAGTGGCACAGAATATTAAAAATACTAAACCGCATTGTGCGCTTTTTCGTCGTCACTGGGGAAGAATGGGTTTGTAAGGTCGGTCCATTGAGACTATGCGATCAATCACTTCCTTCAGGTTCTTGACGATGGCGTCTGGCTTGACAGTGGCATGCGCTTCGTCGGCTGTCCTGTAAAGGGGGACAAATAACCAATGCTGTATGTCCTGAATAATGGCACTGGGGAGGAACTGCTGTGAAGGCATGTAACAACAACAAACTTCCGGTTTGGATGCTGTCATGAATTCAGGGATCAAATTAGCTCCATATATGCACGGGCCAGACTGGTTGCTAAATGTGGTTTGCACATCCAATGGGAAATTCTGTACTACATAGGGTTGCCACCTTTCCCCGAGAAAAAAAAACCGGCCCTTCGAGGGGGGGGGGGCGTAATATATAGAATATTTAATTTGTGTTGAAAAAAAAACGCCATGTTTTTGACATGCCGGGCCATTTATTGTGGCATTTTCTTAGAGAGAAATCAACATAACCTTTGTACTGAAAGTGATTGAGAGCTTGGTTATTGCTCTGTATGTGCTTCAAAGTAACCGCAATTTCTTGCCGCGGCCGCAGCATTTCGTTGTTTTGTTCCTCCCTTAGGTCCCCTTCCATCTCGGGCAGCGCACTCGCCCACGTATTTTCTCTGCTCGCGTGTCTTTGCGCAGCTTGTCGACACATATTTATCGTCTTAGTTGTTGAATTGACGCTTATAAAATGCCAAAACAGACATAATCACGGCACGAGGGCCAAAAAACCAGCCAGTGACGGCCGGTTTTAAGTATAGACCGGCAACTGGCCCGCTGTTTAAAAAACCGGTCGGGCCGGTCCAAAACCGGGCAGGTGGCAACCCTAGTACTACGTGAAGAGAAAACCGTTCAAAATGGAAGTGCTTGTGCAGTTTTACAGGAGTTGTCCACTTTGTACAATAAAAAAAATCATCAGTGGCTGTGACATACCGTTCGGTTTGTTATAAAGATCATCAAACGATTAAAATCGGCAATGAGCTCGGGAAAGGCAGGAAAAATGTGAATGATGACGATGTGCGGTCGACATGCTCAAGTACCTCCAGAATTGTGAAGCACTAACTATATATATAAAAAAAATTCGACCACTGTTACAAAATGGTGCCATATGGCTGGCATATCTGATTAGTATCGGTGCTGTCTGGAGCAGCCAAATTCACTTGGGAGTTTTTCTTGGCCAGTCTGCAACGAGGGGGTGTGTGTGCTCCCTATCTTTCCACCAGGAGCTCATGAAGCGGCTTTTAGTGACGGCGACACTTAGCCTGTTCCCAATCCGAGCATCCCATACCCGCAAAACTTTACCATGAATGCCGCAGGGACTGATTGCTGTGGCTTTCAATGAGAAGATGAAAAAAATCCAATGATCAACATGAACTGGAACTGTTCATACAATTAAAGCCGTTCCACTCAACGTGAAAGCTGTCGGAAGTGCAGAGCAGTGATTCGCCAGAATGGGCTGCAGCGCCGTTATCCACTCACTGCTACCACCCAATTCGAATTTCTCGCCTTCACAGTACTCGTGCGCCCCCTGCCTGAAACTGCACCAGCGGGAGTTCTGTTCTTTTGTGCTTGCTTTTCATCCCACACGTGCCGGCATTGCACTGCCACTTTTTTTCGCTTACTAGTGTCGTAAAAAACAACCCAACGAGCGTTCCTAACTAAATGAACGCAGGTGCTGCCGGTTAATTATGTACATTTTGAATCAAATGTGCCTGCACTTTTCTTTGTGCTAAACAACGGGGAAATGTATGACCAGCAGCAGTTCAGGAGTTTCGAATGCTTATGACTATATAAACTGCCTGGCTTTCGAAGCCTCTGGGTTACGCCGCGACGACAGCGGCTAGCACGGAATGCCGGTGCTATTTGGGTCCAGCAAGCTAGCTGCGGCGACAAGGCGCGGCCCTAAAGTGCTCTGCACTTAAAAGAAGGGAGGGAAAGGGACAATCAAATTGATGCGATTGTGCTTTTAGCTTGGCAGAATGACTTCAGTCTCTCGGCAAATTCCTGTCGAAGACATGCGCATCTGATCGACCTGGCCACACACGACACAGCCATCTTCACAGTCGCACAACGAAAAATTCCTCGGGGCACTTCAGTCTGCTTACGTGCTTTTAAGTCCCTTACTGTGGCAGCCATTTTCTCGACCAGACAACAACAGCAGCACTTTTTCGCAGAATCGGGCACTTGAGGCTTTTGCCCTAAAAACAACGAAGGTGAACACAACCACAGATACACTCACCGGTATTTACCGGTTCGCACGAGAATACCACGCATGCCAACGCTCTGGGCCCCGCCGACGTCGCCGACAATGTCGTCTCCTATCATGACGACCTCGTCAGGCCGAAGCTTCATGTCGTCGAGCGCCATGCGGAAGAACTCCTCGCCGGGCTTGCCAATCACTATGGCCTGCCGCTCGGAGGCAAACTGTGAGACGGGCGAGTGGGATGTCGTTAAAGGGGCCATAAAGACAAAATGCAAGTTGAGTTCATTAAGGGGGCACCACTGGTCTTAAAAAAACTTTTATTTTTTTTTTTTTATTTTTACGTAAACTCTGTGAAACATGAGCTCTAAAATTAGTTCCAAGCAGTGCATCAAAAAACCGATTCTATTATTGCACTCACCAGTGTTCATAGTGCTGGAAATAGTAAAGATTACAGTGTTACGACTAACACTATTTTGTCTATTGTTCCTCCAAAAATGACTAATTATCTCTAATTATCTCGGGAACTAATTGAACAGGTGAAAAAATAATGCCACATTTGAAATCAGTGGGGGAAAGGCAGCAAGGCTGACAAGTTTTACAGAGTTTACGTAAAAATTAAAAGAAATAGTTTTAAGAGCCATGTTTCCCGTGACTTTTTGACGCGCGTCTCCACTGCACCACTGGTCTTAGAATTTTTGCTTTCCAATCAATTTTGACGAAACTTAATGGGCTTGTTCAGTTCGTCTTAGCTGGTTTTAAATATCTAATTAGCTTTGATGTGACGTGACTAGTTTACAAGTTAATTAAATTTTTTTCCTTGATTGTTCTTGAGGACGGTAGGAAAAAAACTATTCAACAAGATTACCAGCAAGGCATGAATAGATACCACAAGTTGTGGAGAATGAAATGTGGGAAGCAGTTTTTTTTTTGTTTTGCCATCACGTACACATTTACATCAACTCGAACTTATAGTTTGAACTACTACTGCTAACCAATTAAACAATATTGCTAATTAAACAACTACTGAAACACAAAATGCAAAATCTTCTTCCCATACTGCACGGTTTAAACATTCAGCTTCGCAGTGCAAAATAAATGACCTTCCTAGCTGCACTACATGCGGGGATGTACCTCTTCGGAATTTCCCATCGCTGTGATACCAGTCGTGGCGAAAAAGTGGGGAATAATGGCAAAATTTCATTGCTTTGTTGAAATCAGACCCCTATGGCTTTATAAATACCTGGTACTGTTCCACATATGAAATTTTCGGAGGAAAAACTGTGCAAATCAAGAGAAAAGTGATACCTAAAGAAATGCTTTTTGGGCAGTTTTTCGGTCCCAAAGACCCATGTGCCCCCTTAATCTTTGATCAAAAACTTAATTTTTGCAGTTGGGGTGATAAAAATTGGGGGACACATGCAGATCTTCGTTGTGATTGTAGATATAAAATTTGTTTTTGTATAAAACAAATATATTCAAATTTATTTGTATTTGACTATTTGATATTTTGACAGCTTTCGTAAAAGAACTGCTGTAGGGACGCAGCTGAAGAAGGTACCAGTGAACTGTGCACAAATCAAGGAGTGCAATAAGAGTAGCATTACAATTCTATCTGGTCTGTAGCAGAAGTTACGACCGTTTGAAGTTTGGGCCTGGAAGGCAAAACTGGTTTTTCTAGTTCCCACGTTTCAGTCGCCACCTTTAAACGGTCGTAACTTCTGCTACAGACCAGGTAGAGTGATACTGTTGGTCTCATTGCACTCCTTGATTTGTGCACAGTTCACTGGTACCTTGTTCAGCTGCATCCCTCCAGCAGTTCCTTTACAAAAGCTGTCAAAAATATCAAATATAAAATACAAATAAATTTGAATATATTCGTTTTACTCAAAAACAAATTTTATATCTGCAATCACAATGAAGATCTGCATGTGTCCCCCAATTTTTATCACCATAACTGCAAAAACAAACTTTTTTTGGTTTAAGACCAGTGTGCCCCCTCAAGAAGGCCACTTTGTCCTTATTACAATGGTGGCAGTTTTATTACAAACCTCAAACAAATGATTGAGATATAAAAGCAAACTTGTGAAGCAGTGATGACTGCAAGGCCACTTTCCAGCGATTTCTTTATGATGTCATGGAATCTTGTCTGCGCGATTCGTGGCTGCAGACTTAAGCCGTTGCCAAGAAGCATGACTGGGTGGTTTTAGTGGGGCCTCTAGGTCAGTCTGATCGGATCACTGGAATGCTGATGTGCAGTCAAAACACCGATAATAATGTTTTAGTGTTTAATGCTAGAGTGCAGTTAAACACCGATAAGAATGTTTTTAGTGTTTAATGCTAATGTTCAGTTAAACTACCGATAAAGATGTTTTTATTGTTTCCTCCGTTGCATCACGGCTGCCCATATCACATCGCTGTAGCGTGAAATTAGGATAGTTTTTCTCGAAAATTTTCAGTAAAAAAAAAACGTCTTTCGTAGCTGAAATAGGGATGAGTAAGTTATCCAAGGCTAACTCTTTCGAACTGAGCAAAGTTGCATTTTGTCTTCATTGCCCCTTTAAACACTGGACCACTTCAAAAACACCCATGGCACGGCTTTCACAGCTTGCACCTTTCCCCGAGAAAGTTTGCGAGTGAATAAAATGTCGAAACAAACTTCCCGAATGAGCAAGCGAGCAACAAACAAGTTGGCATCTATAGCACGTGGCTTGCAGATCCAGTTCAATCAGTCTGTACACCTGATCATAGGGCCTGGGACAAATAACCCTCTGGACATTTATGTAGCAAGGGATGGGCTTCATCGTATCGTCTCTTATGCCATCCTGTTACGATACGGCAATAATACACTCACCTCGAGGGCGGCAGCAAATGGCCCAACATCCAAGACCAGGTTGCCGTGTTCTCGATAATATTTGCTGCAGCAGAGACCAAAACGGATACGGGTTCACCTTTAAACCGAGGTTGCCGCGCACTGCCTTGCTGGAAACCCACTGACGAACTAAAAGGTGGTGTTTTATTAAATGTAGCATAAAAGGCAGCGTATATGCAACAGGTAACAAGGCGTTCACAGTTATTCTAGACATTACGTTTCTGAAGAAGTAATGAGCTTGTACTTCTACAACATGGCGTCAGTGAACAAGACGAACAGGCTTGTAGCTTGAGAGTGGCAAATATCAGGCTTCTTGATGCAGAATAGCTTTAAGATCAGAATGTATTGCCTGGACCATAGTAAAACAATTTACCGGGTGACCCATTGTTACTGGAATCCCTTTCAAACCGGAGCGACGGCATGTGCCATCTTGCCATGAGTTTTAATGAATTTCAATTACACACTACCGTTCTGATTTGTCCCGTTATTAGTGGCAGGCTTACCGTATTTTCGCGTGTATACCCTGCCCCTGCATATAATCCGCACCCCCACTTTTAGCCCGCCGGAAAATACAAAAAAATCCTCGCGTATTGCCCGCACATTTGATACAGGAAAGGCTGCACCAAAGCTACTGCTCAAGCAACACATCACACACTATGTAGACAGAAAAAGCGTATATTTAGCAAGTAGACTACCGTAACTGCAAGGCTAAAGTCACAATTCACTAATAAAATTCAGTCGTCAGAGTGCGCTCGTCCTCGTTTTTTCTTCCTTGTCCTTGTATGTTTAGCAAAATCGCTGCAATGGAAGGCTTAGTCAATGTTACTGTGTAGGAGCTTCACGGCACAACGTGCATTGCCGTGAAGCTGCACTAAAAGAAAAACCCCGCGTATTATCTGCACCCCTCCTTTGCCCCTGAAATTTTCGCATTTTTGGTGCGGGTTACATGCACGAAAATACGGTAACTTTTGTTCATGGCAGGTGGTAGTTGCTTTAAGGGGGCATAGGGGGCTTTGATCAGAAAGTTTATTTTTGCATGCTTCCTGTCTGTTCGTACTCCGTGCTCTTGGGCAACTCGGGAGTACGCACCCTTTGCCGAGGGAGATGAGGATGGAGTCCTTGTTGTTGTTGAGGACGTGGAACGCCTGGTTGAGGTTCTCGTAGGTGAAGTTCTCTGCCGCATCACCGACGATCACGCAGTTGGGACTGAACTGGTCACAGTCCTGAAACTCCGGTTCCACGTCTTGGGACATGCGAGTTGAGGCAGACCGGATTCATAGGCAAAGTGTATTTTGCAGTCCATCATCAGCATCAGCAACATGCCAATGTCCACTGCAACATGGGAGCCTCTCCCACATGCAGTAGAATCTCGATGAATAGGAATCGCTTAAACGGAATTGCCGCTTAAACGGAATTGCCGCTTAAACGGAACACTAGCCTGTAAGTTGGTTGGTTTTTTATTCAGATAATGTAAAAAACCCCTCAGTAATTGGAACTAAAATTTCCGCATCACCGTGTAAACGGAACCAGAAATGGAACTTCTTGTGAAACCCATTGGCATGAGAATCAACTTTTTATGGTTCCCACTGTTTCGTTTTTTTCCTTCCTCCACGTTTTTTAGCCTCGTTAGCCTCGTTTCGTTAGTGTTCAGCGGTGTTAGCACAACAAATGTAACGTCGCAGTTTTTGTTCCAGTCGTTCGATTTCTATTCAAGACGCCGAGGTCACAGGGCTCAGCTCCTCCCGCCTCGTCCGTGCCATCGTGATGCTATTCGCGATTCATTACCGCGTTTCTGTCTTCTAAATTCAGTGGCTCATAAGAACTCGCAAAGTTGAGGCCTCTAGATTCCTTGAAGATGCAGTTGCAACGAGTCAAACAAAAATAATTGATGCATTGTGTAGTGCACAGCGATGCATTGTTGCCAAGTCAGCTTTGTGAAGGCTGTGCCTAAACCTCTTGTAGTTTTCTTGCGTTCTGAAAAACTATCAGCTACATTCACCATAAATTTGCACTTTCGCACAACTATCTCAGTAAACAGAACTCCTATTAAACGGAACTAATTTTTTCGGTCCCTTGACGTTGTTTATCGAGAGTCTACTGTACACTTATTTGTATCCGTACACATACGGATGGTATATACGTAAGTCTTTGTATACATACGTCCACATCTTGTGTCACGCAAACTCCTCCTTTCCCTCCAGTTATTTATCACCTCTTACTGAGTTTGTCACTCTCCCCTATTTCTCATCCTGTCTCTCAGTCACCCTCTGTCGCTTGAGTGGTCTAACTGCTGTCCATTTTCCACACCACATGGCCACCACATTGACGCAGTGTTCAAGACTTCAGAACCCTTCTGGACAGAATACCACTCTCTCTTCCACATTATGCCTGCAGCTTTTCACAGTGATGAATACAGATGTGGGCGGTGTGAATATGTATAAACGTGGTACAAATTAGTTTGTAGCCCTGCACCGTGGTGCCTCTTATATCTCGGTATGGATTTATGCCTACACGTCTGCACGTCTTCCCTGGGAGGCAGGCAATCCCCACGGCAAATGTAGGGGGGCATGGGAAGGGGACCTGTCGCCGCCAAAGGGGCCAAGGTTGACCAATTTTTGGGAAATTTATGCAGAGTTGGATTCGCTGCATTACAGACATGTCGCTTTCATCACCAATTGTGCTCTACCAGAAATGCTGGCTATCGCCCAGGCTTGAGATATGCTTTCAAGGCAACTTCTATCACAGACAGAGCATTTCACTAGTCCTAAGAAAAAATACAAAATTGTGAAGTTTTGTTGAGCCGCGTTTCTCTCCATTGATATGACAGTTTTGATTTGCCCTTTCTTATAATTTGCAATCAGTTAACGATGGCTTAATGCAACAAGTAAAAATGAACCGTTTACTCCACGCACATGCAAGAAGCAAACACTGTTGTTTGCAACTAGTAACACTTGCATCGCCTGGAACAAAGCTGCGCAAAGCAACTCAACTGAATCAATACAGAGGGTAGTACAACGGGCACCAGGGTTGCACTAGTGCTGCACCGCAGTTGCATGCAGGCACACTCACTGGGGTGAACGAGAAGGAACGGCCGGTAGCTGAGGTCGCGGATAAACTTCTTGGCTGCGGGCACACACATGATGATCTCCTTTTCGAAAACATCGTATCCCAGCTGGTGCAGAAGACCGTCTAGCTGTTCCCTCGTCTTTTGCGTCTCGTTTGTGATGAAACGGAACGGGATGTCGGCACTACGCAGCCTGCAAGGGCCACAGTCAGTCAGACCACTGCCTAGGAATCTTTTCACTAGGTTGCAACATCAAAGAATACGGGTTTAGTTCACATGCCAAAATGCCCATTCAGAATTAACGCAAGGGACAAAGTAATTTTTGCAATATGTGAACTTTGTGAGATGTTCCTTGATAATGTACAGCAAAGCAAGCCAATTAATTTAATGTGGCACTAACACACATTGTGTAATGCCCTCGGGCCTTTAACTGTGTGCGTTCATCCCTCATTTCGCCTAATTACGCATTCGTCACTAAGCGCGAATATGCACACCGCCTACATTTTGCTCTCTGCACTTTGTGCTCAAGTTTCTTTTTAATAATGTTACAACGAGTAAATTTGAATCTGACAGATTTTGTAAGATAGCTAGGCAGCAATCCTCGTTTCGCAACTGCAAGTGATCAGTCTGTCTTGATTTTACCTAACCGACCAAACCGCTTCCGCTCACTGACTAGCCAGCGTCACTATCAATAATTAACAGTGACTCTGGATAGTCACAGAGCGGAAGCGGTTTGGCCGGTTAGGCAAAATCAAGAACGACTGCTCTCGCGGCGGCCGTCTCGGGGTACGGGGGGTGGGGGATTTCACAACACCTACGAGGTGCCTGCCGGCAGCTGCTATGCCGCTGTCACTGTGAGCCAATATGCATCTGACAAATACGTGTTCACAGAAACCCCATTGGCTAAACTGGGGCACTGGCAGCCCAAACTATCGCAAACTTGCCCTAACCAAAGTGCGCATGCGCAGTCGTGCAAAAGCAAGCAGCATAGCCTCCTAAGCAGTTTGGGCTGTTCCCGCTCGCCGGAATGTGCTGCTTTTATCGTGGCGGTATTGGCCAACGTGCGGCAAGCAATGGTTACCGCATGCATGGTTACAAGCAATGCATGGTTACATTTTGATTGCCTCGGTTGAGCCTTCAATGGCTTTCCGTTCGCCGCTTTCGTACAGGACGCCGGTAATATCCATCAGGACTCCGCGAATCGGCTTCCGTAGCCATGCTAGCTTGCTCATCTTTGAGTGTTGCGCCACGGTAGCCACGGTTACCGCAGCGAAAAAGCGGTCGTGCAGCGACTGTAGCGGCTGTAGCCACAGAACAGGGATGCTGTAGCTGTAGCCTCCTTGGTCTCGTCAGCCGTCAACAACACGCCACTGAAGGATGCATGCTATGCGAATGCTATGATGATGCGTTGACCTCGCGCATGGGAATTTGCCGGTCTTGCTGGTTTCGCTTCTTTAACCCATCAGATGTTCCAAGAATTCAACATATAAAAAAGAAAAAAATTGTTTGAGTTTTTCAAACCCTGTATTACCATGTTTGTTGTTCACAAAAATCATCAGAGGCGACGATGAAAATACGTTATATTTCGTCAATTTTCCGTCATGTCTACGGGAATGGCAGTCGCACACTAGCCGAAGCTAATCCAAGACAATCTACAAAGTTCGCACGTTTACAGGTTTACACTTTACAGCAATTTTTGCTCTGGCTTGGGTCTCCGTGCCAGTTCGGCGATCAGTGAACCGTCGAATTTCTAAATCATGAACTGTTTCTGTCGGCGCTTGACCTGTGTACCGTGAACCGTGACTGCAAGGTCCCTGTTCGCTGCATTTATTTATTTTTCGCTCAACAAGCTGCGAGCGACAATGAAGTGCCACTACGAGGTTCTCGGAGTCGACAAGAACGTCACCGCCGACGAATTGAAATTGTCCTACAGAAAACTCGCCCTCCTATGGCATCCAGGTAAGCGTGACACACCATCGACCGAAGTTGTGCCAATGCGAGCCGGTTGCTTGAGATGCGGGCTCTTCAAGATGAACGCGAAACTACTAGCGCAGCTCTCAAATTACAACAAAAACGTGGCAACTAGCATTTATTAGCAAGTCCGTCGTGTACGGGTCGCGGTGAGCGCATGGTTTTCTTAGACACAGAGAAAATCGAGCTGTAACTCTCGTATGCTTGGTCTCCAGTTGCACATTGAGTTGCGTGCGATGTCTCAACGTTGCGAAATAGCTGTGGCCTTATTTTCGGCCTTTTTTTCGCGTTGGCCGGAAGGGGAGCATTGCATGGTTGATCGTGGTAGCCACCCTAGTCGTGGTTCAGTGAAATTCTTTGAAAACGTCTCAGATACAGCAGTTTTTGCGTTATTATGTTGTGGTGTTAGGATGGAGAAGTAACGGCGTGCTTTCAAAAGAGAAATTGTACAATGCTGCGAGGTTGTGTGCAGGAATCGATAAAAGACCTGAAAGACTCTAGGAAATGTTCTGGGTAGACAGAATATTGCGGAACTGTGTGTCACTTGGGTTACTAGCTGGGCCAATCATCACTGAACCATTCAGTACGCGGTCGCTATTGGAAAAGTCGACTATCGACTCAGTGCTCAATAAAGATTTTCCCTGTAGAAGGGGTGTCAAAAATAACCAGGAATGCGAAAATTCTGCGGTTCTGTGCTTGCGTACACATGATGTTTTTAAAGGTGGTAATGCCACGAAAAGCCAGGTACGCTGGGACAAATACACGTACACGAAAAATGACATTAAGTGCGTAACGCCTTAAGTTTTAATGCCATTAATTCGCTGCTACACGCAAAAATCTAATGTCATTTTTAGTTTAAGGAGTTCCGCACAGCCCATTTGCCTTCACAAACAAGTTAAAAAATCTGCCTACTCTCTAACGCGATGAGCACCAAATGAAACCGATACTTTCCGCACCAGAATGTTGACGTGGAAATGTAGCTGAAGTTCGCAATAAGACGATTTTTTGTGCACTGTTGGTGTCGAAGTTTTGAAGAATACGCAGTTCACTAAAACAGCTGCAAAAGGCAAAACATCGTGTTACTCGTCATTTTCAATTTTTCGCATTTGGCTACTGCTGGCAGGGGACAGTACCTGCTGAAGCCGCTTTTAGAAATGTCTCACGCCATTTTTTAGAAAACACTATTTCTCATAACGTTTTCTTTCACAAAAAATAGTTTTAACCCTTGTAAAACATTTTTCTCTACGTTAAAAGCTTCTAAAATATGAGTGAATTTCTATTTTTGGTCATTATCACCATCATGCCTAATACATTTAATGCCTTTGCGTTTTCACATGTAGCACGGCCTGCGCAAATAATGTCATTCGGTATCTTAAGACCTTAAACACTTAATGTTATTTTTCGTGCGCATGTGGCACGGGTATTACATTACACAAAATTGTACGTATCATTAAATCGCGAAAACTTGGCTGGAGGGAATTTCGCACTGTGTCGAACTTGGCGAAAAGTGGCTCGAACTTAAAACAGAACGAAGGACAAAAAAAAAACACAGGACACGCCACTGTCCCGTCCTTCGTTCTTTTGGTTTTTCCTTGTTCTGTTTCAAGTTTGAGCTGCTTTTCACCAAGAATGTACAAGCTAGCACAGGTCAGAGCCATTCTGTGTCGAACTTGTTTGTTGGTTTAACAAAGGCTGCACCACTGCAGCTCTCAAAAAAGGAAATGCGATGGCACCGAGGCGTTTTGTCCTACTGACTTTCTCGCCATCCTTTGTTAGCCCAAAGAGGTATTCCTGTATCCAAATGCGGTTGTGCGAAACAAAATTCTTTTTTTTTTTCTTCCGCTGTTTCATTGCCAGACAAGAACCCAGACAACCTGCAGGAGGCGACGGAACAGTTCAAGGTCATCCAGCAAGCCTACGACGTCCTGAGCGATCCCCAGGAGCGCGCGTGGTACGATAAACATCGCGACGCCATTCTCAAGGGAGGTGAGTCTACGTCATGTTTTAAAGCGAAGCTTTTTATCTCTGCCCCCCAAGGGTTCTGTCGAGATCGTTGGTGTCAACAGAAAACTCCCGCGAACAAATAAAAGAAGTTACTGGCGCCACCAAGAATCGAACCTGGGATGAATAGAGTAACGGAGCGAGAGCCTGTTGTCTTTCTGATTGAGCTACGGGTTAACGCGGAGATGGGGGAGACAGATAGTGCACTCACTGAGCACGTCTGTGGGTTTACCCCCTGCATTCTCGCTAAATGCTACATGATAGCGTCATGTGACCTCTCGCATCGCTGTGAGCTCCGCCCACGGCACGTGTAGTGGCCGTGTGCGCGCCTTGTGCATGCGCTAGGAGTTTGTAAAAAAATTGAAGGAAGGTCACACCAACGCATCATCCCTCTCCTCCGTCTCTCCGTCTCTGTCTTGATTCCCCCAGTCCTCGAGTACGCGTCAATAGTTAGGGATCCGTTTCATGCCACCAATATTACGAAGATTGAGTGTATCCAGCGTCTTGCTGCACGGTTCATTTTGTCAGATTACAGGACATCGTCCTCAGTAACAAAAGTGATGAAGATTCTCAACTTGCCATCACTTCAACTCCGCCGGCAGGTCGCCCGCCTCAAATTTCTCTATCTACTGTACAACAACAAAACCGGCCGTCATGCGAAGATTATGTACTTCCCGCACCACAGAGATCATCTAGAATCAATCGCTGCGAAACCATACGACCATACTTCACCCGCACGGCACTAAAATATTTCAGAAGCCTTTTTTTTTTCTAACACCATACAACAATGAAACTGTTTGCCCATATCGATTATGGAATGTGCAAGTGTAGGTGCGTTTGAACGTGCTTTGTATAATCAACTTTTGTAACCCTCTCCTGCTTGGGCAGCGATGCTGGGTGCAGTATTTCTAAATAAATAAATAAAATAAAAGTCTCTGCCGCCGATCTCGTCACCTCCGTCGGTGGAGGCAGAGACGGAGGAGAAGTGAGATCGCCTAACACCGGACCGGGTTTGAGCTTCCTTTAATTTTATAAAAAAAGTTTCCACTCATGTGCTTCCCCAATGCAACTCAACCAACCACCATTCGTGGATCATGCATTGATTTGACGTTAGCAAGGATTATCTCTGTGAAGAAAGGAAGGGTGTGGTTAAGTGCACTTCACTTGTCTCTGGTTTCACTCTTTGGAGAGCCACGTGTGGGAATTCAAGTGACGTCGCATGGGTAATCATTGTGGGTGTCGTTTACAGGTCCGCTTTCCAACGAACTTCACAGGGTGGATTGGCGCGCATTCTTCCCATCAAAAACAGTGACCACCGTAACGTGCGTAGACGTCTCGACCACATTGAGCATGGAACCAGCAAAGTACATTAGAATGTTGTTTGTACTTGCAGACTGAAGCTATAGTTGCCATTAAAAAGTAGCCACGTTGAACATCTAAACCAACAGAGGCATGCTTAAAGTACTAAGGACTTGGGTTTGGTCTTGTCCATGGTTGCTGCTTTTCAGATAGAGGTAATATGCAAAAATGCCTGTGTGTTGAGATTTCGGCGCACGTTAAAGATCCCCAGGTGGTCACAATTATTCTGGAGCCCTCCACTACGGCACGCCTCATATCCGATCCCGGGTGTATCTTCAACACGTTACATCCTTCAACACGTTACATCTTCAATTTACATCCTTATGGTAGCCTGTTACACCGTATACAGTATTTCTTCTTCCCTGTCGGGTATTTTTAGTGAGATTTTACTTTAGGGTGAAGTTTTTAGTTGAAATTTGTGCAAGTGCTCAAAAGTGGGATGGGAAATTTACCATAAAGTCGCTTCCTGGGTCACGGAAGGCCTCATTAGAGGCTTCCTTCAGTCGAACTATTTTAACAATTGGGAGGGCCCCTCACAAGGGTAGGCTGGGCGGGCTTGACTCATTCACCACTGCGGAGAGATTTACCACATGTTAGGTGTTAAAACAAGCGTTTTTGTTTTCGCTAGAAACAACGGTTCAGCATAAAATATGGTGAACAAAAAGCCATGCTCGCTCGCCCTTTGAACAATATCATTCTTAAAAATTTTATTTCTGTAAATAATGCTGTGAAAAGAATTGGAAACTTTGAAATTCTTGTCCGCACTTCTGAAAAAAAATTTCTATGAAGTGGTTGTAATAGAAGTTCAAAATATAAATTTTACAGGTAAATGTTTCAATAGCATTTCCAAGGGGAAAAAAAAGTAATTTGCTTATGACAGTTTGGATACAAACAAAAAATGTTAGCACTTGCGGTTTGTTTGAGCTATTTTTTCCCTCATAACAGTTCTTGGCTTACGGCACAAAGGTACAGGAAGGGAGAAAGGGGCGACGTGGTTCCGTCTGTCGGGATGGAGAATGAAGACGTCAAGTGTACAAAGCCTCGCGATGCGTGTGACCAGTGGGGGTCAAACCACTTGCCGTACTGTGGAGGCCTGAGCAGCCTCGGAGAAAGCAGAATTTGGTTGCGACGGTTTTGATAAATGGGGCACATCCAGATAATATGTTCTGTTGTCGCCAATGTACCATACCACATTTGGTGCAGTTTTCTTTGTTTGGGGTCGTTCCGGTGTGATTTCCAGTGCAGGTACGGAGCTTTGTCTGCACTGTCGTTGAACCAGATCCTCAGTTTTAGGCTAATCCTCTTGAAGAAACCCGGCAGTTTTGTATGACTGGTGGGAACAAATCCTCCCAAAAAATTTTCATAAACTTACTTATAACCAGTGATTTCACGCAACCACGCGAAGCCGAAAAAATAATTCTTTTGGAGTCCGAGACAAAACTTGTTGGCGAACGATGGCTGACATTCACTATCTCTGTTTTACGCATTAGTCGTCAGAACTAACTCCGGCAATTCGATGTCATCTTGCAACTGGAGCCTTGTTTAGACTTCAAAGTGTGACTCATAATGTACTAGAATGAAGGATGTGCTTTCACCAAGGAGAAATGGTTCAGTAACAGAAGCCTCCTACATTGCAGTGCCACCACCTGAATTTTCTTTATGAAAACGGTAGCAAAACTGTTTCAGACTTCGTCAGAACAGTTCTTACTTAAAACCACCACTAGTCCTCCCGAAACACCCTTGCATGAAAATGAAACCGCCTCGGGAATAGCTGATTGCATTGTGGACGGATTTGAACGGCTGACTTCGCATCGACAGGTATCGGAAGACTGGGTGTTACCTTTGACCTGACTTGCAGCGAGAGTGTTTATCACAGAAATCAGTCAGAGATGCAGGAAAATCACGATGCGCTTTTCTCGATGTGGTGGCACTGTGGAGAATTCTCTCACAATTGGGCAGCTGTGTAGTAGCATTAAATATGAATGCATGCTTGGCTTCTAAATGCGAGTGATGCATTAAGATGCCCGCAGAGGGTAAAATGTTAAAAAGAAATTGTTGATTTTGTCACTGAAACTGTAATGGCATGAAGTTGCCATTCCCAAGATGTTTTCTTTGCAGTGTACAATAACGAATCTAGTTTAAATAAAGAATTGTACATTCTGCCACCTCCCCAGCAATCGTCAAGGTTAAATCATTCAAAAAATGTTAGACCATATGCTCCTAAAAAAAGCACATTTAGGTATGCTTTCTTGTCTTTTTTTTTTGTAGGAAATATCAACAAACGGGATTAAGTGCCTTCCAACTACTGCATGCATGCTACAACATCTGATAGTTTTGACTTCTGTGCTAGAAACTTGATGTAACTCTCTCCTGCTAGGACGGTGAAAAACCACCTGCAGTATTTCTTAAATAAATAAAATGTGTAATTAACGTGTGATCTTTTCTTCCAGGGTTAGGCGGGGACTACAAAGATGACAGCTTGGACGTGTACTGCTACTTCAATTCCTCCTGTTTTAGCGGATATGGGGATGGCGAAAAGGTGAAGTGGCAAACTTTCTTTTCTACTTTTTTGTTTTGTTACAGCTAAGAACGAACTGGGCTGGGCTCATTTTCTAGGCCAAAAAATAGAAAGAAAAACAAAAACAAAGCCTTCATAACAACAGTGTTCCATAAGTGAGTGTGTGGACTTTGGTGTTTTTTTTTTAATTATTTGGTAGCTTTGATTGACTTTGTTTTAAAACACAGTAATTTGAGTGCTTTTGACAACGTAACGGACCCCAGGGAGAAAAAAGGACTGTTAAAAAGTGATACATGTATACAAGCAGCTAACTTCACAAATGAACACACGCTTGCAGGCTGTTCATCGAAGAATGATGCAAAACAAAGCGCTAAACTTATGGTGCTAGCAGCTGCTGCAACAGATTCATCGACTGCCATCATCATGGCAAGCAGGCTGTATGCAATAGAGTTCCGATAGTTCAGGCTCGCTTACTTTGAATTGCTGTAACACTCGGGGGTTGGCACCAATGTGCTGATATTAGGGTTGCCACC
Source organism: Haemaphysalis longicornis (assembly GCA_013339765.2). NCBI lineage: Eukaryota > Metazoa > Arthropoda > Arachnida > Ixodida > Ixodidae > Haemaphysalis > Haemaphysalis longicornis. The sequence continues at coordinate 81,719,955 of CM023449.1, read as the reverse complement.
TTCCCCAGAAAAAAAAAACCGGCCCTTCGGGGGGAGGGGGGGGGGGGGGCGTGGTACAAAAAATGTTAATTTGTGTTGAAAAAACGACTCCATGTTTTTGACATGCAGGAACATATTTATAGTAGTGCTTTCTTAGAGAGGAATCAACATAACCTTTCTACTGAAATTGGTTGAGAGCTTGGTTATTGCACTGTATGTGCTTTACTAAAAAGTAACCGCGGCGGCAGCATTTCGTTGTTTTGTTCCTCCCTTAGGTCCCCCTCCATCTCAGGCAGCGCACTCGCCCACGTATTTTCTCTGCTCGCGTGTCTTTGCGCAGCTTGTCGACACATATTTATCGTCTTAGTTGTTGAATTGACGCTTATAAAACGCCAAAATGGACATAATCACGGCACGAGGGCCAAAAAACCGGCCAATGACGGCCGGTTTTTAGTATGGACCGGCAACCAGCCCGTTGTTTAAAAAAACCGGTCGGGCAGGTCCAAAACCGGGCAGGTGGCAACCCTATGATATGCTCACGTGGTTATAAAATGCACCTTTATAATCTTTCAAGACTGCTTTGCTTGAAATGATTTGTTGATGTCCTTAGAGTTCAAGTTACTGAGATTTTGCTGTATTTGCAATATACGCAAACGCGCAGCAAGCCGAAGGGTTAGAGCACACGGTTGTCATTAGCCGATGACTGAATGGTCAAATGGGGTGTACCACATCATGGGACAGGGTGTCAATATTCCAGTGACCGCACTCTTAGGTGATAAAAAATGTGGGCATCCCGGGACGGCTGGTGTGAGATTGCCTTGAAAACAGAGTTTTCAAACTACCTCTTTCCATTTACAACACTTAATAAAACATCATTGAATTGCTTGAAATAAAAGATTTGAATAGAATAGAAGCAGATTTTGAAGAAAAAAAACCCCGGTTGATTAAAAATACCACAAGTTGTGCAATTTAATACCCAGTGCTAGCTGTTCATGTGTGTGAGCTAACACGATTACGTAACTGGGCAGTACAGCCTAGGTAGATGATGAGGTTGTGATTTTTACAAAAAAACAACTGCAGCTTTGCTAATGCGTGAATTCTCTGGTTACATCAGGGTTTTTATGCGGTGTTCCGAGAAGTCTTCCAAAAGCTCGCTGCGGAAGATGAGGCGTACCAGGATGAGCCCGTCACTGTGCCAGGATTTGGAGACAGCACAAGCTCATACGACGAGGTGAGTGTTTCTCTGAAGCATGGTCGGTGGGGCTTTGCGCGGTGGTGGCAGGGTGTTTTCATGTTTTCGAAAAGGGGGGGGCCTGTGTTTCCTCACATATGGGGATAGTTTGTGGTCGCCTGTTTTATTTTAGTAAAGCTTGGTGTCGGGCTAGTTCGTATAGCATCATTGGGTGCTTGCGCTGGGACGTATTACCGAGACAGACAACGCAAAAAACGCACACTTTGATGACACGAAGACAGTTCACTTGCAACTTTGCAACTAATTTTTAAATGCAGAGGAAAGATAACATATTAACGCGAAAAGTGGGAAAGGAAAAGATATACGAGGTTACAAGAAACGCTGGCGTAAGTCCGTGCTGTGGCGTGTGTGGCTGTTACAAGGATTCCTCCAAAAACTGCATCTTGCACGTAGTGAAAGTTATAGAGGGGGAGCTGATGCGCTCTCCTTAACACCCCGACATCATAGCAAAAGCTTCAAAAATCTCCCGTGAAATTTGGTCTCGCGAGCAAAACGAAAGTGTTGCCTTATCAATGGCAGGTTCACATTTGCACCTCGCTCGGTGTGCGGCGAAACTCCCTGCCGGCATTACTTGTTGGAATGCATTTCGCTGCTCCTGGAGCCATTTCGATTCCCTGGCCCTTTGCAAAAGACAGATATTAATTGTCAGTTGTCGCGCCCTCAAGTATTTAAAAAGACACTCAAGGTAACCAAGTTGGTTTCAAACAAAAGTCTGACCTTCCCATAGTCATTTTAGCATTGATTCTGTGCTGAAAGATGCCTTAATTTCTGAGAAATCGCTAATAAAGTGCTGATCAAATATTACACAAACAGTGATTGCAGCTGCTGTTTGTGTCACGATAAACCGTAAGCAAGCGAGGCAGCGGTATGTCTAGCGGTATAGAAGCAACCAAATACAGCACTACCTTGTACCAAGCGGTTTGGCCAGTTTCAGTGAAATTAGTCTGGCTTTCCCGAACTCCAGTGACTTTCCTGCTTCGGACCACTAAGCAAAATCTTCCTTCATGGGACCGGTAATCACTATTGACGCTTTGTTGAAGAAAAACATATTGTCCTTTTGAGGCCCCACGAATGTTTGCATCGAACCAACCGCCAATGCGTAGCTTGCACGCTTCCTTGAAAAGTGCTACAGCCACCCCAAGTATAGGCAAGTAGCACCATCCACTGGCAGCCACAAAAGATGTTGCGCACACCAAACATTTTAACCACTTCTGGTGCAAGTTGCATGGTATAGCTAGTGGCGGCGGCTCCTTTCTTCACGTTTCGCTGGTTAATTGCAAGAAATATGCAAGGAAATTAACCGGTTATTTTTTCGCCATAACGAAAGAGCTAAAATGCCAGGCCATAGCCACAGGCTAGTATATATCGCAAAATTTAGTTGCCGCCTGTGACGTGGCATTTGCTTCGAGTGTAGGTGGAGAGTACGATTTTTAGGGCAGCAGAATGATAAGCCTGACGATTCTTTCGTTCCCTGCCTCGTTTCTCATCTGCGCAGGTCGTGGGTCCGTTTTACGGCCACTGGCAGAGCTACTGCACCGCTCGAAGCTTTGCCTGGCTCGACGAGTACGATGTGCGGACAGCGCCCAACCGGCGAGTGGCCCGGCTCATGGAGCGGGAGAACCGGAAGCTCCGAGACGCCGCCCGGCGGCAACGCAACGAGGAAGTCCGGGTGAGCCGGGCACCGCGTTTTGCGACGCAAAGCACCTCCCAGAGCGGGAGCCTTCATGTCCTTTTCCCATGGAAAAAAACTTTACCATCCCTTCCTCAAGAAAGGTGACAGAAACGCGAAAGCTTTTCTCGCATCAAAACTGCGTTAAGACTACGTCAAAACCTTCGCTAAAAGTGCGTCCAATCGATCGTCAAACCTTCAAAGACCTAAATCGCAAATGAAGAACGAATCCATGCGGCAATTTTGTGTGCACTAAGTGAACACATTTACGAACAATCTAAATGAATACCGATACGTGGTTTAGGAGATAAGAGTATGCTATTGCACTCCTCCTTCATGATCGATGAGTGCGTTGCCTTATCTAGAAGCGTCCCCTTTTCGCAATTTTCAAGTAAGCATTTTGAAACAATGGAAGCCCGCTTTCAGGCACGTGCCGTATGTCTAGAGATGTTATCAGAGCTTTTCGGTCGACCAACCGGTGGATGGGGAAAGTCATTAGTTTTTTGACGGGATGCCATCGGTCCCACTCAAAAAGGCTTCACTTTAACAACTTGCCGGGCGAGACTGCCGTTGTTGAGAGTGGCTGTAAGTGTTAGCTGATTGTTCTAGTCATCATTTTTTTTTTTTTTACATAAAGTTCTCCGTGAACCTTTTTTATTTACTACATCTTCCGATCCCTGTCTCTTGTTTAAGCCAAGCGGGGACGAAAGTTGTTATTGTGATGTGAAAGTTCTTTGCAGAATGCAATTCATTCTGTGTACATGTGTGTCACCTGCATCTCTGGTAAACGTATTGCTCAGCTTCACAACCGTCAAATAATTTCAGGGCAATCGGTGCCTCGTCTAAAACATGGTTCTCAAAACTGTTTGGCCCTACTTCCCATGCGGAGAGCCAGTTTAAGTGCACTTTTTTTATTTTTATTTTTCACTTATTCTTCCTTGTTTGCGTCAGTTCAGTGTTCTCAGAAAGTTGCTCTAGCTAAATTAACCTTAGCTTCCCGGGCCACCTTGCGATAACATCGTTAATTTGGTGTGGCTGTGTTGTACAGGAAAATGAAGGGAAAGGTCTTGACCTTTGGAAAAAACAGAAAGACTGCCAGTATTGCTATATCAATGGATTGGTGAGGTGCTTGGCTTGATTTGATGTGGTATGGTCTGCTACTACTATGTGTGCTATTTGGGCTTGAGGATGCTCCTTCAACCTTGTGCTGGGCACTGTGTGGCACATCTTGTTAAAAGATACTTTTTTTTTCTTCTTGCTTTTCTACGTGCAGCAATTGGTGCAGTTTGTCCGCAAGCGAGACAGGAGAGTGCAGAAAAGGAAGGTAAGTTCCCAATGTTTTTTCCGTTTGTGTGGGGGAAAAGGCACAATATTTTCGCGCATGTAACCCGCACTTGTATATAATCTACATCCGCACTTTCAGCCCCCCGGAAAAGAAAAAAAAAAAAAAAAATCCTCGCATATTGCCCGCACATTTGGTACAGGAAAGGCTGCACCAAAGCTACTGCTCAAGCAACAATATATCACAAACTATGTAGACAGAAAAAGCGTATATTTAGCAATGTAGAATGCAGTGACTGCATGGGGAAAGTCACAATTCATTAATAAAATTCAGTCGTTAGAGTGCGCTCGTCCTTGCTTTTTCTTCCTTCTCCTTGTATGTTTTGCACAATCGCTGCCATGGCAGGCTTAGTCAGTGTTACTGCGTAGGAGCTTCACGGCACAACGTGCATTGCCGTGAAGCTGCACTAAAGAAAAAACCCCACGTATTATCCGCACCCCTACTTTGCCACTGAAATTTTCACATTTTTGGTGCCGGTTATACACGCAAAAATACGGTACCTAAAGGGGTTGCGACGCCAAATTTTAAGTCTGTAAAAAGCCTGCTGTAGGTTTCCTCGGTATGCAAGGACGCACAACACGAAGGGCTGGATACATTAAATGTTTTTTGTATATTTTAATTCGCTTTTAAAAAGTATCTAAATGCTCTTCTGGAGTTCAGGACCCATCGCTAGTGCCACTAGCCACGATGTCAATGTATTTCCATCATAACGAACTTTCAGTGACGCCATACGACGTTAGTGACTCGAGTGACAATAACGTGAACCCCAGTTACCACAGTTACCTGTTTGGTCGAATCAGCAAGCAAGTGCGACCAATGCGTGAGCCCCATCTGCTGCGCTATGAAGCACCATGCCGGTCTACTGTTGTGTTGTGGACTCGGGGAGGGCTTATAATGAGGCAGGGCTTATAAGCTTGCTGAATGAGCTTTTTGTGCTCAAATGTAATGCATATTTATTTTTACAGCAGTAAGTATGGTAGGGTAAACAATGAAAGTTACGAAAATACACATAAACATAGATGTGCCGAGCCACACTGCTGTTAGTAGTGGGCTCACTATGCTTGTTTTAGCTGCACAGCACTCCGCCGGTTTGGAGTTGTCTTACAGGACAGTGGCCGAGTGGTGTGAGTGACGCTGTCTTACATGACCCTGTTTGTCGAGCACACCCAATGTTTCACGAGACGATTACTTTTTTTTACCGTAACAAAAACAAGCTATGTGCAAATACGGTCAAAAACAAAACAATGGTGGACAACGGTTTTCGGATGACTGTGGTAGCGCTATTTAGGAGGACTGACGTTAAGCAAGGCTACGGAGCGTAATGACGCACTGGAATTTCGTTCGAACACCCACCCTTGTGATTTCATGGCATACGTCACGAAAACGCATGATTTGGCGGGAGAATCAAAATTTTAACCGAAATTGATTAATTTCTCAGTGAATACGGCATTGTTTGCTGCCCACCAAGTGCTGGGAGCACTTTAAAGTGCGAAATCTTTCGAATAACACAGACTTGTATTTTGTCTGCATGTCTCCTTTAAGAATCTAAGCTTTAAAAAAATTGGCCAGCTTGCACTAGTGGGGCAGGGCTGGAGAAACAGCTAGGCTGGTGTCCCGTCTCTCTTCGTCTGAGACCCAGCTGTTGCACCTCACGTGGATTTCCGAACTTGCTGGTGAAGGTTCTATATGACTGGCAGGCATGAATTGTTTTGTCCACGGCACGCTTTGAGCGAGATGTAGAATCTCTCCCAAAGTGGACCGTGACGCTAGAACCTGCGGAAACTGGCTTCGCAAACTAGGAGTCGGTGCTCCCCACTTCAGGCGCAAACACACGTGAACTGTTTTCTTGGTATATTTTTGTGAGCTCCTCACGTGGCACAAACCCACGTGCAAGCCTGGACGACACTGGGGGCTCCTAACAAGGTGTGTGCTCATGTGTGCTCGGCTGGGCTCAGTTTTCTGATAACGCTCGACAGTGGGACTAAAAGCTTAAAACAGCTCTGCATTAAAGGGACCCTGCAACACTTGCCATCGACTACTAGTAATGTATTTGGATAAAGTCCTATTGTCCCAGAAATCTCCTCCCGCAGAATTATGAAAATCCGTTCACAATTAACGAAACTACGCGCGATGAGAAATCGCGCATAATCGTTCCCTCTCAACTCGAGCGCGGACAAGGCGACGAAAGCTGCGCGCCTCTCCCTCCCGGAGAGGGGGGCGGCTCGCGGCGTTCTCTTCGGCGGCCTTCGTATATCACATGCCGGTGTAGTTTTCTCTTTTCCCCCCGGCAACGCGGAGGGGCCTATTTCGGTCTGGTGCCACAAAAAAGCAGGCATGGGTGCCTGCTCGCAAGTGCGCGCTCGGGCTGGTAGGGCGTTTTTTGAAAGCAAATAAACGTTTGTAGTCGAGTGGTCCCGTGGAAAGGGAAGTATTGAGCTCATCACTCAAACTCCGCGCACACTCAAAACACAAAATAAACGGCAAAACTGTGCCTGCAGGTTCAGGCATAGAAGAGGTTCGTACACAGCGATGACGACGACGGAAATGGGAGAATCTACCCGCGAAGTTGACCAGTGACAGCCGATCGGGCAGCCATGGCCTATGTGACGTCCCTCAGGCCATGCATAATGAGGACAACTGAAGAGAGAGCGGTTTGTTTTTCCGCGTCTTTCACATCGATTTGCGCGCTCACCGCTTCACGTGCACGTGTAATATTTGGCTCAGGTATTCCTGGCAGTGTAATCTAAACGTTGCGCAGGTTTACTTGCACTGCTCAAAGAGTGTTGCAGGGTCCCTTTAAATATTAGGATCCTCCTGAAGCATTACGTTAGCAGTTGATGATTTGAATTAAAAGGCCTTGAAGACAAAATGCAAGTTGGGTTCGTTAATGAGACTCTTTGTCTCAATAACCATGATATGAATTTTGTCGCGAACTTCGAACAGATAACCGAGATATTTAAGAAAAGGTAGCAAGCAGTGGTGACTCCTTGGTGACTTTCTGGCGATCTCCCTGTGATGTCACAGAATCTTGTTTGTGCAAGTTGCCGATATCAAACAAAACCATTACCAAGAAACATGACTGGGAAGTTGTAGTGGAGCCTGTGGTTCCCTTTTATTGTATCACGGGAAGAATGCTAGCGTGTGGTTAACACACTGATAGCTATGTTTTTAGTGCCGGCCAATAATACATCACTTTTGCCTACATTAACTCCTTCGTGACCACGGAAAAACGGCAGATTTTGAGTGCTTCCAAAAAACTTTTTTTGCTCTTGAGCTACTGGACACATTTAGCAGTGCTATGCAGGAAATTGTAGCTTATAGATTTCTCTTTCAAACACGTAACAGCAGTTCTGTGAAACGGAAAAAGAAAAATGCACCAAAAAAAAGTATACACAAAACAGAAATAGGTACTGAGGTACGATTGTACTGAGATAGGTAACAGAAATAACGATTGTACTGAGCCTAAAAATTATTTTTGGAGATTTCAAAATAAGCGAAATGTTCCTACGTTCCTAAGCTATGATTCAATATATACATCAACGCTGAACACCAAGTTCTGGATTTTTGCGGGCCCATCAACCTAACGGCCTTGATGGCTGTGCCACTCCGCAAAGCTACTCGTGAGTGAGTCAGTCTCTCTAAAATGTGCATCCAAGCATGCTTGTTCGTGTTCTCACACGAAATCCTAATCACTGCAATGGTAAAAAACTAGAAAAAAATTTACCGCTCTTGTGAAGCAGCGCACTTCGCTCCGCAGCGTTAATTCTACACAAGCGCCGGGCTATATTGAAGGTGATAACACGATACGGAGCGGTGCATTTGGCAAAATATCCCCACCGCGCGTTGTCCAGACCCTACACATAAACGTAATAGCGCAGTTGTCAGATATTAGGCACGTTTTGTATATAATACAGCGTGAAGTCAAAAGCAAACCTTCCCTCGCAGCACCTGCCGAAGTCTGAGGCTTTTGAATGGGAGAGTCTCCATCAGAACGAAAATCTGAAGAATCCACATCATTGCTGGAGTCATCACTGTTGCTGGGAGAAAAAAAAATCAGCAGCAGCAGTGGCGAAAGTCCCTGAAGCTGCTGTCCGTCTTTGCAGAGAGCTCAATGAAACAGGACGTCATTTTCGCCCAACTCGCTGCTACCTTGGTTTCAAATTTCACTTGCGACGCCGTCTACCCACGCGAAATGTAAACAAACGGCAAAGAAACTAAAAAAGGGATTTCCAGGGAACACACCAGATGGCATCAGGTGTCCTAATAGTGCCGGTTTTAGTTTTTGCCGGAGGTTTAAAAGTTATTGTTCACCCAATAAACGATGGCCTATGGCGCGGTCGCAAAAGAGTTGAGCCAAGGTAGAGCAAAATTCGAAACTTTTCCGATTTCTCTTGCATTTTTTTTGGTTCGAAAAACATCTTTCATGGCTGAAATGGAGCAGGGTCAGTTGCGGAAGGTTAGGTTTTCGTGTCGAGCACGGTTGTATTTTGTGTTCATGCCACTCTTGAGCAGTGGGAATGAGTAGCTATTTTAAAACCTTTTTTTGAATGTGAATAAAGTGTTGTAATTGCTCGTTTATTTTTGCTGTTCATTTAAAAAGTATGGTTGTGTCAGTGATACCTTTTTTCCCGTATCGGTGGGCAACTGTATCACTGTTTTGTTTTTATTTTCTGCTTGTGTTGATCTTGCCTGCAGAAAGAACTCGAGGAGAAAGCTGCCGAGAGTTCCCGGAAGTCTGAGGCCAAGAGGGTGCAGCGAATACTGGAGCAGAAAAAGTGAGACTGATTCTTGTTTTTGTGAACTGCATCGGGGATGTGCGCTGGATTTCATGAAAAGCTTATGAAAGAGTCTCGTAAAGAGTCATTATGTGCAAGTTAGCATTATTTGTTTTTCACGCCAGTGTGTTGTTTTTATAGCTTTAACTAGTGGGGTAAGCTAGGCGGCCTGGCATAACATTATATTAGTGAGGCGGGACATCGAAAATATGAAATGGAACAGTTGCCAGCCACAAGCCTTCTCAAGCTACAGACAGACTAAATGCAGTGACAGACTAAATGGACAGAGATGAGGAACTACATACAAATTTTGGTTGGTAATCCTTCATTGCTGCGAGTGTTACGTATTTTTAATGAAACTAAAAGTACAAGATTGCAAGTGATGGGAGTGGGAGAAATATCTTTTGTTTCCTTGTGGCTGGAATTATAGCAGCAAAGCAAAGCCCCTCCAAAAGCAGTACAGTCTACGCTCGTTACAGCGGATCCGGCAACAACGGACTTTCAGTTACAACAGACCATTTCTGTTGGTTTGTCTGGTACCCATGCATTTTAAATGGAGTCCACTCCGCTCACAACGGACCCGGCTAGAGCAGACTATCGGCTACAGCAGACTAAATTTTGGGCGAAAATTGTTTCAACTGAACGTTTATAGCGGACTTCCGCGGGGCCGGCGCCCGGTGTGCTTTTTCGTTTATTTTGGCAAGAAAACTATTATGTCTGGCAACATGGCTGGCAGCCGGGTCGTTGGCGCAGCCAAGCCAAGCCAGTAGCTTTTTTTTTTGTGCGACCAGCGGCATGAGCGGCAGGGTAGCTGATTTAACTGTCGGATAAATTAAGCGTAATTAACGCTGTTGAACACGAGGAAAAACAGGCTGACATCGCCAGAAGTACAGGCCTTTCTAAGCACAGTGTCCGCTGTGCCATCAAGAACAAGGCTGCTGCTGATAAACGCGACTCCGGTGAGATTGAAAACAGGGCAATCGAATACTCGAAGTGGTGCACTCGGAGGCGAGTCTGCCCTCGTCAGTTTTTTTATGTAATAAAAAACTCGGGTTCAGTGAAGTTCGGCTTTTATTATTCCCACGCATGCATCGTTCCCGTTCCGTTCGGTGAAAAAGGTAAGAAATGCCTCAAGTAGGGGTTGTTCCCCATCCATTGTGTGCAATCTGCCGGTAAACGTCCGCAGTCCAACTGGTCTAACTTTCGATTTTACAGCTGACCGTCATCAGATTATTTCATTACATCTGTTTCAATGACCAGAATAAAATCGCTAAAAATGTGGAATCTGCCTTGAGGGAACGTCAGGCAGCGATCCGATTTGTTTGACGAATGGTTTCGGGAAAACCTGCCTCGTTGTGAGGGGATTTAAAAGAGCCTAGCTAATGCTGATGGGCACGACTGATGTTTTATAGCTGGTTTATAATTGCGCCTAGTTATATTCTTGCGTTGTTTGCTCAGCTTATCTTGCGTCTTTACAGGCTTGACCACATGCGCTAGGCCTTTTCGAAGTGCCGGTGCTAAGTTTTGGAAACGGTGTTTACGCGATTCTTTGCCCTCGCGCGAACACTGTGCAGAGGTGCTGCAGGCGTGTAGAAAGAACAAAGTGTATATACTATGCATGCAATATCGGTCAAAGTACTCACTGTAGAGCTCATAGCCCCCCCCCCCCCCGTCGGATACTGCATACTTCGGCTACAGCGGACGTTTTTTTCCGGATTCAGAGGGTCCGTTGTAACGGGCGTAGACTGTATTCAATTTTTAAAGGCAGTCGTTGGTACCCTTAAAGCATTGTATTGTAAACTCTATGGTTATCCATGGACCTGGTGTTTTTGTGCATCCTTTCTGCTTTCTGTTATAACGTCTACTTTCTCCGGGCATGGTTCATGTGTTCGTTGGTCATCGCTGGTAGCTTGGCATGCATACGTCTCCACTATCAAAGCACAGACTTACCGAGCGCACGTGTTTTAAGAACAGCTGGCCTTTGCCAGGTAGTGAGTTCTCGGGATAGGTCCTCTGCTTTCAAAGGAGGAGTTGCGACCATAAAAGCCAAAAATTCTAGCTGATTGCAAGACGTAATGTCAAGTTTTCGATGCAAGCTTTATGGCGTGCTTCAAAGTCGAGAAGTTGGTGGAAAAATTTTTTTCACACTTATATTTTGACGCAACTGGAAACGGCAGCTTACCCACAAAAAAAGTAAAAATAAATTGCTGCTTTATGCCCATGCCCGCGTACACATCCACTCCCTAAGTTTAGAATCATCTGCCCCTGATGCCTACCCACATACAGCTGTAAACGCGACTGAATTTGGGGTCTGCCACAAGGGGACAAGTGCATGGTGTACGCATATTTGACCAACCTGGCTATATAGACACACCCCACGTTTGCCTTTTTCGCGTTGTAATGGAAGAATCGAACAACTAATGAATGCATTCGTAAGCTCAACTGGCCTAAAAGATTCCGAACTATCCTCAATTTTTACAAAAATGCTTAGATGTGACATAAGGGGACATGTTGCAGCAAAAACAAAATGGCGTTGGTCTTATGTGAAAAATAAAAACGACTGCAGCACCAACCCAGGTCGTTAGGGTGAAAACCTGCGACTCTACTCCTAGGCCACTGGGGCCGAAAAGCGAAGCGTGTTCAGCAGTTGCTCAAGAGAATAGAAGGTGTGTGCAAGCGAACCAGTAGGTGGCACTAGTGGGGTGCATCGAGGTGGCCAGGTTTGTCAGTCATGCATCTTGAACCAGAGTACTTCTGGTATAAGGCTGTCAGAAAACGTATTCCAGGGGCCTGTTTTCTCAAATCAGAAAGGGGCTCTCCACAATGTACTGAGGACGGTTCTTTTCTGTTTTTTCTCTCCCTGGACTCTTGGCTGCAGGGCGATGGCGGAATACGAGGAGTCCGAGTGGTGCTCCATGGCGCAGCTCGAAGTCCAGCTGAAGGACATTGAGGCCCAGCTGGACTCTCAGTTTGGCCAGGAAAGCAACGCGCAGTCCGGCGTCGCGGCTTCTGACCAATCTGGAGGTACGCCTTGCCTCTTGGCCGTTGAGAATTTTATGAGAAGCACGTCGGAGAGCTCCGTTTGATGGAGGGGGAGGGGGAGGGGGGGCTGAGCACTTGTAGCGAGAAGTCAGGGTCCCCTAAGCTCTTGCCTTGCTAAGAAACTTCCCTCTGAAGTAACGTGATGCCCAACTCTGCCCCCACTCTTAAAGGGGCCCTGAAAGGCGTTTTGAGCACACTAAATTGACTAGCGCAATCGTTAGATTGGGTCGTCAACATCATCTGTGCCAAGTATTACTCTTTTACGCGCAGCGGAAAGCTCACACTTTTGTTGCAAAGTTTGTCGCTTTTTTCTCACCCTTTCCTTCGAGTTTTTGGACGTCGCCATCTTCACATGTCTACATCATCGATTCCCAGATGTTCGTCATGAGCTAGACATCCTGCTATTGGGCGGCTTTTTCACGCACTTCCGGCAAAGAGATGAGTCGTCTGCTCAGCGTCGGCTCGCCGGCTGATCTGCCAGCGGAGTGCCGGAGTGCTTGGACATTTTACGACAAACGAAACAAGTGTAAACAAACGCTTAACCGTTTGTATTGAATGCAACAGGGCCATAACACGACATGAATATTCTCTTACTTGAGTACGTTCCATAAAGAAAGCGTTGAAGCCCTGTGGCACTTCTTTCTTGCAATCGCAGAGAATGCCCTGAGCCGAATGCCCGGGTTTGACGCATACATTTTATTCAACTTCCAAACAATCCAGAGATGCGTTTCGAACGAACACAGCGTCACAACATGCGTTGCAAGTCCGAACCGCGATTGACAGACGATGGGTTGCCTCCTCCTGCCCTTCATAAATTCGGCACTCACCTCGCGCGCGGTTTGCGGGGACGAACAGCAAGTCACTTAACTCTGGTGCACAAGCCGAGATGGCTTTTAGCCACGCACACTGCATATACCCCATGCGAGGTTGAGTCGTACGCCGCTTGAGAAAGATAATCCAGACCATGGGAAGCACTATCCACCCGCAGAAGCACAACGTCGCATTTCGTCGCGAAACAAAGGTGTCCACAACACACACACCATCGCCTCCTGTAATGTCAAACGCATCTCGCACTTCCAAATGGGAGTGAGCAGTATGCCTGCAGTGCCCATATGCCGCGAGGTGGGGCCCCAAGCTGAACCGGGATCACGCAACCGTAACTGACTGCTAGAGCGGTTTGTGCCTTGTTGCCAGGGCAACCGATGTTTGATATTGTCAAAGAAATGGTGCTCGCTCCAGCGCTAGAAAGCTCAGAGTCGCGGCGGAGCATGTTTTGCCAACGTTGCCGCTCTCCACCACGCGTCGCCCCAAGCTGAACTGGCGTTTTGTGCACGGGTTCTGTATCGGTTTAAAATGTCTTTTTCACATGCCGCCGGCAGGAATTACCACCTCCACAAAGTAAGACCCGGCACCAGCGGTGCCACATCTGATACGGCGCTTTTTGGATAAACAGTTCGCTGTGCATCCAAGGGAGCGAGCGCAGGATCCTCCCCATGCAACTGCGAGTTCGCCGCCGATAAAAAGTTGCATGCCGCCGATAGCAAAGTTCTGCAGCAACGTACACTGCGAAAGGGCAAGGCCAGGCCGCCGCACACATGGGGCCAGATTTTTCGTTCGCTTTTCCAGCCTTGAGCGGAGTGCGAGATTCATGGTGTCAACAAATTTGCTTGCCTGTAGCAGACGGCTGTGTGAGCAGCGCAATAGCGGAAGTACGTCACCGCCGAGGAGCGCAGCATCATGGGAGGGAAGGCTCGCTCGCCGTCAACAGCGGAGAGTCAGTTGAAAGGAGGAGGAAACGCGGCGCGACGATAATGCGCGGTTTTTGATTTACGATTTCTCAGCTAATACTCATCGCTTCAACAAAATTCTTGCGGGAGGAGATTGCTAATACATTGCTTTATTTGGTTACATGTACATCCACGCATCGGCGGAAGGTATTTCAGGACCCCTTTAAACGTCGCAGTTGACTTCAGTTGTTCTTGTGTAGCCGTCTGATGCAGCAACTCTTAAGCTGTGCATCCCTATATTAAATTTTATCGTAATGACCCTCTAATCCAGTTACTCGGTAGCTGACCTTGCTTTTCACGTGATTACTAAAATGGAAACGATTCACGCTTGGAGTCCTCCACATTGTACCTGTACTGGTTGAGTTAGTGGATCCTTGTGCCATTAACAGCTAGCATCAGTCAGTTCATCAGTCAGTCACAAAGGGGCAGGCAAAGACGGTAGTGAAATCAACCAAAAAGTCACTAACCTGTGATGTGTTTTTATAAAAAATCCCGGGCCATCTCCACTAACGGGAAGCCTGGCGAGGGGCCAAGCTTGCGGTGTACTATAAGCATGTTCTTGGCGTTTTTTGCCAACGGAGATGGAACTGCTTGTACTAGTGGTATACAGCTTTGCTGTAAAAGTCTCGTCTTTGAAGCACTAAGCTTTGTAGCGTGAAGTGTAAATGAGTGTTCCGTGTTTTTTTTAGTACACGTTACGTTCTAGCGCGAGGCGTAAACAGTGTCCCGGTGTTTTAGTATCGTGACTACATGACACGACGATTATGACGACGACAGGAGACGCCAACAGCCCCAGCCCCTAAGGGGCTTCACCCCTAAAGCCACTCTTTGCTCCCCCCCCTTCTTCTTTACGTCGCCTTGGGTGGAGTCCCGATGATCTTTGTGTATTTGAAATGTCTCAGTGGTGGTCGAGCACCTGCTAATGCTGCAGCTGCGGACATGTTCGCAAGATGTTAATGCGAACACGTTTAGTCTAGCTAGGTACCCAATTCAGCGTTATCGCGTACCCAATTTGAGTGCTCAGTGCAGTTTTCATGGCTGCAGCTGGTTTCTTCCTTTTTTGGGACCGTTCGAATTATTCACCTTGAACTTATTTTAAAATATCATTGTTCGCTTCGAAGACGAGAGCCACTATTCGGACACTCCTGCCAAAGGAGTATTGGGAGATGCTTGCTTAGTACCTTATCGTATTGGGTTTTAGTTAGTCATCGGGAATGGGGCTTAGTGTTGTCTAATTTCAAGCTGCTGTACTGAGCTGCGCCCATCATTTCAGCAAACGGTGCGGCGTCCGGAAGCGAGGAGTCTGCGGAAGAGGAGGAGGAGGAGGAGCTGGACGAACTCTACTGTGTGGCCTGCGACAAATGTTTCAAGTCGGACAAAGCGTGAGTGGCTTCTCTACGAGTGATACGTGGTCTTAAAAGGGCCATGAAGACAACATGCAAGTTTGGTTGACTTAAGAAATTGCTTTGTCCTGCTGACAACAGTGTCAGTTTTACTGCAAGCATCACCGGGATGCATCACCGCGGTCCCAGCAAACTCCCCATAGAAATACAGTGGAATCTTGGTCATACGAATCTCAAGGGGCGGCACAAATACTTGTATCACTCGAAAAATTCATATCATCAGAAAATGAGAAGAAATGGAGTAGTGCCGCCTATGTGACAGGCGGCGGCAACATGGCGTCGGCTCTTGCCGCGAAGAGGTGCAAGTTGCTCAAGGTGTAAACTAAATTGCTCATGCGGGAAAGGAGCTTACAGTGTCGGAGAAAACAGCGCTATAAAATGCCATCCGTGCCAAATATCGGCCGCGGAGGTGGCCCAGCCAGCTGCTGCGAGCGCTTCGAAATTGCCGCCTTGAGGCACACGTCTCCCCATTGGCGCAAGTCGTGAGGTTCCTCCCACTGCCGTTCGCGGCAAGTGAGGCAGAGGCTGGCGCCGGGGTGCCAGCCCAAATCGTCAACACGGGAGTCGACGCAATCGTCGACGCCGACACAAGTCATCGTCGACGCAACGTGCGCACACGAACTGCATGTGATTCGTGCGTGTCGGCGTTGCACGCGCGTCATTTTCACGCCTGCGTTGACGATTTCGCCCCCGCGACAGATTCTACCTCACTCAGAAAGCGACGCCCGATGCACGCGGCGATGGGAGGAGCCTGCCGACTTGCGCCAATGGCGAGGCGCGCTCTTCATGGTGGCAGTCTTAAAACGCTCCGGAAGGCCCGCTGGCATAGAGATAATATACTGACTCTAGAGGGAAAGCACGCCACTGAGCCAATGCATTGGAACCGTACGACACACAGTGGCAGACATGATGCAACGATTTGAAGGTTGCCAGCTGAGCTTTTGCTTACTAAAAACGGCGAAAGCGATGGGTTGTAATCTGGCAACGTGCTACTGTGGCGTTTCCACGTCCGGCTAGTGAAGCATGCTGGGATTAATTGTAACAAGGCGGACCGCTGGCCATGCGGAATTTCTGTAGGCAGCGTCGACAGCATTGCGTAGTTTATCTCCTGTGGGTAGGCAACTGACGTGTTTTCGGTTTAGCGTGTGACTTATATGTACTGAGACTATTTGAGCAAGATGTGGCAATGCTCACACAGCACTTGCGCGCAAGCTGGAATGCAACTGATCGCATGCGCGAGGACGCCAAGGAATCAGCTGATCCGTGCTGGGGCGCACAGAAAAATGAATCTCCGTCATGATCTCTGTGCATTTTTGTGCTGTGCCGCTTTATTTGCTACTCTGTGAAATTTTACTAGTCACTCAATGCTTTTCAAACGAAGTGAACTGTGGCTTTAGCTGAATGTAAAACCTTTATTGACAAAAAAAAAAAATGTTACGTTGATATTGCCGGTGAGTTGCGGCCCTTTGAAGCACAGGAACGAAAGAGCACGGTCGATTGTAGGCCAACGGAGTGGAAGAATGCATGCCAAGGGAGCATCCGAAATACAGTCAGCGGCGTGTCCCGTTTTTTTTTTTTTATCTGTCTGTATTCGTCAAGTTCTAGCTGCTTTCCACCACTTCAAAAGGGAAAGCTTGCAGGACTGAATGGGCAGTATTGAATGGGCAGTAATTTGCCGCACAGAGCGCGCGAGGAGAGAACATTGACTTATTGACTTATTGTGAATGATTAAAAAAGAAACCGCATTTCGTTATCTATTTTTACGTTCTACCTTAACGAACGTTTGCAGGAAAGTTCGAAGCACGGAGAGCTGTAAGAAGTTCCATGAACAAAACAACTGGAACTGAACGATTATAAAAGCTCCTTTTATTTCTCTTCCAAAGGGAACGATCGCTGGCTGCCACTCCGTAGCCTGTGTGAACTTGCGGTAGTCAAGGTCAGATCGGAATCACTGTCCGGGCGTCAATTATAAATAATTCAGGGGCAATAGATAGGGTGCTTAACATGAAGAAATAAATGACAGCCTCGCAAGCGCCCTGGGGCCACTTGCTAAGCGCGTGCATCCGAGTTGTACCAGTTGTACACGTTTTGCACGCACGCAGATCTGAGCTGGAGACTGCACACACACACACTGCGCAAGTCAGGCGCAAGGGCCTGGCCACTTCCTAGCACACTTAAAGGAGTACTGACACGAAATTTCTCCCTTTCAGTTTTTATGCTGTAAAGAATACCTATTGGCCCAGTAATTACGAAAATCGCATAGCAACAGCTTGTCGCCTCTCTTCTAATCAATCTGATCACGAAAAAGAAGCTCCACATGCGAGAAAGTAGATGTTAGTGTGTTGAAAATTGTGCTAGGAGTTGTTATCAGCGCTGAATTTAAAAGTGGCGTTCAGATATTTGCCGCGATGGTAAGCCTACGCTGACCAGCAGCGGAGGTTCGGCGCTCCGACCCAGCACTGCTGGCACCACGGTGCGGCGAGCGGCCGAAAGATGGCGCCACCTGCGCGCTAGAATCAAAACAGGCCGCGGCAGACGTCTTGGTCACCGATCGCTGAAACGGAAATTATTGCCAAAATAAAGCTTCATATGCAAAAAAGGGGATGATAGTGTGGTGAAAAGTTGTGTAAGGGATGGTCATTCGCAGTTGTACAGATACCAGCGATCAAATAGTCGCCACGATACTAAGTTCCCAACACCCAAGGTGACCCGTGCAACCCCGAGCCCGCTGGCTTGGGCGACAGTTCTTGCAGCCGCCGGTACGCACGAACTCAGTCCACGTTTAGCGCTGCATGTCGTCGCGTGGAAAATAATGCATCTTGGCGTCGTCGTCGATTTGCTCGGACAGGCTTCCACGAGCAGTACTTTGCATACCGCGAGCTTGCCATAGCACAACTTGGGCGAGCTCGGCGACGCGCACCGCCGCGTCGCCGCGGTGCCCGTCGACATCGCGCACTGCGCAGTTTTCGGCACCAGTGCCGAACACCACGCGCCGGCAACGAACTGAAGATCAAAGACGTCGAACACGCAAACGTTTACAAGCATTGCTCACACAGCTACGCCCATGTCTCCTGCCCAAACGAATACCACCGACAACAGCAGCGCAGGATATCGTCTCCGGTTCTGAAAAACGACTATATGACGTCACCCTGAACCGGCCAGACACGCAGGCCAATGTTTCGTCACGCCAAAAGCGATTGCGCTAGTGCTGCCGACTTGTGGAAGCTCGCGACCTGGACAATCAAAATCGATTTTAGATGTGATTCCGGCCTTGGATCGCTGCAAAAATTTCTGTGAGGCATCTGTACAAACTACTGAAGCCAATTATATCATTTTTTAGGTATCAAAATTTGGTGTCCGTACTCCTTTGAAGAAGATTGAAACCAAAACTGAACTACGCACTTATTCTTTGTTCGCTAATTAGAGCTTAATTACACTAAAAGTTTTTTAAAGCTAGTTTTAATTACTGAGGCAATTATTTGTAACAATTTTGCTTCAGTTCTTTGTTTTAGTTAAATAATTATTACGGAACAACTTTTTAGAGAGCTGAATACAATTGATCTGGCAACCGTGGGAATTGTATCATGTCAGCGCCCACGATTTGTACGGTCTCGGAGCTTGCTTAACCCCCCTGCCCGCTGGCCCCGCCGGAGATGTTTAGGCTTACCACGGTTGCGTATATTTGATTGGCGCTTTTCCTAGCCGCGCGGACGGTGCTTTGTAGTGTCGTTTTCGCCCACATTATCAGCTCCTTTACTGTACAAGCAAATTCATTTGTTCGTTAAGTGGCATCATAAAGAGCGGTCAGAAGTGGTCGGTCGAGCTACCCGCTCCACTTTGCGGCCGGTGTCGCCGCCATGTTGCCGCCGCTTGCCACACGCAGCATGCGGGTGGTATCCGCAGCGGCGTCAGCGCGCCTGAGCAGAAAATGCTCCATGCAACGTAATCGACGCGCAAGTGGCGCAAGCAACACGGCAAGGCGACAACAGGGTAACTAGAGCACGGGGCATAGACTTCAGAAGCGAGGAATGCGGGGAAGGCAAAATGGCGAAGGTATTCACCGTCAGAAATGAGGGAACGCTTGATTGCCGTGGTTTATTCAAAAAGTGCAATACAAAAAAGGAAGCTGGAGGCACCCGAGCTGCAGCCAGGGGAAATCGAAAGGTACAGAGAGAAGAGATTGTAGCGGGATATAAAAGAAGAGAGGGAGAAAGACCAGGCGCCGAGAGGGCGAAACGTTCTGTTCGTTCGGAACAGCACCTCTACGAGGAGGATTACCGTCAGCGTGGGAGGACTAATGCTTTTGGGCCCGCGCGCAGCCAAGGCCGCACAGCCACACCAACACTCCTGCCTCCCGTCCACGCCACAGTCGTCTGCTCGCGCCTCGTGTGTTCGTATCACCCGCACCGGAGTGATAAATGCGTACAGATCATCCGAATTTTTTTACATTGCATACAATGCATTTGCGGCGGGTAATTTTGAAAATTTGTATCACAACGAAATTCGTGTCAACCGAATTCGTATCACCGAGATTCCATTGTAATGCATGAAAACCCCAATTATATGAAGCTCGGGTGCACGTGGTCCACTTCATACGACGGA
The DNA here is from genome assembly GCA_013339765.2 of Haemaphysalis longicornis. NCBI lineage: Eukaryota > Metazoa > Arthropoda > Arachnida > Ixodida > Ixodidae > Haemaphysalis > Haemaphysalis longicornis. The sequence goes on along the minus strand of CM023449.1, from coordinate 81,700,104 downwards.
ACCTGGCGGGGATGAACTGGCATTTTTCCCACTTTTTACTCTACTTCGCTGCCTCGTGCTGACCTTCTTTATTCGTAGCCCTGTTTGACACTGCTTGATGTGCAAAGTTCCGCAGGTAGGCCCGACCACTCGCTAAGCAGATACAAGCAAGCAGGTGGGTATTGGTGGGTGGTAGTGTACCTTTTAAGGCCCCAAGCAGCTGCAGATTGCCAGCGCGGTAACTGCGAATTTGAAGCTCCCATCGAGCCAGCGGATGTGAAAACACATACCCCTCAACCCCACAACGATGACCGAACACCCGCTTTCCTCGCGCGTGCGATTCAAGTTTCTTCCTTTCATGACGCTCTCTCTCCCCCTGTTTGTTGTTTTAAGTTCTGCATCACCCCACAGTCCTTTATTTCCAACCTTTACCACTCTTACGGTAAAACCTCTTTACAAGAGACACTTGGTTATAAGAGACATTTGAATAAAAGTCGCCTGGTTGGTTTTCCTGTGTTCGCCACGTTAGCACCATTGCATACAAGAGACCCTTGGGTTACAAGAGACACGTTTCATGAGTCCCTTAGTGGTCTCTTGTCAACGGCGGTTGTACTGTACCACCCTGATCTCTGCTTATTAGCGTCTATAAAAAGCCACATTGTTGCTCCGTTCATTACTTTCCCGCGTTTTTTCTATCACTGCCTTTTACTATCATTAGTTTTGCTGGGCTTTGGTAGTTCCACACTGTCTCCTTTTCCCCTCTCAAGTTGCTGTCGGCCTTTCCAGCTTATCTCGCGCGCACGCAGCGCAAGGCTGCCGGTCTAGCGCCGGACGGCATGGGGGTCCACTGCAGGCACCGTAGAGGCAGGGAGGGGGGCTCAAAATAAATAGCCATGCCTTTCTGTTTAGAAACGTGGGATTTTAGCTAAAGGTTTGCAACTGATGCGGGAACGTGCCAAATATAGTAGTTTAAATAAGCTCTTAGCCCACCTGTCGCGTGAGACCGTCTACTAGGCTGGCATTTACGCGTAGCTCGATCATACGACGGTTTCGCGCGGTCCCTTGAAAGCCGTACTATCAGGGTTCCATGTATAACATTGTTCATTTTAAAAAAAAAAAAAAATAGTCTTGGGTGAATCAATACGTTCTATTCCAGCCAAGAATGACGCTTTTCTAGCTGAGGAAAATGCCAGAAATCTTGAAAAAGCTTTTCATGCTACACAATGTCAGCAAGGAGGGAAGCAAGAAAAAACATGATTGTCATTGTGTGCTTAGAATTAATGGGATACAATCAAACAAAACTAGACGCACCACTGCAATCGGTGGCCGCCAATAGCGCAAACAAGATTATGCGATGTAATAAACACCTCATTGGGACACTGCCACTGCTTCATTTGCTTTCCGTGATATGTAGATTATTAGGGGGCAAAGCCCCTTAAAGGGGGACATGGCTCTTAAAACAATTTCTTTTAATTTGTAAGTAAACTCTGAAACATGTCAGTCTTGCTGCTTTGTTCCCACTGATTTCAAATATGCCATTATTTTTTGTTTTTGTGTCGGTAAATTAGTCCCCAAGATAATTAGAGATAATTAGCCGTTTTTGGAGGAACAATAGACAAAACAATGTTGGTCACAAAACAGTAATCTTTATATTTTCCAATACTATGAACCCTGGTGAGTGCAATCAGAGAATCGGTTTTTTTGTAATTTTACAGCTCATTAAACTTTGGTGCTTGACATTGGCATTTGGAATGGTTCCTGCCTCTGGTGACACCAAGGTTTATAATGAGCTGTAATATTCAGTTCAGTTCCAAGCAGTGCATCAAAAACCGATTCTCTTATTGCACTCATCAGGGTTCATAGTATTGGAAATATAAAGATTACTGTTTTGTGACTACATAGTAACATTTTTTTGTCTATTGTTTCCTCCAAAAATGGATAGTTATCTCTAATTATCTTGGGAACTAATTTGACCAGCATGAAAAAATACAGGCATATTGAAATCAGTGGGAAAAAAGCAGCAAGGACTGACAAGTTTCAGAGTTTACTTAACAATTAAAGAAAGCTGTTTTAAGAGCAGTGTCCCCCTTAATAGGGGCTGGGGCTGTTGGCATCTCCTGTCAATTGTCGATGCCAAACATCTCACGTAGTCACGGTACGTAATAAACACTGGGACACTCGCTTTCCAACACCTCTGCGCTGAACGTAACGCTTACTAAACGTGTATAATTTAATGAAACAGGTTCAAAATAAACTAACCTGATTTAAAGATTTGTGGAACGCTCCCTGTCCGCTTCAGCAGTCGTGAAGCAACAGTAGAAGCTGTTTGTAGATGGGCTTATAATTTTGTGTTACGCTCAAGTACACGCCGCTGTTGACGCTAGGCCTAATCGGGGGTGTCGGATCGAAGCAAGAAAAGGCATTCTTACCTGGTGCCGGGGCAATCGGTGATCACCGAGGACGAGCCTCCGGGGCAGGTATTGCACGGCGCTTCGCATTGGCCCAAGCTGGGCATGCAAATTGCTTGAATCCAGTTTCAACACGAGAGGGCGCCAAACCGCATCAGCAAAGCGCGCAATTGCTCCTCCCACCGGCACTTCTCCAGCACCCTATCACACAGTGTGCAAGAGAGGGACTATACAATCTTTGAATACACTTGCACACTGCATGCTTCGCCCCTCCCCAGGTTTCACGTTAGTGGAGATGGCCCGGGATTTTTTGTTTGAAGTGTGCAGTAAAATTGGTGCTATTGTTATCGAAACAAAGGAGTCGTTCTAAAAAACGAAGCTTGTATTTTCTCCTCATGGTCCCTTTAACAACTTTTGGTTGCAGAGATATGTGACCATTTGCGTAATGCGCAATTTGCATAAGCTTGTTGCTTTGTAACCCACGGCGAATGGTTAGTGCCAACAAAACCGAGTAGAGCGTACAAAATCACTCCAGGACAATAATTGAAATAGTAGCAGTTAAAGTCTCCTTTTGTTTTTGTCCACAATGCTGCATGTGGATCTAACATTTCTCCCTGAGGGTTCAAACTTCTGAAATACTATTGCACTCCGTGGTGTTTGAGGAATGTAGGTATATCAAGTTATAGTTTCCGTTAAGCCAAAAAGCATTCAAACATTGAACAAATATTTTGTAAAATATTAGATATACTGATAAATTTGACACATAGACAGGGTGTGGTTGCTTGTTTTTTTAGGATGACTAAATGCACCACGTATTTGAGAATTTAAAGGGACACTGAAGTGATTTGTAAACAATGCGGGATTACGAGCGCAACTTGTATTCCGGAGTCCCTAAGCCCTGTTTCGACCACTCTGAGCGCGTTTACGCGAATTTATTTAGTACAAAAATCAATTCGAAAATGCTGTCCTCCTCTCTTTACGCTCGCCCATTTTCTGTGGCGTTTTCGTGTGACGTCAGCAGAAGAGGAGCTGGCAATTGGCTGCGCTTCTGCACGGCTCGCCGACCTTCCGCGACCGAGCCCAGCGTTTAGTCCGCCGGCCGCCGACGGGTCGTCGCAGTTCGCTCGATCAGTTGAAACTAAGCCACAACACGTTTGGGAATGGAAGAATGTGCCTTTCTTTTTACTTCGTTAGTTTGTACACTGTATCTAGCTCCAAGTCAAGGTCGCTTCACACAAGCGCACATGCGACGCTTCGCTGACTGGTACGCCAGTAGGAAAATATAAGGTCTCTTCAAGGGGTAGAAGAGTCAGCGAAGTCAATATAGGTACTAAGGAAATAAAATCAACTGATATTTTTAGCGTACAGCGTAAAACTAGGGTGCGGGAAGCACTTTTTTGCGCTGGGCGAACAAGCACAGCGGTCAGCAGCACGACTACGCATCTGCGAATGCTTTTCAGTCTACGAAATGCAATTGCTAGACGTGAGCTATTGTGGAAACTGGGGGGACGCTTACTGCACGAGCGCAATACAACAAATAGTCACCTAAGCTGCTTGAAATACTAAAAAAAATAAAAGTGTAAACTGGTTATACATTATATAGCTTATATTTCCATCATCGGCATCGTCCTCCCGTAGCCTAGATTTTTTTTTTCTAAAGTGCTACGTATCTCACCGGAATTGATTTGCCAGTCACAAGTTCGAATCCCCGCGGGTACGTCCTTCTTTTTTTATAAGTTCGCTTTTTTGTATTCCGCCGATGTTTTCTATACTGGGTTTACCTTTTTTTGGGCCGCAACGTTCATTGCTCCACGAACTAGTCCACAGAACTCGCGCAGGCTGGCATTGGCACGCTAGCGAGTTCTCGTTGGCGTGCTGTTGCCATATGCACCGACTGCATGCAGGCAGTGGGCCCAGGCCAGAATCAACAGACCCTTGGACTGGTGCGAACACGCTTTTTACGATACAGGCATGAGTGAGGCAAGCTCCAAATATGGGGGAAAAGCGCATAGCATTTGAACGTCTGCGGGGACGCGGAGGGCGTTCATGCACTGCGTGGGGCTCAGCTAATGAATGCTACGATTCCAAGCCGTCCTGGGAGGCTTATCTTATGCATTTTACAGTCGACAACATGGCAGAAGCGCGGTACTACGATTACTGTGATATTGAGAATGCCTATCCAACGATGCCATCGGATGTCAAACATGTTGTTTTACATAACCGAAACCGAAACTTGTTTGAGTGCTACCTTGGGCATCATCCAATCACGGTGCCCCCTCCTCCCAACGTCACAGCTTAGTTGGTGCGGCCGCCGCAAACCGCGCATGGTAGTTTTTCTTCTTTCGCGCTTTGTAAAATAATTACCGATTAGTCAACCGGATAAATGATGAAAAGTGTGCTAATTTGAGCCACTCTACGCATTGCAAGCAAAAACGGGAGCTTGACAAATTCACTTCAGTGTTTCTTTAAAGACCAGTTTCACCCATAAAATGCTACAAATTTTGGGGGGCAATTTGTTTTTTTTTACTTTATCTCTCTTGCAGCAAGATATACTTATCGAGTATTCTATCACACATCCTGGTAGTATTTCCAAGACCAGTTTCTCCTAAAGAAATGTTACGAATTTAGTGGGGGAATTTCTTTTCTTTCACTTGATTTCTCTTGCAACCAGGCATACTTCCCAAGTATTTTGTCTACACACAATGTGGAAGCGTCCCATGGTTTTGGTTTCTGCAGATTCGTCAACCACGAGAAGTCAAAGAAGCACAAGGAGAATGTGCAGTTCCTCAAAGAAGCCATGGAGGAGGAAGAAACACAGTTTGCTGGCCTGGCACAAGCGGAAGAGACGACCGCAAAGGAACCCGAACACGTGGGAGACCATGCTGGCAGCACTCCACAGAAGACAAAGCACAAAAAGGAGTCCAAGAAATAACGGTATTAAAGGATTTAAAATCAGAAGGAGCGGCCCATTTTATTCATTCTTCGAACCATCTGCTCTGTGAGGGTTGTGGGTACCGTATTTTTGCGCGTAAAACCCGCCCCGGCATATAGGTGGTATTCGGTGAAAAGTTTAGCTGTCAATTTCTTTGCTTGGCAACACTGAAATGGCCACGGACATGGCCGAAGTGCCACGGACATGGCGTGGCTTGTGCTACTGCGGCCATACGCCAAAGAAAAAATAACACCGGCGTGCGTCATCTGCTCCGTTTCAACCCGATTCTCAATGGTGGTGTGAACAGAGTTGTTGTTAGTCGCACTCACAGTGGAGTCGAGGCATTACTTTGCGTTCGGCAGGCTAAAACTTGGAATGTCCAACTCATCATGCGCTTAGCACGGACAAGTACCGCCATCCCGCGGAGCCCGACGTAACCAGTGACGGCGCACTCACATGCAGTGATTTCCCTACACCCCCCCTAGGGGGTGTGTAGACCCCCCTAGTTTTTCTGGACACCCCCCCTTGAATCCCCAAATTTCACTCTTGTCAGTCCTTGTATGGACCTTTTTCAGTATCTATCTGCGCATGCGCGGGCTGCCCGACTGCTATTCTTGGCAGCCTTTGACTTGAACTAAGTGCAGTAAACACACATATAATTTACTTTCTTCATTGATTCGATGCCGTTCTTTGTTTACAACCGTAATCTTTGCAGAAGCTCTTTCAGCATGTACATTTAAAATGGGCAATTTGGCGAGGCGAAGCGCTACGGAAGCTAATCCTGGCGTTTTAATAAATCGGGAGCGTACAATCGGTGCCTGATTTATAAGTGCTGCATAATTCGTGTACTACCTATACATTGTTTCAAGAACTCAAATTTCGTCACTGGCCCTGGTAACAAGTTCGAAAATGTCCTTATACGTTGAAAAATGGCGAGAAAAAAAAAAAAAAAACCTGAATAGGGACCTTTCATGGTAAAAAATGAATTTCTCTAAATTTGTTTTTTTCTTAGATTGAATAGAAAGCACCGCCTCTCAGGTGTGTGTGTGTATATATATATATATATATATATATATATATATATATATATATATATATATATATATATATATATATATATTAACAGACGTCTATTATTTAACTAGTGGGATAAAAAAACAGCTTTTCAAGTTTATGAACCCCCCCCCCCCCCTAGAGCAATTGAGACACCCCCCCTTGATTCGATGCCTGGGGAAACCCCTGCTCACATGGTTGCCTGCATACATGCCTCGCTATTAAATACAGGCTATAGTCCGCACCCGCACTTTCACCCGGCCGGTAAAGAAAAAAAAAACTCCTCGCGTACTGCCCGCACATTTGATACAGGAAAGGCTGCACCAAAGCCCGCTCAAGCAACAAATCACATACTGTGTAGACAGAAGAAGCACATATCTAGCAAGTAGAACACACTGACTGCAATAACATACAGTTGTTAGAGTGCGCTCGTCCTTGTTTTTTCTTCCCTTATATGTTTTGCGCAGTCGCTTTCTGGAAGGCTTAGTCAGCGTTACTGCGTAGGAGCTTGATGGCACAACAGGCACTGCCGTGAAGCTGCACTAAATAAAAAAACGCGAATTATCCGCTCCTCTACTTTGCCACTGAAATTTTCGCATTTTTGGTGAGGGTTATGCGCGCTAAAATACGGGATGTTGAGTGGGTATATTATAGTGGGTGTGTTATACCTGTGGGAAACAGCACATGTTGGGGTGAGTATGAAAGTAAACTACACACACTTGGAGGGCTGTACAGAGCTGCTGACTTGGTGCACACCAAATTTGCAGCCTAACAAATGTTGATACTTAAAGGAGCACTGACACGAAAATTTTATGTTACACTTTTATTGCTTTTATTGATGCTTAAGGGCTTGGTGAACCTGAAACAGCACTTCAAATACTTTAGCGCGCGATAGTTAATTACATTGAACGGCCTGAAAAACGTTTGTTTCAAATTCCCGCACTTACATCCCGAACAGCGCATATGACAGACTCCCTGCCTGACCTCACCGCTTTGTGCGGACGTCACCGGCGCCCACTTGAGAGGGTGTTGCACCCGCTCACCGCTCGTGGGGCCGCGTGCGTGAAGTGACGTCACGAGCTTTTGACGAGCGCTGCCGCATCACTTCTTTTGGCTGTCCCTGGATGATGTCACGCTGATGTCCATTGCTGAGTGCCGCTCCGCGCGCTGCTCCGTCGGTGCGATAAATGAGATCCAATTGAACTATGTTCGTCGCGTCGCAGGCCGCTCATATTTCTGCCAGGGTATTCTGTTGAGTGAAGGAAGCGAACTGTGCAATAATGGGCCTCCTCGATTATCAGTCCCGGATCGTCCGCGGACTGTCCGAGATGCAATCCGGCGCTCGATTTTCCCAAGTATTCCTATAGGACTTCCGGTCCGAGGGCAGACCTCAGACTGCCTCCGGACCGTCCAGGACTGGTAAATCGAGGAGACCCAATATTAACGCTGAAAATTGGCGTCAGTGCTCCTTTAAAACTGCGCATTCGGACGGAACAAGGAAAAGAGGACACAGGACGGGTGCAGGATAGTCAATGCAACATATCAATGCAACAGATGACCCCTTGTTGAACTGAAATCGCCGAGAAAGGTTGTATTGGCATGCACACTCACACACCTAAAAAATAAATAAATAAAATAAATACGTAATTTAAAAATGAAAATGTAAAAGAAAATTTTCGAGTGTAAATTGATATTAAACCTTTCACTGTCGGGTGTTTCTTGCCGTTTCGCATCCCCAGTGTTGGCTTGGTTCCTGAAATATCGGGGAAGGAGCATAGCGATTTATTTGACTATGATAGCGTCCGGAACGTAATGCATCAAAAGGAAAGAGTGTGGGTTGGATATCGCCTTTCTTACAGATATTTTCAGTTTCCTGTGCACGCTTCCGGGACGACAACCCCACTGTTTCAACATCAGAATCTGACGCTGTGGAACTCGCACCCCTTCCTCGGATGAGAAACTCTCACAATGCGAACCCGAGCTCGGCTCCTATTTGGGTCGGAATTGGAAGAACCGTTGCTCCTGTTTGCAGTCGAACGTCCCGCACGGTCAGCCGTATGAAAGTAACTGTGTGCATGGAGAAGCACTTTCAGCACCCTGCACAATGCACAAAAATGATGCTTGGTAAAATCATGATGGCAGATAGAGATAATGAGGGGATACAACATTGATACAACAACCTCGTTTGCTGCTGGCAGCGGCAAGCGAGGGCGTGGTGAGCGAGCGAAAGCCGCAATTGATTCTTGTTTCGGTCTTTTAGAGAGGCAACGGCGCGCTGGGCTAACCTGGCGAGCCGTAGGAGACGTGGGAAGAGAATAATAAAAAGAAATGTGGTTGATCCCTCTTCCACAGGAACCGGTCAAGCAGTTGAATGTTTATTGCGCATCGATATAAACTTGCACATCGCATATTTCGTCGGTGTGGCATCGTTATACGCATCAATTTTACACACTGGATTACACGCGCCGGAGCATCGTGTAAATCGACTGAAACCAGAGGAGCTCGCAAACCGTCCGCGCGAACGAAACTAAGCGGGTTGTTCATGAATCGTTTGGTGAAGACACGGTCCGATGCAGCGAAAGGAGCAGCGGACGGTGCAACAACCGCGACATTCGCAAGTCGGCGTCGATCTTACTCCGCGGTCGTTGCCTTACAGGCTTCTTCGCAGGTTACGCTGCGCGTGCCCCATACACGCGGGCGCTGGCAGCGTGGCGCCAGCTGTCGCCGCTTATTCGCGTCATGATGCACTACTTCGCTCCGCCTCTCCTAGACCGCACCACCACCTGAAGAGAAAGATATAAGGAGCGTTTGTCGTCTTGTCTACTCGTCCGTTCGTAGCGCAGTTGGGAGCGCCTTTTGTACCTCCCGTTGCGGCGAAAGAGTTCGTGGTTCGATATCCGGCGCAGCCGTGTTAGTCACATTTTTTTTTGGCGATGTCATTTCCGGGACGGATATGACGTCAGGCAGATCTTGGTGGACCCCGGCATAAAACACTTTCGTGTTAAAAAAACCTAGAAACCCGTTGCGGATGGCACAACAACCCTTGCACCACGGAGCAAGAAGAATATAGGAGGGGAAACGAGGCTTCCTAACGCGGCCAGATAATGTCACAAGCGCTCGCCATACGTTAAGCTAGCGGCATCTTAGCGGCATACGTTAAGCTAGCGGCATACGTTAAACTGCGGGGCTGCCACTTTTGGCATCGCACTGCACAGCCACCGGAAGAAGTGCGGCCGCTATCGTTTCGTCCATCAGGTGCCGCTACCCTCTCCTTCATCGTTGCAGCGACAGTGTTGCCAATTTAGCGATTTTGCGCTAAATTTAGCGACTTTTCATCTATTTAGGCGATTTTTCAAATAGCGGACAGCGACTTTTTAGCGGATCGCCAAAGTTCAGTATTTTAGTGACTTCCGTATTCAACCACTTAGTATTTTGAACGGCTTATAGCGCTATCGTGAACACCTCGGTTTTAAAGGAGCACTGACACCAATTTTCGGCGTTAATATTATTGCACAGTTCGCTTCCTTCACTCAACAGAATACCCTGGCTGAAATATGAGCGGCCTGCGACGCGAAACATAGTTTAATTGGATCTCAATGCGCCGACGGAAGCGCGCGGAGCGGCACTCTGAATGGACATCAGCGTGAATCATCGAAGTGACGCGGAAGCGCTGTCAAAACTCGTACGTCACTTCACGCGCGCGGCCCCACGAGCGGCGAGCGGGTGCAACACCCTCTCAAGCGGGCGCCGGTATGTCCGCACAAAGCGGTGAGGTCAGTCAGGGATTCTGTCATATGCGCACGTTCGGGATGAAAGCGCGGGAATTTGAAACAAACGATTTTCAGGCCGTTCAATATAAACTGATCGCGCGCTGAAGTATTTGAAGTGCTGTTTCAGGTTCGCCAGGCCATTAAGCATCGATAAAAGCAATAAAATTGTAACATAAAATCTTCGTGTCAGTGCTCCTTTAAACATAGAGTTAATACTTTAAACTTCTGTAAAGCCCTCACGTTGTGACGACCACTTCACATTGGTGGGAAACACAAAGATCAGTTCCATTTTAATTTTAAGTGCGCATACTCTTGTTATCCAGGATACCATTGGGTCACCCTCTTAGTTAGAGACATCTCCGAAGATTTGCCACAGACTTTACGGTTGCCAAGCCACAGCTTTTATCGATGCTTAATGGCCTGGCGAACCTGTGATAGTTACATTTCGCCTTAGCGACGCCAAATACTTCGAAGCCGCGCAAGCTCTAAGGAGTCTGTTTCTTATTATTGAACGGTCTATTCAAAATCGTTTACGTGGCCCAAGCTCAAATTTGTGAAAGTCCTTTGGTGGTGGTGGGGGCGGCCCATGAAGTGGCGCATACCCACTCAGGGGGATTTCAAGAAGATTTTTTTTCATTAAAGGAACCAGATAGGCAAAAAAGCGCAGTCGAATAAAGAATTTAGTACATATGAAGACAGAATAAAAAAGAAAGCGGAACGAGGGAGCCTGATCAGAATCATTTTAGCAAGGCAGACAGCCGTCTCTGAAATGGAGGAATGAATGGCGTGATAGACATCGTCCGTTATCGCGCCAAGTCCACGACAGTTTCTTTTTCTTTTTTCTTTCCTGCCCAGCTCCTTCTTGAGCCTTTTCTTCCCCCATCCCCATACCTCAACAGAGAAGCATGTAGCGTCTGATCAGCACTGCCGACGCCTACACTGCTGCCAACGAACCGCCAACGTTAGTAGATTCGGACTCGACCGCCATTACCACCATCGAGGAAGAGCTTTTCTACTAGACTCTACATAAGTGTGCAGCGTGTGTGCGCGTGTTTCTTCTGGTTTAAGCTTGCAAATCAGTTTTTTTTTCACTGTAAAGTTTACTAGACGCACCGGTTTTTAGATGCGACGCTGAGAGCATCTCTTGTCGGCGGCCCTGACCTTCGCTGCGTGCGTCCGTCGTCGTCGGCGTCCGCACTGCTCCTCGCTCACCCCCTCTCCTCTCCGATAGCGAACACTCTAGCGAGGGGCTTTGGATTGGATTGATTGGATTGGCTTGGCTTGGATTGGATTGGATAAAAGTGGATTGTGTTTGATTGTGTTGCGTCATAGCCGCGGCAGACGCACTGGCGCCGGCGCGTGCCCAGGTGAGAGCGAACACTCTCTCTCAACATCTGCGGGTGTGCGGCCCAGCGCGCTCTCACTCCGCCGGTGGGTGGCGCTGCGCGCGGTGCTGCGCATGTGCAGTACCCTCTCTCTCCGCGGTCTCCTCTCCTTCGGGCGCGCTGCGCATATGCCGGTGTGCCGCTCTCCGGCGGCCTTTCGGTCGACGGTTGCTCTCCGCTTGCGCTGAACCTCCCTCAGCGTCGCATCACACCAGGGTTGAATTTTTGTTCTTACCTTTGCAGCTCAAAGAAGCAAATAAATTTGTTTTCACTGTACATTCAACTTCTTGAACTATTCAGTTAAGTTTAAAAAACCTATTTAAATTGGTTTATTAGGCTTTCGAAATTAGCGATTATTTCGACTTTTTGTAAATTTAGCGACTATTTAGCGACTTCTTTACCTTAACTTAGCGGCACGCTTCAAAAAAAGATGGCAACACTGTGCAGCGACGAAGCTTTGCAGTCCGCCTTGGTCGCTCGCCCACGCTCATCACGATGGGCCGTTTCGCCTCCTATATACTGTTGCTCCGTGCCTTGCACCCAGCCGGGATCGCACGCGTGCCGCATGGTCACTCAGAAGAATGCCAGTTCCAGTGGGGGAAAAGTCGTTCTTTTTTGAGCTGCATAGCGGGACAGTTACAGATAAAACGTGGCTACACAGCAGGGGTTTAGAGGTACTGTGGGGCACAGATTGCATAATATGTAAGCAACCCGAAACCATTGAACATGTGTTCATACACTGCTGGATGGCGGTCCACTTCTGGCGTGTACGTGTTACAGCCAGGGTGTCGAACCGGAATTTTTTCGGGTTCGCTTTTGGTTCAAGCCCTGTGGGTTCGGTCCTGGAGCACCATTCCGTTCCAGTTCGATTGATTGATTGTAGTGTTTAACGCGCCGACGCAACGCAGGCGATGAGGCGTGCCGTAGTGGAGGGCTCCGGATTAATTTTGACCTCCAGTGGATCTTTAACGTGCGCCGAAATCTCGTACACACGGGCGTTTTTGCTTGTCGCCTCCATCAGAAAAGCGGCCGCCGCGGCCGGGAATCGAACCCGCGACCTCGTGCTCAGCAGTACAACGCCTTAACCACTGAGCCACCGCGGCGGGTAACCGTTCCAGTTCGAACCGGTTCAAAGGGGTTCAGAGAAAAAAACACAGGCGTGTTTTTTTTCTGTTAATTTCCCTGTCAGGTCGGTATAAAAACAAAGCCATAATGTAGGTTTCTTTGTGGAAATGTTTTGTCTTGGCCAAATTAAAGCGACCCTGCAACACGCTTTTCAACTTTTTTCTAAATCTTGAATGCTTGCAGAAAGTAGTCAACCAACACATCCAGTACTTAAAATCAGGGGGTCGAAAGGGCCTCAGCGAAAAATTACTACTCTGTCCCTATCGGATAACTTAGAAACTTGCTTATTAAAATATTTTTCTCTCTTTCCCAGTCTTGGCATTCTTCTACCGCCGGAATGTTGTCATTAAAGCGGTGTAGCGGCTATTCTCCGGCTTTCTTTGAGTTGCAGCAAAAAAGTAATTTGATAGGCACTTGAAAAAGAAAGTCACAAAAGCAAAGCAGAAACGGAAGGTGTATCTGCTGCGGCGAGCAAATCACGCACTGCTGCTCTATGCTGTCAATAGCTATTGCTTTCGCAGTGCTTCCAGGTGCGAAGAAAAGAGTGAAAGCGTCTATCGAAAGTGCTGCAGGGTCCCTCTAACTGTACAATCTACTGCAAAATGTTTTCTAATGTAGGTCCACGATTACAACATTAACTGAAGCGAAATAAGAGGTTCGCTGGGACACTTAACGCTGTATTTGTATGAATGTGAAAGCTTACTCTTTGTGGCCGCAAGTTTATTTTTAGTAATCTAGTTTGGTTCATTTTTATAATTTTATTTTATTTTATTTTTGGCTCATAACAATGCAATATTATGTACACCGCAGTTGTTTTCTTGAGCAAACGAAAAAAAAAAATTCGCGGGTGATTACGATACTCGCTAATGCGTAATTTGAGCGCAGTGTGAACTGTAGTCTCCTCGGCGACAGCGCATAGCTGCTGTGTTATCTCATAAGTCATCGCCGCTGTGGGCATGTCTTGCGCGCAAGACATGCTCCACAGCGGCGATGACTTATGAGATAATGGCATAGGATACCGCGTGCCGTCGTGCATGTGGTGATGACGCCATCACTTCATGAGACACAGCAGCGATATGCGGTGTCGCCGAGGAGACTACAGTTCACACTGCACTCAAATTCCGCATTAGCGAGTATCGTAATCACCCGCGAATTTTTTTTCGTTTGCTCAAGAAAACAACTGCGGTGTACATAATATTGCACTGTTATGAGCCAAAAATAAAATAAAATAAAATTATAAAAATGAACCAAACTAGAATACTAAAAATAACCTTGCGGCCACAAAGAGTAAGCTTTCACATTCATACAAATACGCAGCGTTAAGTGTCCCAGCGAACCTTAATCTCGGAAGTCCGCCCTCCTCCTCGCACTTTCATCATACTTTCATCCTCCGCTTTCCTGCTCGCTCTATCTTCGGTGGCGTCTTCGTTCTCTCGGTTACAGCGAGGCAGACGCTGAGGGACTACGCGGAACCACAGGGGCGGGCGCTTAAGGGCTGCACTCTAACACATGGCTCTACGTAGCTGCCGCTCTGCCGCCCTGTGATCCACTCCCTTCGCCGACCAGTGACGGGCCGCACATGGTACCAAATATTGCATTTTCGCCAGAGTTTTTTTGGAAGGCAAACATGCAGCCTCCTAGCAAAGGTGCCTCCGACGCCTACCCTCGGTGCATCCTCGCCAAACGGACGGGGCAATAGGCAGCCGGCCTGGAGGCTGCCTGTTTTCCCGTCCTACGGCTACTAAGCAGACGACCCGTCCGTCCCACAATCGTTTTTTGGTACCTTCGAGTGTCGCCGTGGTGCGTAAATTTGTGTCTCCGCCCCTCCTCCTCCCCCAGGGTGTCTCGTGACGGGTCGCCCCTCATCCACAGATCAGGCATCCTTGCAGGAATATTCGTCCTGGCAGGCAGGCAGGGCGGGCAGGCAGTTTATTGGCAAGCAGGCAGTCTCTTTGGCTGGCAGGAGATCCTGCGCGCCCGCCATCTTATTTTGGATCCATCAAATGTCTACGTGCACGTGCGCGCGCACACCACCTTATTTTCGCACAATGACGCAACAAAATTTTGCATTGTAAATAGATTGGTTGGTATGCTATACTTTTTATATACCCCTAATTTGAACGGCTCTTTAACTTTAACACAAAACCACTAGCAGTGCTAGAAGTCGAAATAGTCCGGCGTTGGCGTCAACCTCCGACTGTCAAGCGTGCCTGGCGGCGTTTAAGCGATATCTCTCTGTTTATCTTTTATAGCTGCTAACATACCGGTTAGAAAGAAAGAATGGCTTTAATGAGAGAGAGAGAGAGAGAGAGAATAAACTTCATTAAGAGCATCGTAATGCGGTGTGGGGTCCTCAGTCCAGTACTCCATCGGAGACCCCTGCCGCCACGGCCCTTTCCACCAGCCTAAGCTGGGAATCGAGACTTGAGCTGGACAGCTCCTTCTCCCCCTGCTCACGGGAAGGGTGCGCGATTCTTTGAATTTTGGGGCTTGCCAAACACTCCCACGCCATATGGTACAGGGTGCCCGGGGCAGCGCAAAATTTACTGCGTTGGATGAAGAAAGTGGAGTTTGGTCGAATGAAGAAAGGTGTTTGGAGGAGCAGGAAGCAGTGTTCCTGCCCTTTGGTTAGAGATTCGTGAGCAGGAGGATAGATCATTCTTTAGTACTTATAGTATTCCGCTATCTCTTGATACGTAACCAAAGGATACGAAGTCTCTAACCAAGACCATCGTATCGCGTGGCGGAATAGATCTCCGACGATGTTGTGGGCGGTCGTGTTGCCCTGGAGTGTGTTGTGCGAGAGCGCCTGGCCCAAATGCGTGCACGGGGGTGACGCGCCGACAGCGGGGCCGATTTCACGCCTCGTCCAAACCAGATAAACCGCCCGCGGCCGACTTGCCCAGACTTGTCCCGCCGCAGAGGGCTCGCCTCTCCGTTTGCGTCGCGGCGGCTCGTCCGAATCCTGCATCGGGGTGTAACGACCAGCAGATGGGCATGTCGCTCTACTCGCCTCGCGGAGACGGCGTGGGCGTCGCCCTCCCTTTCCCCCATCGAGGGCGGCTCGGCTGACTCACCGCTTCGCTACCATTCGTTGGATTTCAAACTTCAGCCAGCGAGAGTCCTTAATGGAGCGATTCAACTTCTAGGGGCCACAATGAAATTTCCGGGGTATAGAAACCCGCCCGGATCACGTATCGTCGGCATTCTCCGGCAGGCACTTTTTCGGAAGCACCGAGTGGAGAGATACTGTCGCCTTTTTGCGAGTCATGTAACGTTTGCTTATCATGGTACATACTGTATATAAATGTCAGTTCAACTTTTCGTCCGCTCGAAAACTTCATCGCTCTGCTCTAAGCCGCGTCGATAGCGGACGGAGCAAGGCAACGCCGCTACACCGGTGGCTACGCTCAAGATGGCCAGTCCCAACAGTGGTGGCAGCGGTGGGATGGGCCCAGTCCCAACCTTGGTGCCGGCGCTGGATGCCCATTCCCAACAAGGGTTGATTGGGCTCGTGTCAATCTTCACTTTTCTTCTGTGTGGATTTTGCAGCGGGATATCCCAGAGCCCGTCTTGGAAATTCTACCACGAAAGGAGTTTCGGCAAGCCTGTTGCGTGTCCGTAATAACGGTATCCACATTTTTCTGGGAGATGGCCAGAGCAGTGGCCGCTCCCTCGGCCTGCGTAGTGGTTGTGAAGGGCAAGGGGAGGCTAGTGAGGTGTTTTGCCATTGAAGTAACCACGACGGTCATGGCTCCCCTTTAAACACACCTACCGGACTTGTCCTCGCGCCAGGCGATCACCTCACTTTCTTCATCCACACCTTTTACCATCCCACATTCCATACTCATGAGAAAACTGGGCCGCTCCTCCGCCTGATCTTCGCCCCATCCTTTGGCCTCGCCTCGCCCGGCACATTGCCCACGTGCGGGGCCCTGACACCTGCGGAATTGCCACCTGAACGTCTTCCAGGCCCACCAGAACCACATTTTCGGCAGCCCGGACATGGGCCGCTTTAAATAAAGTTTGATCTCTCTGTGTCTCTCTCCCCTTTTGGCATAGTCGGCGGCGTCGGTGTAAACCTTGCGGTCTCGGTCCCTGTGTCGTTTGTCGAGAGTGCGCGCTCTTGATTCTCTTCTCCCTGCGTGGTGAGTAGGGTCCATCTTACGGGGTAGAGGGGCAACGTCCATTTTTATCCTTATTTTTGGAGGTACGTCGCGTAGTTGCTGGGATCTTTCTTCAGTCGGTTGCCATTCCCAGTCTGGTGAGGAAACTCCTCCCGCAGGGTGTCGTGCTTAGTCGCAGACGCTGGCTGGCGAGGTGGGCCTCGACTAGTTCGGCGGCCGTGTTATGTAGGCCTCAATTTCAGAAGCCTGTCGTTCGAGGTACTAATAGAGAACCTTAGAGCATGCTTATAGGCTTTCCGCATCATGGTGTCAATCCTGGCCAAGTCGCCCTTGTTTATTATAGCATAGGGAGTGGTGTAGGTAGGGCGTGAGATCACAAAAACTTGTACCAGATGAGGGGTGTTAGCTTCATTCATTCCCCACACTTTGGTGGTTATTCTTCAGAGAATGTGGGTAATTTATCCCGTTGTGTGACTGAACCGATTAACAATGTTGTTTGAACAGTCCTCTTCAAAAGTCCTTGATGGGAGGTGACGGCAGGATATTATGTCCGTACAGGGTGATCTGGATGCCCGGATTTTCGATTTTTTCTGTTTTTCTTTCCGACCAAAAGAAGTTCGGACTTGTATGGTGAGCAGGATGACCCGCACCTCCTGGCGTAGTCGCTCACAGCATCAGCGGCCGGCTGGAGACGGTCCTGCATCTCGCCTACCGAACCCTTGCCTGTCCACACTGTAATATCATGGTTAAACTCTGAAACAGCGCTTTAAACGAGGACAGCGACAGAAGAAGACACAGAAACGAGCGCTGACTATCAACTGAGCAATATTTTATTTCTTGCGGAAATATAAAGGAAAAATACAATGACGTCACACCGCGCGTGAAAAAGAAAAAGAAACTCAAACAAACTACAGGCGCATCTGCTATGCAAAGATAACTCGAAATTACATGTTCAAGTACACAAGTTCTTTCTGATACAGAGCTACGGAAGGGGTGCTCACGCAATCTTCACGCTGGGCGATCTCCCATGCCTTGTAGATTTCGCGTGCGCGTGTGTCGCGAAACCTCTTGAGTACCTTAGTGTCTTCCAAACGCGGGGAGCACTTACAGGCCTTGCAGTGCGTTGCCAAGTTGCTTCCTGTGCCGGTTTTAAGAGAGTACGCATGCTCCCTTAGGCGCTCGTTCAGGCAACGCCCGGTCTGCCACGCATACACACACCACATGCGAGGGGCAGCTCATACACGACGCTGTCGCGGCAAGCCACGAAGCGCTTCGCGTGCTTTGTCATGCATCGCACATTTGTGCGCCCAGGCGAGTTCACCTTTGCCCACAAACTTCCAAGTTTTTTCGGGGCCGAGAACACGGTCCGCACACCTGCTTTTTCAGCGACCTTTTTGATCCGGTGGGATACCTTGTGGATGTACGGTATGACGCTTAGGGGCTTTTTCCGCTTGTCTTCTTGGGTCTCGTGGGTCGAGCGGACTTTCTTCAGGAGCGCTTCAGCAATTCCAAGGACCAAGGCCTGTGGGTATACCCTGCCGACCGCAGCCTGCTACTTGCGTGTCCAGGCTGCACTCCATTCCGTGAGGACACGACCGAACCAAAGCGTTCAACAGTGCGGAGTGGGCGATTCCACGCTTCGTAAGCTTGGAAGGGGCCGAGGAATATGGCAGTACCCCTTTTTTGCTTCTTGGGGCGTACCTCCAGCATATGTGACGAAATTGGCACGACAGCAGTAGGTCAAGAAAACGCATAGAGCCTTCTTCGGGAACCTCCTTGGTGAGCTCCAGGGGTTTGAGGGCGGACACAAACACACTAAAATGAGCATCCACGCGCTCGGACGTAGTATCCGGCGTAGCCTCAAAAAGGACAAGGAAATCGTCCACGTAGCGGAAGACTTGCACCACACCCAAGTCACGTAGAGATGCCTGAAGTGTCAAACGCGGCGAGGAGCAGATCACTGAGGACCGGTGCCAAGGAGGAGCCAATGCAGACGCCGGTCTTTTGCAGGTACAGTTGATCATTGTAGTCCACGAACGTGGAGTCGAGGTAGAACACCAAGGTGTCCAGGTACTTGTCCACGCTGCTGCCGCACTCAGTCTGGAACCTCACATTGCCGAAATTGTCTATGGCGTCAGTGACAGCATCGAGCAGTCGATCACGAGGCATGCTGTAGTAAAAGTCCTTGATGTCTACCGAAAAGGCGCTCAAGTATTCTGAAGGCTGCGCCTCCAGGAACGTGGAAACAACTTCCGAGCTACGCACGAGAAACGGGTCATCGATGGTGAGCTTGGAAAGGGACACCTGCAGGAACCGACCCAGGTCACGTTGCCACGTGCCTATCTCGGAAACGATTGCCCGAACACCCCTCTTTGTGGGTTTTGGCGGAGAAGAAGACCTGAAGGCTTACCTCCATCCGTTTCCGGACGGAAGAGGCCAACGCTGTCAACCCCCAGTCATCAAACGTTTCCGCAGCCTCATTCCTTCTCTTCCGTGGGTTGCACCTTTCCACAGGGTGGAAATTGCCAGCCATCACCGCTTCCGCTCTTGCTTCGTAGTCCTTGGCCGCTGCTACCACAAAGCCACCCTCTTTGTCGGACAGCAATAACCTGGCATTCAAGTCCTGTAGGACCGGTACCATTTCAACGGTGCGCCTGTCTCGCCCAGTAGTCGTCGAGGGTGGAACGCTAGTTCCGTCCAGAATACAGCGTTCCTGTTCCTCGGCGTTCGCCCTTGCTGCTGTGTGTCTCACCAAGGCCAGTAATTCAGCTTTTTCAAGCAGTGGTTGCGTCGCATACTTGGACCCTCGACTTAGGGTCTTCTCGACGTGCTCTGGTAGACATGGTATGCCCGGCAGGTGAACCTTCTGGTTGTGGGTGTCAGTTCCTCTCTTCTTTGGAAGGCCTGAGAGTATGGTTCTCCAGACAAACTCGGTCACCTGGGAAGCCACGCGAAGATCACTGTTCAGGAGTCTGGACGCCTGCTTTTAAATGCAGAGCATTTCAGTAACTCACGATGTCACCCGCGTTGGTTGGCGTCCGTAGTCCGCATCGCTCCCCCTACACTATATAAAAAAATAATACTTACCGTTGCCAGGTTTCGAACCAACGACTCCGCGGGCGGAACGCAAGGTACATGGTACTCTACCCACTGCACCACAAAGCCGACACAGAATGGAAGGTTACGAACACGCCTTAAGGCGAAACCACATGCAACGTTTTGGTCGCGTCTTGCGGCCGTCTGCGGCGCCTGGCGCCGACGCGGAACTGGCGTTGGAGAGGGCGAGCAACCACAAGAGACGCGCGAAGAGCGCTTCTCCGATCCAAGTTGCCAGACTTACTTTGGTAAAGGCAGCATCGTTCTGTTTAAGTCATTCCTAATAAACTGAAGAATAATCAAAACTTCAACAAACAAAACACGTTAAATTGATGTTCTATTAAATAAAGTGCTAAAGAGCCGCCAAATAAAGAGCCGCCATGTTGCGTGCGGAGGGGGACCGGAAATTGAGGATAGCAACATCCGGCGCAGACGCCGAAAACGGACCGAAAATCTGGGATGCGCAGACACCGGCGCTCCGAGCGCGCTGCTGTGTATTTGGTGGCGCGCGCTGAACGCGCGTCGCCGCGGACGGTCTCCAAACGCGACCAAAACGTCGCATGTGGTTGCGCCTTTATATCCTTGACTCATTCAACCGTCGGCCACAGGTGCGCCCTCTCCCCCACGTCCTCCTCGCCTTCTCTCCGCTCGCAACGCCCTCTCTCGCCGCGTTCGGTTCGGGCGCACAACTGGTGGGGGGCGTGCGCAACACCCTCTCTCGCCGCGTTGGGTTCGCGCTGATCAACAGCCGGTTCGCGCGCAAGAACAGGTGGGGGCGCTCGCATCGCGCTCTCTCACCGCGGTCGGTTCGCGCTTAAACCACATATGTCGTTCGCGCGTGCTCCGGTCGCTAACATCTGTGGCGTGATCGTGACGTCAACATCACGCGTTCGTGTGGTGGCGCGATTTTGGCGCTATAACACTCTCTCGCGAGGGGCATTGGATTGGATTGGATTGGCTTGGCTTGGATTGGTTTGTATTGGATTGGATTAAAGTGGATTGTGTTGGATTGTGTTGCGTCATAGCTGCGCCACGTTGCATCATAGCCGCTCTACGTTGCGTCATAGCCGCGGCAGGGGGTTCACGGCACGTTTCACGTTTCACCAGCGACTTCATCGACAATGTCTACGCTGGAAGACAACAATTACAACAACAACCAATACGTAATCCATACGACTTGCAGGCGCGCCCCCCGCGAAATGCTCTGCATTTGATCGTGCCCCTCGCGAGGGGATTTTATCCATTAAAATGTCTACGCAGGCACATGCTAACGCACCCCTTGTTCGGAACAGCCAGCGAGTGCGCTACATCCAGGCAGCATCGAAGAAATCGGACTTCCCTCCAGGCTTCCGAGCGAAGGACGCGGCAGATCCTTGCGTTGTGGCCAGGTGATGGCGGTAGTGCACCGGTGAGAGCTGCTACCTGTGGCTGAACATAGGAATTCCGAAATAGCGAAGGCGTACAGGCGGGCCCTGCAGTTCGCTTGCACTAGACAGTGATACACAAAGAAGGATCTCGAAGACCGCACATGGAAAAGAGCCCGATGTACAAGAAATAAATCTAACTAAAGTTTATTACCCGAGTGTTTCTGAAGACGCGAGGTGATGACTTTGCCCGGCTACCGTGCGCACGCCAGCCCACCGAGCGCCCGCGCATGCGGAAGGGGGCGGCGCAGGGCGTTGCACGTTCGTCCGCAGGGCATCGCCTGTATCAAGCACGAGAAGTTCCTGGGCAACAAGGACACCGCCATCGAGCTCTGCGTCACCCGAGCTGGTGCTAGCCGGCAGGAAGAGCAGAGGTCGAGACAAGAACGCTAAAGGGAGGAAGACGACGACGACCACGGTCTTCGTCGCGAACGTCTACAGCAACCCGCAGGACGGCAAGCAGAAGTTCAAGACGCTGCTGCACAAGACGCGGTCAGAGACGTGGTCCACCAGTCCGGGAGAGACGGAGTGGGAGGAGGAGACGCCGCGGCGATCGTCTGCAGCGACTTCAACGCGCAGCACATGGAGTTGGGCTACACGCGCACGACGGCCAAGGGCAAATGCCTGCTGGACGACGCGAGCGAGGCCGACTTCACGCTACTGACGAACCCGGCGCACCCGACGCGCATAGGGACGTCGACTGCTCGGGACACCAACCCGGACCTCGCCTTCGCGCTCCTGCCTACGGCGGCGTGGCGCGGTGGCGGAACACGGGCCACAACCTGGGCAGCGACCACTACATCGTGGAGGTGACGGTGCCGCTGAGCCATCCCCGCGAGGGCAGTGGCTACGGCGGCGGCGCCGGCACGAACATCAAGCATCGACTGACCGACTGGCACAAGTTCCGGGACGCGGAGCTGGGCGAAGTCGAAGACATGGAGAAGTGGACGGCTGACTTGGTGGCCGCGACTGAGGGCGCGACGACCGAGATCGAGACGTCGAACGACACGTAGAGCAGGACCCTCGCCTCGCGCACCTGCTGGAGGCCAGTCGTTCGCTGCAGCGCCGCTGGAAGCTCCAGCGCCACAACCGCCGCACGCTGCGCAAGCGGGTGGCGGCTCTCGGTCGCGAGATCGAGCGTTACAGCCGCCAACTGAGCGCGCAGCAGTGGTTCGCGCTGTGCAGCGAGGCCGACGGACAGCTCCACCGCGGAGGCACGTGGAAGCTGTTGCGCCACTTAATGGACGAGAGCAAGAGCAAGGAATATCAGCGCAACCGCATGGCGCAGATCTTACACACGGCGACCAAGCAGCTGGGCGAAGAAGAGATGCACAAGCGCCTGAACGAGCGCTACCTCCCTTCGACCCCGCACGAAGACCACCCGGAATACGCGGGCCCGCCAAACCCCGCCCTCGACCGAGACATCGAGGAGTGGGAAGTGAGGCAGGCGACGCAGTCCCTGAACTGTCGATCGGCCGCCGGCCCGACAGGGCGACCAACAAGGCGCTGCGGAACCTGAGTGATGCGGCCATCTCGTCGCTGACCCGGTACTTTAAGGAGTGCTGGCGCAGCGGCCGTCTCCCGCGCCAGTGGAAGACGGCCACGACCATCCTGCTACCGAAGCCGAACAAGCTGCCGGGCATCGAGAAACCTGCGCCCCATCTCGCTCACGTCGTGCGTGGGCAAGGTGTTGGAGCACGTCCTGAACACCCGGTGGCAGAGGTACCTAGACGAGAATGCTGGGCTTCCGCGCGAAGCTTGGCACCCAGGACGCCATGTTACTGCTACAGCGGGAGGTCCTGGAGCCCCCCGGGGGACTCCCGAAGAAGGAAAATCGTGCGATTCTGGCCCTGGACCTGCAGAGCGCCTTCGACAAGGTGCGGCACTCTGCGATCCTGGCTCAGGCGTCGCGCCTCGGTCTGGGGCGCCGTTCCTACGAGTACATCCGTTCGTTCCTGTCCCGGCGCACGGCGCGGCTGGAGGTCGGCGGAGCGAAGCTGGAGGAGCGCGAGCTGGGCAGCGTGGGGACCCCGCAAGGCTCGTGATCTCGCCGCTCCTCTTCAATCTCGTCATGATCGAGGTGGCGCGGCGACTGGAGGAGCTCGGGCCGGCCATCAAGTACTGCATCTACGCGGACGACGTGACTATCTGGGCAACGGGCGGCAGCGACGGCGACGTCGAGGCCGGGCTGCAGTCGGCGGTGGACGCCGTGGAGGCCGCGCTCTCGGGCACGGGCCTTCGGTGTTCGCCGCAGAAGTCGCAGCTCCTGATCCTGCCCCCGCCCGGTCGGTGGAGGAAGCGGGCCGCCGAGGAGGCGGAACGCACCATCGTGGTTCGTGCCGGCGACGGGGCGCCAATCCCGCACGTCTCGGGCCTTCGGGTCCTGGGCATGTTCGTGGACGCGCACCGGACCAACGGCACGGCGGTCAAGCACATCGTGACGAAGATGGGCATCGCGACGCGCCTGGTGAAGCGGGTGTCTTCCCGCTCGCGAGGCATGCGGGAGGCGAGTCTCCTGCGGCTGCTGCAGGCCTTCGTGGTCAGCCACGCGGCGTACGCGGGGCCTTTCACCGCTGGACCGGGGGAGCGGCAGCGCATCGACGCGGCCATCCGCAAGGCCTACACGGGGGCCTTGGGGCTCCTGAACGGCACGAAGACGTCGGCCTTGCTGTCTCTGGGGGTGCACAACACCCTGTCGGAGATTAGCGAGGCGCAACGAGCATCGCAACTGGCGCGCCTGGGCAGCACTGCCGTGGGACGCCGTATCCTGGCACGAGCGGGCCTACAGCCTCCTGACACGGGTGGCTGCGGAGGGCCCACGGCATCATCGGCTGCCGGCGGCGTTTCGGAGGCGGACGAGCTGGTCCCCCTTCGGGACGAGATCGCCAGAAGTTTGATCGTGTACCCGCTCCCGAGGAACGTGGACCCGGAGAGGGACGCCGGCAGACGGGGCGCGCGCGCGCGCGCGCTGGCTCACCAGTACAGCGAGGACGACGGTGCGGTGTTTGTGGACGCGGCCAAGTGCCGTGGGCGACCGTGCACGTTCGTGGCGGTGGCCGCGCGGCCTCCACCGGTGAACTACTGACGGCGGGCAGCGTGTGCGCCCGGTCGGCGAGCCAGGCAGAGGAGGCGGCGATCGCCTTGGCCCTGGGCCTGCCCGGTGTGCGCACGGTGCTCAGTGACTCAAAGACGGCCATCCGCAACTTTGCTCGCGGCGTGGTGTGTGGTGGCACTGCGCGGCTCCTGGAGTCCTGGCGGACGACGGGGGCGGCAGCGCAGGGGGTCACGAAGACTACGATCATCAAGTGGTTGACTACGATCATCAAGCTGGCACCCGGACTATGCAACCGCAACGAGGAGCAGACGCTGCGGCCCGTGGTCTCGCCACGTGCCGGTCGCGACAACCCGTCCGCTGTCGTCATCCCTCGAGGACTGCGGTGAAACAACTGACATCGACGACGACGAAGAAGCGGAGCCCCTCACCGACTACGGCGGGGTGCTTCGTTGGCATCGGGACCAGAGGCGTGCTTTTCCGCTCCCGCACCGGGACCTGTCTCGGGCGGAGGCGGTGAAGCTCAGGCAATTACAGACAGAGACTGTTCTGACGCCGGCGCTCGCGCGGCACGTGTGTCCGGACCTCTACGAGAGTGCTCGGTGCAGTGTGTGTGAACGCGAAACTGCGACCCTGACCCATATCATGTGGGGCTGTGACTGTGCAGTGCGCGACGGTGGGGGGGATGGACAGGACCCACAGGACCCGTACCCACCGAACGTGCGCGAATGCGTGGGCTCTGCGGAGCCCCAACAACAGAGGAGGGCCATCCACCGGCTCGAGGCGGCTCTGCCTCTGCAAAGGCGAAAGGGGCCCCGCGCCCACCCGTCCCTCCCGGCACTCCGTCCTCCCATGCGGGAGGTGGGGTCGGGGGCCGACGGTGGCGGCCGGGAGCGCTCCGAGTAGCTCGAGCGGACGCCGAGACCAACCGCCTCGGGGTCTAAGCCCGACGCCCTAGGACTTTTGCGACTTAGGGTGATTAGATAGAGGGGACGCGACCGAGCCCTGCGTGGCCGGGAATCGTGTCCTTTGCACGCCGGATGCTTGAATAAAGTTCCATCTCTCTTCTTCTCTCGGCCTCGTGCATGACCCGAGCCATACGGTTCTATTGGTATGATTTGTTCGTTGGTCTCGTCGAGCAAGTGTCTGATTAGGGACCAGGCCCTGCCCTGGTGAAGGCTGCCGTCGATGCGGCTGCACACTTCGTCCCACTGCTGTCTACAGAGCAACGCTGTGTTTCGCGATTGCCGGTTAAGTTCTGCCGTCTTCTTCCTCAGTTTTCTGTTCCACCGCTGCTTCTTCCAGCGTTCCTTGATCGACTTCTTCGCTTCGAGCAGATGCGCCAGCTTGCTATCGACGCATGTGATGTCCTCGGCAGGTCTCGATCTTCTTGGTCGCTCTTCCGATTTCTTCTCCTCCAGCCCCGCCGTCCACTCTTCTATATCGGCGATGTCTTGCGCCACAGTGCCGTCCGTTCTCTGTTTCCGGAAGGCGTCCCAATCCGTCCACTTGTGCTCGACCTTGCGACCTCCGCTGCCGATCAACTCGACCTCCAAGATGTAATGGCCGCTTTCCCAGGTCTTCGCCGGTGTTGCGCCACGTCACTCTCCTCCGTTCTTGACAAAGGTTAGATCCGGTGTGGTGTCCCGTTGAAGCGAGGTGAGGCCTGCTCGCGTGGGTTGCTTGGGATTCGTGATGAGCGTGTACCCCTGCTCCGTCGCGTCGTACATGAGGTCTTTCCCTTTGGCTGTGTCTTTCTTGTAGCCCACGAGTGATGCGGAGCGTTGAAGTCACCCCCCAACTACCAGTGTTTCTCTCTCGGCTTGGTTGCTAGCCGCTCTTAGAAGGGTCTTGAATTTCTGGCCGTAGTCTTTCGGATTGCTGTACACGTTCACCGCTAACATCCCATGCTTGCATCCCCTGCCAGGTACGATCTCGACGCACACGTGCTCGCACTTGTCTTTCTTGCCCTTTTCGACTGGTGCTCCACGGCGGCCAGACCCTTCCTAACAAGGTACACACCCCGCGCCGACCGGACGTGTCGGCGTAGGCCCTGTACCCCGGCAGGGTCGGGTCCTTTACCACCGTTTCTTGTACCATGATAACATCCGGCTTCTTTGAAGCACCCCTTACATGTTGCTGAAGCATCGCTTTCTTGTTGCCGAAGCTTTGGCAGTTCCACTGCCAGATCGTGAGCGACTCCGTCGCCGCTCTCGACCTCACTGCGCAATGGGACCGCCTTGGCATGGTTGTTGCGCTGGTGGTTGCTGCACTTGCTCTTGGAGATACGGGTGATTAACGAACTGCGCTGCAAATACCGGACTTCGTACCATGGGTTTCAACGTCTGCTCCATGTAATCAAACCGGTCATTCAAGCTCCTCTGCGATGCCGCTATTGCGGTGATCATTTCTTCCAGTCTCGCGAACCGTTGCTCTGACGCCGCCGCCATGTTTCCTACCGTGGCCGTCAGTTTCTCGAGCTGGGCTTCGTAATTCTTCTTCGTCGCCGTTCGTGCCCGCTTCTTGGGTGCCTCTGACGTTTTCGTCTTCTTCTTCGACGACCTCCATCGCCGGTGGCGACGTTGCCTCCTTACCTTGTCTTTCTCTACTTGCTTCAGCTGCCTCTCTTGGCTCAGTTTCTGCCTCGGCGTTTGATTCGCTGATGAAACGGCCTCTTCTGTGACCGTCAGTCTCGTTTGCCTTTGTTTCTGCTGCTGCTGTTCCAGTTGTGATTGCAGGCTCCACAGTCTCTTCTCCATCTCCGCCAGCTTCCTCGCCAGCGCCTCATTGGCCGCTCTTAGTTGCTCGCAGCACTGGTTCTGACCACTCTTGTTCCCGTGCGCCGCCATCTTGCCTTTTCCCGTAGTGGCATCCGCCCAGCTCACTCCCTCTCGGGGCTGCTGGCCGCCATTGCCGCGCCCGCGCGAGGCGCTGCGCGAGGCACGACGAGAAGGGTGGCGTGATGGGCTCCGGGATGTCATCCGCCGGTGGCGTGATCCGTGGCGTGACGCACTTCGCGATGCATGTCGGGAAGCGTGGCGTGATGCGTGGCGGGATCCACTCGCGCCCTGTGACGTCACGTCCTCGCCACGTGCGCCTCCCAGCCGCGGGAAGGAGCCCGGTGACAGCGCGCGCTGCCTCTGTTGCTCCTCGGCGGTTCCCATCGTCTTCGTCGTACTACGAATGGGATCTTGAATCTCGCTCTGCACGCCCTGTCCCCCGTCGGGTGGCCCTCGCCGCATAACTTGCACTTTGGGATGCATCTATGGCTGTCTCTTGGGTTGCTTGTACCACACGCCAGGCAGACCCTCGCGTTGGGCGTCGGACACACGTCACTGCGATGCCCGACTTTGCCACAGCTCCTGCACACCTCAATTTGCTTTCGGTACAGACTACACTGGTAGAGCGTCGACCCGTACCTCACATATCTTGGGACTTTCTCGCTCTCGAAGGCAACGATGACCGTCATCGAAGTGCCGATGCGCTTGCCCCCCACCGCCGTCGGGTTGTACTTGGTCAAAATGTGCTCCAGGATCTCTTTCTCGCTGTCTTCCGTCGGAATCCCTTTGATAACTCCTTTCACTGTGCCGTGCGCGGCTGTCCCGTACGCGTTGACTTCGTACTTCGTTCCTTGGACCTCTATCTCTGTCACTCGAACATATCTTTCCGCTCGTTCTGCGCTGGGTGTGCTGACCACCATAATGTAACGCCCGTTACAGAACCATGGGCAAGGTGTCCAATCGATCACCACTCAGTGACATGGACGGTAGTGCTTAAGTACCCATAATATCATTGATGCCTCTTTCCCTGAAAGGAAACTACGGCAGGCTGCTTGAGAATCAGTGATAATGACTAGCATTGGGTGAGGGCTAAGGCAATGGCGAGTTCTTCGGTGTCTCGAGGGGAGGTCGTCCGAATGGATGGGCATGCAATTAAATGTTTTGTGGGTGTTGTGACTGCAACGATAGTTTTGTTGACAGCGTAGCCACGCATCGGTGCAGGACCCGTCAGAGCGATTGCCATATAACCGTTCGTGAGCTTGGCTGCGGGTGGTCCTGCGCTCGGGATGGAGGTCAGGGTTTATATACTTTGGTAGGGGTCATACCGAAAAATGCTTACGCCACTCGTATGACGAAGGGGCCAGGTGGGTTTGTTCTGCACAAGGCCAAATGATGCAGAACAAAGGGGCCTGTTTGAGTGTGTTCCAGATGGAGGCGCTTGCTTGCGAGATGACCTTCAAAGAGTTCCTCGATAGTATTGTGACGACCCATTTGAAGAAGCTTGCTTGTCGATGTACTCATGGAGAGCCCGAGTGCTTGTTTAAATGCTTTCCGAATGATCATTTTAAATGTTTCAATGTCAGGTTTGGTTAGGGCCATGTATGGGACGACATGGGTGAGTCGAGATGTCCCAAAAAGCTTTAATTAGTCTTATGAGGTGCGAAGTACATTAGGACCGCACAACGTCGGTCCGCGTCCGTGCGCATAGCATTTACAATCACAAAAAATCACACAGGCACCGGGAGGATTTGAGCCTGTGTCTGGTAGACCGGACAGAGTTAGTGCCAGCCATCTTATCCATTGGGATACGACGGTGAGTTAGTACCCCAGAGTCAAACGGCTTACTCCTCGCCTGTAACGTTGCGGAGTACTTTAGGACCTCCCAATGTGTTCGCCCGCGTCCATCCACTTCCATCCGTGCGCACACCACCATCAAGCGAAAATCAAGCGAAATTCGGTCTGAGTCGCGAGTTGCAGTTTCATTTAGGGAATAATCAAGGTGCAACTCATGGCTCAAATCAAATGACGGTCGGGGTTCCAATCGGATGTCACTCGGGGCGCAACTTGGATGTCATTTCGAGTTCCCGTATTCCCTACCCTCGCCATCATCTACGGAGTGGAGATGCTGCCATTTTTAACACCGTTCTCCAGCAGGGCACTTCCAGCGCTTCCAGAGGTGCCACGTACTCCTTTGTATTCCACACGTGAAATATTTCATCGTCGAATTGTTGCCTACGGTATTACGCAAAACGTTCTTTTCCTTGAACCGGTCAATGCGCAATATGCACGGCGTTTCACTCCATTTTTTTTTAACCAACACTAGAAGGACATCTCGTCAGAAGGGCGTCGGATAGTTTTCGTGATTAATTTTGGTCACTTACGAGTGTAGGATGTCATATTGCCTTCATTGACCTCCTCAATTCCGGTGGTCTTCTTTTCGTTTTTGTCGCTTCGTTCTGAAATCAAATGGGATCATCGTTGGGAGCTGAACAGCAACATAAGCAAGTGGCAGAAGAAATTTAACATTATTCGTCGCCAAAACCGCCACTAGATTTACCCCACAAGAACGACATTCAGCAAAGTGGCATAGGCGCATACCGGTACCTCCCAAGTATAACCGGATGACAACCAGCAATCACGTTTGCATCACCATTTGACATCGCCCCGATCACGTCTTCCCTTAACATTAAGGCTATAGTTTCAACCACCATGTTTCCCTGAGTGACTCTGACACAGAAAATTACGGGCATTTAAACATTTTATCTGATTCATTTTGACTTACTTTGGGCTATGCTTTGTTTTAGAGCACCGTGTAATCCACAGGCCAAGCAAACGAATCGTATGTCAACCCAACGCATAGGTATATAGTCTTTTGTCATTTGGGGCCCCATTGTTTAAAACGAGATGCCGTCGTTTTGAAAGGACGCTGTAGCGCCATGAAAATGCATGTGTTTTCGGGTTGGGGTGCCGCTTTGAAGGACCCAGAAAGAACACAAAGCACTATGTCCGGGAGCACAGCAACCAGGGCGCAAAGCGAGACGCAAACCGACGGGGGTAAGTGAGTGACGCTTTGCGCCCTGGTACTGCGCTCCCCTCACGGGTTTTCGTTCTTCCTGGGCCACTGAAAGCGGCGCCCCAACACGAGAACACATGCATTTTCATAACGCGACCACATCGTTTCAAAACGACGGCCTCTCGTTTTATAGAATTAATCCCCCTCAATAGTCAATCTGCCATTCGAGGTTTTATGGCGTGTTCCTTTTCGAGTGAAAATCTGGCGGTGCTACACTCACCCGTTGGGATTCAAGACAAGAAACCACTAACCAGCACGCTTCACACTGAAGAGGGAGGATAGGCAGGGGAAGCCTCAAGGACGACGACGTATTTTTTTTAATGTTCGAGGACTGGCTGCAATTATTTCTTTGTTTGTTTTTATCTTCTTAGTTTCAACGCCTGCCTACTATGCACTCCAAGCGATTCAAAATAAAGTCATCGGAAGCGCTAACATTCACCTTACGCATGTCTACCGTGTGCAGTAACCCACTGGCATGCCGTGACAGAAATATATACAGGGTGATCGATCAATAGTTCCCTTACTAACTAAAAGTTATTAAGTAGAAAGAAACCGATTGTTGAATAAAATCTTTTGAGTGTACAATTAGAGCTTCACAGCGATGTTGCTTCCGCAATTTACTCACCAACGCGCTTGAGCCTGGCCTGCACAGCCGTTAGTACTGGTGTCACCAGCGGACGGTGCGGTTTCGCGCGACTTAAAAATGACTAGTAAGGTGTATTCAAGGGGAAAAAAGCGTTGTCTCCGCAATATTTATTGGAGCACGAATTAGTGCTGGCTCGCAGTTCTGGAATTCACGGTGCCACAGTGTTACATCTAGGAAAGCCTAAGTGACACCTCCTCAATACCTCAAAGTGGACGGTTTCTTCCTCCGTTGAAAGTTGCCTACGTGACCTTCGAATATTCACGAAATGTCCATTTTTCCCCTCCTCTACTCCCATCCCCCCCCTGCCCAACTGGCCTTCGATTTCCAAATAAAATGGCAGTAATTTGGCTCTCCATTGTGCGGATTGTGCAGATGGTAAATGTACTCCTTTTTTCGAGCAGACACGTGTGCTAAGACTACGAGTTGTGCCGCGCCTCGACCAGATGGCGCCACGGGTCCCGCGACCGAGAGAAGACGCAGTGAAACATCCCCCTCGCGAGGGGCACGATCAAATGCAGAGCATTTCCGGGGGCGCACGACGTTAAGTAGTTTGCGTTACGTTAATGTTGTTGCACTTGTGGCAACTGCTGACGAAAGAGCGCTCATCAGCAGTAATTTGAATGAGTCAACGATATAAGGCGCGTTGGTAGCGCCCCATTCTGTGTCGGCTTTGTGGCGCAGTGGATAGAGCGCACCATGTACATTGCATTCCGCCCGCAGGGTCGAGGGATCGAAACCGGGCGCCGGATAGTATTTTTTTTATATAGTAGGGAGGGGTGCGGTGCGGACTACGGACGTCAACGCGGGTGACATCGTGAGCTACTGAAATGCTCTGCATTTAAAAGGCGATAAACAAAAGAGAACAAATACCAGGCATTTGTTTTTGAAAACTTTACTGCTTCTATCGTCGAGATCGTCGATCCAATAAGCGAAATATGCTCTCAGGAGGCGACGGGTGCTTCGATTTTCCCGCCTGTCGTAGGCATAACAAAAGATGTCGGACCTTGATAGACCAACTAGTAGCAGTTTGCGTCAATCATTCAAACTGTGAGCATCATCGTTGGGACCAGGCGGTGCGGAAACATAGCTTTCGGTAAAATGGACGAGTATACGGCGCAATGAGGGCCTCTCGTGGGCAGCTGCGGCAACACACGATCGACGCGGGAGTGGCGAGCGATGTTAGTCCACGACCACGACTCGCGAGCAGCGAGGAATAAACATTGTCAGCGGTGAGCACACAATGCTCGGCTTTCGCCCGGGGAATATGAGACACTACCGTGATTGTCGGGGGACGCTCCGTACCGTTATCCACTGGACCCAGCCACGCAATATGTGAGGTGATTTCCTCACTGTCGTGTTGCTGCAATGCCGTGTTTTCTCTCGCCTTAAGTTTTCTCTGTTTTCTTATGTTTTCCTACGTTTTCTTTTATGTTTTCTGTTTTCTCTTGCTTCAATTTTAGTTTCCCAGAAGAAGCCGCTGATTTACGTGCTCGTGCGTGTCGCCGGTATTTCTTCAAGCGGGAGCGAACCCGGTACAATTTCGCATGTGAAGGACGTTGCTTCACACTTCAGGTGGACAAATTCGTAGCATGCCGGGTTGTTTCTGATAACCCCTACTCCGTTTGGGAACCTAACGCACCCCTTCATGTGCGGATCGTATCTTGGAGACCCTTGCTGTCTTTCTGGGGTCGATTCCTTTAGCTTATCATTTTTCGTGTCGCTACCTTGCAGCAGATTATATCTGATATATATATTATGGTGCCGTCCGGTTGCAAAAATACGTCTGTTGCAAGCGGGCCTACAAGTAAGGGCTGGTTTTCTGATACAGGTAGTCCTAACTGTTAAGTACGCCTTGCTCAGTGGCGGAGGCTTGGTGCTGTTGACCCAAGAACGCGGGTTCGATCCCGGTCGCGGCGGCCGCTTTTCTGGTGAGGCGAACAACGAAAACGCCGTGTGCCGAGAATTTGGAACAGGTTAGAAATAACAGGCGGCCTAAATTAATCTGTAGCCCCACAACATAATATCCTGGTGGTAGCCAAGATGTAAGTTCGGAGTGTAAAACCCCCATTTGAACTTCTTAAACTGCTCAAACGTACCCACGTTTTGGACTGTGTCGTACCGCGCCGAAATGCGCGGCACGTTCCCGATGAAACGGTACTGTATACAAGTCATACAATACAGAGAGGCGATAGGGATTAAGACCATATGAAACTATTCGTCACCGCGCGCGCACTACTCGAATAAGCAAATATGTGCGCCGAATGTCTTGCGCAGATTTGACATGGGAAGCTCATTTGCTCAGAACCCGGGAGATCTCTTGGCGTCGGTGCGTTTGAGTTGTGTTTTTCTTTTTGCCATTGGCCAACTTTTTAAGCCGATTTCAGCTGACAGGTGTCGCTCCGCCGTAAGAAAAACATACAACAGCGTCTCTGAACAATAGGGTAGCAAATTTCCAAACTAGTCGAATTGCTGACGAAGTTCATAAACGTGTCGACCTTATTTAGCTCGAGAAAAACCTTGAGGAACGTTTCAGGCCGCATGCGAGTATAGCCACGCCCAGTATGCCTTACAACGCTCCTTAGTCTTCCAAAATGATCTCTCCAGCATTAACCGTCGGTGTAAACTTGCGTGCCTTATGAGTTAGCTATCTAATGTACAACTACTCGTAATTACGTTGGTTTAAAGGGGCTTGTGCAAAGCTAATAAACTTTGTTTGTTGCTGTTGTCAGAACTGCAGAGTACTGAGCGTAAGGAGTGCGAAGGCGGTGTCTGATGTCGAGTTACGTGATATCCGAACGGCGCTGTAAATGTCTGGTACTTACTCAGTATAAAATATGCGCCGACACCGCAAATGATGGCCAGGACCAGCAACATCAGAAAGGGCTTGCAACCTTCTGGAATACTGCGAAACGAATGTCATTCTTGTAGCTTGCGTCGGACCCGTGCACTGCCTAGACAGCGCACCCTGAAGGGTCTGACAAAAGCGAACTCCTTTAGAATAAATCCTATTTTAACAAGAAAGTGTTTTTTTCCGGGTACACAAAGATTTCACTGACGTCATATCCGTCACCGAAATGACGTCACGCACAACGAAGCAAGCGGCCTGTAAAGGCTGCACCCCTGCACACATGGGCTCCTTGTGGGGAAGTAACCTTTAGTGCTAAAGAGTACGTTATACTTAGGTTTGTTCGTTTTCGGGTTCTATATTTTAAAACGAGAGTGTTTTATGCCGGTATACACGAAGATATCACTGACGTCATATCCGCCATGTAAATGATGCCAGTACACCTTTGCCCAAGCGACCCACTAGCATTTCTTCGCTCGTCAAGCAAACCCACAAGACAGCCTCCGACCCTCCAATCATGCTCAGCTGCAGATTTTACTGCACAGTTCACTTTCATGTTTTACCGATTCCTATGGCAGAGGAATCAACCAGTTTTTTTTGTTACCCAACGTGCGAGGTGGGAAGTTGACATATTATAAAATAGACGCCAAAGTATTCTATATACATAAAACGCGTAACCCGAGTTTAGCGTAACTTGTCCATTTCATATCTCGATATGGGACACCCTCAAAAACTAGAGCTGTACATAAGGAGGGCCAAGGCAAACGTGCAGCGATTGCTAGCTTACCAGTTTACGTAAACAGGCAGAATTAAGCCCCCAGGCAAAGAAAGCCCCGTACATGGCTTCATATGAGTCTATATAGCTGTAAGAAGTTAAGTAGTGATACTTAAATGTGCCGAACAGCCACAAGCTCTAAGTCAATTATGTCCATATATTTTAAGCTGCTTTCAAATTGCAACAGCGAAAACACAACGAAATGTACCACTAATGAAAAAAGTAATAAGGCTTTTCGGAGGAGACTTAACCCTGCCAAACTCCACCGCACACTTGCTCCTTCATTGTTATTACTACCGTACGTGTTTGTCAATACCGAAGACATCGTATTTAAAGCGCGTTCGCAGCGGACCGATCGTATCCAGAGCGAACTGAAGCTTGGGGCCGAAAGAACACCCACGAGAAAAAAGTAAATAAATCAAGAAGTAGGCCCTGCATATGCGTGGTAAATAAAACTCCTTTATTTCGGCGTAGGAATTTTTTGCAGTCAAAGGTACTAGTGGTAATTAACCTCCGGGCGGCTATACTAAAAATGGTAATAATACCCCTGATAAACCTGCGCGTGCTGGCGTTACTAAAATTTAGCACTGCGATAACTGCTTTTTATTTTGTATATAATTGGGGTTTCTCGGACAACAGTGGCACTGCCGCATTCCTCTCCCAGCATAAGTACTCTTCAGCTCCGAAAGAGTTCTTGTTTCGCATGCCCGACCCCGCAAATGACAATTAGGAACACTAACTTCAGTTTCAAGACAATGTCACTGTGCCGCAATGAAAAAAGGGCAGAAATAGGCGTGAAAGAGAAAAAAAAAAAAAACATTGAACGTCGTTTCGATAAAATGTATGTGAGTGGTAGCAATGAAGCCTCAGGAGTGCCGCACGGTTTTTCTTGGTTATCTTTTTTCGTTTTGTTATTTTACGTACTCTACAACCAAGGGCTCTATAGAGAGGCCCTCGATCTATTATCCGCGCGGCATTCGGCTGCTCTTCAACCTTGACTTACCGGCTGCGCTTTCCGACAGAAAAATTCACCTAATTTTGTGAGGGCATAACGTGGCGCCATCGGACTCAGACCAAACTGTGCGCAATTATGACACAAGGACCACAATTTTAAGTAGAAGTTGACGTAAAGCGTTGCAACTGAAATAAAGACTCAAGAAGGCTGTATATATATGCTGATGACTTTGTTCGGTTCAACTCCAGAATGCTTATACCATGTACTTAGCTCTTCTGAACAGCCTTTTTTTGCCGAAAAACCTCAACGAGCCGCCTAACACTGCTTACGTGATTTGAAGGCGAAATCTTGCGGTGCTTATAAACCAACTTCTTCACCGCTACATCTTATTGGCATCCCTTTCGTCACTTCACTTCGCTTCGCTTTTGTTTTCTTTGGCGCGAAATACTTCGATTGGCTTTTTTTATGCGACACCGTATTTGCGTCTATTTCTTCGCTTCCATTTCTTAGTCTTACTGCGAGAATAACGTCATCAAGCGGAATGGCACACGCCACAGCATTTTAAAATCAAATTTCTGTGCGGCTGGTGCACAACTGTTATACTCACGTGCCAACACTTTCAGGTGTTACAAGTATTATTTCCAGAAGTTCGCTTCAGCATGCCTTTAACACTATCTTTGGTATGTTCTCAAGATGCCGTTTGAATAATGTCTGTTAGCTAATTAAATGCGTTTCAGCGCAGGAATAATGCCGAAGAAAATAGCTAGGGAATATGGCTGAATTATTCGGAATGATAAATGGCTGAATTAAGCCCCTTTGCCAGTGCGTGTTACAGCTTGCGTCATTGTCCTATCGGGGGCTACAACTTACGTTTGTTTAAATGTTGAGATCAAGCCCGTAACTGTGAGCCTCTGAATGAAATTAAAACTTCGAAGTCTTGGAAGCCCTACTTACTCAGAGTCATCATGCCTTAGCTTGTGCACGTGTCTTTCATCGTCGTCCGATTCTGGTCCTTCCACTGCCTCTTCGTATTCGTCGGCTTGGTGCTCCTCGGCGTTTGGCGGGTGTGCTATCCCAAAGGAAAAGAAAAATGTAAGTAGCAACGCCCGTCAATCGCTGTGTAAAGAATCTGATAATTGCTGTAGCCACAAGGAGCTTTCCTGCATAGCAAATGTAAGCGCCAACAATGTGCCGTCAAGAACAGCCGGGGCCATAGTGGCGAGGGGTTTTGTTAAAGCGGGGAAGACAGCGAGGTTTTGATGCACTACATCCCTGTTATTCGCAGTGCACGTGAATGCTTCTGAATAGCCCAAAAGAACAAAATCGTGCCCTGCCACACCTGTAAGGATCGAGAAGTGTGGTTATCGATTATACCGAAAGCAGCTACGGGTGGTTTTTTGTTACTACGAGAAATTACAACGCTTTTGCTCGCATTGCTTGCAAAGTGACTAATTCCGATGGAATGTGTTGCATCGACTACAGTTCTTTGTACGCCCTACTATTTTTCACTACAGTTCTTTGTACGCCCTATTCTTTTTCACAAAATGTGCTGCATGTCTGTCTCCAACCAAAAATCGGAGTCAGGTCACAGTCTCTCAACCACAACTTTATCTGCTTTAATAAACCGTTGCACGAACTTGCAGCGGGTAGGGTTTTCGCCCGGAGGTATGTATGTGCTATGTCGGTGAAACGGGAGAAACGTGTTGTGACACCGATCTTCAGCACATCATGTAAGGACAACATTTGCAGCTGAATACGCTGTCGCTCTTGGCATCCCGTATTTTCCAGTTGATAACTCGATCATTTGAGCAAAGGTTGACGCGCAGTCGAGTTAGGGGGCGACGCGAATATTCCACGGCCCTACGTTAGGACTAACGTCGCGCGTCGAGGTCTAACGACGCCAACCGGTACCCGCCGTTCGACGTACAATGAGTATGTCGTAAGGCTCAACTTGAAGGATTCCTAGCATTAGGCCTAACATAAGATGTTGGAATGGGGCTTCGTTAAGGTACCGATTTACAAACCAATTAATATATGGCAGAGAAAGCACTAGGAGGTTCGACCCTCAGAAATTTGTGTCTCCGTGCTCCGAACGTTGTGCCCTTAATCTGAAGCGGAGTGTTTGCATTAGAGTGCACTTTATTGTACTTCAACGTACAGATGACCAAGAGGCGACCGTACAACCATGTGGCTGCCGCAGTATGAATCGTGTATATACAGGGTCAGCGAAATTAAGTCGACAGGTTTTTTTTTTAATTAGGTGGTTAGATTTACGTGAAGATGACCTCTAGAGTGAGGTTATGCGCCCAGGGGGACACAAAATTAGGTGGTAATTATTGATGTCAGTGGCTTAATTAACAAAAACTGAATAATTAAATTTTCAGTGGCTGCACTATGCAGTCATGTCTGTATTGAAAAGTTATTCGCAATCGTGTTTCTACGCAGTTTTATTTCGCAGAATTCTTCTAGCGCATCCCTACTGCGAGATATCGAACTCCGAAGTTTAATTGCCGTTCGTATCATTACGCATGCTAGACAGCGACAACTGCCGCAAAGTTTACCGACTGGTCTCTTAAGCTGTCCATATTTACCACTTCCCTGCGCGCGCATTGTGGCGAGGCACTCGGGAGGGTGATACGAGGGCGCAGGAGTGACGTACAGATATCTCGTGGATGTGATTTTTACTTAGATGGCACGCATATACTAGCCTCTACATATAAATGAAGGACATCTTTGAATGTGAGTTGATCAAGAGCCACACCATTGCCCATTGAGACATGCAAACGTTTAGGGACAGTGTTTTTCATCAATTGGTCTCTGTAATTAGTCCTAGCTAATGCGACGAAGCTTAGAGTCCCTAGCACTCAGGTCATCCTTCATTTCACGCATGTTTGTTAGCTTGTAGATTGGAGATATTACGCAGAGTGAAGTGATGATGATGATGATGACAAAAATTCGGCGAAAAACGTTTTACATAAGCGACGCTTATAGTGATTGTTTATATTAAGCCGAGTGTTTAAATTAATGAAATAGTTGGACGGTCGGCAGCAACATTACCTGAAAGACTTCGGTATTTCTAAAGAGAAGTAGGAGAGCAACAGACACCAACGCATGGAAAAGACATCGTAATCGAGGGATTACTGAAGTGACTGTCGG
Organism: Haemaphysalis longicornis; assembly: GCA_013339765.2. Lineage (NCBI taxonomy): Eukaryota > Metazoa > Arthropoda > Arachnida > Ixodida > Ixodidae > Haemaphysalis > Haemaphysalis longicornis. The sequence continues at coordinate 81,661,523 of CM023449.1, read as the reverse complement.
CTTTTTGGCTCTTTTTTTTTGTGGGCGGGAATTTTGTAGCAAAGCTCTAAACATGATAAAATTCCTGTTAGTAACCATTATACGAAACAAAAGAAGTTTAAAAAAAGCATTTTCTAAAATAGACCGAGGAACCGGAGAGGAGATTTCCGCAACCCACCTCAGTTCTTCCATTACTTCATCCAACCGGGCGTCCATTATGTCATGTTGAGCTAAAAAATAACGTCAAATCTCACACAGGCCTTAACCATCCCCACAGCTCTTACTCCTCGTTTTCGTAGACTTTAGCACATTTCTCTTGAGTTGGCGGCCACACTACAAAGGCTTTCGCCTGTTAACACCTTCGGATTAGGTAAA